>CM027872.1:19051982-19693292 GCA_016097615.1 Eucalyptus dawsonii
CCCTGTTGATGATTTTTATTTTTTGATGACTAGAAAATTCCCATGATTATGTTAATTAACAAGTATGGAAGACACTGGCGATGGACACTTATTCGTACGGGCTGGTATTCTACAAATGTGATGTTAGGAGATCGAATGACTTGGTACAGGCTGATAACGCTTGAGAATGATTGCCTACACCTGTTGGTATATCTGGAACACTCGAAATGCAATAACCATTAAACATAAATCACTCCATACTAGAACTGTCACTACACAGATTAGAAATAGCTCTTTTAGACTTTGCTGCCTTTTAAAAATGTAAGAGAGCTAAGTCATGATTGGTGGACGAAAGGCAGGGTCTGTAGAGTAACCTAAGCTAGGTTTTGTGAAGATTAACCGTGACAGGAGCTCTGGTAGCTTGGTAGGGATATAATGACAAGACTTGCCTACCTAAGATAATTGGATTGCGAATGGTATTGTATGACGACGTTCTTGCAATTTTAAATGAAAGTACTTCATGGCAGACGTGAGACTTTTAAGAAAAAGAACTTCCTTGTGCTGGATTCTGCCTCTAACTTGGCCTGACCGGTTCCATCTCAAACTCATCAAGCAAGTCTTACATGTCATTGGCCAAATCCCTAAAGTTTTTTAGCCACAGCTTCACCTGACAATTACCGCTCAGTTGCTTTTCCTCTCCATTATCTAGCATTACTTTGATTGTGACCAGCATCCCCTTCCACTCATCAAGGAGGGTGGTGCTGATTCCTTCTCGATGCACATAATTCAATGCCAGAGAACTAAACCTATCAAAAAGGACCTACAAGAAGGAACCCGAAACAACATCTCTAATGGCCATATTGGAATCTATCAGTGTAAAGAACAACAAATGTTATGATGAAACAAAGCGATAATGAGTTAATGGAGAGAGAAAACTATGAAGTTTGGGAAGCTCAAGACTCTTACCTATCAAAGGGAAAAAGTACCAAAAAAATGCTTAAACCAATTGCATTGGTATCAAATTAGTCCTAAATAATTTCACATTGGTATCAGTTCAGGAGAAAATATTGGGTGGTCCGGGAGTTACTTGTTTGCTTACTAGTGTGTCACTGTTTGATGCTTTGATCCCTTCGATAGGTTCCATGTATCACGGTTCTCCTTTGCTGTTGCTCGTTCTTGGACCTCTCGCTGTCAAAAGGTAACTACCGAAGTATAATCGCCGATGCATTTTGAAGGCTAGGTTTATTGTGAGCTTTGCTGGTTATCTGCTATAACTAAACTAGATTTATCTGGCGTTATCAAAGCGGAGGCTGTGACTTGTGCAAAAAGTTGTTTTCAATTCCAGAAATTGCATTTCTGATAATTCGTATATGCTGTCATAGTTGAAACTTGGATCCACTTTCAGTCGAATCCAACCATGTTTTTCTGTACATGTCTCAATACTACCCCCATTGCCTGTGCTTGTGCATATGCATCGTCTTTTGACCCATTATAAAAGGCCTCAGGTAGGGCAAGGTGCTACCTAAGTGCGTAAATCAGTTGGCCATTTGTGTAAGTCTTCGTCTGGGCAGGGCATGGCCATCAATTGGTTGTGCATTTGCATCTCTGTTTCCTGATGGCCTGCATCCTTTTCTCCTTCTTCTTTAAATTTGGTTGCTTTAGATTATAGTGTAATGATAGCATGCTTATATTGGACTTTTTTCCACTTAGCTTTATGCTGATGGAGATTCACTTGGCCATGTATCTGGCCTTTTTGTCTGGTTGTGATTTAGCCATTGATCACAATTTAAATCTGAGATATTTGCCCTGCATGGCATGCCGTTCTGCATACAAAGAACTTGGCAGTTGTAGTGCTTTAATGTAGTTTTATGCCATTTACATATATGTTCCCTGGGTAATATCTTTGCCTATGTCATGCAGATTTTGCCACTATTTAGCAAGCATAAGGTGGTACATTTCAATAAGACAGATGCTCGTTTGGCAAACAATGGAATTTCACTAGATCTTCAGAGGCTCAGATGTTGAGTCAACGTTCAGGCTTTAAAATTTACTCCTCGGATCGAGGCTCTGGGGAACAAATTAGTCCACCTCCTTCGAGATAAGGGGCCTTTCATGGCTTTGCATCTGAGATACGAGATGGATTGTTGGCTTTCTCTGGATGCACCCAAGGTTGTACAGTAGAAGAAGCTGAAGAGTTCAAGCGAATGAGGTTTGTCATGACATGTGCTTGCTTTATTGTTTGCCACTGGAATAATTTTCATTTAACTTAATCAGCTGATGTTGTGCTACTTATACCTCAAGGAAAAATCACGAGCCTTTTGAAACCTCAAGGTGCAAATTATATGTACTTGAACGAAGGTGTAAAATGTAGTTTAACTAGAGATGCACATTGTATTTAAGGGAAAGTCGATGAAGTTTTTGTACATTTCTCTGTACTTACTTATCTGATATTTCGCTCTAGGAAGGGATATGTTTTTTAAGTCATTAAGTTCATGTGACTTTACCCTGAGATGGAACTCTAATATATTCCGTGGCCTATGCTACATTTTAGTCAAAACCTGTGGTTTTAGCTCTGAAGCTCTAGGTGTCGCACCTGGGCAAAAGTAAACTTGATTGAATATGAGGAATGTGGCATTAGATGTATTTCATCCTTTTATTTCATCAATTTATCAGTTTTTCTCGTTTGTCATATGTAAAATGTGTGGCCACATGAATTGTGCTTTTCATTCAGGTATGCATTCCCCTGGTGGAGGGAGAAAGAGATTGTATCTGAGGAAAGGAGATCACAAGGTCTGTGTCCTCTGACTCCGGAAGAGACATCATTAGTTTTACAGGCACTAGGTTTTGACAAAGACATGCAGATTTACATCGCATCTGGAGAAATCTATGGCAGCAAACGGAGATTAGCCACATTGAGGGCTGCATTTCCACAGATTGTGAGTTAACATATTAACGTGCTGTTATATTTCTAATTCAGTGACCAACATCTTCTGATGCTAGCGGTGTTGAACTCTCTGAAGGTGAAAATCATAAGGAGAATGTTAAAAAGTTCCATCTTCACCTTGAGGGCATATGTAAAAATGATCCAAGAACGGTAGACAGTGTACATAAAAGGATGCTCTAGCGGCTGCTAATGCTTGGAGCGTGTATTAGAACATCCATTGATGCTTTGCAATTGGCACTGGGATGAGTCCATCTCCATGTAATCTGACACTTAGTTCTTCTGTCTTTTTTCATAGATTTTACTTTTATGTCAGGTTAAAAAGGAGATGCTGCTGGATCCAAAGGAGTTGCAGCAGTTCCATAATCACTCGTCACAAATGGTGGCTCTAGATTTTATGGTATCAATAGCCAGCAATACTTTCATCCCCACATATGATGGAAATATGGCAAAACTTGTGGAAGGTCACTGCAGGTAAGCTGTCGACTTGATTGATGTTCTTCCATTATTTCCCTTGGAAGAACAAGACAAATAAATTAGGCCTATCCAATTTTATTTCAAAAGGCTGTGTGCAAACTGTGACATTTTTCTGCAGATATCTTGGATTTAAGAGAACCGTTCTCTTAGATCGTAAAAGCTTGTGGTGTTACTGGATTTGTATCAGAATGGTACACCTTCACAGAACGATTTTGAAGTTGCTGTACGTCTGGCACATGAGAAGAAGATGGGACAGCCAAGTCATTGTAGAGTTATTGTCGATAAGCCCAAGGAGGAGGATTACTTCTATGCAAATCCTCTGGAGTGCCTTTGCGAGCAATGCGACTGTGATGATTTGCTAGGCCCGGGCAAGAGGAACTCCAGTGAAGTCTCTAGTTGATTGCCGGCAATGATCAACTATTGTCATCTGAACATGTTCCGTACAATATGTTCACGGGCTTGGGATTCAAGTTGATCTCTACAAAAGTTGCAGTGCACGGCATAGCTGCATTAGTTTTCCTTACAATTAGATATGAAGACACTCTCTGAGTTTGTTGCGCGAGCTGCTCTGGTTTCATCATCGTGAATGGTTTTTTGTTTGACCATGATAAGCAAATGCCCGAGAGCCTAACAAGCAGCAGCCAGCAAAGAATTATTGTCTTCCTTCTGGGGCAACTACAAAGATAAATTCATCATTTTTTCTTGTCCATAGTTAACGATTGTAATCTGTTGAGAAGTCCCTGAAAGTGAGTGTGTACATATTGCGCTTTTTGTGATAACACAGAATGAAAGCTTATTTGGTTCATGTCTATAATTTTGGTTGGTTAAGGATCCATTGAGATGATGAATCGAGAGACATCTGCAAGTTCATTTCAATTTTATTTCCTAATGTCATTAGTGAGGTTTTGAGTAAGATAGTAAATAAAGTCAACTGTAGCCAAACCTAAATTTATATGGGGGTCGCAACATTCGGCGAAGCAGCATTTCTTTGAGCTTCACTTTTTGACCGTTACATGGAAGTAAGAGAGCGCACCCTGCGATCACAAATTTGTAGGGACACAGTGTGATGCAACTTAATGTGCTCTTCAAAGAAACTTGGTCGATTTACGTACCGAACCAGTGATCGTTTCTTCTAGCAAAGCAGTGCCATGAACCATGATACAAACAGAACTGCGGAAGTTTGGTTCTTTGCCTACTCAATGAAAATTGGCAGAACTAATACAAATCCCTGTTGTTTCTATGTTCCCTCAGAACTCCATCCAAATTGGAACTCACTTGCCAGAGTACAGTACACAAATTGTCAATCCATCTAAGCCGAGTCTGTAATGTTTAAGACTTGATACAACAGATGAATATACTGATTATTTTGCTTACCATCCCTTGCATACTCCGGAAGTAGGAAAAAATTTCTACAGTTTGTTCCTTACTTTTAAAAGCAACCTCAAGGAAACGGCAAGATTAAACTTGCGTACCGGCTCTATAAGGTGGGTATAGAATCCTTCTTAGGCAGGCAATAAGTTTCGTCTTCCTCGCCAACCAGACCAAGCTCCTTCCATCTCCTCTCATGGTAATACTCAAGCTTATCCAATTGAGCTTCCTTCTCCTTGACAATACCCTCAATTTGCTGCAACACCCGCTTCTCACCTACTCTTAACCCTCACGGCTATCTCAAGTTTGTAACCAAGGTTTCCTTCCTGAATTAGCTTCTCATCCTGCAAGTCATTGCATTTGAATGGGGAAAAGCATAAGAGCAATTAGGTGGGATTTGCTTCTACTGCTTTCAGGAGAAAACAAAATAACCTGATCTAAGAGTTGCCAAACCTTTTGCAGCAGAGACAAAAAGATGCATAGATATGTACTGACAGAGGTTTTAGCGCTTCATTTTCTTAGACTTCCATACTTTTAGTTTCACTGGGCTTAGATCGGGAAATGTGAATGCTCTGCAAATACTAGAACCGTTGAATGACTTGGCTAATTCTGACAATCAAAAAGCATTTTGCCACATTTGGCAGTGAGACTAACAAACACTAGATTATCATACCCTTAGCTACCAAAAAAGTTTACTACCATGATTGATTTCAGGATAGAGACGACATGCTAAAGAACTCTCAGCTAGGCCATTTTAACCCTGTATGGTTCAGCAAAGTCCAACCGAACCAATTCCCCAGGAGAAACCATCCTAACAAAATTACCCAAGTGGAAATCAGAATGTTACATGTACCTGTTCAACTGTGGTGCGGTAGCCTGAAAGAGCTGATTCACAGGCATCTATGACCATCTTGCATACCAGCTCCTCATTCACATGACTAACCGGTAATTCGAGAGTTTTCCAGATAGATTTCCTGTAGACAGGTTCCAGGAGGAATGCATCTGCTTCTTGAAGTGCCACAAGCCGCAGATATGGAAGAATTGCTGGTGGAAGAGGATGGTCCATAAAAATATCGAAGTATGCTGTCTCACCCAAATCATTGGCTGCTGCAATATCAAGCTTCTCCCGATGGAAGGGGTCCAACTCAGATATGTTGAATGTAAGTGTGTACGAGTCGCGATTGGTATTTGGTTCCACAAACCCATGATAAAAAGCCAAGTCAGCATTGCTCTTCTTTAATCCATACTGGATGACAACCTGTCCCAGGATTCTGTTTTTTTTTTTTTTTTTTTTTTTTTTTGGGTAAAGTGTCCCAGGATTCTGTTAGTCACAATGAATGGTCACAAATCACTGCCCTACCAGATGAGGCTTGTCCAATACCATTTCTGGGTAATCAAATGAAACTTTCTCGGCCTCTGGGGATTTCTCGACAGGTAATCAATTTGTTAATTACTACAGTTCAATTAGGTTAAGATTCATTTCTCTGTGACTGACAGGGAAAAAGATATGCGGTGTGTTGAGAGTGATAAGTCAAGTGGATCATCAATTACTGAATAAGTTCAACAGGCTTTAGAGGTTTACCTGCTCACCCTCTTTGACAGGCATTGTTGACTTCAAACAGAAAAGGAGGTCCCAAGAAAAAAGACCTGCTAGTCCATTAATCTCCTCTGCATTATCTTCTCTCGTTATGCTAGCGCTGTGGTTAATCTGATGCACGTAAATAATATGGAATTCATAAATTTTCTGGCAGACTGATTAAGCCCGAAAGAAATGCAGACAAGTTCATTATTAATTTACAATAGGAAAGATCGATTGACTTACTAAATCCACAAGTGGCAGCATAACAAGTTGGCCCCTAAGGTGAGAGAATGCCCTTGATCTCAGCATGATAAATGCCCAAAGAAACCCATCCAGCGTAATAGAAGATGGAAACAGCTGCTCGTGCCGCGATATGATTTCTTCTTTTACTTTATGGTATTGACTCTCTACATGCTCTTTCATCTCCCTGGTCCTCCGCAATAGTAAGGTTCCTGGATGATTCCGCAAAAAAAAAAAAAAAAAAAAAAAAAGGTTCATTCATTGATATCCAGAGACAAAGCAATTAAACAAAGGCACATAGAGCTAGGGACTTCTGCGATGGAGAAACCACGCGGACCTTTCATCTCTACAAGCTCTTCTTCTGACCTGCACTGGACCCAGAAAACAGAAGCACACAACTAACCACCCCACAATCTTAGACTATCCAATAGAATTAATAAGTCTTAAATTTTTTATAGGATTCGCAAAGCAAACATGAAACCCACCAATACAATGTCGAGTCGATTCGCTCCGGCAATATATCAATATAGAACCGCCACGGCAAGTTGCCCCTCATCTTCTCCCTTATCAAGAAGAGATAGACAGCCACCCAGGGCTTCCAATCGGCGCAGCAATAGCCAATCTCTGAAGCAGCAATGGTGTCCGGGTTGATCCACAACCTCCTGGGGACCTTAACGACAACATCATCTTGAGCAATGTCTCGCCGAGCGACGAGGCCGAGGCCTTCGGGAACTTAAGCCGGGCAAACCGGGCACGTCGAAGAGACCACGCCCTCCTCAGCAAGCCACTTCCAGAAGGTCCGGACGGAAGGTGGCAATGGCGGGTCGGACTCGAGGGGGTCAACATGGAGCGAGGAACGAGTAGTTGTGGAAAAGAGAGGTCTTTTGAGGGTGGTCTTGAGGGGAGACAAGTGTTTGAAGGATTTGAAATGGAATTGAGGAGGGAATGAAGGAGAGGGTGGAGAGACGGAAAAGAAGACAGTGGACATTTTTGTGTTGGGGATCGTGTGTCTGTTTTCTTGGATAATGTCCAGAACCCCGAGCGCGCTTCTGCTTCTTCATCTCCGTCTTCTGCTTCGTCGCCGTCGCCGGCGCCGTCGAGCTCGTCGTTTCTCTCTCCTCCATTTTCGCCGTCGTGGTTCGACGCTTTGGCGTCGGGCGCGTAGGCGGAGGCAGAGGCGGAGGAGTCGGCGGCAACGGACTCCGATGCCGACGGAGGCAACCGGCAGAGAAGCGTCGGCGTCGGGGTTTGCTGGAAGAGAGGCGCGACTTCGAGGACGAAAGAGAGAGAGAGAGAGGACTAGAGGTCGCGAGAGGGAGGCGGAGGGGCGTCGGCGTCAGAGTCGGGTTCAGGGGAGGAGGCGGAGGCTGCGTTGGCGTCGGAGTCGAGGGCGACGGAGGCAACCGGCGGAGGCGGAGGTGGAGGGCCGTCGGCGTGGCGTTTCGCTGGAAGAGAGCCACGACTTTGCGGAGGCGGAGAGAGAGAGCAGAGCGAACGTCGCGAGAGGGAGGCGGAGGAACGTCGACGGCGGAGGCGGAGGAGCGGCGGCGGCGTCGGCGTCGGCGTCGGCTTCAGGGCGGGGGGCGATGGAAGCAACCAGCGGAGGCGGAGGGGAGAGAGACAGAGAGGAGAGAGAGGAGAACGGGGAGAGAGACGTATAGGAGAGACAGGAGAGCAGAGAGAGAGCCTCAGAGAGGTGGGCCAGGGCCAAGTCCTCCTGCGCGTCGGTTTAGTTTGAAGTTTCTCTTGAAGTGGAAGTGGAGATTCCACGTGACAGCTGCGTGAGTGGTTAGGGATTACGCTGACATGGCACTCTCAGACCATCCAATATTTTCTCATCAATTAAATTCATCCAATCAATTTTGAAAATATTGATGTGGACATCGGCCATTCGACCAACATTGACATAATAATTTTTTAATATTTTTTTTATTTTTTCAAATTTTTTAAATAATTTTTTAATATTTTTTTATTTTTTCAAATTTTTTAAATAATTCTTTTAATAATTCTTTTTTTTTTTTTTTTTTTCCTTTTTCTTTTCGCTCTTCTTCCTCATTAGATCCCCACAGTGGCCGATAAGGCTCTAGTAAGGTCAAAGCAAGGTTGGCCTCACCCGTGGCCCTAAGCAAGGACCACGACCCTCGCTAGTTGCCGGCATAAGTTTCGTGGCCCTTGCCCAATGGTCAACAAGTCTTGTCGGAGCCTCATTGCCACAACAAGGATCCAAGAGGAAGGAGAGGAAAAAGAAGGAAGAGGAAAAGGAACAAATTAATAAAAATTTTGAAAAAAATAAAAATATATATTAAAAAATTATCACACGAAAGCGTTGGTCGAATGGTCAACATTCATATCAGTGTCGACCAACCAAAAATTTGTTGGATTGATAAAATTCATATCAATATGAAAATATTTATGATCAATTGATCCAATTAAAATGTTTAGGACTGAATCGGTACCAATACAATAGATTTATGACTTTTTTTTTGCATTTTCCCCTTATCAAAGAGATCAAACAAAACCACCGCCCTTAGCGGCGTAACTGACTCGGGCTCTCTCTCCCTCATGAATGGGAGAAGTTCGAATCCCAGAAGCCTCGTTAAGGATTCTTACCTGGAGCATTGTACAGCTAACTCGGGCTCTCTCCCTCTCATGAAAGAGAGAAGTTCAAATCCCAAAAACGTCGTTGGGAATTCTTACCTGGAGTACTGTGGTGGTGGGTCTTGCAGTCGCTCCCCCAGAATTTGCTCGTCGGCTGTCAGCTTACGAGGTTTTCTAGGTTACCAAAAAAAAAAAAAAGAGATCAAACAAAAACTAAGACTTTCAAAGGATGCAAGAGGTTAGACAAATGAAAAGAAAATACTTTTTTTATCTGCAAGTGCTTGTTTTGTACTATCTAGAGAATATCCTAGCGACTTCGATGGTTTTCCACGGCCAAAGTTTGAAGGAATTTTGTGTAATTTTCTCCTTTTTTAATGATTTTCTCCAGCTAACTCTCACAAATAAAATTCGGATTTAGGTGTTTGGGGACATCAATTTTAAAATTTCTAATTGGCGGAATCTATATGCCTTTCGGTAGGCAGGCTCCACAGTGATACATGTCTTTATTTCTTTAATACATTGATGTCATCACGTTTTCCCTGTAAATTTCCAGGTAGGCACAGTCAAAATGATAAAACGTAGAACTATAATCAGCCTAAGGGAAAAGCAAGAATTTAGTTTCCGCGGATCCAAATGCAGTTTTTGAAAATCCTGACATAAATTGTAATTATGCCATACTAAGAAATGCGAACCGAAGCTTTTCTATTTCCTTTTGACTGGAAAATAAGGGCGTTTAATAATATTTCTATTCCTATAAACAATTTCTTTTCATAAATAATTCTTTTTTATTCCTATTTAATAATTGTACAAAATTTCTATTCTCTAATAGAAAAAAATAGGAATGTGTTTGATACGACTCATAAGTTTGTTTGTGGTGTAGAATTTCTTTAAAATTTTTAGTAACTTTTTTGAGATTTTTCTTTTTTTTTTCTTTTTTTTTCTCTCTTCTTCTTCTTCCTCCTATAGCTGGTCATCGGGCAACAACAAGTGGCATGTGATGAGCTTCGGTGGCAATGGCAACGGTGGGTGACAAGTCTCCACTGACCGATTAGAAGAGAATGAAGAAGAAAAGGAAAAAAAGAAATAGAAAAGAAAGAAAATGACTTATTTTTAAAATTGTTTCCGAGCACAAGAGAGCAAGAAGCTACTTTTTCTATTTCTTGTTTCGATTCCAAATATATTCCTGACCACTTTTCTATTCCGATGAATAGAAAAATTAACTCGATGTTACAAGGATTTTTATTCTTTTTCTATTTCAGGGAACAAAAGAATAATAGAACAGAAAAATTGGAATGTTGTCATGCAGACCTAGCTTGTTGATAGAAAGCCTGATTATGAGAAATCAGACTTGGATGTTTTTTTTTTTTTTGGTAAGGTAAATTAGACTTGGATGTTGTCCTCTACTTACTTTATTATTGCCCTATTTTTCACTTTGAAAGCTAATTAGTTATCAATGTATTCAAGTCATATTTTTTTTGGAATAAGTGATCAATTTTATTTGTGAACTTGAATCGAATGGCCCGCAAGAATATTTGGACATAGAAGATATTTGACATGCTTAATCCAAATAAAAAGTAGAAAAATGATACGTTGACAATATTTTTGGAAACATGGCTAATGACAAAATGCCTCTTCTGATTTATATATTATGCTCGAGCATGGCTTCTAATTTCTTTTTTTATATATTTTTAAAAATCAATTATTTGATGAAAAATTTAAGCAAAATCTCCATAGTGATAAATTATTCCTACTTCATGGTTATTTTTTTCATAGGGAGTCCGAAATAGGAATGACTGCAAAAAGAATATTAATACAAAACACTGTACATAAGATTTAGACTTAGACAAATACATCTCATTACAAAATCAAATTACACCGCACAAATTCCATTGTTTGAAATACAAATATATAAGATTCAAACGTACATAAATACATCTCATACAAAAATTACATATTGAAAGAAAAATGCAAGTCTCAATGTTACAAGCCGCTCCCTTCTTCAACATGAGTCGGGCGAGATGGTGTCATCCTCCCCCCTTGCCTCAACTTGAGAATGTTCCTTTGGCGTCAGAATTTCCATTTGATAGGATCTGCCAACGACAGTCATCTCTAGTTTCTTGTCGGATAACTTTGCCTGTTGTCCCCAATAATTCTACCAGCAGAGAAGAATATCGTGAGCCATTACGGGGAAAAACAAGGTAATGGGAAGTGTTAGAATACCATTTCCCTTATGTATCAAAAACATACATATACATACATGATGCCTAATTAAGCCCGCTAGTTGAGCCGGAAGTTTTTTGTGCATGTCGATGGAAGTGCCAGAATGTTACTTATTATTCCATCCGGCAAACTTTAGTGCTTAGTTTAATGACAAAACTGGACAATGTCTATCAACCGCTTAGTGTAAAGAAACCACAGGGTTTAATTTTATTATTATTATTATTATTATTGAATAACTTTTTGGTAGTGCATACCTATGGAATAGCAAGAATATTGCATATTGATTTTTCCATCCAACTAAATATGGTACTTAGCTAAATTTGGTACTTAGTCATTGTTTTTAAGGGGAAATAAAACCAAATCCTCCAGAATTTTGAGGGTAGTACAAGTTTATCCTAAATTTTCAGTTGTTACACAATACCTCCCCGAACTTTCATTTTATTATATCTATTAGCCTAACGTTATTTTCTTCTGTTAGCATGTGTAACACATATGACTCATAAGATGTACAAGTATATATTTCATCTTATCTTTTAAGGAAATATGTCTTGTACCTACAATTGTTATGAAATAGATGAAATATTATATAAATGGGAGAAATTAAATTAAATACTAGAAAAGTATAAGTAGTAGTCATATTATTGAACAAAGTTTGATAAATATAGTCACTTTAGTACAACTAAATAAGATATTTAAGAAAAAAATACAAACCATATAAAAAGGAAAAGGACTTGATAACAAAAAGATGAAATGATAAAAACTGGTTACTCATTACTTATATTCATAGGCATAATGTCTTCAACTGTGAAAAGGGAATGAGAAACTGAAATCTAAATTTGTTTTAAATAAATTTATTGATCTTCATCTTTTTCATTGATTAACAATTTAGAAATACATAATGAGTACCGATTTGTTATTTGCCCTTTTGTCATTTAGGTCTTTTTACAACATTGTGTTTCTTGTTCTTCAATTTCTTATTAATTATATAAATATTTTCACAAATTAATAATATTCGTTGAAGTATTATTAGTGATATTTAATTTTATAATATTAATATTCTAAATAATTAATTTTTCTCCATTCTTTATTTTAAATTTTTTAAACAAAATCAAGGATAAAAGAAAGATTTTAATAAAAAAAATGAGATGAAAGGACACAAATGGAAAAAGAAAAAAATTCTCAATAAGAAGATGGTGAAATAACAATAATCGGTTACTCATCATGTTCATTTAAAGGCTTAATTAATTTATAAAAAAATCAATTAACAAGATATTTAAAAAGAGTTATAAAAGGAAATTATTGCTTCAACTCATAAAAGGAAATGATTAACTGAAAAGTAAAGTGATTTTTCTATATTATCTCTTGATCAGTCTTTTTTGTATTAATTATTTATTAAAAGTACGTAATCAGTATCCTCCACTTTTTGTTATTTTCCTTCTTGTTATTCTGGCCTTTTTCATTTTCCTAAATTGTGTTATTTTTTCTTAAAAATATCTTATTATTCCATTAATATTTTCATCTATGTTAATAATTAACATTTCTTTTGATAATAAAGTTTCCATCAATTTATTTTCCTAGATTTTTCATTTTTTTCTATCAGAATCAAAGACAAAAGAGAGACTTCTATAAAAAAAAAAAATTGAGATAAACATACGCATTTACCCCTTAAATGTTTTTACTATAGCACATTGCCAACAAAAAAATGTAACAGTAGTTAATGGCTATAATAAAATAAAAGCTCAAGGAATAACATACAATGATTGAAAGTTTAGGGACAAACACGTATTAGTCCCAACTTCTAACAATTGAAAGTTTGGGGATAAACTTGTATTAATCCCAAAGTTCGGATAAGTTTTATGTAATCTTCCCTTTTCTAATGGTAATCCATGTTTGAACTGTAACAACCAACACTAATAAAGAAAATGATTAATACCCCAAAAAAATCTCAAACTAATATACCTATGATAAATTTATCTCAAACTAATTTTTTTACCACGAAAAACCTCAAATTGGTATAATTCTAACAAATTTACCCTAAATGACTTTTAAAAAAACTCCAGAATAGTACACTTGTGACAAATTTAACCTAAATTAATTTGTTCGATTGCTGAAAATCCCAAACCGGTACATTGATGACAAATATACCCTCCATTAAAGTGAATTAATAATACTATAAAAAATTACAAAAATAATAAATTTGTGACAAACAGAGAGTAAATCCCATGGTACACTAATAAACCGTTACATGTTATCTATTCAACAATTTAATAGTAAAATTTAACGGAAATTAATAAAATGTATATGTGTCATAACTGTATCAACTTGTGATAAATTTGTTAAAAATGTATCGGTTTGGAGTTTTTGATGGCTAAAAAATTAGTTTTTGGTAAATTTGTCATAGGTGTAGCCAGTTTAGGATTTTTTTAGGATATTAATCCTAAAGAAAATCTACACAAAGATCTTTGGGGACATAGATTTTAAAATTCCTTTTTGACTATACCTATGCGCCTCTTAGCAGGCTGCATCTTTTAACATATTTGCAAAACTTCTTTTGGTGCTTTGCAATCAATTCATAAAAATAAAATAATAATAAATTATTTTAAAAAGGGCAAAAGCCATCAAAAAATCAAAATATGCCAACTATGATACATTTATCCTAAACAATTTCCTAAGACAAATTTAACTTCCGCCAATGTTGTGTCAATGAGGACCATTAAAAATCTACTTGCATTGATCTCGGAAAAGCAAATGTTTTTGACATGACACTCACGTGGTTTAAGTGAAATAAAAATGACATTAGTTTGGATGAAAAATTATCTAACGAAACCTTGATGGAGGTAAATATGTCACATAGTTACAAGTTTGGGTTTTTTTATATCAAAATAAAAAGTTTATAGTAAATATGTTATAATATGCATAATTTCAGATTTTTGATTAAAAAAAAGTTTATGATAAATGTATTACAGTGAGTATAATTTTAGACTCTTTGTGACTTTTTCTCTTTTAAATATCACCTTGAGACTTTTGATCACCACAATTAATGGACATCATCTGATTTTTAATAGTCGAATAGTTGTTTTGAGGACCATTCCAAATCCCCATATATCATCTACCTATTTTTTTTCGTCAGAATTTGAATCTAATGTTTGTTTCGATACACCTCCATATCCCATATTCAAAGCATCAACGTTTACAAGCATAAAGGTGTACATAAGGTTTTAAGACTTGAAATAAAATCTGAAACACAGTTTAAGCATCCTAATAATATATGCAATTGCATTTTTGCTTTAATTTCACCAGGAAAGTTATTTGCGAATTCTATAGTTATTAATAGGTTCAATAGTTGTTTGACATAAATCAAGTCCTGAAAGCCTTACTTTAGTTTGCTTATTTCATATTTGGTGCTAAAAATACTAATCTATTATTCCAAATAATAATAATAATATAAAATAGTGAAATACTTAAAACACTTCTATAGATTTTGCAAATATTAATATATCATCTATATATACCATTGAAAAAAATGACATAGTTTTCGCGTATATCATTATCATATTTGGAAATTCTGAAAGGGCATTTCTTTTAAACCATAAGACATTACATTTTATTTACATAACCAAAATGAGTAGTGAAGGCTATTTCATATATGAATTCTGAATCGTGCTTCGATCTAACTGGGCCTTGGATTCAAGCGAGGGGGGCTGTGTCAGAGCCCAATCAAACCAGCGTATCAACTACTGCAAAAGAAGAGGTCAATATAGTGTTATTGTGCAGCTCTTGAACTATCAAATAATTGAGATTTGCGAAAGCTTCTTCTTGGGTGTTTTCAACCACAGCTTTTGTTCCACCGGAAGAAGATGAATATATCATTCGTGCGGATTGGCTTTTGTGGAAAATAAAAACATGGACGACCGAATAAAAGCTGTAGTTGAACTCAAAGTGCAGGGGGGTCTTTTGCGAAAGAGGAGAGGGCGTGGGGCCGAGCCTTGGCGTTTTGTGCATGCTAAAAGCTTTGCCTTGTGATTTTCGCCTCAAGTTTTGTTTCCGACGAGGAAGGAAGAGGTTAATCACTCGATGCTCTGTGACGAGAAACAACAATTCAGCCGCTCACGGTGATCTGAGGTAAGCATCAACTGCGAACTGAGACATCAGTACTCCAGCCTCCTTCAATAACTTGGAGGACTGCGTGCGAATTCTTGCTGTTTTCTTGAGTTCCTTTCCTGAAAATGAACTCTCTATCTTTAGTTATGTCCACCGCGTGTGTTCTGTTACGTGAACGTTGTTTTACTCGGAAGCAATATGTACGATAAACTTGTCTGTTGCATTGGAAACCCATAGTAAAAGTACAAATGGAACATTTTTTTTTTGCTTTTTGGTTTGATTTAGTTTGGTTAAACGATCCATGAATTTATTCTTGATCCTTATTTGTGTGAAAAATGGATGTATAACAAGTAGTTTATTGATCTTAATCTTAGAAGTAGAGTAGAGTATGTAGTTCAAATTGCTACAGACTGTAACGAATATCTTAATACACTAGACGAGACTTTGCGTCAACTCATTAGGGATAACTCTATAGTTCGAGCTAGCATTATCGGTGAACAACGATCAAGATAGTTAGATAAAAACTAGTCTTCGAGATGAGAAGACGATATATATGGCTACTTCATCGAATCTTTAACCTGTAGAGATGTACGCTTCCACGCCCCTCATTTCCATCGTCATTCATGTCATCTCTATCACTCTCCCTCAAATCTCAATCGTCTCTCTTTCGAGCAAACGTTTTTTGCATTTCCCCATAGAGTTTCCTCATAACCCTTACCAAACACAACAACCCCTTGTAAAGTCTAGCAGCAGGAGCTCCCAAAGCACTCGTTTGACTTTTAACATTGTAGAACCAACCCGGCAAGAAGTTGACCAAGTGGACCCCGATAGCACAAACTCTACTACGGTATTATGACCAGTAACGGCCACTCCACCGTTTTGGCCCAAGCACAGCATAGCCCATCGCCTTCCAAGGGCACCCGTGCACGGCCTCTCTGTGTGAGGAGCCGTGCTAGGTCGGGCTATGACCCAGTTGGGCCCAGTCCATTCCCTTGGGCCCAAACAGGGAAACGACCCCAATTTTTTCCAAAGATCCCAGCGCATTAATATGACGAAAAATTCAAAACTGGTACACTGCATTAAATCTATACCAAACTAATTTTTTGATTATCAATAACTCCAAACTAGTGCATTTATAACAAATTTGTGAAAAATTTACTCTGTCAATTTTCATTAAATTGGATTAATATCATAAAAAATTATCAAACTAGTACACCTGTGACAAATAGAGAGTAAAATCCTAAACCGAATATTCAGTAATTGCCACATGTCATCCAACTCAGTAATTTCACAATAAAATTTAATAGAAACTAACGAGGGTAAATTTTTCATGGATTTAACAATTTTAAGGTTTTTAGTAGTAAAAAAAATTAGTTTGTTATAAATTTGTCACAAGTACATTAATTTTGATTTTTTTCGTAACATTAATCCTTTAAGAAAAACAAAATGAATGTGACAGAATGTGATCGTTCGACCACACCGAAAAGAAGAACTCCTACAACTTTAATTCCTCCTTCATCATCGCCTCCATCCATTTCTCATTACTTATCACTCTCTTACAATTCCTAAAAAAATCTCAAATTCTACATAGGACATTTCAAATTTCCGAGTACGCAACAGACCCAACTCAGCTACATTAACCAACTCAATTCCCAGACCCAGACCTCCGACTACGAAGAGTAGCCTACTCCAACCAATACTGGGCAGTCTTCGTGTTGGAAGGTGAAGACGTGCTAAGAGAAATATCTCCCTGAAATGGCCAAGCCCAAGGGGAGGTCCACCACCGTTGCAACAGGCCACGATAGTAGTCCGTTCAAGTACAACAATGCTCAGGCTCAATGCCCAAATGAACAGTATAGACTCCAGGCCGAGGTACCATTTGGGCGCACCCAAGATCCAGGGTTCGTTGAGTTCGTCAAGTGGCGTTCGGTCAAATTACAAATGCATTACAAGGACCACGAATACTAGGAAATCCAAGGGTCTATACAAGGAGAATTGAGCAAAGTCGGTGCAGCTGCTATCCATGGATGTCATTGACTTCAAATATGGGGACTAACCTGAAGGCCTGTGGCTGTTGTTGTGTGCTAGAAAGGGCCGTATTGGGTATTACATCACCAAACTCTGTTGTTTAAGCATCCACATCGCCACAAATCACAAAATATTTGTGTGGAAATCATGAGATCGGTGAAAGACTTTGGCATTAGGGAGAAAGCATTTTCCATTACTTTGGATAAAGCCTATGTAACAATGGGATTGCTAGGAACATGGATGCCCAGATGTGGCTCGCTTGCAATGGCCAGTTCTTCCGTGCATGTTGCATAGTGTGGTGTTACCAATCTTTGCACACAACATAGTCTTAGACTCTTAGAGATTTTATGATTCTTCTGTAAGTCGTGTAAGCTGGTGGGTTCGCTGCCTAGGTTCCGCCCCCTTTTAAGGGTTCAAGATATGGAGACGATGTTCACGGAATGCGGAAGGGAGCCCCAAAAAGCTCCCTCAGATGTCAAAATTAGGTGGAATTCCACCTATCTGGTGTTGCAGAAGGCCTACGATTAGATGGATGTGTTGACCTCGTTTTCCTTCCATTATTACAGGTTGATTGAAGGGTTGCCAAACTGTTCAAGCACTTCCTGGAGGTGTTCAACGACGCCACAGAGGTGAGCGACTATCCATCGACCAATTGAGTTTTGTCTTTCCTCTTCTCGATTTCGTAGGAATGAGTAGCTAAAGAACGTGACTCCTTTTTGGGTCCCGTCATTATTGTCATTAAGAGAAACTGCTCAAGTACTTTGAGGAAATTCATCCTCTTTTGTATGGCATCTACGTGTTCGGATCCGAGATTCAAGATAGAGTGGCTCGTAATTCGGGACTCGTAACTCTGTCAATGTTCAAGAAATACTGGCCATGGTGTGAAGCTGACAGGAAAATCACTAGGAATACGCTGCAAGCAATTCGGCCCCACGGACTGAGACACCGTCCTCATCAAGCAAAAAAGAACCCCCCCCCCAAAATAATAATAATAAAATGGTTTGGAATCTTATACAAAAAAGAGAGCGGTTCAAATGAGTTCCTCTGTCGAACCCGAACAAGTCCCTAAAAGGTTCCCTCCTGAATAGGATATCTCGGGAGGACTCCTCCTCACAAGCCATTTAAAGGCAAGTGAGGGGTGAGTAGTATGGGATAATATCCCCATTGGGATACCCGGCCAAACCCGAAAGGGTAAAGGGTCCCACTCTAGATCCCCGTGAAGCCTTCCCCAGTAATCAACCCAGGCATGGTTCAAGGAAATGACAGAGGCTCTCCTCTGAAAGGAGGGAGGGTGGCTGTCTCTTCTCCATCCATGATGGATAATGATGACTTGGGCTACATTGAGAAAGTTAGCCACGAGAATGTTGATGCGCTAATCGAATCACTAGGGCCAACAATTAAGGTTGTCCGATAAGAATCTGGAGATGATCACCGTAGGCAATTCTTAGTTGATGGAAATAGTGAAGCCAGAGAAGAGTACTGAGTTGGAGGCAGTGGAGGAGGACAACAATATCTCATTCGATTCATGGTGAGAGAGAAAGTGGTCCGTGGCATTTAAATTTGTATTTCTCTTTTCATAATGTAATATTATATAAAATGTATTTCTCAAAGTAAGAGCCTTATGTAATTTTATTATAGGCGATGCAATTTGTGTGTTGTAATTTGATTTCTAATGAAATGTTTTTGTCTAAGTTAGAGTCTTACCTATTGCATTTTGCCTCCTATTATTGTTATTGTTGTTGTTGCTGGTATTGCTGGTGTTGTTGCTATATTTTTCCTACAATAATCCCTACTCCCCATAAAACATAATCATGAAGTTTATTTTCGATGATTCAATTTCGATGCTTTGTAAAGAGGCAAAGAGTAAAAGTCTTAAAGATAAGAGTTATAGTATGACAGACAAAAAATAATGCATTGGTTAACTAAATGTATTTTTAATTATTTTAAAAAAATTAAAAATTAAATTAAAAACCAGGCCCTAGCATAATATGCCCTAGCTTGGCATGAGGGTTGGCATGGCCCATCATTGCCATGGGCGGTGCCGGCTCGGACACAGGAATTCCTTTGATGTACTAGGGGCACATAAAAATGTTAGTCCTCGCAGCAAGGCCCATAGCTAGAGCCGTTAAACGGGTGAGTCAGGTCGGGTTTGGGTCGGGTCATTAATGGTCCGACCCAAATTGACCCATTAACCCATTTATGACCCATTTATACTTAATGTAAATTTTTCGACCCAAACCCGACCCGACCCAACTCATATTAATAAAATGTTTTCATATTTAACAAATTTAGAAAAACTTATTCGTATGTTTTTTTTAAAGATTATATCATTAAAATACTTCCAAGCTTTTATATATATATATATATATATTTTAAAATTATATTTCTAAAATAGTTTTATACAATACAAATTTAATGGACAATTTTTATAAATTTTAAAATAATTATTTTAAAAAAATCGATTTTTTAATTAAATTTTTAATTAATTTTATTTTTAAAATATAATTTTCTTTTTCTTTTTCTTTTTCTCTTTTTTTCTTCTCCTTCTTCTTCTTCTTTGGCCGGCCGTCGACCACGACGACGGTCGGCGACCGGCCACAGGCGAGCCTCGAGCTCACCGGTGTCGGCGAGCTCGAGCTTGCCCAACGCCGGCGAGCTCGAGGCTTGCCAGATCGGCGAGGCTCAAGCCTCGCCCGACGCCGGCGAGCTCGAGTCTCGCCAGATCGGCGAGGCTCGAGCCTCGCCCGACGCCGGCGAGCTCGAGTCTCGCTGGCCGGTTGCCGGCTATCGCCGTGCCGACGACTAGAAGGAGGAAGGAGAAAAAAAAAAAAAAAAAAAAAAAAAAGAAAGATAAAAAAAGAAGAAAGATAAAAAAAAAAAAAAAGGAAGAAAATAAAAGAGAAAATAAAAGAAATTATAATTTTGATTTTTATAAAATTAAAGAGAGAAGGGAGGGATTATAATGTTTTTGTTGAAAATGAGTTTTCAACCCAACCCATTTAAAAACCCACTTAAGACCCACCTATCTTAAACATTTAATTGTGAAACCCATTTAACCATCTTTTGTTTATAAACAAGTGACCCATTTCAACACCACTACCCATAGCTATTGCTAATTATGACTCTTATAAAGCAAGACATTTTCTTCAAATTTTTCCGTGGATGCAATGAAAAGTGGGGGCACTCAATTAGATTCGACCAAACACGCCTTAAAGGATGCCGAGATCCTGCGTGTCTTCAACTCGTGAAGGTTGGTTCATAGAAAGGGAAGATTCAAGGCATAGAATACACGTTTGATTGGATGGGCAGATGCTGAGAATTTGTGGCGTTGCGGTTCATTCTTCAACAACAACAACATCAATGGCATCAGTGGATCTAATTCTCGTTCAACCCAAAAAGGTGGTGACAGAGAAACACGGTACCTGGTCGCCTCATGACGTGGCTTCACAAGGACCACAGAAGAGACATTTCTTTATGTTTCCTTTTCTTTCTTTTCATTAACTCAATTGGTTATATAAAAAAGGCCCGAGAGAAGCTTCTTACAATGAACCCACTTTTATTCTCCGTACAAATGTTTGCTTCTCGAAATTGTCGCTCCATTCACTTTTTATTTCGGTTAATCGTTTTTACTTTATGAGGCAAGGACACCATTTCCTCTTCTTCCTTTTTTATAGGTCAACCCACTTTTTTATTTCGGCTCTTCATGGGTTCATATTGTTGCAGAATTAAGCATTTAGATGTTATGCCAATTTTTGTCATTTCACCTTTTTTATTATTGAGGTTTTTTCACTTTCTATTTTTGTGACTTTTCCATATCGTTATTTACAGGAATTCCTCTTTTACCCTTGATTTTTTTAATAAAAATAAAAATATAAAGAATTCAAAGAAAATGTAATTAACTAAAATATAATTATTAGGAAAATGAATATCATTGATAATTTTTTAAATAAAAATTATAGCTAGGTTAACATATTAATAAAATTAATAAAATATTTAAGAAAAAGAACTATGATCTAGTAAAAAGGAAAAATGCCTCAACAACCAAAAATTTCAAATAACAAAGAGTTGGATATTCATTGCATACTTTTAAATCGTTAATTAATGCAAAAAATGACTTAATCACTACAATTTTTTTAAAAAGAAAATCACTTATTGGCTAATCATTTGCTTTAATGAGTTGAGGTTATCATTTTATTTTATTATTTTTTTTCTAAAAATGTTTAGTCAATCAATTTTAGTTACATCAATTTAGTCCTTAAATATCACAATGACTAACCAAATCTTGTCTTTCACCTTTTTTTATTCACGCCTTTAAATTTTTTTCTTAAAATATCTTTCTTAATTTCGTTAATGTTGCTATAATCGGATTTTGTTTCATATGATTATTCATATTTATTTTTCCATAATTAATATTTAGTTAATCTATTTTTTTGCCATTTTCTATATTTTTCAATTATGTATAGCATTATAGGTAAATGAGAGATTTCCTTCTAAATATGAGATGAACTATATACTTGTATCCCTTACAAATCGTGTGCATTGACATACCGATACATTAAATAACGTAGGTTAATGACTATAATAAACTCAAAGTTCTAGGGTATTGTTTAACACTTGAAAGTTTATGGGTAAATGTGTCCCACCCTCAATATTCAACAAGAGTTTGTGTAATTTCTCCTAAAAGAAAAGACAACTGAAAATCAAATTTGGCTTGATGGAATAATTATTATGTAATATTCGTGTCCTTCAAAAAGGTATGCACTACAAAAACATCAGGTTCTATCCCAGAGAAATATTCAATGAGAACAATTAGATATTGTGGCTCGTAGCTATACACACAAGGAGTTGATAGACATTATCCAGCTATTGTCATTGAACTAAACAAGAAAGTTTGCTAGTTGGAATAATAAGATATATCCTGGCTCTTTCTATCGATGTGCACTAAAAAGACTTTCATTCACATTTTTTTCCACCAAGAACGTTTTATAAAACTCTTGGACCCCCGAATTTGGAGTATAGGCTCTACCAAAAAGTTTATTAAATAAAAGAACATCAAAGCTAGTGACTCATCTATGGGGCATAATGAGGAATATATATATATATAATGTAGATATGTCATGTATATATCTGGTATGCCAGGGAATTGATAGATATTATCCAGCTATTGTACCCATTCATATTAAAGATTGATGGACGGATGATTCCCAAAGGTTCAGTGATTGGCCAGAGAATGTTTTGTGGAGCTCTTTCGGCCTTTGGATTTTACACATATGCAGTACGCCGCCAAATAGGACAAGTATAAATAGCGTGGCAGACTTCATTGCCATGTCCCTAAATCCTTTTATCTCTAAAAGTGAAAAGAAAAGGAAAAAAAGCACAACGGGCGATGCACCTTCCCGTTGTCTTATTGGAACCCACTAATCAATGAGTGACCAGCGTAATTGGTGAAGCCACATCCACATTGTTAATTATCATATGAAATGTGAAAGGAGCCATCAAATTAATTCAATCCACAAGAATTAGAAGCCATTTCAAGTTCCATATAAATTTCATCTAAATCTTAGAACCTATCCGCCAAAATAGATTCCTTAATTTTTGAAACTTGGAACTTGAAACTTGCCCCATTATAGGTTGCAAAATCAATTTCAAGTTCTACATAGGTTTTACCTGTATTATTAATTGAGTTATTACAATAAATCATCACTTCTAATGACCATCACTTACCATTATAATCTATTAACCACAACTTATATTTACACACAATTAAAAGCTCCGGTCATAAAATAAAAGCTTAGATTAGTAGTTCTAAATTATACAATCATTATCGAACGTCATGAAATATTTTAAGATCACATGAAAACATAGGCAAAAAAAGAAAAAAAAAAAAACATAAAAACCTGTTTTAGGTTTCAAGTTTCAAGTTTCAAGTTTTACCTACCTAAAATTTAGAACGTACCTATCAAAACAGGTTTCATAATTTTGAAATTTAGAATCTACAGTATCATCGATCAAAAACCATGCTCACTCTTAATAAGAACTGTATCACCTTTGATATACTTTTATTTCTTCTTAACACACGACAACATCAATGCAACATCAATGCGACCAAATCAATTCCAATGGATTCTTATTACTCTAGATAGCATTCTCTAAATTGGAAACCACTCAGCCCTTATTCAGTATGCAGTTTTGGGGACAAATAATAAATGTTTTGGGGGGGTCGATGGTTAAAAATGGAAAAGCAGCCGCGAGTTATTTTTGCCAGCAATGGTGAGTTAAACAGTGTTTCTGTTCGTGGGCTGCAAAAGGCAGGTAATTTCGTTGGGGGGGAAGGCCTCGACAGCCGGGAGCTAAACGTTGTCCTGGCCTCCCCAACATTCCCTCGATTTCTTCCCTTCTTGGATTCTCTCGCCATCATTATATTCCCCGAAAGCCAATGAAATTATTAAATAATTTAAAGTGAGAACCACCTTGCTCTAGGAGAGCACAATCTCTCTCTCTCTCTCTCTCTCTTTCTTTCTCTCTCTACTGTGTCTTTTCTGTTCTCCTCTTTGGTTCGTCTGCTTAAATTTGGGCATTGCCTGCCACAAATTTCTCCCTCTCTCCCTCTCTCTCTCTCTCTCTCTCTCTGTCATCTGCCTGCCTTAAATTTTCCATCTTTTGGCCTCCATTTCGTTCTTCTTGTTCTGGTTTAATCTGGGTCTGGGGCTGGTTCGGGAGCCGATGAGAAATGAAGCCATGACGTGAACGGGTCTGGTCCTCTCGTCGTGGCTTCGAACTCTCGACGGCTTTTCTTGACCCCCGCCCGCCCGACCCTTTTGCCTTCCCCAATCCTCCTCCGCGGACAGGTTCAAAGTCAACTTTTCCGTCTCCCTCTCCCCCGTTCGTTGGATTGTTTCATTCGCGGTCGTGCTTGTGATGGGTCGCGCACGCGTGTCCGTTAACGCTTCGATCTCAGCGGTGTTCGGTCGCGTTTAAAGGTCGAATTTTCTTTTTTCCGTTTTGCTGCCGTGGGGGGATGAATTGTGGGTCTCTGGTCTCGATCGCGTGCGGGTTGGATCGTGGGTCTCTTTCGACGTGTTTACTTTTCATTTCGTGTCGGTTTTTCTTGATAAATACTGTTCATATTCGATGGAATTCTAGTCCGTGTAAAACTGGTGAGGATCAGAGGCTTGCGGGCTGCGAAAAGTCAAATTCTATTTTTTTTTTCGGTGCTGCGGGGAAGATTCCGAAGAATGTTGTTTCGGATCGTTGCGTCGTCAATTTTGGAGGGAGTTAATTATAAAATTAAGAATCGAGAATCGAGAATCAGAATCAGCATAGGAATAGGAATACCATTAGGACCCGGAGTTTCTGTCTTTCTGCTATAAGTTGCTGTCTCATTTCGTCCCGGTTCTTTGCTCTTTTTTTAACTCGAGTAAATTTATCTGAAATTCAGCTGGTGTTTGATTTCTGAAAATCTCCGTGTTGGTGAAGATCCTTGGATTTTTGGAGGATCTTGATTTCAAAATTCGATCTTGATAAACGGGTTTCGACCGTTTTTGGTGGAAACACGTTTCCGGGTTAGAGCTTCTGGGTATTGAGAGGCTCATTCGGCGATGGATTCCGCGAAAACTGCTGATTCTGGCGGAGCGAGAACACCGGAGATGCCGGGTTCAAAGATTAAGGGCTCTGGGAATTTGAGCAGCAAGGACATGTTTTTGAGGGCTGACAAGTTCGATCTGAGGAGTCTGGACATTCAATTGGAGAAGCATCTGAGCAGGGTCTGGTCTAGAAGCGTCATGGAGAACCAGAGGCCTAAAGAAGAGTGGGAGATTGATTTGTCCAAATTGAATATCAGATATGTTGTGGCTCAGGGTACTTATGGCACTGTGTACAGGGGCACGTATGATGATAAAGATGTTGCAGGTACATCATCATCATAATCAGTTCGTCATCAGTCCATCACCTTCTTTCACTCATTAATCAATGCTTTGATGCACCTATTTCATGGCCACAAAATTTTTCCAGCTGTATAGAATGTGAGATTGAATCATGGATTGTAGAGTCTTATCTCGGCATGGCAGTTGCGTGATTTACAAGTTGCAATGACAGTATTATAAGTGTGTAATTGCAGTGTCCGTTGTCTATTTTGATTTGTGACATCAAAGAGTTTCTTGCATTTGGTTAACTGTTCTTCCACATGCCATCTTGATATGGTATCATCTTGTGTCGATTAATGATCTCGTTTTGGGTTTACGGTAATAGATTGACAAGCCAATAAAACTTGATCGATAGGTACTATGTCAGCACCATATGTGTTTATAGTGATTAAAAGGCAGACCTTCCTATGCTTGAGCTGCTTTCTATACTTTGATGCCTCTTGTGTGTTGTGCTGGAGTTCTCCGTTATTTTGAGCTATGGTGATTGATTTAAGTATTATATGATCATATGAGTCCTTTTCCCTTACCACTATGCCGTTTTGGGTGTCGTAGTGAAGTTGTTGGACTGGGGCGAGGATGGTCTTAACACAGCAGCTGAAACTGCTGCCTTGCGGGCATCGTTTCAGCAAGAGGTTGCTGTTTGGCACAAGCTTGACCATGCTAATGTGACAAAAGTACATAACTCTTAGCCTTTTACCTTGTATCTTTCATTTTACAAAATAATTCTGGTGACATCAGACTGAATGAAGAGATGATGTTGCAAAGGCCTATGTTTCACATACCTGTTTACCATGATACATTTGAAAATCTAATCTGTTCTGTTGCTTTAAATGATTGTAATAATTGCTACATTGGATGCAGTTTGTTGGAGCTTCTATGGGAACTGCGAATCTTAAAATCCCCACAAAGCCCGGTTCTGGTGAAGCTTCTGAATCTCATCCAACTAGAGCATGTTGTGTTGTTGTGGAGTATCTACAAGGAGGGACTCTAAAACAATTCCTGATACGGAACAGCCGCAAGAAACTTCCCTTCAAGGATGTCATCCAGCTGGCTTTAGATCTCTCAAGAGGGTGAGTGTCGCATTCTTTTTCATCCTTCATGCTTCAAAAATATCAAATTGAGGTCTCTCCAAGGGCTGACTATTAACATTCTTTCCCATCAAACCTTGTTTGGACCATCTTTAAAAAAGGGACTCTTGAGAAATGAGTTTATAAAAATGCTGGTTTGCAGTTTGAGCTATCTTCATTCAAAGAAGATTGTGCATCGAGATGTCAAGACGGAAAACATGTTGCTAGATTCTAGGAGGAATCTGAAAATCGCTGATTTTGGAGTTGCACGTGTCGAAGCTCAAAATCCAGGAGATATGACCGGTGAAACTGGCACCCTTGGTTATATGGCTCCTGAGGTATTTACTTCATCAAATTTTGTTGAAACTTTACCAGACAACTAACATAGCACTTGGCATTGCTGACATAAAACTTATCGATGAGTGATATGTTATACCTGTTGTAGGTTCTTGATGGCAAGCCATATAATCGAAGTTGCGATGTCTACAGCTTTGGCATATGTTTATGGGAAATTTACTGTTGTGATATGCCATATCCAAATCTAAGTTTTGCCGATGTCTCATCTGCAGTGGTTTTGCAGGTTGGTTCTTTAGAATTTCAACATTTGCACTCTCTCTTCGTGTTCAATATATATATACACAAGTGAAATCTTTTGGATAAGCTGTTTAGCTGTCATTTGATTTTGTGGTTTGGGCTCAGCATCGTACATAAAATGGCAAGTCTTTTAGTTTCTGTGCATTTTAATTCAATCCACAACATATGATTTATTTTGCTTTCGGTTTTGTGTCTAATAGAACTTGCGACCTGAAATTCCTCGATGCTGCCCTGGCGCTCTGGCAAACATCATGCGCAGATGTTGGGATGCAAACCCAGACAAACGTCTGGAAATGGATGAGGTGGTCCATTTGTTGGAGGCAATCGACACCAGCAAAGGCGGAGGGATGATTCCCGATGATCAGGCTCGCAGCGGTTGCTTCTGTTTCCGTCCAGCTCGTGGTCCTTGATTTCCCCCCCCCTTCAATTTCAGAGAATTGAAAAAGGCGGAGTTGTGAAAGATGCCATTCTCTTTTTAGTGTTGGTTAGGTCATTACTACATTAACTATTTGTAGTTCAGTTGAATTAGGTCGAAAGGGGATTGATCAGTAGTCCTTTTTAGAGAGCTAAAACTGGTTTAAGTTTTATTGCTCTTTCCTATTTAGGTTATTTAATGGAGTGAATCATTCTTCTAGTCCCGTGGAAAATGCTTTCTTCTTGCTTAGATTCTAAGCTAAACAACAGGGTTATTCTTGTTCATTTTGTGTCAAATCTTATTTTGTTGTATAAAGATAGCTTGTTGTGTTGTATAGAGGCCGACAGGCATATGCAGCCTTACTGGTAAGGGGATTGGGGTGGGGCCGGAGAGTATCAGATCCAGGGTTTGATCCTCAGGAGCACTACACATATATGTACATAAAAGAGGAGAGGGGTGGGACAAAAAAAAATTATTTAGAGGAACTTTTCTCGAGGTTAACTCGATACTTTCTATGAAGGGGGCTGCTATAGTGCAGCAGCGGGATACCAATAAGTAATAATGGAGTTCAAGCGGCCATGAGCGGAAGAGCAGGCGAAACTGGCATATACTTACTTAGCGGATGAAGGGCTTGTTTAGGTTTAGTATGCAAATTGATTCAATGTAGTATCTCTTTATGACATCTGGTGAGACCAGAATGACATGAACCCGACGCTGAATATGACTTACTCGTTCGATCTAGCGATCTTCCGAAACCGAATCCCTCAGCACGGACATCTGACAGTGAGCTAGAATGGGTTAACTTCGTATGTACAAATTTCAATCTCATTGAAATCATTTCGTGTTGTTTGTCCTGTTTGGGGAAATTCTGGAGTGTGCAAATTTGTTCTGCCTCGTCGAATTCCGCAGTTTGCGAACATGTGAGGGGAGGATATGTAAGGAAGTGCCCCAACTGGGTCACTAGGCAAATAGCAGTCTTCCCTTGAGATCCTCCTGCACAAAGAAACGAGTCCCTAATCACAGAATTTCTCTTGGAAGTGATAAAAGTGAAAACTAGAGATTACATGTTTTATATGAAATTTAAAACCTATTTGCTGAAAAAGGTTTTTCATTTTTTAGAACCTGGAATATATTCTACATATCTTGGAACCTAAAATCATCTCGTCATAGATTCTGGTATCAATTTTAAGGTCTATCCAGGGTTTCACCTATATTATTAATAAACGATTGTAATGAATTATCATCTTTAATGACCATCATCTGTTGCTACAATCCACTAACTACAATTTATATTTAGACATACGAAAAATATAAAACATCAACAAAGTAAAAGTTTTAGTCATAAAATTAAAACTTAGATTAGTAGTTCTAGATTATACATTCATCATTGGAGGACATGAAATATCACAGATTTACATGGAAACATAGATTTAAAAAAATTAAAAAAATTTAAAAAAAACACACACAAAAACTTGTTCCAAGATGTAGAATCTCAAACTTATCTATTTATGAAACCTCGAATCTATTCTACATACCCTAAGATTTGAAACCGAATAAATTCCCACTGGTCTGGTTCTTCAATTTTAGATTTTACTCTAAAATCATACTCGCCCCAAGTGAAAACAATGTAATCTCCATCTAAAAATTCATGATTTATTATAAAGCAGCTTTCACCCGCCTTCTCTCTCGCTTGCTTGCCAAACACTAGGTTAAGGGTCGAACGGAGTGAAGGACAAGTGCCTAGGACGAGCACTGTTCCGAAGTTGGTAGGAGTTTGGATCCCTCGTATATTACAGTGAGTCCCCATCATGTTTTCTCCTCTGAATATCATTAATGAAATAATTTTACGAATATTATGTCCATGTACAAATTCGTAAACTCATAATTTTATTCTAACTCTCACACTTTTTAATACTTAAATTTGGATATCTTCCATCATATTATGACATTATTTCAAAAAAGAAACTGCAAATACCTCGAATAATTTTTCTTTCCATAATTTTTTTAATATAATTTCTTCAAATTGTGTACTTCTATCAATAATAATTTCTTTGCATTATAACTATAGAAAAGTGCTTTACTTAATCTTTTAAATGTGAACTAATAAAACTAGGGACATAATTTATGTCGAACGGGTGATGTGGAACTCGAAACAAACAATATCTTTCTTGAGCTTGGTGCTCTGATGTGGCCGTCCAGACTAAATCAATTTTGTTCATGATATCTAATATTTTTTTTAATAGCGTGCTTTTCTTAGGCAAAGATTGTCAGAAATTATCATTAGAGCTATTCTTAGGGGCCCTTTGTTTGTGATTTTTAAAAAGCAATAAACAATTTTATGCTTTCCTTTAAAATTTTAAAATATGACTATATTTAAAAAAATTATGAGAATTATTTAAGGTGAACGACAATACGAATTTTAAGACACTTGGAGCTTCTTCTTCTTTTTTCACAAGAAAAATTCCATTTATTTTTTAGAATATTACTTCAAAGCAAATTCAGATAACTGCAAAACAAAGGTAATCAAAAGTAGTTACTCCCTTGCAAGATTTAGATTAAAGAAAAGTAAAAGGTGAAAATTTCTCAATCCATGCCTTTGATTAGAAATACTTATTTCTCGAGGAGGTACAACGATATGTAATCAGGATTAGTTTCAATTTTCATGTTTTATATAAAATGATCTTACATGTTAGTGACTAGTTCTATTTAAAATTGGTCATTACTTTTTGTGGTCGAAAAACATATGACATTTATATATCAAAATAATACTCGGAGATACATCAAAGTAAATCCTAAATAACTGCAAAACAAATCAAAAGTCAAAAAGCAAATAACAAAGCATAGTTTGCAATTAGGAACATACTCTCATCCCTCAAAGAAGAAATTTGACATTGCAAATGATTGGCAGATGATCACCAAATTCAATAATGAACATACGTTAGGATCTCCAATTCCATTTACAATGGTTTGTGGTGTGTGTGCGCGTCTAAGTTTAAGGTCCTTATAACCATCGTCATGCAAAAACACTAACATCAAAATGTTAAAAGAACATAAATCAAATACATGTAATGAGCTCCCAAATCTGTATTAGATTTAGTTCGAGGGTGTAAAGCCCCCAAAACTTGGACTTAAATCTAAAGTCAGGGGAAAAGAGTGGCTTAATTTAAAAAAAAGTTGTGAAGCCACATCATGAACATCATCTTTGATAACTGTCGATTAAATGTGTTCTGCAGAGCTCAAAATGATAGTCTATTTTAGGCCGAAACTCACCTGGTTTTTTTCTTTTTTCTTTTAGGCGAAGTTTTGTTTTTCTGAGCTTTGCCTAAAAAATACCTCATTACAATCTCATTAAAAGTTAGGACAAGTGTCATCACATATATGAAACTTCACCTCACCACACTCGGGTGATGTGGAATTCCTTTCATTTATGCCTCATCATCATTCTAGAGTCAAAGCCACTCCTTTCCCAAGCCCCTCACTCCCGTCCTTTAGGACTAAGTCGTTACGGGCCCACTAGATTCGCTTGATCCGTCCCTAAACCACACATTTCTGACTAGACTATTGGCTGTGATATTACAATGTTAAGCCCAAGTTTCGCTCATAACGCTATTGTTTGCTTTGGGTGGAGCCCACATAGCTTTGTTCTTTTGCGCTTTGCCTAAAAAGAAATACCTCATTACAAATTAAGACGAGTGTCATCACATATATAGTACTTCACCTCATCATACTCAGGTAATGTGAGATTCAGTTCATTCTTACCTCATCATCATCCTCAAGTTGGAGCCACTCCTTGTCCAAGCCCCCCTCTAGCTTCGATGATCACTCCTGCCCTCAAGGATTAGGACGTCATAGAACGAATGCCAGAACTAGTCTCCACTTCACCCAAAATCAATTACAGAAATTTATTCACACACAAACTTCCACAACAAATCGAGAGAGAAAAAAAGACGGAAAGCTTCAAAAAGAGGGATGAGAGAGAGAGAGAGAGAGAGCTCAAAGATGGCACTGCAGAAAGGTCAGAAAGGTGGCAGCTTCAAAAGAAAAGAGAGGAAACCCTCATCTAGGATTTAGAAAGAGAAAGGTTGAGCGGCTGGCAGAGAGAGAGAGAGAGAGAGAGCTCAAAGATGGCACTGCAGAAAGGTGGCAGCTTTCAAAAGAAAAGAGAGGAAACCCTCATCTAGGATTTAGAAAGAGAAAGGTTGAGAGAGAGAGAGAGAGAGAGAGAGAGCTCAAAGTGAGGAAACCCTCATCTAGGATTTAGAAAGAGAGAGGTTGAGCGCTAGCACTACATAAAGGAGAGAGAGAGAGAGAGAGAGAGAGAGAGAGAGAGAGCTCAAAGATGGCATTTGTAGAAAGGTGGCGGCTTCAAAACAAAAGAGAGGAAACCCTCGTCTAGGATTTAGAAAGAGAAAAGTTGATCGCTAGCACTGCATAAAGGTGGCGGCTTCAAAATAAAAGAGAGGAAACCCTCATCTAGGATTTAGAAAGAAAAAGGTTGAGCACTAGCATTGCATAAAGGTAGCAGCTTCAAAAGAAAAGAGAGGAAACCCTCATCTAGGATTTAGAAAGAAAAAGGTTCATTGATCATTATTAAAGAACTACTTATTACTTTTTTGCATGACCAATATCCAAAGACATTTTTTGGTGAAATCCATTTATAAAATGGTTCATCATTCAACTTATGGACGTTACTATTTGTGGACATAGTCGCATCATTCTAGCCGATAATTACAAAATTTTAACTAGGAAGGAGATCCAAAATGGTCGTTATATTTTCTTTTCTTTAAATGTTGGAAAAAGTCCATCTACGTTTTTGCACAAAGCCGCTACCCCATGCCATCGCAACCTCTTCGGCTCCCCTCTTTTGGTTGTGCATCTGCCATCGACAAGAGGCAGTGCCACGACTATCATTGACAATCGAGAGGTTGGGGCGACCATCAGCGGCTGTAGATTGTGGTGGTGTGGCATGAAAATTCCAACGATCCCCTTACTAGGATATGAAAACTCTAATCAGAATAATGGCGAGTTCACTTCTTGGATCGATTATGGAAGCTACATTTGAAGTTATCTTCCATTCCATAGTCATTACCTCTAAACTCCATAAAGAGTTCCACTCAAAATCACCATAAGAAAAGGTCCAATACTAAAGGCAACAATTTTGGTACGTTCTTGAGAACAATTTTTAATCAAACATGTTTTTTTTTATGATTTTGTTCTCGGAAACAATTTTTAAATAAAAGAATGCGCTTGGAAAATGTACAAAATTTTTATTCTTGGGATAGTGCGTTTAGTAGGATTTTTAATTTTTTTTTCTTTTAATTTTTTAATACTTCTATTAAATTTTTCTCTTCTTTCTTCTTCTTCCTCTTTCTTTATGACTAGTCACTAGCTAGGACGATAGCTAGTGCCCAGCCGAGCGAGGCGTAGCAAACTCACCGAACCCTCACCAAGTTAAGGCAAGGACCAATGAGCTCGCTGGAGGTTCATTGGCCACTATGAGGCTCCACCTCACCTAGGAGGTGCAAGGTCAGCCTCGCCTTGGCTTGGTGAGGCCCAACCTCACTCTGGCCAGCGAGCTTAGAGCTTGCCTAGCCAAGATGAAGCTGAGCCTCACCATGGCTCGGCATTACGGGGCTTTGGTGATCTTGGTGAGTGGCCGCCTACTAAAAAAAAAGAAGAAGAAAGGAAAAGAGAAGAAGATAATAGAAAAGAAAAAAAATTAGACTTGATTATAGGAATGTTTTTCAAACAAAGAAACAACTTTTTCTCGTTTCCTAGTTCTATTCCAAATCTATCATTTTAATAAAAAATTTTATCAAACAGATTTCCGCTCTTTTTTTCTCCTCTAACAAAAGAACATAATTAATAATTCTCAAGAGTGTTACCAAATAGGCTCTAAATTTACAGGCATGCGTCTTTGTTCCTTGAATCAAGTCTACGAGAGAAATGATAGCAAGGGAAAATTATTGAAAAATTCAATTAACTTTCAAGGCGATATGGCTTTATCCTTCGGGATTTCAACCAATACGGTGATATACAAAACTCCAATTGAATTGTGCCGAAAATACGAAAGTTGCATAGCCAAATCTATGGCCATGGTCTCTTAAACTGCGAACCGCTAATAGAGGATATAAAGGAAAAGTAAATTCGAAAATTTCGAGATACTCCTATGATAATTTTAAATCCTTGGGATAATATTAAAATGTTTTCGGCAAGTCAACCATATCATCCTTCTGGTTTCTGTTGCTGATTATTATATTAATTATAATGATTATCCCAAGGCCAGTCCATTATTTCTCACTTTCCTTTATTAATTACGGCTTCAGTTTGTCTTATCCCATTCTGGGAAAAAAAAAAATAGCGAATCGACTAAAATAATGAAGGAAAAAAATCATAACTTAAACTTTATTCTTTGGGTCGGATAATTATAAATTAAATTATAATTTAAACCTTGAAAAAAAAAAATCAATATGCTAGGTCAAAATGGAAAATAAAAGGAAAAATTATCGTGTAACTGTTGAAAGTTCAGTTGCCAGTAAAGAGAGTTCTCGGACTGCTCACTCATCGTCCTCACCGGCCGCCGCCGCCTCGGCAACCTCGCCGGCACTCGCCGGCCGCCGCCTCGTTCGAGCCTCACCGGAGGAGATAAAGGCCGTCGCGGCGACGTTCCGGCGGCGGGCCGGAGCACGCAACCGGCCCCGACAGTTTCCGGCCGCGGCCGCGGCGCCGGGACCTTAAAGTTCGCGTTTTTATACAGTCGTTAGCCGCCGCTTTCGACGTCGACCGGCCATGGCTCTCTCAAGCCTCGCCACCCTCTGCTCGTCTCCCCCCGTCTCGGCCGTCCGGGACTCGCCGGCCGTCTCCAACCTCAATGGGCTCTCCCCCGTTGCGGACGACGCGGCCGCCCCGAGCGCCTTCCTCAGGAGCGGCCGCGGCGGCGGCGGCGGGGACCTGAAGGAGATCAAGCAATTGCACTGCTGCGTCGCCAAGAAAGGCCCGACCCACAATAACGAGCTCATCGCCAAGTGCGCCGAAGTGGGCACGCCCGAGAGCCTGGACTACGCGCTCAAGGTGTTTGAAGGGTGGAAGGAGGACGAGTGCGTCGCCGGGTCGTTGTTCGTGTGCAATTCTTTGATCAGAGCTTGCTCTTTCGCCGGGCTGGGGGAGAGGGCCATCTTGGTGTTCGTTCGGATGTTGGAGATGGGCGTGATGCCGGACAAATACACTTTCCCGTTCCTGTTGAGCGCTTGCACGAAGGTTTCGTGGTTTCGCGAGGGGGTCCAAGTTCACGGGGCGATAGTGAAGATGGGATTTGCGGAGGATATGTTTGTGGCGAACACCTTGATTCATTTTCACTTTGAATGCGGGGATGTTGTCGATGGCCGCAGGTTGTTTGATAAAATGCCTGAGAGGAATGTCGTTTCCTGGACCAGTCTGATTTGTGGTTACTCGCGGAGGGATTGTCCGAAGGAGGCGGTTTCGTTGTTCTTTGATATGGTGGAGGCAGGTGCGGTACCCAACTCAGTTACGATGGTGTGCGTGATTGCTGCATGTGCCAAGTTGCAGGATCTTAAATTAGGTGAGCGGGTTCATTCTTATATCGGCAATTTAGATATTGAGCCTAATGGTCATATGGTGAGTGCTCTTGTTGACATGTACATGAAATGTGGAGCTTTTGTTACTGCAAAGCGGATTTTTGACAGTTGTGTTGAGAGGAATTTGGTCTTGTATAACACAATCATGTCGCACTATGTCAAAAGAGGAATGGCAAGGGAAGCATTAGCTGTCCTGGATGAAATGCTGGAACAGGGACCACAACCAGATAGGGTAACAATGTTGTCCGCAATCTCAGCGAGTGCTGCTTTAAATGAACTCTTCTTTGGGAAGGCTTGCCATGGTTACATTTTGAGAAATGGATTACAAGAAAAAGACGATAACATTAACAATGCAATGATCGACATGTACATGAAATGTGGCGAATCAGGACTAGCCTGCACGATTTTCAATTCTATGTCAAATAAAACTGTTGTGTCATGGAATTCGCTACTTGCAGGTTATGTTAAAATCGGTGATGTGAGATCAACTAGGGAGATCTTTGATGAGATGCCTGAAAGAGATCTGGTATCTTGGAACATCATGATTGGTGGTTTAGTTCAGGAGAGTTTATTTGAGGAAGCAATTGAGTTTTTCCGGATGATGCAGAGGGAGGGAATAAAAGCAGATAAAGTGACAATAGTCAGTGTTGCATCTGCCTGTGGAAATTTAGGTTCTCTAGGTCTTGCAAAGTGGATTTATCATTACACAGAAGAAAATGCTATTGAACGTGATATGCTCCTTGACACAGCCTTTGTAGACATGTTTGGTCGGTGCGGTGATCCAAAGATGGCAGTGCAAATATTTGAGAAGATGGAGAAAAGGGATGTGTCATCTTGGACTGCAATAATCTGTGCGATGGCCACAGAAGGAAACGGCAAACAAGCACTAGAGCTGTTCAAGGAGATGCTTACTCAAGGAGTTGAACCCGATGACGTGACATTTGTCGGACTCCTTACAGCATGCAGCCACAGCGGATTAGTTGAACAAGGCCGCCGACTTTTCCAGTCCATGGAGGAGGTATATGGTATTTCACCTAAGGTGGTTCATTATGGATGTGTGGTTGATTTGCTTGGCCGAGCTGGACTGTTGGAGGAAGCACTAGACTTCATAAAGAGCATGCCAATTGAACCCAATGACATTATCTGGGGTTCACTTTTATCATCATGCCGGACTCACAAGAATGTGGAGATTGCGGCTTATGCTGCCAACAGAATTCCTGAATTAACATCAGATAGGACTGGGATCCCAGTGGTTTTGTCAAACATATATGCATCCGAGGGAAAATGGTCAGAAGTAGCAAAAGTGAGGCTAAAAATGAAAGAGAGAGGGATGCACAAGGTTCCAGGGTCGAGCTCCACAGAGGTAAATGGAGTAGTTCATCAGTTTTCCTCAGGAGATGAATCTCACCTGGAAATGAGCCGCATTGCCCAGATGCTGGATGAAATAAACTGCAAACTACGGGATGCAGGTCATGTTCCCGATCTGAGAAATGTTCTGCTTGATGTGGATGACCATGAGAAGAAGTTTTTGCTGAGTCGACACAGCGAGAAGCTGGCCATAGCTTACACACTTATTAGCACAGGTCAGAAGATGCCAGTCCGGGTTGTGAAGAATCTGAGAATATGCTCTGATTGCCACACATATGCTAAACTAGTGTCAAAAGTATATGATCGGGAAATCAGCATAAGAGATAATAACCGGTTTCACTTTTTCAAAGAAGGGTTTTGTTCCTGCGGTGATTTTTGGTAGGCCAAAAAATGAAGGATACGATTTTTCAACCATGGTCTGGATAATCGAGTCAGCAGGAATCCACCAAATGAATTACCATAGGAAGTGAAACGGATTGCACTTTCCCTGATGATTTTCGGGAAATCTCAATGCAAGACATGGAGCACTGAGAATTCCAGCTCTATCAACGTGATTGGGATGAGTGGGGTGCCGTTGGACTACCCTAGTAAGCCGACGGAGGGCTACAGTTTTGCGAAGATTTATTCTAATGGTGAAGGGTTTTGATCCCTCAACACCCTTTTCTACAGCTTGTTAAATTAAATGTGACATAAATAAGTCAGCTTTTAGATGTGATGATTTAAATGAAATGCGAATAACCATTGCGAAAAAATTGGTATCCCTAATCTGCGTTTTCTGTTATTTATTGGCTGGAGTCTAGATATATGCAGAGTGACACGGATAGCCATTGCGAGAAATGGGTATCTCTAATCTACGTTTTCTGTTATGGAGTATAGATACATGTGGAGTGACGCGAATAGCCATTGTGAAAAATGGGTTCCACAAATCTGCGTTTTCTGTTATTTATTGGCCGGAGTCTAGATGTATGCAGAGTGACGGAATCAGTAACAAGGACCATTATAAACTATTCTGCTTGTTGTCAGACCCAACCAACTTCTGTTCTATTTGTACCATGCTGTTATAGTCCATGGATCGCTGTTATTCTCCACTATGTCTTAATCTCAACCTTTTTTGAGGGTTGTGCAGATCGAAATGCAGATTTGAGGGCTAGTTCAGTTGACACCAGTGCTTAGCAAGAGTCTCTTAATATGTTGCTTTCTTTAATGGTTTCTGTTCTTTCTTACTGTAAGTGCTGTTCTGTCGTCTGAAACCCATTACTCGTATCCATGTATTTAATGCCTCGTATCCGACTAATTCCGCGGTTAAGTATAGAGATGTGTTTGCACTTATCAGGTATAATTTGATTGACGCATCTCTTTGTACATGCCAAAACATGATCATACGGCTTCGAACTATGCGTCTTCCGCGACTCCATCAACAAGGGGTCATCACTTCGGTCTAGCGAGGGCGGTCTCCTGACTACAAGGCAACAGCTATTTCGTTGGTCCTGCCTAGTATTTTCTTAACACAATCATATGCACGCGAGTGCCCACAAAGTCACGTGCGACTTACGCTTGTGGATGGCCACATGCAGGCGCAAGCAAGCCTACACCATCTTGACACTGATACACAGGACGCCTCGGTGCAGACATGCACAAGCACACGGATAGGAGTTTCTGCGCATGCAATCAAGAACATTTTTCTGACATGAGGAATATAATTGTTAATTGAAAGAACCGTTATCAGCAGTAATGTACATTGTAACTCAACTTACAAATAAGGAATGACGCGCACTGGATTGCAAGAAGAGTTCCTAAGGAAACAATTATAGAAACACATTGTTGGACTGGATGTAATGTCTGAGTGTACAGTGTAATGTTTGATTGCAGTGTGGTCTTAATCTAATCTTTTGTTGTGGTGTGTCTGTGGGGGTGGGGAGGCGGTCAGAGATCTCCAAGGTTCTTTTCATTTTCTTCAGTCCTCGGCAGGTTTATTCTACCAGGCTGGTGGGATGGGATCAAGGCGTCTTACAGGACACACCGATCTCTTGCCAGTCCACCTTCCATCAGGCATCTATGCCCAAGGATTGAGCAAACTGCGGTAATCCAATATAAAGTACATCATCTTACTGGAGTATAGAACTAGAGCTCTTGTGCAACAGCGACCTTTTTCCCCTCGGCATCTGCAACCCGTATTTCTCCAGGAACTCCTCGATCAACCTACATTTTTGGAGGGGCGATGAAGATTAAAAAAAGTCAAGCCAAACCCAAACCCATAAGCCACTTGAAGCCCAGGGCTACTTACAGGCCACAGATAGCCTTCTGGGAAGCTGCCAGCTCAGAGTCAGGGAATGAATCCTCCATTCGGAAACTCAACCAAACATACAGCTCCAAGACCTATCATTCATTTCCAAGAAAGGAAGATGAAAGCTTTTAGCTAAAACTAAATAAGTTAGAATGCATGGTTTGAAGAAACGTGCAGCTTCAAATATCATGGTTCTTCACATAGTTCAATTACGTCCACCTTCTTTTGTTTGGTGCTTCCACAGAAGCAGTGGGAGTAGTGAAACATAAACAGCTAATTAGACAACCTAAAAGCAAATATCCTTGGTTCCATCTTGAATAAATTAGAGATCCTTTAGTAATTTGTCTTATTTTCTGCTTAGCTCACTTTCTCCAAACATCACAGCAACATCATGTCGCCTTTCTTTGTCATCTAGGGTCAAAATTCGCCTACAACTTCCTTTTATCATCTGATCAACCAGCCTCTGGAACAAAAGCACAAGCACTAAGCAGCTTGTTTTCTGGATACTCACAGAAGCAAATAATACACAGGTACAATTTTGACTCATCCAGCATTTTTGTAGTGAAATTCAGTTTGCACATTGTCCTGAAGCTGCTGAGTATGGACACCTTCACCTTACAGGCGCAAATTCTAGAAGGGAATGATTTTTTACACTACTTCCAAAGCTTTATTTAAAATGATAACTTTGCCATCTAGACCTCCCCTTTTGGCGTTCCTTGACCCTCTATATCCACTCACTCTGTTGCTCAAGCCTATGAGTTGGTCTTACTGACTTTCTAGGATTAATTCCTAATTTATCACTTGTAAAAATACCAACAAAAAAAAAGGACAATTAAATTGATAACCTTAGATTGAATAGATGTAGTTACAAGTTCACACTAACAGAATTCTCCTATCTGCTCTATTCTCATTTCAGACCCTACAAAAACTTTGATTTATCTAAACAAACTAGAATAGACCTGTTTTCAATCTAAAAGAGATGAAACATCTTAACCAGCAGAAACTCACATCGTATAACATTCAGATGAGCAAGCGAATATTCTAACCTTGTGAATTGATTCAAGTTCCTTCATTGCTGTATGTGTTTTTGGCACCTGAAGTGTCCCCGGAGTAAATATTTCTCGGAGGTGAACCATGCCTCTCTTCGCATAGTTCTGTGCAAACTAGTTTACCAAAATAGTGAGCATCTTAGTTCTCTGATTTGGAATAGCCATAAATATTTGCGAAAGATCAACAGGATTTTAACCATTCATCTAACCTGTATAAGACCTTGGGTGGAGATGTCATCGTGAACGTCAACTGGACTGCAAAATACAGTGCTAATGAATTCAAACCTCATGAATTAGCAACATTGAACTACTGCGATACAATTCACATGGCCATGGCCAAAATTTCATGCAGACCAGTTTTTACTGGTAGGTAAATGAAACTTTGATGGAGTAGGTTTTCCCTCTTAATCGTGTGCTTGTGCACTTGCATACATGCATCAGCAAAAAGGGAGAGGAAGCATCTCTTTATAGGTAACTCCATTATGACAAAATAGGTCAAAACATGACTAAAGGCAACTTTACTGGTGAACAGTATTACCTGAGACAAAAAAGGTACTTGTCATGCAAAGTGAGGGGCAACTCATCAACAATAGCGGCCACTTTCTGATATGTATTGAAACAAGGTTTAAATCAATCACAAGGTCAATCTTAACAGGCTAAGAGAACCAGTTTGTCCTGCCAGACCACCTACTTTCCTATAGATGAGGACAAAGGGAAAACATACCAACATATCTTCGCAGTCAGCAATGAAGTAGTTTTCAGATAGCTTGGCATTCTCTACAAAATGCTCCTGTTGAGGATGTTTGAAGAAAAATTCAAAAGTTGAAAAGAAATAGAAAAGAAAGGGAATGAAAAAGATTTACACCCCATGGATTGCCATGTTAAAGACAAAACAGAAATGTAACAGCGCTGACAGTTTTTCTAAGGATTGACCATCTACCTTTTTTCATAGCATTAACTATTACTAGCCCTGCACTGCAGGCTATAACAGGACTAGACTGGTACTAATCATGTGTGCCCATATTTCGCCACATCTAAGTTAATTTGAAGGAAATTACAATTTGTATCTACCCACTACACAACCAAAATCATGAAGGGGTAAAGTAATCTGTTACTTGGGTAATATCCACCATGATGCTCATTAGTACCACTTATCTTTCTCTCCGCTCTCTTGATAATTTGATGTCACGCAGTCCAGAGCATAAGAGATGATTTATTTCAACTTGTGAGCATAATCATTTTCTAATTTCCAGGCAATTTTTTTTTTTAATTACAATGTATAAGCAGTCCCTGAAGCATTCTATCATTTCAGCTTGTAATACATTTCATATTACTAGATTTTGTACCAAAACAATCATTAGCATCGTTATCCAATCGAACTATCAATGATTTCAGTTTATAGGAAAGGACATCATGATATGTAAATATAGATAAGGATAGCCCCATGTAAATCACTCGATTCTCTTGCCCTTTGTGGGGGTCCGTGCAGCTGGAAAATGGACATGGGGGACAGGGAAAAAAGAAAAAAGTGCCCTCAAGGACCCAAGTAGCCTTAAATTAGCTACGACTAGACAGAAGTAGGTTATTCATTGTCTTGCCTTGCCTTGCCTTTAACCATCCCAGGAAAGAGAAACATTAATGCAAAAGGTTAAAATGAGAAACTTGACATCAGTACTAAAGGAAGGCAACAGAAGGATTTAATTAACTAGCAGGCAGAACATCTAGAACCAAATTTAGCGAAGAATCAACCTACCAAAATCTGCCGAAAACCAAATTGTGGGTTTAAATGAGAGTACAACATTAAAAGATCAAAGGTTGGGAATAATCCTGCATGCTGCAAAATATAACGTGAGGGAAAATAAGTAGGTTAGAATATCCATGAATTCTGGTTGGACTATAATTGACCCTAGAAACCACATGAAGCATGTAGGAATTATAGTTACAATCTCTACAAGCATTGAAAGGTCACCTCTAGAGTAGGAGATGGGGCATTCAGAGCTGCATGAAGCAAAGGTAAATCCTCTTCGTCAACACAAGTCACCTCACCGACAGGATATTTTGATCCATACCTGCCGGCCCTCCCTACGTTAAAGCCAATTTATAGACGGTTTATATAGAGCATCACTCCCAAAATGTTTCAGTGATTAGCAATCAATAACAAAATCACATTAGAGTTTGCACATTGATGTACAGACATGACATATTGAAGCATGCATTTGACAAGCAGCTGTCACCAGGAGAATATACTACAGTTTACAGTGTTATTACCCCCATTCACATGAATAAGTTGACTACTTGAAACTTATAAAGCACACACTCCTTGTGACCAATAGCCCAAGTAAACCATTTATAGTGACCTTTAAGCAAGAACTGGAGCAAGGTATGGCTTTTGGCGCACAAACCATAAGGCTAAAAATTTTCAATGACATATTTCTGAAGCCTAATTTCCTTAGTGGACAACGATATGGCTAAAAAGAAGTAGGAGAAGCAACCTGACAATATTAGGCTCATCTGGACGTGGTGAGCCTCAGATTCTAAACCGATCAACCAAAAAACTCCATCTATATGATTCATATAACCCTGTCCACCACATGACTTCGTACAATAAATCCAATATCTACCTAGGCTATTGAAGCATCAAAATTCCGTTAGATCCGATGACCTGTTTATCTTTTGATATTTTTTAGGACAGATTTGACGAAACCCTCATGCAAATAATGTTATGTTGATGGGTACTGGCAGCTTTGTGCTTTGTAGATGAACTTTTGCTAATTGGTTAAAAATTAAACATCTGCAGTGCACAGGCTTTTTCAGTGAACTTATCAAACATCTAGGTTTGGCTTGCATGTTGGGGTGTGTTTTCCCAGTGAAACAACATTCAGCCATCACAACCCATCTAAATAGCAACATATCAACACCTGATCATTGAAAACCATTTCATAAATAGACTTCATACAAGGGAAAAAAGTAGAAACAAAAGCAAGCAGAATTTTGGCATACAATAAGGGTGAAAAAAATTGCACATATATGAACCCTCAAGTAGATGCAAAGCATACAACGCTAACAGATGATGCTGTTATTTTGCCGACATGAAAACATACGTACCTGCAATTTGCTTAATCTCTGGTACAGTTAGCTTACGAAACTCGACACCATCAAATTTTGCCATTGATGAAAATATCAGCCTGGAAATTTGCAGATTGAGACCCATTCCAATGGCATCACTAGCAACAAGAACATCAAATTCGCTATCTGCGTCATTGAACATGGTTGCCTGCAGTCCTAATAAAAATGCTTCAGAACATCTCAATTATCCAATGCTTTCAAAGCACATGAATATGCATTCTCTAATAGAGATCAGAATTATAAAGCCACAAAATGCAACTTAGAGCTCTGGCAAAAAGAAAAAGAGAAAAGATTTTCATGTAACAAAAAGATGCCTTACATAATCATTAAGAACCGTCCTGTGCAGGTTCTATATCTCCAACAAAACATTAGTTACATTTACTGGAATAAAATTTTCGGGAACAGTCCTCAGGGAATATTAATACAAGGCCTCATCATAGCCATTTCTGACAACACTGCAATTGACGAAGTGCATCAATTACCACAGATGCATTTATTTCATCATCTTCTTGTTTGTGGCTTTTGGAATGACATGCTCCTGAACCTTGATATGTGAACCTCTAAGGAAGCATGAGCTTGAACTTCAAATTGAAACCCCAATAGTTTTACTAGTAAAAAGAGCTAATTGATATATTTATTCAACTGATCATGAAATTTGATGAGAGATTTTGTGGAGAGGAAAACTTCAGATTGACATTAGTTACTCTATATCAATAGGAAAATGTTAAAGAGTGCCTCGAGGGACTTGTTAAGAGTCATTAATTGTGCTTTGAAAACAAAAATATTTTTGTTTGAAGTAGATAACTTTGTTGAAATGTGTTATTGCTCAATTACCAAAGTGCGTAGGTACATGTAATAACCATTTTTAGAAGTATTCTTAACTAGTACCCTTGAAGCACTCATTAAGAAAACCCTATCAATAAATATATAAATATTAGAATAGTAAAATCGGCATTTCAATAAAATAACAAATACAGCTCATTTATGCTTTTAAGGAAAAGGAAAAAATAAATAGGACTACAATCATTCAATTCGCTCAAGTGATAAATGAGCTTTTCTTTTCATTTTAATGTTTAATGGACTCCAGTTGCCTAGTTGGCCCTCTCAAAGCAGGCAAAAGTTCACAGGAGCGAAATACTACCTGTCTTGTTCGAGTCTGAGGTGGCAATGAACCATAAACAACAGCACAACGACGCTCTCCCCCTCTTTCAATTTGCTTCTACATTACAAAAGATATGCTTACACTTTAAAGGTAGGTTACGGGAATGAATTGATATTTCAGTTTAATGAAAATTACAGCCAGATGAACAGGAGCTGAAAACATATAAAGGGAAGAGATTCACAACCTTTAATCGGTAAATTCCACGACGGGAAAAGGTGACCATGCAATCGCCTTTTCGTATTTCAGAAAAAGATTGCAAAGGGACTTTCAGAGGGACCAGAGGTGAAAGTCTCTCATAATGGTGAATCTAACAGACAGCAGAAAGCAGAAAAAGCAATTAAGCAATATGCTCAAGCAGGGCAAAGCAAGATGACATCAACATATTGGTAGGTCATATATTGCTACAAATGGAGATTTATGTTACCAGGACATTTCTTTGCATAAGAAATTATTTTTAAGCAAAAGTCATTGAGATGTATGATTTCTAGATTCTACACCAACTACCAGCTATATGGAATGTCCATGATATTATGTCCTGAGCAACAAAGGTAATTGTGTTTCTTGGAATCATATGATGATGAAATTCCAAGAGATGTCATGCACAAACTCTCATTAAGTCGTACATCCAGTTTATTGGCATATGTTAGTTAGGGAGTTGAAACACAGTAAAAGGCAAGTCAGCTTTTCTTGAAGCCATTGACACCATGAATGCTTTTCTTGAAGCCATTGACACTGACAATCAAATATTACGAAGTCTCCCATTCTTCATGCTGACTAGACAATTTCGCATCACTAATATGAAATATATTTCTTCAGTTGCCATTAAAAGCTAGAGCAGAAAAGGTCCCATTTAAATATAAAAGAAAAGATGTAAGTACCTCAAGATCATCGCCTGTCACTTTCACTATATCTTCAACAAGAGTAACTGCCGCTGAATCTCCACAAAGATGGAGCTCATCAGCAGCAAGTCCCAGTAGTGCTCGTGTAAACGCATATCCCCTCGTCTTACATCCCACCATCTAAAAATGAGTTCCTAGAGTTAGAATTCTAGACAAAAGCTCATAAGGTGAAAAAGAAGCAAAGCCTACATATCTGTGGATTTGGTATGAATTTATACTGAGGCAAAAGGTGAAAAGATCGATAGACGTTTGGCAACCGCAAAACGCATGATGGTTCCAATGTCTAGTCATATTTGAGTTAAATTAGCTCTCTTATGTTATTGATAGCCACAGGTATGAGATATTAAATTGATTTTATGTATTATCCATTAAATCAACATTCCACCATGTGCATGATCTATTGCACTTTTAGTGAATTTACTTCAGGAGTTACACATTTCACGGCAAAACTGTCTCATGAACCAGTCAACAACATGCCTGAATTTCATCAATAACGGCACACTGATAGTTTGCCGTAACATCAGCCATCTCAACTGTCATAGACTTGTGCTTTGCGCCTTCAATTTCCTCTCTCTCTTGTCCCGTAATCAAATCACAAGGAACTTTTGCTTTATTCATTCGTGTAGCCACTTCCCAGGCCAACAACCTCAAGGGACCACAGTAAACACCTAAAGATTGTAAAATTATTCAGAAAAACAATAAATCTGGAGCAAATTTGCAAGTAATGCCTACATATCAATCTTGTAAATCAACAAATTCCCTACCCACAGAGAGGGCTATAAACACATTGCCTATGCAAATCTAAGAATTTAATTGAAAAGCCTCCCTCAACTCCCTGCGTACAAATCAACAATCACATTTCCAATTCTAACAAAACAAAGTCTCACATGCTTTAGACGTAGACTGGTTATCCACATATGTGTACTTGCAGCAAATGGCTTTTGCATGAGAACCACATGATAACCTCTGTTAAAATTGGCTGAAAGAGTGAAACTTCTTACTATACACAAAGTGGTGCCAACTTGTTTTAAAAATTTGGAAAGTTAGGTAGGTACTTTGAAAACCTGCCTTTCTATAGCGGGCAATATGTGATTATTCCACTAATCAAAGTACTCTGAAACATATAGAAAAGCTTGCCTGACAAACTCAGCTCCAGTTGCTTCAGTGCGGAATGAGTTTTGCCACTGTTAGTAGGACCTACATGGAGAATGACCTTGCGCCTTTTCTTCCGTGCCACAGGGTACCATGTATGAGGACGACTGGAAAATTGCACTTCTTCATAATGATGGAAATTAAAAAATTGCGAATGCATATTGAGGGAATTAGTTGAATAGCAAAGTTGAAGATCAACTTTTCAGTCAATGTTGCTTGACATACCATACACATATAAATGGACTAAATATTAGATATATCAATAAACATAACTTTCTGTAGCCCCAAAAAGCCATCGACCAAAAAAAGATTTATCCCATTACAAAAGTAGCTTCCTCACCTATTAAAATATATTATAGAACAATATGAAGACAGTGATGCATGGGACTGACAAAAGGAAAGGCAACATGAAACAAAGCACTGGATACCACTAAAACCACTAAGGAGAGTGAACTCGTGCATGAAGAAAGATGCACATGAAATCGTACGTTAGGTCCGTGAGATCCAACTTGTTGGAATTGTTGCTACTTCCACCTTTCAGGTCTGTGAAATCAAACTTTCTGGAGCTGCCGCAGCTTCCATAGTGCCTTTTCGTCTTAAATACCCCAGTTCCACACCCGCCCTTCAACTCCAGCCACAGCCAAAACGACTCCACATTATCTACCAACAGAAACACCATACCAAAGTTGCAAGGACACAATCAAATTCAAGTGTCTTCATAAAGTTTGATGCAAGGACAACGTTTTTTTTTTTTTTTATTTTCTTCTTGGAAGTGAATACAGAACAAAATCTGTAATGTATCGATGTTGACAATGACAGCCTATGGTCTCCTGTTGTACAGTGCTCACATAACCTCATTTCACAGGAAATGGCACTAGAATACCTTGTGATTCTTGCGTTTCTATGATATTCGTGTACAATAGTTTTTTACAATCGTCCACAAGTAATGTTTACAGTGCTAATTGTCATCTAAAACCATAATGATCCATAAATATCTACTCACGAATGTGACAATCAGCAATATCCTTTGAATGCCCGAAACAAGTATTGACACAGACATATACTTCAGTTATATTGAATAACAAAAATCTCAGTCGATGGAGTTTCGGAAAGAACATAGTTAGCCTATACCAGCAAACTGAAATAGTGAAACAGGATATCAGCAATGCCAAGACATTGACCAAAGTACCGGACTTAGAAGACCGTCTACCCAATCATCTACCCAATTATAAGAACTACATATATTTTGGTGGAAATCCATATGCATTTAAAATTGGTCACCTCTCTCGTCACAATACCCCAAAAAAAAAAAAAAAAATTGTACGTTTGGTAAACAAGATCCTTCTTCTCCCAAGTCACCTGAAGTTACTGAGAAGCTAGAAATCCAGCATAGAATTAATACATTACCATTTCTCGACAGATGACCAAACAATTCAATACCATATGGATAAAACAGAAACTCACTGGCCCAAAAAAAAAAAAAAAAAAAAAAAAAAAAACTAGTCCCTCGGTTGAAGTCCTCTGCCTCAACAGATGCATCCTCAGCTCAGCAATCCCAAACCAGAAAATCCCACAAAAAATAAATAAAAACAAAAACAAAGAGAGAGCAAGAGCACTTTAATCTGAGCCTCAATCCATTAACCAATGAAGCAACAACAGAGACACAAAACAATGAAGAATTGGGTTAGAACACGGGCTCAAGGTCAGACCTTTGACAAATGGAGAGACACCCAGAGCCGAGACTCGCCGCCGGAGCAACGCAGCGGCCATGGAAGGTCGCGGGAATCGCCGGTGGTGGCGGCACAACTCGTGGGCACGCGAGCTTACTCCATTTCACGGACGAGACGTACGTCGCGGAAACGAAACGGGGGTCGCCGATTCTTGAGGTTCGCACGGCATTTCAGAGCCGGAGAATGCGTGCGGAGAACTACTAAGAAGCGGTGGAAGAAGAAGAAGAAGAAGACGACGTGCGCTTTACGCTCGCCGAAGTCGGCGGCAGCCCAAGCATGTGGGAGATCGCCGGACGATCAGCCGATTCGGGTGTAAATAATAATAAAAGCCAACGAAAATTGCCCCCAATTTCTCTTTTTATTTACGCAATATTGAGTCCTTTGAATTATCAATTTTTCTATTCATTTTCGCCCCGCCATTAGACAATGTGAGAATTAGGTGGCCTGGTTGGTGAATCATCGTTAAATAATCCCACATTAGTGGTAGCCATGTGATGTCTATGTATAACCATCGAGGTTTGCCCCGATAACTACCCATTTCCGATATGAAAAGGAGAGGTGGGGAGTTCGAATCCCCACATTCTCGTGGAATTAAGGTGAGGTTGGGATAGGGACGATATGATTTTAAATGTAAGAGGATCGACCAAAAAAAAAAAAAATTTACATGTAAAGAATTTGAATTCTTTTTAAAAAAGATTAATGTCACGAAAACCTCTAAATTGATACAAACTTACCATAAAAAAACTATGTATTGATAAATCTGTAATAAATTATATTTTGTTAATTTTCATTAAATTTAATATTTTAATTCTTAAGTTTGATAACACGCGACAATTATCGTAAAGTATCAATTCGAATTTTTTCCCTTAATTTGTTATAAGTATATCAGTTTGTGAATTTTCGTGATATTTATCCAATTTATTGAAAATTAATCAAAGGTAAATTTTTCAGAATATATTTGTTATAGGTATTGGGTCAAAAACTAATCTTGAGTAAAATTGTTAGGGGTTTTTTTCATGACATTAACTCCTTATAATTATTTTTTGGAATGGAGTTAGGAAAAAGAAATTAAAAATTCATCGTTTCGGGCCTCTGGTGAAGGATAGAACAACCCACGAGAATTCGTTCGGCGGAAGAAAAGGCGCAATGTTTCCTTTTAACGATCCAACACAACAGCGCGATCGCATGACTTTCAAAATTCTCCTTCGCCGGTCCGTCGACATACTATAAAACTTAGAATTAGGTCGTTAGGGTGTCGGCATTAGAATGTGTAATAATAACTAGTAAATGATGAAATTCAGACCAATCGCACCAGACATCAACTTCAGAAACTGCAATAACATGAAAAAAGAAGTTACCTGTCTAATTCCAATTCAAAACTTTTTTTTTGGTTTTGGTAAAAAAAAATTAATTTGGTCTTATTAAAAGCACAAATTTACTTCAAATCTAAATTCTAGCCTAAACTCTTTTTTGTGTCATAAGTTGGGGCCGATTTAGGTATTGATAGAAAGTAGTGCTTTTTGAGGAGACCAAATAAAGTTTTGGTTAGTTTTAACACCCAGAGCTGAAGTTGGTGCTTTTTCATTACACAAAAGAAAATTAAAGTTGGTTTTTTCATTACACAAAAAAAAAAAAAAAAAAAAAAAGAAAATTATCACTAAAATCACGAAATGATCTAAAGCTGGTGCTTTTTAAGTAGAGCAAAAAAAACAAAAAAGGTTTAGGTCAAAAATGGAGATTCGAACTAAAGTTAGGACATGTTTTTTTTGGAACCATAGGAACCTCCGTGCGCCGTTTCGTGGCGGAGTAAACCCTGGAGAAGCAGGAGAGTCACCACCACCGTTTTTGCCCCGAGCAAGCCGTGGGTTCCTTTTCAACAAAATAGACGATGCAGCGATTCGAACTCCAAATCTCTCCCGAAATGAATTGAAGCTCAAATAGTACGTTGGCACCATGGGTGGTTAAAGTTAGGATATGTTTGTTTGGGGAAAAAGTGAGAATTAATTTTTCGAACTTTTATCTATTTGGCTCACAGAAAATGAATAGTCTACCAAAAATGCTTTCTAATCAATGAAAATATTCATTGATAAATTTAAGAAAATGATATGAAAACACTTGTTGGAATTGCTCATCTTGAATATTTTAATATTTTAATTTATGTCCCCATAAATGGACGTAGTTGATGTCATAGCATGGACAGAGCAGAAACATATACTAGGATGTTGTCAATAGCATAACACCATGAATAGTAAGAGAAGAAACAGAGCATTGTGCAGCAGCTCTGCGGGCTTGTCTTCTCCATCTGATGTCTCACCACTTGGCTCTTCGAATGCGTCGAATTTCTCAGCACTGTTTTGATCTGCGGTCGAATTTCCGCACAGTGTGACATTTGCAGAGTTGGCTTCTCCAGAAGCAGGAGGTGGTTCGCCGATGTTCGGTGTGATCGGTGGAAACACCGCTGGCAGAGCGCGATCTGCAATTGGAAGGAAAAAGGAGTGAAATTTCTATAGCCTTTGCTAGAAAGAAGGGAAGAGATTAGACATTTCCTTTTGTCTCTGTAAAACTGAAGTTTATTTAGTAAGTTGTATTATTTTTTTAGGGAATGAGAAAGATTTCAAAGCAGAACATTGCTTTTGCATCACTAGCAATTCTCATGCTTGACTGGTTTAATTCAATCCATGGTGTCGCGTTGCCAGCTTTCGTACAAGAATCATATCATACATGAACGTTACATCAGTTTTAGCTAGGCAGCAGCGTGCAGAAGTTTACCTTGACAAAGGGCCAGAGGAGGTATCGATACATAGCAGTTCGATGACAGCAACAGGAATGCATTCCCATGGAGCGGTTCGGAGGATTTGAACAGGGAGCAGAAGCAGTCAAATCCTTCCCGAATCACTGCATTAAGAGCGATGCAGCATGTTTCTATGGTGCCCTCATCTTGCTTCAAGCATTGCTCGAGGCTTATTTCCTCCACATGACAGCCTTGAAATGGCGCTATACATTGGGTCGAACACAGCATAAGAGCTAGACAAAGAGGCAACTTGAAGAAACTTAGGCAGCTCGAGACCATGACGTTCATCGTTTTCTTCAATTCAAGTTGCTGTAAATTTTCATTACCTTCACAAGTTTATCAACATAGGCAATGCAAGTTCTCTGATCAGGAGGGACGGTTGGCATGTTCGGGCAGGCGCTTGTGCTCTTCCCAGAATGCCCCGGTCATATTCACAATGGCATGATCTAAATGGAACAATTACTGGTGACTTCTTCATCTATAATCGTCGAATATTATCCTGAAGGGTGGGGAGGGAAAACCGGCATATACCACAATGATCTCGCAATGGTCAGAGCGTGAAGTCGTGAAGGCATGATCAACTTTTCTTTCTCAACTGCTAGGGAGTTTGAGTTTTGTGAGAGGAGCATGCTGCATTCGTGAAAGCGTGAACCTCAAATGGCTGCAGAGCTCTCAGTTGATTCACACTTAGGGATCTCATCCTTCTAACAGAAAACAGGTCTAGACCACATATCGGACTCTTTTTTCTGCTAAACGAGATACATTCGCAAATTTTGGAACGAATTCGTGAATGTACTCTTTGTATGAAACCATTTGTAAATTTCTAGCGATCAGTTTCAGGCCATTGCTTTTGGGCAAGGATCAGCATCTTCTTTGCTTCTATGATTAATATCCTCCAGCTTAAGCCTGAGCTCTTCAAGCAGTATAAAAGAAACTATAATTTTATTCCCACTCTCATCACAGCATTACAAAGCAAGTATAGTCTTATCCCATAAAAAAATAGCCAAACGAGACTCTCGCCCAGTATCCTGAAAAGCCCTACTACAATAGTCACACCCCCAAAGAATCACCACAGATAATTCTAAAAAAAGAAATTTTAATACAGAATCAAGTAGACGATCCCATCATAAATCAGTAGTACTTCAAGAAAGCGGATGCTAATGTGACTAGCAGCAGAGCCGGTGAGAAAACACTGGATGGGCTAGCAGCCGACGGATTTACACCGGAGCGGCTCCCAGTGGTTGTCGTCGGAGTCACTGAAGTGACACCTGGAGATGGCGGAGTCAAGAGTGGCGGCGTGTTGGATTCTGGGGCCAGAGCTGGTGAGTCGGGTTGAGGATCTGCGGACCCTGCGGCACAAAATCAAGAAAACTAAGACATGCACCCGAAAGCTACAAAATCTGATACCATTTGTTCATTGATTTCAGACAGGTGTGGCTGGTTTGAGTATTGGTTACCTAGAGGACTGCCTGCTGGAGAGGATGAGGGAGAGAGAATCGGTCCAAGCGAAGCGGGACCTGAAAATCGATGAGAAGAGTTAATTAGGCAACGATTCAATTGATTGCTTTTGCAAGTTCTCTTCTCTTGTGATAATTGATGACAAATCCTTAAAAAGATTTTGCTTTTGGCTTCCATAAAATTCAATCTACTATTCCATATCGCTTATACTGGGTTTACATGCTCTTTAACATTCTTTCATTCCTGAAATGTCTCGTGTTAACATCCTTGTGAACAGTTTCATTTGGTGGTTGAGATGGTGCAGCGATTCATAGTCGAAAAGAAATAGCAAAATATCATGTCAAGTTCATGCTTTAAGGTTAACGAATCAATCTTCTAACGACTATGAAAACTGCAGAAGCACAAGGACTAAAGGCAAAAGGCCGGTACCTGGAGCAGGAAGAGGCGCGCCCGTAGCTGCAAGTTACAATGAAATGGAGAACATTAAATGGATTGACTCTAGTACAGCACTAAGTGTAAAAGTGACACCAAAATTAGTAGGACTAGCATACCTTTGCACTGGAGAGGCACACTGGGCATGTTGCAGGCACGGGGGAGCGAGATGGCGAGGGTCCGGTTGATGGGCATCTGGAACGGAATGCCACCGGCCACAATGAGGCACAGGCAGCCCATCCCACTGCTCGTGAGCGACTTGAGCGAGCTGCAACACAACTGGGTCGGCGACGTGCCGTTGAGGCTGCTGTTGGTGACGAAGTTCAGGCACGGCGTGAAGCTCGAGATCATGGAGGGAGTGCACGGGGTGGTGATCTGGCCATGCACCGGGACGGTGGTGATCAACAGCGCGATGGCCATGGCAAGGAGGGGAAGAGAGAGCGAGAGAGGCCTGAAATGCTTCATTTTCGTCAAATCTTGGAGACAGAGGAGTGTAGGGAAAACCGTGCTTGTTGGAGAAGAAAACTGAGAAGATTTTGTAGGAATTGAGAATGGGCTGTTCCTTGGTGATGAGGGAAGGGAAAGATGGTGAATGCTATTTATAGGTATTGAGAAGTGGAGAAAAGTATGACAGGAACATAAGAGAATCATTAGAAAAAAAAAAAAAAAAAAAAAAGATTGGGTTGAGTATGTTGGGAAAATGAAGTTGGTGTTGGAGTTAAACTACCTTAACTAATTTTTAGCTTGCAGAGTACAGGTGTTAAGAACTCGTGACAAGATTGGTGGATTGGCATGTCCCCCTGTGGACCCTATTTTGACTTATCTTTTGTTGGTAAGAGGGGCCCTTGGTTGCGTGTCACTTGCTTATGGGTTTCCTTTCAAGGATTAGAGGGTTGTAGTTGTGCTAACAAGGGACCATGGGAGGGCGTTGACCTAGTGTTACCGTCCTTAACGAAATTGATTTAAAAAAGGAAGAATTTAAGGATTGAAGTTTTGAATGATCTAGAGCACGTAGAGGGTTGTGTGCGTGATACTCTTGAAGATTATTGGACCAGCAAGATTCATGCCATGTCACGGTCCTTATGTTAGATGGATTCACGTATAAAGGCTCAAGGCTAATCTGATTCAATAATTTCTGGATCTAAGTATATGGCTCTAAGAAGAAACATATTCAAATTCTTGAATCGGGAATGAGGACAATCTTATGTTAGGACTATAGAGCACGATGAATTGATTTTGCATTATAACTCACAAGGATGAATAGTTTTCCAAAATTTTTACATAAAATTTGTGCAAAACGAGGCTTTCGTCAATCATCTAAGGTATCAAGTCAAATGAAGGGGCTCATGCGAGTACCATTAACTATGGTGGCTACTTAATTGGAGCGCATATTAGTATGGTGGTCTAGGCAAACAATTCTCTTCTTGAACGGACGTCCATCCAAGCAGGATCCCTTTTAGCAAGAAATCTAACTTTTTTTAATCATGGATGGGCTAGGGTAAATATTTTTAAGCCAAATACCTAATCAACCCGACCCATCTATTGATCACATCTAACGAGTGACCGGTACTTTGCTTGTGACACGTGATTTCTCCTATCCAAAAAGACTACTTGAATTGGCAATCGAATTTCTTATGATAAACCAAATTGATTCTTTTACCAGTTTTTAAGCAAACAGCATTTGCATATCATTCTCTTGCTTGCATGAGCCACTCTTCAATATGTCACAGCTTACCAATCAGGAGTTCCTAGTCATCTGGAGAGATAAATTAAAGCACGGTGGCAATACAAATTTTCATATCGGAACGATTAATTCTTTTAAAACAACTTCATCACTTGACCACGCAGGTCCAGCTCATCCTGCTCATTACTTCCTGGTGCAAGTTTCCTCAGCTCTGAACTCGTTTCCATAACAGATAAAAAGCATACCAAATCAGTTGAAACCAATTGGTTAGTAGTTGGCCACCTGAAGAACCAAATAGATTCCCATTCACAAAAGGAACCAAACACATGGACTTGCTCCTGCGTATGCCCAAAAAACATGGTCCTGTCCCTAACATACTATGTTTATGACCAAAATCATTAAATCAAACAGCTTTCTGATAACCAGAAAAGATCCCATGGAAGTAGTAGGAGCAGTTGGTGACCCAAATCAACAGTACCTGTAACTCTCCCCTCTCTCTCAAATTTCTTCTACATAAAGCCAAACCAGTTGCTCTCTTTCTCCTCACACCACTGAACTAAACTCACAATCCAGGACTTGCAAGTTACATCCAAAATTTCCATATACACACATCTTTTGGCATCAGCCCAAAATTGGAAACAGGGAAGATCATCCGATGGCGCAGACTAGGATGCAAATTGTGGCTCTGGTCTTGGCCATGGTGGCTGCAGGTGCGGCGGCTCAGTCGTCAAGCTGCACGAATGCACTGATCAGCATGTCGCCGTGCCTCAACTACATCACGGGCAACTCCTCGGCCCCATCCTCGAGCTGCTGCTCGCAGCTCGCCAACGTGGTCCGCTCAGAGCCGCAGTGCCTGTGCCAGGTCCTCAACGGGGGCGGCTCTTCCCTTGGTATCAGCATCAACCAGACCCGCGCCCTGTCCGTGCCCGGCGCTTGCAACATTCAGACTCAGTCGACCAGCCGTTGCAACGGTGAGTGTGCTTGCGCATGGAAAAACATCGAAACTGATTGTTCTCATTTCCGGCTCCAAATTTTTTGATCTAGCTCTTACTTTTTGTACTAATTGAATTTATTTGCAGTTGCTTCGCCCGCCGGATCTCCTGCCGGAACTCCTAATACCCCCAATGCAGTTCCTGCAGGTACACTCATCATTCTTTGTCGTCGAACAATTTATCAATTCAAGTGTGTCGGTTAGTTAGGCACGACTTCGGTACACAAGCTAGGGGTGAGCATATAGAACCACCCAGACCTGACCGAATGGGCAGGTTTTGGGTGGTTTTAGGGGGCATCGGTCCTGTTCTAGGTGATTTTTGATCCAATTCCTGGTTTTAGGATGGAAATCGGACTATCCGGACCAAGCTGATTAATTTTTTTTATATATTTAATTTCTTAAAGAAGTAAAATGTGAACCTAAACCTTTATCTCCTCTCACGTCTCAGCTTATTCTAGATGATGAAGCACATCTTTGTTTCTTTCATATTGTTGCATCGATTCATCCAACTTGCTCCTTTTGTCTCTTGCTTCTGTCTTTATTTTACTTTCTTTCTTTTTTGGCAAAGATTCACCAAATTTACCTCCCTCACTTATTTGCATTTTCCTTAAATTTGTGAGTCCATCATTTATGGAAAAGAATCGATCAAATCCTCCCCATCATCTCTCTTCCTCTCAGTCTTCTTCACAAATTTTGGATGAAATCCCAATTTCAAATTGCGGCATGAATTGACAATTCAATTAATTCAAAACTTTTGGCTCAGTTATGTGAATACTTTGGTTTTATTGGATCACCCAAGAACCAGACTAGTCGGTCTAGTCTGGTCCTAGAACCAAGTGATTCGGTTCCAAAAATAAAGAACCGGTCCTCTTGTCCAAATCTCGTTTCCTAGGTGAGATTAGACCAGATCGGGAACTGATCACCCCTAACACAAGCAATAGAACTCAATGTTGGTAGGTTACGAAGAAATTAATAATAGAATGTTACTTTACTTGCTAATCACCCCGACCCTCATGATTTTCTCTTCTATCAATTTCGATCACAATTTGGCTGTGAATGTTCGTCTTGTTGATTAGAGACAATCCCCATTTATTTTCGCAGACTCTGGAACGAAAGTCACACCATCGACTCAACAAGACGGCACATCAGCAGGATGCATTGCCGAGTTGTCGATTCCGCTTCTCGTCGTCCTTCTCTTCGCAGCATCATATGCCTGAACAAATACAAGAACTATTTCCTGCTTCCACTTCATCATCAGAATGTATACATTCATCTTTGTTTTTCTCATTTAGCTCGAGCGGCACATGTATTATTACATAATAATTCATGATCTTAGAGGTATATAATACGTAGTTATGTGGTGAATTTCTATCTAATAACGGGAGTTTTTAAGATTACAAATGGGGCTCTTGGCATGATTTTCAGCTTGAGGATGACTTATTTCATCTGAGTGAAAACTCTACTTCTAAACAGATCGATCAGAAGAACATTCAATAGCAAGTGGAGATGGAAGTTGATATTAACTTGTTTTTCGACGAAATTATATCGTATAAACTCGAGTATTGAATTAAAGGTTAAGAAAACAACAGAAGATGAATTTTGGCAGGCTGATTAATTGTGACGGAAAAATTCCGCCGATTTTGGACAATTTAGTATCACCTAACTCCGACAAAAGAATTTGGAACACCTTCTTGTCCTTGTGAATGGGGATATATTTCCCCTAGACCAAGTCCATGGGAATCAAATCGAGCCAAGATTTTGCCCCAACAATGGTGATGCTTGACTCTAGCTCCCAGCATGCAGCAACTTTTGACAGATGAATTATTAGAAAAAAAAAAAAAGGCGGTTCTTCTATCGTAATAGCAATTATATGCTCCCTATCATGATCTAATCCTGACAAATTCATGGACAGAGTGGTTGGTTCAAGGCTACATGCAATTGCAGGTTACCTAATCAGCATCTGCCGCAACACTCATAATTCTCGACTTGAATTGGTAACTTAAATCTCTTGAAGACAGCCAAAATTAATCTATACAAATTAGGCAAAACTTAGAATTTTTTAACAGAAGAGTATATCCATTGAAAAGACTGAGCAATATGATCACCTTCAGTTTCATCCAGGAGAGACACTAAATCCAGCCTTCTCCTGCACTCTGATTGAACCCACATTCTCAACATCAACAAGTGCCTGAAGCCTTAACAGCTCCAGCCACTCTCGGAAAATCGCTGCCACCGCCATCTTCACCGCCCACATCATGATTCCCCGTCCCCAGTACACCGAGGCAAGGACATAGCCGATCTCAGCTGTCGACTGGTGGTCCCCTACCATGCCACCGGCCTCATGGAAACGGAGCCAACCGGATGGTCATCAAGGCAGATGGCTCTATACCACGGGTGAGGGAGGACGGTGTTCGTGATGTATCTGATTCCTTCTTCTTTGCTGGTGAAAGTGTCCCAAGTGCAAAATTGGCTCACTCTGTTGTCAGTTGCCGACGCCATGAAGCTGTTGATGTCCGAAAGGTCCATGGGATGAAGAGCAATGTCGGAGAATTTGGCGACTGCCATGGGTAAGGTAAGGAGGGGGAGGGATGTCCCTTTTACATTGATGTTACTGTAGCATTACCTGGGAAACGCCTTCTTCCTTTGTCAGAAGATCTGGTGTTCATGGTCAAATTCTCATCGCTAGGAAATTTGCATATTTGCATAGAAGGCATGTGACAATGCTGATTGTGACCGCCATGGTTGACTCTTCTCTAACGAATCCAGATTCAAAGCATCTTCCTATAGATTTTTAAGAAAATCTGCAATCTTTGTCCTAATTGACCTTTTTGTTTTCTGTTTTCGCACCTGTAGCATTGTTCTATAAAGTGACTTGATCAATGCGCTGGACGTTTCAAAGTAGTACAACGCTCAAGCTTGGAAAATAGTGCAATTGATTCCAAAACTTGTCAAATTAATGTAATAAAAAATTTCTGTTACTAACTTTTTTATTTATTATTTTGTTAGTATACATGGCGCTGATGTGGACAGAAAAAAAGGAAGATAAGAATTAGATTAAATTTTTAGAAAAGGACAAGACCATGTCACTGATCTGCTTTGCCATGAGCCTCATTGGGGTGTTGGCGAGGCTCGGTGAGGACTTGCAGGCCCTCGTCTGCATCACATGGTATGGGGAGAGCTGCGGCCGCCGCCCAAAGCACGGTGACTACTGCACAAAAAGATGAGGAAGGAAAGGAACATGGGGTTGCAAAATTCCATCCTTTCCCTTCTGATGGGCGCCTTTGCTTTTGTGCTTGGATCATACCTTGGAGCATATGTAGTCAGGTATGATCCAAGGCATTTGTTTACGAACCATAATCCTCAAAATCGTCACTTCAATTACCAACTAGAAGAGAGAGGTTGGTGATCCGTACTCTAGGCACATTTTCTTTCTCAAGTTAGTGCCCATGATGATCTTGACTTCATACTGTTCTATGCATCCCATTCTTTGGCAGGCCGAAGAGGCTGAAAGTCGCGTGGAGAAGTGGGGAGGATCTGCCGGTGAGCACAACCTGTTGGAACGCTGCGAATGATGGAGGAGACAATGGGTGGTACTGATACAAACAACAGCGTAGCAGCAAATGTTTCTGGTCAAGTTGATGTTGTCCTTGTGCCGAAAAGCTGGCGAAAAAGATGTCTAAGGCCACGGTTTTCTCCGAAGCGACTTTCGCCAACTCGACTGTGATTCAGCAAGTAGTCGTCTTAACTTCAGAATCCATTTTTGGGACAGAAACATGAAAGGAATGATGCTGCTGAATTAGCATTTTGATACATTTTTTGTATTTGATGGCAGTTGCACACCCAGTTTTGTCATTAGACTGGCTTTCTCAATTGGGTTTCAAGTTTCATATGGAATCTCTTTTTTTTTTTTTTGATCTGAAATACGATTACTGGATTTACTTCTTGAAGTGTTTAAGAAATACATCAAAAGCATCAGTGCTTAAAAGGTCTAGTAGAGCGGGCGGGGATTAAACAACCAATTATTGAGAAGATAATTTAAGCGACATGCTTTGGCAAGCCAATCCGCAGACCATATGGAATCTCTTTAGAAACTATCAGTTTTTGGGTAATGAGTCGATGTTACAATGTTTGGACGATTAACGACATGATCAGTCCTCACTTCTTGGTGCAATTCTTAGCATATTGCGTTGCAGAACATTCTCCTCCTTGTCGCCCAAACTGTATATAGCGGGAAATTTGTAAGGAGGGAAGTGTTTTCTAAGAAAATGGTTGGTTTAGAAGAAAAGAGTTATTTATATCTTGTTTCTTTTTTTTTTTTTTTTATAATTAAACTTTTTAGCGTTTTGAATTTTGAATCTCACTTAATTGTGGTATGGGGGGAAAATAACATTTGGAAAAAGATGTCATTTTGGGTATTGGTTCACACTTGAGTTAACATAACAGCCACATAAGAGGACTTCATTACACAAATTTGACAAGTTTCAAGATTTAATTGTATAATCATAAAGTTTTGTACTCAATTGCACTTCATAATAAATTTTGAAACTTTCGGTGCCCTTATTTACAAGATTACGAGTAATTGCGTTGCGATAGATGCTATTATTCACGGAAGTGAATTTTTGTCAAACAATTCGATTTATCTAATCATGTATTCCCACGATTTGCAGTGGATAAGGGATAATTACATCACGCCCCCTAAATTTCTGGAATTGTGGCACTTTGCCCCAATATCTCAGTTTTCGCAATATTCACCCTGGCATTTTTCTGCCAATAACCTCACCCACGCACACGTCCCCTAACACGGGCAGGTTGCTACCCAAACAGCTCCAAGTTTACACCATTGTCCATCGAATTTTACGGTGTCTAACACTCGATCATTTGGAAGATAGAGATGGAGATTTAAGGAGCAGCTGGTGGGGTGCCACTAAAGAGTAAAGAGGCCCTTGCCATACTAGTTACCCCATTTATCATGAAATTGAGATATAAAAGAGAAATTGGTTGTCTTAGGTTAGGATACTCAACGTTAGAAGGCCATTTTTTTGTAGGCTAGTCCGACGATTTATTTTAAACAAACACAAAAATTACTCACTGATTTGAGCATTGGGTTTTAGTGTAAAATTACACGCTGATTTGAGCACTGGGTTTTAGTGTTGAATGTCCTAAAAAGAGGCCCTTGCCGCACTAGTTATTGAGATATAAAAGACAAATTGGTTGTCTTAGGTTAGGATACTGAACGTTAGAAAGCCAATTTTTTGTAGGCTAGTCCGACGATTTATTTTAAAGAAACGTAAAAAAATTACTCACTGATTTGAGCATTGGTTTTAGTGTTGAATGTCTTTTAAAAAAAAAAAAATTTAGCTTTATTGACATTAGTTCGGCTAAAAAGAAACTTTTTTTTTCTCTGGATTATTCAACAATATCACTCGAAGGACGTGTTGTGGATGAACTGTGACATCCCGATTTTCCGATTCTATTTTCAATAAATTGAGGCGGATTTCGCGTTGACGCATATAGTTCTTTTACTTGATCCACTCATGTGAAAACTAGTCTATCGGGTGAAGCCGTTAAGAGTTTCTAATGCATCGTACGAGAGAATTTGGCCAGGAAGGCGACCTTTCGACCGAGCTAATCTGCGAGGACATTACGGCACAATTAAAATCGATTAGAGATCGAAGATAGGTCGACTCGACAAAGGCATGTGATCGGTGTGGGTGATTCCACCAGATCGCACAATTCTTGTCGATCGACACCTGACCGACTTTTCTATCGATTGGGTACTTGTGTTCGTATTTGAAACCTTGAGATTACACTCGACAACCGTAAGTCGCCGATGTTTCAAAGATGTACATTGTGGCTTGAGATGATCAACCACAGGTCAAATGCATGAAAATTTCTAAAGGCTACCCGGTAGGTTGGCGCGCTAAGATCGCTCGTCCAAAGAGAAATTAACCGTGGAATTGAGATCGAATTCGAAATTGGAAGTCGGGTGTGTCACAAATCATTTCAAGATCATTGAATCATCTTTGGAAGATTTTTCAAATGCAAGTTCGAGTTTTTCAACAAAATAATCAAGAAATGGCTAATTTGGCTCGAGAAATTAGTAAGCCGCTTTTGGTCGCGCTTTTGGGACTTAAGTTGGTTTATGGACAAGTGAAGATGTTAATTAAAGTGTGGTGGCGTTGGATTAATTTTATGACTTCAATTTGATTCATTGGAAGAGAATCGAGTGAAATTGGAGAATTTGTTGTCTACGAGTGGGCCGGAAAAATGGAAGTGGGCCCATCAATATTGTTGTGGGGAGGGATTTGAAGTTAGTGGAGTATGACATCATGGATGATGTCATGGTGGCCATTTTGTGGGATTAAAGAAAGGCAAAAAGAAAAGAAATTGGCCCCCCACTCCTTCTCTCTCCTCCCTCTCTTCTTCCTCTCTCCCGTTGCCTCTCTCCTTCATCTTCATTGTGCGAAGACCAGAAAATTTGCAGAGAAGAAGGAGCTGCAGCCATGGTCGTCCGCTCCCGCTCGCACGCCGCCGTCGCCGCCGTCGCCGTGTGTCCGCCTCGCGCCGCCCGTGCGCCGCTCGCCGGTCCGCTCGCGTCCCCGCTCCGCCCGCGCTCGCCCGCGCTTGGCCGGCATCCCGAGCTGCTGTTCAGCTCGTGCAAGAGCTACCGGAGCCCGTCCCCGCCGCCGTGAACCGCCGTTCGTCGCCGCCAAGCCCCACCGGTCTCTCCTCCGCCGTTCCTCCGCCGAATCGTCGCCGGAACCGCCCCATCTCGGCCCCGATCAGCAACCCAGAAAATGGGTATGCAGCGGCTTCGTGGCCCGTTTTGGCCGTCTTCCCGAGCCCGGATGCTCGGCCCGCTTTGAGGAAAGTTGTTCTCCTCCGCGTCCCCGTCGTTTTGGTTCGCTCGGTTCGTTAATCCGGTGAGTTTAACTCACTAAACCTCGCTTAGAGAGTTAATGATGCTTTAGGTGTGCTTAGTTTATGTTAAGTGTGATTAGGTGATTAGTTTAATTTGTTTAAGTGTGGATTATATTAATGTGTTTAATTAGCTTAAAGTGAGTTTAATTTAAAGCTAAATGAAGGTTTACATTAATATAAAGCTTGATGTGACATAAAGGAATTTACTTTTGATTTATTTAAACATTTCGAAATTATTTAATAATTTAAGGGATATGTTCACATCAGTCAAAAAGCTTGTCGAAAAGTCTGATTGAGTCTACAACTTACAAAAGTTGATTAAGTCACAAAAACTTCGAGAAAGTCGATTGAGTCACAAAAACTTACAAAGAGTTGATCAAGTCACAAAAACATCCAAGAAAGTCTGATTAGTCACAAAAAAAGTTAACAGCGTTAAGAAAGTTAACGGAAATTGGCGACGTGGCGCGTAATATTTTAAATGATTTTTTTATTTTTCAAATGGCTTTTTAAAATTATTTTTTATTCAAAATCTTTAAAAATTAGATTAAAAAAAGAAAATCTAAATTTATTTAAAAAAAGAAAATTCTAAATTTATTTAAAAAAGAAAAATCTAAATTTATTAGAAAAAAAAATTGTTCAAAAAAAAAAAAAAAAAAAGGGCGGTGGACTTCCGCCACGCCCATCATGCCGGCGACCGTCGCCGGCCACGAAGTAGGCGTGGCGGCCCTCGCCGGGCCGGCGACGGTCGCTCGGCCCGGGCGAGGACGGCGGCCGTCGCCCGCCTGGCGCGGCCTCGTCGGCCCTCGCACGGGCCGGCGAGGCTCGCCCGGATCGGGCGAGGCTCCCCAGATCTGGCGAGCCTCGCCGGCCCCGCGAGGGCCGACGAGGCCGCGCCAGGGCGGGCGGCGTCGCCGTCCCCGCACGGGCGAGCGGCCGCCCGCCCTAGGCGAGGCCTCGTCGGCCCTCGCTCGGGGCCGGCGAGGGCCGACGAGGCGCGCCCGGCGGGCGACGGTCGCCGTCCTCGCCGGGGCGGCGACCGTCGCCGGCCCCGGCCGGCCACCGACCAAGGCCGGCGATGGTCGCCGCGATGGGCGGCGGGAAGTCCACCGCCCTTTTTTTTTTTTTTTTGAACAATTTTATTTTTCTAATAAATTTAGATTTTTCTTTTTTAAATAAATTTAGATTTTTCTTTTTTAAATAAATTTAGATTTTCCTTTTTTATTTTTTAATCTAATTTTTAAAGATTTTGAATAAAAAATAATTTTAAAAAGCCATTTTAAAATAAAAAAATTATTTAAAATATTACGTCGGCCATCGCCGAAATTTCCGTTAACTTTCTTAACGGTGTTAATTTTGACTAATCGGCACTTTCTGACAAATTTTTGAACTGATTAACTCTTTTAGAAGTTTTTGCGACTCAATCGACTTTCTCGACAAGTTTTTGACTTAATCAACTCTTTCGTGCTTTTTGTACTTTTAATCGCACTTTCCTCTCGCATGTTTTTGTGACTTACTGCACATATCCCATAATTTAATAATATATCATTATTCGAAATTATTAAAATATGATTATTTAATTATTTTCGGAATAAATTTAATTATTTATTAAATTCGAAAATTTTGTCGGGGACCCTAAATTCTCGAGAATTTAAATGCGTCGCTGCTGTGTATTCGGATTTTGAAATCGATGGTCGGATATTATAAATTGAATGTGGATTAGAAAAATATGAATATTATTATCTAATTAATTTTCGGAATAAATTTAATTATTTAATAAATTCTGAAAATTATTAGGGAACCTTATTCTCTCAGAATTTTGTGCTGATCGTTGCTGTGCTAGTAGAATTTGAAATTGATGATTGGTTGTGATGAATGGAGTGTGATTGCGATTTATAGGGATTCTTTATGAAATCCTAAATGTAGAAATTGATGGGAGATTGGCTGTGATTGACCACCTATTAGAGGTCGTGCCCGATGAGGCCGTGAAATACCACCTAGGAAAGGTCGTGCCCGATGAGGCCGTGAAAAACCACCTACAAGAGGTCGTGCCGATGATGCCGTGAAAAACCACCTACAAGAGGTCGTGCCGATGAGGCTGTGAAATACCACCTATGAGAGGTCGTCTTGGTGAGGCCGTGATAAACCACCTATGAGAGTCGTCGCGTGAGGAGTAGTGATAAACCATCTATGAGAGGTCGTGCCCAGTGAGGCCGTGATATGCCACCTATTAGAGGTCGCGCCCAATGGGGCCGTGAATTGCCACCTGTTAAAGGTCGCGCCGAGTGGGGCCGTGATGCCACTGATTCAAATTTGCCGAGTAGGGCCGTAGTTGAGAGCAATGATTGATTTGCTAGAATGACATGTAATCGGCCGAGTCGATTGATCGCTGAGACGATCCAAATGGTTGATTGGTTTGATAATGTGAGTGTGCCATGGTTGTTTGGTTATCATAATTGCATGTGGTTGGTTTATATAAATTGTGCTAACCTGCAGATGAAGGCTAATGCGAGGTAAGTCTTCTGTGTGATATGGCTAGGCCACCTGGGGTGTATTTTCTTTCTAATAGGGGTTTAGGGGTTGAACTTGGCGAGACGTTGTCTCAGTGGTTATTGAATAACCATTTGGTCACCCCGGTGAACGGAGCGACCAGATAGCTTTGGTTGGCCTTGAAGAGTTGGAGAAGTGAAGTCATAAGGATTGGAGATCGTGTCCGACTTGTAGGTCGTAGGACAGTTCCTTCTTAAGAGCCGATCTTTTGTAGACTTTTGGCAGGTAGGCTTCGTACGTAATTATGTTGAATTATGAAATTGATATGTGGTGGTTTTGCTTCCTAACTTTCTATCCCGTATTTTATTGTCGGGGTTTTATAATACGTTAAAAACGCTTGCGCAATATTAAATGAATGGGGTCGGCGACACTACAGGAATGTCGCATTCGAATGACCATGGTGGGATGTTGGCGTGCTCGAGGTTCGGGGCGTGACATGAACTCACGGTTTCGCCGGAGGTGTCAAATTGGGAGCTGCGGAAGGCCGACGACTACATGAGGGGGAAGCTATTGACGAAGCTTTGCCCCTTGACGCAAAAGCTCATAGCAAAACCGAAATGCACCGGTGTCAGAAACCACACCATTTTTTTTTTTTTTTGCTCAAATTGAAACTCCTAATTTCTAAAGTCACTAAAAATAAACTAAACCAACTTGTACATTAATGATGACAACATTGTCACTAAGCACATCTATCGGGCACAACCACCAAAGTGGCTTTTGAACTAAACCTAATATTGGCTCGGACAAATTTGTAACTCAAGTGGGTGTTTTCAGAATGGGCTTTCGACCTCAAAGGATTAGTATAGCTACTCTATCTCAATCAAATGACTTTGGATCTTTCTCTACATCTTGAATATCTGTAACAGGGTATAGAACTCAATGACCATCCATCTTAAACTCGAAGGGATGCTCCCTAGCTTCAACTGATACTACTTCTAACCAGCATCAGCTATGGATCAGGCCCATCATCATAAGGGACTCTTGGTATGGGCCTGGAGCATCGGGCCATGTTGAACCTCCATGGGCCGTTCAATCCATAGCAGTTGACTCCAAAAAACTTCTAGGGGGTTTTGGTCACCCTTTGTCCAAGAGAAGCAAACCGAGCCGCAGATTGGGTCATAAAGGCTCATCGGCGTGACTCTGGCTACAAATTGGCTATCTCATATTTCCCATTGTCGTTTAGATATATTTTGTAATGACTGGTGACCTAATGGGGACAGGAAGGGATGCTATTGGTGCCGGACTTGGTCCTTTCTAGTCTGGTTGGATAAGCCAGACAAGGCCAGACATAGATTTTTTGGGCCCAAGAAACCGGAGGTTGATTTGGTTTTGTTTGGACCCATTGAATCTAAACACAAACAGCTAGACAAATTTACAGGTACTCCTTTCTTCATAATTTATATATGTAAAATACAAAATTGTTTATTATACACTTCTGATACACTGATTAACTTTAGTGGACACGAAAATTGCATTGCCACACTTAAATTTTTTTCAGTGATTGGGTGGCCATGAATGACGTTCAATCTGTTCTAGAGATTTGAGAAAAGTCAAGCCTCGGTGGCTACTAAATTTGCTGCTAAAGCATTTAATAATCCATCCTAATAGTCAAATCCTCGTCAAATGTTCTATTTATTTCCTGCGAACGAAATAAATCAAGTTGATGCAAGGAATGAATGAAATCCTTACAAAAATTAGGACAAAGGTGTTGACCTGACGTTAGTTGCAAGGACGATGCAAGGAGAATGAGTTAATGACTAGAGAATGACCATCACTCCGTCCCCTTCTGTTCATTAAGTATTTGTAACCAAAGAAGTGTATCGATTCAATTAATTGCGGGCTTGATGCCTTGTCATTTGATGGAAACTGTTGGACGTAAACTTCATTTGAGTCACTAACCCCGTTGTTTCCATTGACAGTTGGTCTTGGGTGATTGTGGTGCATGTGAGCCCAAGTCACATGCATCATTAGATCATATCAGTCTCGTGAGAGTAATTTCACACAACTGTGAAAGAGGGAATGTCAATCATAACCTTATTAAAATTTCAAAACAAGTCACTACGAAGTTTTTGGTTCTTTTCATATAATCTATGGCAAGCACTTAATTTGTTCATTTAAATCCCATCAACGATGTACAAATTACTTTTAAAGGTTACTTGTATAGATCAACAGTCGGAGTTAGCCCATTCATAAGATTAATAGGGTTCTTCATAGACCTCTAGGTATCACAATTTCCACGCTCACTCTCTAGATTATAAAATAAATCAAGTAGAGGATAGTCATCTAATAGTAAAATCCACAATTAAGTACTTGCTAAGGGGAAAAGAGAAACATTCTAAGTGGACGATGTTTTTGTTCTTCAAGAGCTAATCCTTCCGCGTAATGGAAACCATGAGTATCATCTTTGCCGCTATTTGTCTCACTTTTTGACCTAGGTTGCACCCCCATTATCTTTTGCTGTCAATCCAATAATAAACCCTTTGAAACTCTATTACCCCCAACTTTACGCCGGCATAAACGGGAAGCCTTTAAATTCGACCACTTCGAGTCCCTTTCGTAGTCCCTTTCAAGTTATTACTATAGAAGGAACGTACCCATGTTTTTCCATTAAGATCTTGATTCGCTCCTCTATCTTTTTGACAAATTATGGCATCTTCACCACAAAAAATATTAAGAAAGAGAAATCGTACTTCCATTTTCCCCCTTGGCGACGTTCAAAAAGCACAATAAAACAGGCTTGAAATTTTTCCTTAGCGTGTCCATCCTATATTACCTTTTTAAACGTGTCATGGAACAGCACCATCCATTACGAGCTGAAGGCATTATCAAAAGGTTTTCCCGTCGATTTTCTTGACCAACCGTCATGTTCCAAGTGCGGTTCTTGCAATTCATTGGACAATGTATGGGAGTATGCTTAAAAAAGCAATAACATAACCAATGCTCATTTTTATGTTGACTCTTCAATGTTAAGAAATGAAAGTTATGGGGAGCAAGGATCCTGTCTATTTCACTTGGGTCAAGCTAATTCTAAATAATCATATAAGGTGGTAAATAATTGAGGGAGCACCAATTTAATCATAGCATCACATGTCCTCAACCATTTGATGGGTGACTTGAGATATGATAAACTCTCCAACTGAAATCAATAACACCCTTGTCAGTGTTGGTCATGTCGGCCAATGACACTCCCCATTTTTGATGTGCCATCCTAATAGCCTACAAATAGCCACACCTTATCTAAACTCTCTTGGTGCAATAGTTCTTTTGCGATGACCACTCTCCTCTCTCGTCATATCGAGCATCTTGATCTAATAAGTTCACAAATCACACATCTATTGGAAGGGATTTTGCCATGATACATTATGAACACCCAAATTCATTCTGCATGGGTCAAGCCCCCCAAAAGGATAAGAATAATGATTGAAATTGAAGATAAAACTTCGGGAATCGCAAAATGGGCCTAGAACTACATAAACTAGTCATGTGCTTTGCCTAGGGCTGAGTAGGGATTATCGCAGGTCTAATCTGGTTCCAAATCGGATTGAGAGGATCCATTCTCAATTTTTGGGACCGGTTACATACAAAAAAAAAAAAATTAAAACAATTACTAGATTTATTACTATTTTAGGGTTTATTGCTATTTTTAAGAAACTAATATATATATAAAATAATTGGTTCGGTCTAGCTCTCCTCAGAATTAGGAATCGGACTGAAAATCAAAATGGAATGGAAAAGTGCCAAAAAAGTCTTAAATCTTTTGTCTTCGTGCCGATTTAGTCCAAAACCTTTTTTTGGTGCCGATTTAGTCCTAAACCTTTGTACGTTGTGCCAATTTAGTCCTTTCCGGCTAATTTTGGTTGGATTTTGCTATTTGGACGCTTGGCCAACGCTGACGTGACGATCGGCGATGTGAACACATTTTAATAATATTTTAATTTTTTGAATTTTTTTTTTTATTTATTTATTTTTTTTTTCGTTTTCTATTTTTCTTTTTCTTTTTTTTCTCCTCTTCTTCCTCCAGCCGGTCGCTGGACACGACCGGCCAGAGGCGACGGCCGGCAAGGGCGAGGCCGCCCTCACCAGCCACCTCGTAGGCAAGGGCGAGCCCGCCCTCGCCGGCCACCTCGCGGGCGAGGGTCGAGCCTCGCGCTGGGCAGCGAGGCGAGAGGTCGAGCCTCCAGCCTCGCCGGCCATGGGCGAGGCTCGCCCTCGCCGGATCTGGCGAGGTCTAGCCTCGTCGACCATGGGCGAAGGCTCAACCCTTGCCGGATCTGGCGAGGGTCGAGCCTCGCCGGCTGGCGAGGTGGGAGGCCCGAGAGCGAGATTTGAACTGTGAGAGAGAAAAAAAAGCCCTGGGGGAGGGTAGATCCGAAGAGAGAGGGAGACCCCAGCCGCGTGAGGCCTCCGTCGCCTGACGCCTCCTGTTGCTGCCGCGATCTCACCTGTTGCCTCCCCGTTGACCAGCCGCGAGTCCTGTCGTGCTGAGCTTGCTGCTGCCGTTACCCCGATGCAGATCTGTGGCCGTTCTTATGCCCGGAGCCCGACGCAAGCTGCTGTTGTTCCTCCTCGACGTTGGGTGCGCCGTCCTGCCTGCCGCCCAGTGCGAGGCTCGACCCTCGCCGCAAGGTGGCCGGCGGGCAGTCGCCTCTGGCCAGTCGCCGAGGTCCGGCGACCGGCCAAAAAGAAGAAGAGGAGAAGAAAAAAAGAAAAAGAAAAAGAAAAACAGAAAACGAAAAAAATAAATAAATAAAAAAAAAATATTTTAAAATATTAAAATATTATTAAAATGTGTCAACATCAGCGCCGATCATGCCACGTCAACCGGTCGGCGTCCAGTCAGCAAAATCCGGCTAAAATTGGCCGGAAAGGACTGAATTGGCACAACGTACAAAGGTTTAGGATTAAATCGGCACCAAAAAAAAATTTAGGACTAAATCGGCACAAAGACAAAAGGTTTATGACTTTTTTGGCACTTTTCCCCAAAATGGAACTAGGAACATGACTAATACCCCCAAGAATCAGACTACCAATTGGTTTGGTCCGATTCTCCATTCAGTCCATCTGATATGCTCACCCCTCATATGCTACGTATGCCCATGCTAGCTAGGGCAATCCAAGGTCTATGGCTTGATCATATAATGGGCACATGCAGCCTAACTCGTGGCCATGCCTTAGCTGGACAGTTGTTGTGACTACAATGTGGCAATCCTTATTGGCGGCATCACTACTATCGATAATCAATAATTTATCTTTAATAGAACAAAACAATAAGATTAAAAAAATTGAACCCAAATTTAATCTCTAATAAATTTTTTGTTTGATTTTTTATTGAGCCATTTTTTGCATCTGCAGAAAAGCTTATGACATGAAAATTGTGAAAATAAAGTTTGATCTTTAAAAAATTATCATGATTGTGAAGTATCAAGTTATGCTCAATTATAGAAACTTAGATAATCATACCTGTGGGGCACTAACATTATGCTAATCATTACACTTTAATGATTTTTAAAGTAATAAACAATTATGTATAACATATGTATTATTGCATCAATCATTTACTTACAATTCAATATTGTATTGGTTGTTTCAAAATAATGATGATTGGGGTATCGTTATATAGCAAATATAAGCATATTAAGTTACGATTAATATAAATTTGAAGTCTATTCAATGTAATGTATTATTTGTAGAGTGAGTCGGAGGAAAGAGACAGGATACTTGTAGAATCTATTAAAGCTGTAATGAGGATTGCGTTTTAATTATTGTCACTGCAAGCAAATATTAGAATATACAGTCAATTTTTAAAGAACTTAAAATATAATAGTCATTACTATGGTTAAACTAGCCTTTTTTTTTTTTGGTGTCAAAATACTGCCGTTCGATTGATAGGAAAGGCAAGGGTAGGATAATCCTTGAGCTTAGACAATTAACAAATAGGAGTTCTCTTAATTTTTCAAAGGGATAAATATTTACTCCTTTTATAGTCTCAGCAAAAAAATTCAAATCTCATAACACTTTTTCCAATGGACACCTTTTTTTTTTTTTTTTTAATGTCAAACGTCTCCCATCACCAAATTAGCCTCACCAAAGATGACGTGGACACAAGCAGGTGCCAAGTCAATGTGGGCCTCAGCTGTGGGCCCCACAGGTTGGAATGATTAGGATGCCATGGGATCATTTCTTGGGTGTAGATCTTGATTCCCGGCGCCCTCCATGATCTATTACATCCTATACATTGCTCAACAGAGATGATGACGTGGACACAAGCAAGTGGTGCCGAGTCAAAATGGGGCCCAAGATCCACTGGGTGGATCTCGATTCGTCGCCAAACTCTCTATTCTTCTGCATGTTTTCTCTGGTCCTTGCTGACTTGGGAGGGGACACCTAAGACAAGCTAAGCTCGCGCAATCAAAGGCATCAATAATGAGCCAAAATAACATTATCAGATCATTAGTGAAGTGCCGACACGGGTGCCGCTTTGTCAATGTCGTAGGAGTTTTGTCCTAAGAATCAGTTATAGGGTCTATTAGTCTTTGTCCTAATAATGTGTGCTTACGTCAAGACAAAACTCTAAGCTATAGATCACACCTTATCTAGGTTAGGAATTTAGGCGCAAATTATTCCTAATATCGAAATTTTGACTTTACATTTGAACCACAACTCTTTATATACATTTCTTTATATACATTTCAATGAATAGCTTATCGAAAGTGTGATCTGACTTAAAGTTTGCTATTAGATTGAATAATTTCGGGTAAAAAGTCAAGCTATGGTTGAGTGGTGTGCAATTGATGTTAAATGATAGACGAACCATGGTAAAAAAAATTCGACTCATTGGCTTGTAGAACGGAAAGAAATTGATCAAATTGATAGTGCAATCAAAATTGGAGACTATAGTCACAGTTATTTACATGAAATTATAAAGAACCAAGTGGATGACTATGGATGTTTCTACTCTAGGTGATAAAGATTAGCGAATAGGAACTTCATAAAACATCAAGATAGGTGAATGTATGGAAACTTGGGTCACCGTAATATAAGGCATGGTTTCAAGACCTGCATCATCATTTTTTAGCTAGATTCCAATAACATGGTAGGTATCCTCAAAGTTAGCCTAATTGATTGTGGCATTGAAATTTTTAGTTTTGTAATCGAATGTCACATGTCAAATCCAACCAATTGCATGCAAATTGCTCTGTGTCATAGTCCCTTACAAAAGATAGAGGTCTAGACTCAACCGGCTTATAGGACTTATAAGGTGCCTCCTAGGGTTTTAAATAGCCAAGTCTGCCTGATCGTGTCTTTAGATTACAAAAGAAAATATTATTACAACAACAATTTCTAGATATTTACTTTATGAGTTCACGGTAATATTAAGGCATGGTTTCAAGACCTGCATCATCATTTTTTAGCTAGATTCCAATAACATGGTAGGTATCCTCAAAGTTGGTCTAATTGATTGTGGCATTGAAATTTTTAGTTTTGTAATCGAATGTCACATGTCAAATTCAACCAATTGCATGCAAATTGCTCTATGTCATAGTCACTTACAAAAGATAGAGGTCTAGATAGCCAAGTCTATCTGACCGTGTCTTTAGATTACAAAAGAAAAATATTATTACAACAACAATTTCTAGATATTTACTTTATGAGTTAGCCTTCTCCGAACCAATAAACCTGCTTGTCTCAGAAGCCACGGATCTTATATTGCATCACTAGCGAATGAGTCAAAAAGGCTAATCGGGATAATAGCTTGAAATATCATAGGAGCATTCATCTAGAGAACTATTTTTCAGATGAATTGAATTTTCGAGCATAACAAAAGTTATGAATACAAACCACTTCGAGTGTAAATATATTTTATATATGTTACAAGACATTTTTAATCGTTTCTTTAATTGATAGTATTTTCTAGGAAGATAGTTTGTCTAACATGGTTGCAGGTAAGAAGCAAGTATGAAGAAGGTAAGAAGTACACCAAAGTATCCCATGGAGCACCCAGCCTTCTGAGATGACTACTCCAAAAAGTACGAATACGCTGGAAGATAGAGCTGCAATGGAGGGAACAGTTTCGCAACCTAATCTTATATATAACTTTAAGCTGAGTTTAGTCTCATTTTTGGACTTTTCATAATTATCCTCTAGCTGATTGATTAGGCTCGAGCTCTTCCAAACTTATATATTGCATGACATATTCCTTAATAAAAATAATAAAAGATTTTTTTTTTTAAAGAAGCAAATTAGCACATCTCATAGAACTTCGGTTTCATCCACTTTCCTTGTGTTACGCTGTAATCATCCAATTTCTTCTTTCAATACCCACCTCGCTTCACGTTGGCGTGTAGCACGTCCTCAACACCGGTCGGTTGATAAACTCACAGCTAAAGAAATTTACTCAGTTGACCTTTAAATTTTTACAGTGCCTTAACACTTGATCATTTAGAAGTGGGGGAAATAATGGAAGCAAAAAAAAAAACCGAGAGACCAACTTCCATACTTCTCTCTCAAACATTTGAGGGTATAGAGAAGAGATACGAGGAGGAGCAATTGAAGCCACGAAAGAGTAAAGATGCTCTTGCCATATTAATTACCTACCTTTCATAAAATTGAGGGGAAAAACAGAAGAAGACAAATTGGATGTCTTAGGTTAAGATACTCAACATTAGTAAGCCAATTTTTGTAAACCAGTCTCGCGATTTATTTTGAATAAAACATAAAGATACATACTGATTTGAGCAGTGAGTTTTAGTGTCGATTTTTTTTTTTTAAATCTTTATTGACATTAAATTGAGTTTGGCCTAAAAGAATATTTAATTTGAACTATCCAACGGCTCCTGTATCGATCAATACCACTCAAAGGACGTGTTTTGGATGAACTAGGAGCTTAGCCCGAAGCAACGAAGGGGGGAATGGGGAAGGCTGGTGACTACCTGGGGAAGCTGTCTACGAATCTTTTCCCCTCGATGGAAAAGCGCTTAACAAACTCAAATGCACCAAAACACTAGGGTTTGCCCTTTCAATGTGGAAGGGGGAGGTGCGGGATTTAAATCTCCATCTTCTTAGGAGGTTGGGATAGGAACGATTTAGTTTCAAGTGTGGATTTCGACTCTCACGCCTTATAAGAAAGCGAAACCAAAAAAATTGAAAGTGAAAGTTAGAATAAGTGTAGAGTATGACTGATAAAAAAAAAAAAAAAAAAAAAACTCAAATGCACTAATTCCAGAAATCAGACTTTTTTTTTTTAACTACTGCTAGTTTCTAAAGACATTGAATATAAACTTAAACAACTTGCGGGTTAGCGATGATGACATCATCATCGAGCACCATGACTAGAGCACATCAATAAAGCTGAGAACCACTACCAGCTAAGAGGCAATTGCTACTCAAATGAGTGTACCTGGAATGGGCTTCCGATCTCTACAAGGATACGCTTTAACTACTCGACCTCGATCATGTGACTTTCGATATCTCTCTACGTCTTGTGTATCCGTAACAGGATATAGAATTCAATAGCGATCCTTCTTAAACTTGAACGGCTGCTCATCATCATAAGGGCCCCTTGGTATGGGCTTGGAGCATCGGCCTTGCTGATCGCTCTCAACCCAACCTAGTAGGGATGCTGCTGGTGTCAAATTTGGTCCCTTCCGGTCTGGTCGGATAAGGTAGACTTTTACTAGACGCGAAATTTTGCTTGAGGGCCAGACAGGGCCGGACATTGATGTTTTGGGCCCAAGAAACAGAAGTTAGTTTGATATTGTTTGGCCCCATTGAATCTCAACACAAATAGCTAGAAATTTTATAGGTACTCCTTTGTTCATAATTTATATACACACCTAAAAATTTCTTCAGTAATTGGGTGGCCATGAAAGACGTCCAATCTCTTGTCGAGATTTGAGAAAAGTCTTGGTGGGTATTAAATTTGCTGCCAGAGCTTTTAATAATCCTTGCTAATAGTCAAGTCCTCGTCAAATGATTTTATTTTTTATTTTTTGTTAACTTGGGAACCGCTGTACAGCTGGCAGCCGGCTTTTCTTGTCAATGAAAAGAATCTAGTTGATGAAAGAAATGCATAGAATCATTGTAAGAATTAGGACAAAGGTGTTGATCTATCTAACGGTAGTTGCAATATGTGACCTTGGCGATGCAAGGATGACAAAGCTCATAACTGGAGAGTGACCATCACTTCGTCCCCCTTTGTTCAATGAGTGAGTATTTGCAATCAACGGATTGTACCAATTCAACAAATTGCAGGCCTAACGCCTCTTCATTTGATGGAAATCATTTGACATAATTTTCATTGAAGTCGCAAACGTTGTCATTCCCATTGAGAGCAAGTATTGGGTGATCGTTGTGCAAGTGAGGCCACGTCACAAGCATCATTATTAGATCATATCGGTCTTGTAAAAAACTAATCTCACTTGAAGGTATAAATATTATCGTGAAAAGTTTGCGCATTTCAAAACAATGGAAAGAGTCATAAACCATCTTATTAAAACTTCAAACTCAAGACAAATCACAAGGGTTGCGTTTGATAGTCGAATAAAATTCGGGATAGGATATAATTTATCATATCCTATGTTTGGTGATCACTCATAACAGGATAAAATTGGATATAAAGGGAATATAGACATGATAATATTATCCCATGGGGAGGTGGGATAAAGGTGAATAAGATTTCTAATGTCCATAATAGGAAAGCTATTTTTCTAGAATAACAAACTTATTAAATTAACAAAATTGAAATTATATTTCAATATAAATAATATTTGAATTCTACTTTAAGAAATTAAATAAAAATAAAAAAATGGAAATTTATTTTTAATTAATCTTATTTTAATTTATATATTCAACTTTAACTCTATCTTATAATAAACATTCAATCTATAAATTAAATATTTATATTTATTATATATTTAGGTATTTTTGTATTTTAGGTATGTTAGTATAATTTACTATTTGATAAAATTTTATTAAAGAATGATGAAAGGGGAAAAAAAGAAATAATAAAGAAAATAATATAAATAAGAGGAAAAATAAAATAAAAATATATTAAGGAATAGTGTTATGAGAGATTTTCACCATCTTTGTTTATGAACATTTAGGTTTAGTTATAATGACATGCCATTAATATCAAAAAATATACATGATATGATGTGAATATATCCGATTTTAATACTATGATTCACCAAAAATTGGACATGATATAAAAAAATTCTAAGATTTCATATCATGTCCTATTTAATCATATCCTGATTAGAAATTCGGACGACCAAACGTAGCCAAGGAGTTTTGGTATCTATTGCAAGCACTCAATTAGTCTTGGTATATGTCTTGGTATATGTCTTGGTATATGTCTTGGGTTGGCAAGTTGATGGAACTAGTGAGAGAATTCCATTCAAGAACTAAAGTCCATTCATTCTAATTCCACCAATTGCATAAGCACTGCTCAAAGTGCTTTGAGTCAAGGCCGCCCATACAACTTGTTGGGTATTTCATAATCTTCTAAGTAACCGAATCTCCATACCCCTGCCCTTAGTTCATAAAAAAGAAAAACCATAAAACAATAAAGGAGCCATCATCTAGTAAAACTCACATCAAGTACTTGCTAGGAAAAAAAAGGAATTTCCTAAGGGGACGATGATTTATGATCTTCGTGATCTAATCTTTGCACATAGTGGAAGACCATAAGATCCATCTTTGCCTCCACCTATCTCTCACTTTTTTGCCTAGATTGCACACCCACTATCGTTTGTTCCCGATCCAAGTAGAAACCCACATTACGTCGGTATAAACAAGAGGCCTTCAGATTCGACCACTTCGAGTCCCTTTCAAGTTATTATCATGGAAGGAACGTACGCAGATTTTACCATAAAGATCTTGATTCACTCCTCCACTATCTTTTGACAAATTTGGGAATCTTCACCATAAAAAATATAAAGAAAAAAGAAATTGTACTTTCTTACTTCTCCTCTGTAGTGACGTTCAAAAAGCACAATAAAGGAGGGCTTGAAATTTCTCCAAAGTATGTCTATTTTATAATGCCTATGTAACATGTGTCGAGAACAGCAACCTCCACTACGAGCTGAAGGCATTATCAAAAGGTTTTCCCGTCAATGTTCTTAACCATCCATCTCGTTCCAAAGTGCAATGTCTACAATTCAATGGACTGTAATTGGGAGTATACTTGAAAAAGCAACACGTTAACCAATGCTAACTTTGAATTGACTCTTCTATGTTAAGAAATAACAATTAAGGAGTGTCGAGATCTCATCTGTTTCACCTAGGCCAAGACGACTTTGGATCAATAAGATGGTAAATAATTGAGGTGGATCTTACTTAAGCATAACATCACGAGTTCTCAACAATCTAATGTGAGGCTTGAGATGCTCTAAACTCTCCCACTTAAGCCAATAACGTCCTAGTTAGTGTTGGCCGTACCATCCAGCAATACTCTCCATAATCAATGTGTGATCCGAGATCCATTCTTATCCCCTCCACTATCCTAAAAGTCTCGAGGAGCTATATCGTGCCTAAGCTTTGTTAGTGCGACGGTCACTCTCCTCTTCATCAAATTAGGCATAGACATAATAGGTCCACGAACCGCACAACTACTTGGGGGGTATTGCTTAGATTCCCCTTTCACAAGGGTCAAGCCCCCAAAAGAAATGGTCTGAAAGAGATTATAAATGAAATGAGAGAGAAATTCCCTTACGTAAAGTCAAAATGAGGAGTTAGAGGCCCTATCTATAGCCAATTTTTTTTTTGTATCAACTGGGACTGTTTGAAAGCACGTCCCTAATGATGTAAAGCAAAGGGAAAATGATGCAACCAATAAGAAGAATGATAGAAATTTAAAATAACACAACAGGAATCGCAATATGGACCCAGAATTGCATGAACAAATCCTGTGCTTGGCCTGGTGGTGCATAGGGCCCACATTGGTCGGTGCGGCCTAGTACCTATGGTTTGATCATGCAGTGTACACGTGCAACCCGGCCCGCAGACATGCCTCCACTGGATGGGCGTTGTGACCACCATGTGGTAGTCGCCTGTTGGCTGGCGTTGCTACCATCGATGGTCAAGAATTTACTTTTGAAAAATATGAAATCTTATATATTTTCTAGAAAATTGACCCTAAATTTTATCTCTCATAACCTTTTTTTGGGATTTCTGATTGACCCATGTTTTTGCATCTATGGAAAGCTCATGGCCGGAGCTTTGTGAAAATGAAGTTCGAGTATGAAAAATTATTGAGATCATGAATTTTCTGTAATCGAATTAAAAGGATGGTCGTGATAATGCCATACTTAATTATGAAAATTTAGATAATCATACATATAAGGAACTAATATTATGCTAATCATTAACTTTGAATCACTTTTAAAGTAATAAACAATTATGTACAATATATATATTATTAAGTTAAGTTGGGGTGTTATAATATCTTTGACAAAAGTAAATTAAGTTACAATTGATATGAATTTGAAGTATATTCGATGTATTCTAATATTGGCAAAGTAAGCGGGAGGAAAGAGAAATGGACATTAAAATCACTAAAAAAAATTCAAAGGGATAAAAATCACTCATATTATAGTCTCATAAAACCTTTTTCAATGGACACCATTTTTTGTCAAATTATCCTCACTGGAGATGACGTGGACAGAAGCAGGTGCCAAGTCAATATGGTCCCCACAGGTTTGAACGATTAGGAGGCCATGGGATCATTCGTTGGGTGTGGATCTTGACACACCACCACTATGATCTATTACATCCTGTACATTGCTTAACAGAGATGATGACTTGGACACAAGCAAGTGCCAAGTCAATGTGGGGCTCAAGATCCATTGGGTGGATCTTGATTTACCACCATACTCTATTCTTCTCTATCAATCATCAATGTTTTCTCAGGTCCTTGTGAGATGGCACCTAAGATAAGCTAGGCTCGCACAATCAAGACATTAGTAATGAGCCAAAACAACATCATCAGATCATTAATGAAATGCCAAACATGCAGACCCCACCACCTCCTATAAGCAAAAAAAAAAAAAAATCAGGGTTGTTTTGTCCATTTTCGCTGTAGGTTCGCCGTAAATATGAGTTAATAGGGTCTCCATAAGGCTGTCATTGTCCAAATAAGGCCTGCTTACGTAAGACAAAACTCTAAACCAGACATCACGCCTTGTTCTAAGTTAGGAATTTAGGCGCAAATTATTCCTGTGATGGAAACTAATCACATCTCTCTACATATACTTTAATGAAACCGAAGCTACCAACTCACTGAAAATGTACTATTAAAAATTTCAGGAAAAAGTCAAGTTTTAGTTGGGCGGTGTGCGGCCGAAATTAAATGATACATGGACTATGGAAAAAAGTTGTCGACACGTTGGCTTATAGAATGGAAACAAGTTGGTCAAATTGATAGCGCAATGGATTTTGGTGACTATAGTCATAGTTATTTACGTGAAATTATAAAGAACTTAGTGGATGACTAGGGAAATCGCTTTCCTAGGCTATAGAAATCAGCTGATAGGAACTTCATAAAACATTAATAACAGTAAATTCATGGAAACTTGGGTCATTGTAATAGAAGGCATGGTTTTAAGACCTGAGTCATCACCCTTCTTTTTTTAGCTAGAGTCCAATAACATGACAGGTAACCTCAAAGTTGGTGTGGTATTGGGAATTTTCGGCTTTTTAATCGAAGGTTAAATACAAAATTAGCCAACTATGTCCAAATTACTCTGTCACAGCCACCTGCAAAAGATAAATGCCTGAACTTAACTTGGGACTTGCAAGCGTCTCATGGGTTCAAAATACTATTGACTGATTTCCTCTCAAACTCTTGATTTAAAAATGTTCTATTTGGTTTAAATTATTTTCCAGGAGTCAGAAGCTTAGGATCCACCATTTGCGAATATGTAGGAGAACGATTTGGGGAGTTTGAAGCTTCTAGAGTTTGATTTTGCTGATAAATAGGTTTGAAGCTTCTAGAGTTTGATCCTGCTAATATATAGGTTTAGATATTTTAGATATGGGGATAAGGACACTACAAGTATTAAAACTTTTTTTTTTTGATAACTAGAAACACGCACGGAAATTATGGCATTTGTTGTGTCATTTTTCCTTTAGATTTCTTATTAGGATTATTAATGGTGCATTTGGTTTAGTTTTCCAAATGGGCTTTTGGCTTTAAAAGCCTCTTGAGGAAATTTTTGGATGGTTGGCAAATTTCTTTTGGGACCTTTGGCCAAGTGCTGGCTTTGGCAAAATTGAAAACCCAGGATAGGTAGAGACCTACCTTGGACTTTCAGCATTTTTGAAATGCTATTATGTAGATTTAATGACTTTTAGTTTCCAATATTGCCATCATTGATAATTGTGTATTCCACTTTTGCCCTAAAAAGATATTGTTCAACCATCTTCTTTCATCTTCTTTAACCCATCATCTCTATCCTCCCTAGTTGCTAAGGGTCCATTCAATAACGTTTCTATTTCGGGAAATAATTTCTTTTTAGAAATAGTTTTTTTTTATTTCTATTCCTCGAAACAATTTCTCGGTAAAAGAATGCATTTGATAACTAGACAATATTTCTATTATCAGAATGAAAAAATGATAACAATGTGTTTGGTACGATTCACAATTTTTTTCGTAATGTAGAATATCTTTTACTTTTTTTCCTTAATTTTCCTTATTGCCACCGACCACCGTCATTGTTGACCACAGACCTCCAGCCATTGTCGCCAAAGGTCGGCGGTGGTCAATCAACCAATCGATGGGTGGAGGCATTGGTGGTCATTGGTGGTGGGCGGCAATGGGCAACCGTGACAATAGTTGGCGGTAGCGGCGATTGGCCAGCGGTGATGGCTGGGCGGCAGTGGGTGACAGCATTGGGTCACGGCGGCGGTTAGTTGGCCAGCGGTGGTAGGCGGTGGCGACGAGCGACGTTAGCGGTCATTGGCAGTGGGTGGCAGCGAGCGGTGGCAATTGCAATCGGTGGCAGCGAACAGCAAATAAGAAGAAAAGAAGAAAAGAAAAAAAGAAAAGTGAAAATAACTTATTTCTATAAATTGTTCTCGGGAACAATAAGCTATTTTTTCCTACTTTTTGTTTATGTTCCAAATCTATTCCCCGTCCACTTTTCTATTTCGGGGAATATAAAAATTTATTGACGTTGCCAAATGGATTTCTATTCTTTTTTTTAGCTATTCGGAACAAAAGAATAGAATTTGGGATAAATAGAAACGTTACCAAACACGTCATAAGTGGTTGAGGTCAAGTCACCAGTCACCAAGGTCAATATCCACAAGTTAAAGGTCAACGTTGAAGTCACGTAGGTTATGGTTGATCTATCATAATCTTCAATCCCAACATCATCTATCTTTTGCAATCCTTCAAAGGCGATTGTGTGACCTCAGCATTGCCTCGCCTAGCATCGTGCATCCTTTGTGGCCTCACCTAGGTCACACCGACCATCGAAGCGAAAGATTTAGGTCGCCCGAGGTCACGAGACCTCAACAGTCCATCATCTAGTGTGACGTAATCAATCTTAGATACCGCAAATTAGCCAATGCAAGAGAGTTAGGATTTTGACGGATTGGGGTTTTTGGATTGAGGATTTACGAGAAATGGTTGAGGGAGAGATGTTGCAAACCCCAGCACTCTCTTCAACAAAGGAGGAGAACAATGCCCTTTATTTTTCCTTTGCTTTTTGTTTTTAATTTCATATTACTTTGCACCTACACCAAAAGTCACTAATCAAATGCCATTGCTTTGACCAAAATACGCTTGAGCCAAAGAGCTTAGGGGTAATTACTTAAAATTTTCCCAAAGCTGAACCAAATGTAGTACTAGTAGGAACCCACATTACGTCGGTATAAACCAGAGGCCTTCAGATTCGACCACTTTTAGTCCCTTTCAAGTTATTATCATGGAAGGAACGTACCCATATTTTACCATAAAGATCTTGATTCACTCCTCCACTATCTTTTGACAAATTTGGGAATCTTCGCCATAAAAAATATTAAGAAAAAAGAAATTGTACTTTCTTACTTCTCCTCTGTAGTGACGTTCAAAAAACACAATAAAGGAGGGCTTGAAATTTCTCCAAAGTATGTCTATTTTATAATGCCTATGTAACATGTGTCGAGAACAGCAACTTCCACTACGAGCTGAAGGCATTATCAAAAGGTTTTCCGTCAATGTTCTTAACCATCCATCTCGTTCCAAAGTGCAATGTCTGCAATTCAATGGACTGTATTTGGGAGTATACTTGAAAAAGCAACACGTTAACCAATGCTAACTTTGAATTGACTCTTCTATGTTAAGAAATAACAATTAAGGAGTGTCGAGATCTCATCTGTTTCACCTAGGCCAAGACGACTTTGAATCAATAAGATGGTAAATATGAGGTGGATCTTACTTAAGCATAACATCATAAGTTCTCAACAATTAAATGTGAGACTTGAGATGCTCTAAACTCTCCCACTTAAGCCAATAACGTCCTAATTAGTGTTGGTCGTACCGTCCAGCAATACTCTCCATAATCAATGTGTGATCTGAGATCCATTCATATCCCCTCCACCATCATAAAAGTCTCGAGGAGCTATATTGTGTCTAAGCTCTATTATTGCGACGATCACTCTCCTCTTCATCAAATTAGGCATGGACCTAATAGGTCCACAAACCGCACAACTACTCGGGGGTATTGCTTGGATTCCCCTTTCACAAGGGTCAAGCCCCCAAAAGAAATGCTCTGGAAGAGATTATAAATGAAATGAGGGAGAAATTCCCTGCGTTAAGTCAAAATGAGGGGTTAGAGGCCCTATCTATAGCCAAATTTTTGTATCAACTGGGACTGTTTGAAAGCACGTCCCTAATGATGTAAAGCAAAGGGAAAATGATGCAACCAATAAGAAGAATGATAGAAATTTAAAATAACACACCAGGAATCGCAATATAAACCTAGAATTGCATGAACAAATCCTGTGCTTGGCCCACATTGGTCGGTGCGGCCTAGTACCTATGGTTTGATCATCCAGTGTACACGTGCAACCCAGCCCGTAGACATGCCTCCGCTGGATGGGTGTTGTGACCACATGTACTTTTATGGACACGTACGACAGCATGCAATCACGATCTGACAACGCACACGCCCGAAGCGTCGTTTTAAAAAAAATAGAGAATTTAAATGACATCGTTAAATTATATATTAAATATATTTTTATATATAAATACATAAATAATAATAATAATAATAATAGCCTAGAATTAATTTACATGAAAAATATTAAGTAATATCATTCATTATTTTAATTTGTTACAATAATACACAAAACTTAGAGGAAAAAAAAACATTGTTTAAAGAAAAATACTGAAATGATATTTTTAAATTTATTTATTTATCATATATAGCATTTTTTTATTACTTCTTTCATAGTAAAAGACTTTTAAAAAATAAAAAAATTATAAAAAAAACCGAAAAAAAAATTGACCTCGTGCGTGTATATTTATAGCAATTTCATTACTTCTTTTGTGTATATTTATACTTTGATCCATCAAGTATATATTAATTTTTTAAAATTGACCCCGTGCGTGTCGGAATCGTGTGTCGGAATTCTGGACTCACGTGTTGGAGCGTGTCGGAGAGAGTTGACCACGTGTCGGATTTTTCGACACTCGTTAACCGTGTGTCGAAGCGTGTCGAACACCTGTCGGAGTGTCGGACACAATACAAAGGCTTCCGGAGAGTGTCCGTGCTACATAGGTGACCACCATGTGGTAGTCGCCTATTGGCTGGCGTTGCTACCATCGATTGTCAAGAATTTACTTTTGAAAAATATGAAATCTTATATAATTTCTAGAAAAATTGACCCTAAATTTTATCTCTCATAACCTTTTTTAGGGATTTCTGATTGACCCATTCTTTTTGCATCTATGGAAAGCTCATGGCCGGAGTTTTGTGAAAATGAAGTTTGAGCTATGAAAAATTATTGAGATCATGAATTTTCTGGAATTGAGTTAAAAGGATGGTTGTGATAATGTCATGCTTAATTATGAAAATTTAGATAATCATTAGACCCGTTAAATGGGTGGGTCGGGTCATAAATTGTCCGACCCAAATCAATCCATTTAACTCGTTTTTGACCCATTTATTGCAATACAAAAATTTTGAAATTTATATAACACAAATTTAATGGACAATTTTTAAACTAAAAAAATTTTGCTAAAATAAATTTTAAAAAAATTTAATGGACAATTTTTATAATTTTAAAAAATTATTTTTAAAAATCTTTTAATTATTTATTTTAAAATAATTTTTTAATAACTTTTTTTTTTTTTCTTTTTTTTTTTTTTCTTCTTCTTCTTCTTTGGTCGGGCCACGACGACGGCCGACAGCCGACCAAAAGCGAGCCTCGAGCTCGCTTGGCTCATTGCCAAAAGCTGAGTCTCGATGTTGGCGAGCTCGCTCGGCTTGAGCTTGAGGCCTGCCGCCTCACGAGCTCGACAACGTTAGGCGAGCTCGAGCTTGCTCGACGTTGGCAAGGCTCGAGCCTCGCCGGATGTTGGCGAGGCCTCCGCTTGGCGAGCCTCACCGATCTAGGCTCAAGCTCGGAGGCCTCCTCCGCCTCGCCGGATCTCGTGAGCGAGCTCTCGGGATCGATGGCATCGAGGCCTCCGCCTCGCCAGCTCGAGCTCGAGGCGTCAAAGGCATCGCCCGAGCCTTGCCCGACGCGAGCTTGTCGCCCCGGCGTTGATGGCATCACAAGATTCGAGCTCGCCGGCTCGGTGGCATCGCTCACTCGAGCTTACCGAGCTCGGCGAGCTTGAGGCTCGCCTAGCCGGTCGCCGGCCATCGTTGTGCCGGTGATCGGAAGAAGAAGAAAGAAAAAAAAAATAAAAATAAAAAGAAGAAAAAAAATAAAAAAAAAATTATATTTCAGTTAAAAAAAATGTAAAGTTAAAGATAGAGGAGAGAGATTGTGAGGTTTTGACTTCGGGTGAAAAAAAAGGGTTGATAAATGGGTCTTAAATTGGTATAAAGCTAACCCATTTAAGACCCATATATCTCACTCTCTTTAATTTTAAAACCCATTATGGGTGCTTTAGAAAATAAGGCTTGACCCATTAACATCCATTTAAATATAAATGGGTTTATAAATGGGTCAATGACCCATTTAACACCTCTAATCATACATGTAAGGCACTAATATTATGCTAATTATTAACTTTGAATGACTTTTAAAGTAATAAACAATGATGTACAATATATCTGTTATTAAATTAAGTTGGGGTGTCATAATATCTCTGATAAAAGTAAATTAAGTAACAATTGATATGAATTTGAAGTATATTCGATGTATTCTAATATTGGCAAAGTAAGCGTGAGGAAAGAGAATTGGACATAAAAATCACTAAAAACATTTCAAAGGGATAAACTCCTATTATAGTCTCATAAAACCTTTTCCAATGGACACCATTTTTTGTCAAATGTCTCGCATCACCAAATTATCCTCACTGGAGATGACGCGGACAGAAGCAGGTGCCAAGTCAATATGGCCTCCACAGGTTTGAAAGATTAGGAGGCCATGGGATCATTGATTGGGTGTGGATCTTGACACACCACCACCACCACCACCATGATCTATTACATCCTGAACATTGCTCAACAGAGATGATGACTTGGACACAAGCAAGTGCCAAGTCAATGTGGGCCCCAAGATCCATTGGGTAGATCTTGATTCACCACCATACTCTATTCTTCTCTATCAATCATCAATGTTTTCTCAGGTCCTTGTGAAATGGCACCTAAGATAAGCTAGGCTCACACAATCAAGACATTAGTAATGAGCCAAAACAACATCATCAGATCATTAATGAAATGCCAAACATGCAGACCCCACCACCACCTGTAAGCAAAAACACAAAAAAAAAATAAAAAATTCAGGGTTGTTTTGTCCATTTTCGCTGTAGGTTCGCCGTAAATGTGAGTTAATAGGGTCTCCATGAGGCTGTCATTGTCCAAATAAGGCCTGCTTACGTCAAGACAAAACTCTAAACCAGACATCACGCCTTGTTCTAAGTTAGGAATTTAGGCGCAAATTATTCCTGTGATGGAAATGAATCACATCTCTCTACATATAATTTAATGAACAGTTTACTGAAGCTACCAACTCACTGAAAATATACTATTAAAAATTTCAGGAAAAAGTCAAGTTTTAGTTGGGCGGTGTGCAGACGAAATTAAATGATACATGGACTATGGAAAAAAGTTGTCGACACGTTGGCTTATAGAATGGAAACAAGTTGGTCAAATTGATAGCGCAATGGATTTTAGTGACTATAGTCATAGTTATTTACGTGAAATTATAAAGAAATTAGTGGATGACTAGGAAAATCGCTTTCCTAGGCTATAGAAATCAGCTGATAGGTACTTCATAAAACATTAAGAACAGTAAATTCATGGAAACTTGGGTCATTGTAATATAAGGCATGGTTTTAAGACCTGAGTCATCACCCATCTTTTTTTAGCTAGAGTCCAATAACATGACAGGTAACCTCAAAGTTGGTGTGGCTTTGGAATTTTCGGCTTTGTAATCGAAGGTTAAATATAAAATTAGCCAACTATGTCCAAATTACTCTGTCACAGCCACCTGCAAAAGATAAATGCCTGAACTTAACCTGGGACTTGCAAGCGTCTCATGGGTTCAAAATACTATTGACTGATTTCCTCTCAAACTCTCGATTTAAAAATGTTCTATTTGGTTTAAATTATTTTCCAGGAGTCAGAATCTTAGGATCCACCATTTGCGGATAAGTAGGAAAACGATTTGGGGAGTTTGAAGCTTCTAGAGTTTTTTTACTGATAAATAGTTTTGAAGCTTCTCGAGTTTGATCCTACTGATAAATAGGTTTAGATATTTTAGATATTGGGATAAGGACACTACAAGTATTAAAACTTTTGTACGGTGTTCACTTGAATAACGTAACTTAACATGCACGGAAATTATGGCATTTGTTGTGTCATTTTTCCTTTATATTTCTTATCAGGATTATTAAGGGTGCATTTGGTTCGGTTTTTCCAAATGAGCTTTTGGCTTTAAAAGCATCTTGAGGAAATTTTTGGATGGTTGGCAAATTTCTTTTGGGGACCTTTGGCCAAGTGCTGGCTTTGGCAAAATTGAAAACTCAAGATAGGTAGAGACCTACCTTAGACTTTCAGCATTTTTGAAATGCTATAATGTGGATTTAATGACTTTTAGTTTTCAATATCGCCATCATTGATAATTGTGTGTTCCACTTTTGCCCTAAAATGATATTGTTCAACCATCGTCTTTCATCTTCTTTAACCCATCATCTCTATGCTTCCTAGTTGCTAAGGTTCCATTCGGTAACATTTTTATTTCGGGAAATAATTTCTTTTCAAAAATAGTTTTTTTCAATTTCTATTACCCGAAACAATTTCTTAGTAAAAGATTTGACAATTCTTTCCTTACCAAAAAAAAAAACAATATATCTAAAAGTTATTAGAATAAAAAATAATTCTATTATCGGAATGATTTAATGATGGGAATGTGTTTGATACGATTCACAATTTTTTTTTTTTGTAATGTAGAATTTCTTTTACTTTTTTTCCTTATTTTTCCTTATCGCCACCGACCACCGTTGTTATTGACCATCGACCTTCGGCCATTGTTGCCAAAGGTCGGCAGCAGTCGGTCAACCAACCGATGGGCGGAGGCATTGGTGGTCATCAGCGGTGGGTGGCAGTGGGCAACCATGACAGTGGTTGGCGGTAGTAGCGATTGGCCAGCGGTGACGGCTAGGCCACAGTGGGTGACGACATTGGGTCACGGTAGCGGTTAGTTGGCCAGCGTTGGTAGGTGTTGGCGACAAGCGGTGTTAGTGGTCATCGGTAGTGGGTGGCAACAAGCAGCGTCAATTGCAATTGGTGGCGGCAAATGGCAAATAAGAAGAAAAGAAAAAAAGAAAAAAAGAAACGAGAAAATAACTTATTTTTAGAAATTGTTCCCAAGAATAAGAAGCTATTTTTTCCTACTTTTTTTTTTTGTTCCAAATCCATTCCCCATCCACTTTTCTATTACGGGGAATATAAAAAATTATTGACCTTACCAAATGGATTTCTATTCCTTTTTTGTTATTCGGAACAAAAGAATAAAATTTGGGATAAATAGAAACGTTACCAAATAGGCCCTAAGTGGTTGAAGTCAAGTCACCGGTCACCAAGGTCAATATCCACAAGTTAAAGGTCAACGTTGAAGTCACGTAGGTTATGGTTGATCTTTCATAATCTTCAATCCCAACATCATCTTTCTTTTGCAATCCTTCAAAGGCGATTGTGTGACCTTGGCATTGCCTCGCCTAGCACCATGCATCCTTTGTGGCCTCACCTAGGTCACACCGACCATTGGAGCGAAAGATTTAGGTCACTCGAGGTCACGAGACCTCAATAGTCCATCATCTGGTGTGACGTAATCAATCTTAGATACCGCAAAGTAACCAATGCAAGAGAGTTAGGATTTTGACGGATTGGGGTTTTTGGATTGAGGATTTACAAGGAATGGTTGAGGGAGAGATGTTGCAAACCCCAGCACTCTCTTCAACAAAGGAGGAGAACAATGTCCTTTATTTTTCCTTTGTTTTTTTTTTTTTTTAATTTCATATTACTTTGCACCTACACCAAAAGTCACTAATCAAATGCCATTGCTTTGAGCAAAATACGCTTGAGCCAAAGAGCTTAGGGGAAATTACTTAGAATTTTCCCAAAGCTGAACCAAATGTAGTACTAGTAGGAACTTCAGGGTTGGTAATGGGGTTTGGTTGAATATTAGAAGTACATCTTGTTGGAATTTTGTTTGTTAAAACAAAATGGGTGCTTTTTACTTTGTCCCACATAGAAAAGGTGGGAGCAAGTGGGTCAGTTTAAATATATGAAATTTCCTTTTGTAGTTAAGGGAGTGATTAGGTGGGAGTGGACCCCACCATACCCACGTGCGGGTGGGCGATTATTTGGCGCACTTAGCACTTTGCGCGCCCTGCGGTTTAATTAGCATTAATCCCTTGCTATTTATTTTTTATTTTTAAATTTTAGTTCAAAGGTTGCCTTTTAATTTGAGAATTTCAGAAATGAAATATAAATGAAAATTCGAAATTCTATTTTAAAAAATTATTATTAAAAAAAAAATTATTCCGAATTTTGTTTGTGTCTTTTCAAGACAACTTTTGGAAAGTTACCTATTCGGTTTTTAATTTTCCCGAAGGATTGCAATTGTTCGTTTTTCGACTTCTTCCGAAGAGTTGCATTTGTTTATCCGAACAATTTTCTAAAGACGTGTTTGTTCGCAATTTTCACGAAGAGTTGCAAGATTGTTTCATATATATACTTGTCATTTTTCGGAAAGAAAAGTGTGGTCATTTTTCGAGTATTCTTTCTGAAAAAACTACAGCCAATTGTTCGATTGTTTCTTAGAGAGACCCTGGAGAAATACTATAATTGCTATTTAGTATTCTCATCCGAGACTTTGTTGTATTCTGGAGGATTTTTGCCGGTGACCATTAGCAACGTTGTGGGGCAAATAAATCCTTAAAGAAAGTGATATCACGCCTCAAAGTCCGAGTTGTTTTACTCGATCTGATTTCATTGTTCAACCCATTTCGAAGCTATATTTCCAACACATCTTTGATTGGAGGGACTACTAGTTGGAAGGTGATTATGGGAGAATATGAGGATGGAGATCAGTTGATCTTCTCGAAGAGTTTGAATTAAAAGATGAAGAAGTTGATGTTAAATCAAATGATTTTTTGAGAAATTGGATGGTAAGGGAATGGATCTATCAGCAACTTTGTAATGATTTGCTTTTATTGGAGAGATAATCATAGACTAAAAAATTGGGATAACAATCAAAGTGCATTGATCCATTATAGAGGCTTGTTTAAACAATTTCAAGGATTCACTCTTCATAATTTAGTAAGCCTGAATCTCTTAGAACTAAGATCATTGAAGTATTTGAGCCTTCTTTAACAAGTGGTGTAATGCGTACTTGGACAAGTCCTATGTGAATATAATTAAATAGTTGTTTATATTTGTTCATCGATTCCTAACGTAGAAGTTGAATTGTTTCATAAGAATTTGAAAGATGAACTTCTCTTTTTGAGTTGAACTATGGGTATTTCCCAGGTTATTATTGATTTGTTGGAATCTTCAATGTTTATTTCTTCTCTATGGACAGCTCATTGATTTAAAGACATTTGTGATATATAATTAGAGGAAGATATTGATCGACTTAATAAACTCATTTTATCAAAATGTCTAGATTACCAATCTAAGCTTACCAACGGTCCCACTACCCTTCCGCAGGCTTTATTGCCAGGATCACTATCAGGTAAACTGTTCTTATCTAAAGGAATGTTCAAGCAAAGATACTAAAATTTGTCCTAAAACTTGTCACAAAAGTGTAATTAAATCCTAAAATTTTTAAAAAGTACAATAAAATCCTATATGTCAAATTGGTGAAATTAAGTCCATCCAACTTGATTAAAAAATGTTGACAAGATTTTTTTTAATTATTTTCTCTCTCCTATGTGGCGCTAATGTGGATAAAACATGAAAGACAAAGCTAAAACAACATCATTTTGATCCTAATCTAATTTTTTTCACTAATTAAATTCAAAATGACGTCATTTTGGCCTTGTCATTCATTATCCATGTTAGTGCCACATAGGAGAGAGAATATAACCAAAAAGCCACATGAGCGTTTTCTATTAATTAAATTGGACGGAGTTTACAGAATGACTTGATTGCACCAACTTGATAAGTTTTGGAATTTATAGTACACTTATCTTGTTTATTTATTAAAGTGATTAACAATATTCCCTTGGCTTTTATATACACACAACCGCACACACTCTAATACACTGATTAAATTGGTAATTAAGAACATTGTAATTCCACACTTAAAATGTTCTTTCTGTGATTGGGTGGCCATGGATGACGTCCAATCTCTTGTGGGGATTCAAGAAAAGTCAAGTCTTGGTGGCTATGCTAAAGCTATTAATAATCCATCCTAATGGTCAAATCCTCATCAAAGATTTAGTTTATGTCCTGTGGACGAGATAAATGAAGTTGAGGAAAGAAGTAATGAAATCCTTGTAAGAGTGAGGACAAAGGTGATGATCTATCTGACGGTAGTTGCAATCTGTGACCTTGACGATGCGAGGATGACAAAATTAATGATTGGAGAGGACCGTCACTTCGTCCTCCTCCGTTGATTGAGTATCCGTAACCAAAGGATTGTACCGATTTGTGACCTTGACGATGCGAGGATGACAAAATTAATGATTGGAGAATGACCGTCACTTCGTCCTCCTCCGTTGATTGAGTGAGTTTCCGTAACCAAAGGATTGTGCCAATTCAACAAATTGTGGGCTCGATGCCTTGTCATTTGATGGAAACTGTTTGATGTAAATTCGCAAACACCGTTGCTTCTATTGAGAGCAAGTCTCGGGCAATCGTGGTGCATGTGAGCCCAAGTCACATGCATTATTAGATCATATTGATCTCATGTGGGACCAACCTCACCTAACAGTATAGATTTTTTTGTGAAAAGTTTGTGCGTGTCAAAATGATGAAGGGGAGGGCTGGAGTTGTAAACCATCTTATTAGAAATTCAAACTCAAAGACAAATCCCAAAGGAGTTTTTTCTGTGCATAATCTATTGGGAGCACTCACTACTAGTCTTGGTAGATGTCTCGAGGTTGGCGAGTTGATTGAGTTAATATAGGACATCTAGTTCAAGAACTGAACCTCATCCATTCAAATAGCATTAACTGTGTAAAAACTGCTCAAAATGCTTTGAGTCAAGGCCACCTGTACAAATCAAAGGCATGGATTTAACCTATAGAGCTTTTAAAGAGCTTTCAGGTAACTAAATCTCCATACCCGTTCCTAAGTTTATATAAACACAATAAGACAATAAAGGAGCTATCATCTAGTAAAACTCACAATCAAGTACTTGCTAGGGGTAAGAAAGAAACTTTCTAAGGGGATGATGATTTATGTTCTTCAAGAGCTAATCTTTGCACATATTGGAAGACCGTAAAATCCATCTTTGCCTCCACCAATCTCTCACTTTTTTCCCTAGATTGCACACCCACTATCGTTTGTTCCCAATCCAATTAGTCCACCCACATTACGTTGTTATAAACAAGCGGCCTTTAGATTCGACCACTTCGAGTCCCTTTCAAGTTATTATCATGAAAGGAACGTACCCATGTTTTTCATTAAGATCTTGACTCACTCTTCCACTATCTTTTTGACAAATTTAGGCATCTTCACCACATAAAATATTAAGAAAATAGAAACCGTACTTTCCCACTTTACCTCCTTAGTGACGTTCAAAAAGCACCATAAAGAGGGGCTTGAAATTTTTCCAAAGCGTGTCTATGCTATAATGCCTTTATAACATGTGTCATAGAATAGCGACATCCACTACTAGCTGAGGGCATTATCAAAAGGTTTTATTAACCATCCGTCTTGTTCCAAGTGCGATGTTTGCAATTCATTGGACAATAGTTGCGAGTATACTTGGAAAAGCAATTCATTAACCAATGCCAACTTTGAATCGATTCTTCAATGTTAAGAAACGAAAAGTAAGGAGTCTTAAGGATGTTGTTTGTTTCACTTGGGCCAAGTTGACTTTTAATACCAGCATAAGAAGGTAAACAATTAAGGGTTGATCTTACTTTAACATAACATCACAACTCCTTAACAATCTCTGATGTAAGACTTAACATGCTATAGTCAATGTATCCCTCCACCATCCTAAAACCCCAAGGAGCTGCACCATGTCTAAGCTCTCTTACTAAGACGATCCCTCTTTTCCCTCATTAGACTGGACATGGAGCCGGTAAGTCCACAAACCACACAGCTAGGAGGTCTTGCTTAGATACATTATGAACAAGCCAACCACTTTCGCATGGTTCAAGCTCTCGAAAGGAGTACTCTAAAAAAAAAGATTATACATGAAATGAGAAAGAAATTCCCTTTCATTGGGTTAAAATGAGGTGCTAGAGCCCCTATCGATAGCCAAATTTGTGCATCGAAGGGGACTATTTGAAAGCACATCCCTAATAATGTAAAGCAAAGGGGAAATGATGAAATCACAAGAACAATAATCGAAATTGAAAATAAAACACTGGGAATTACAATATTGATTTAGAATTGCATGAAGCAGCTGGCTTGGTGGTGCATAAGCTCACACCGGTCGGTACAGCCAGTGCCTGCGGCTTGATCATGCAATGGGCACGTGCAGCCCAACTCGTGGCCATGCCTTGGCTAGATGGGTGATGTGACTAGACTACCATGCGGTAGTTGTCTATTGGGTAACGTCGCCACTCTCAACGGTTCAAAATTTATTTTTGAAAAATATAAAATGGTATGTAATTTAAAAAAAAAAAATGACCCCAGCTTTGATCTCTTATAACCTTTTTGTTCAATTTCTACTTGACCCTCGATCTATGAAAAATTATTGAGATTGTGAATTTTAAAGAATCGAGCCCAACGGATGGTCGTGACAATGTCATGCTTAATTATTAAAACTTAGATATCTTAACTTTGAGGCAGTAATATTATACTAATCATTACGCTTTGAATGATTTTTAAAGTAATATACAGTTATGTACAACATACCTGTTATTACATTAAACACATGTATTATTGCATCAGTCATTAACATAAAATTAATAATTTATTTATTAAACATATAATCCATTAATTATAATTGGGGTCTCATGATATAACTTATATAAGTAAATAAGTTACAATTGATATGAATTTGGGCGAGCGAGAGGAAAGAGACAGGAGACTTGTTGGATCATTGGTATAGTTCCACTGTAATAGGGATTCCACGGTAATAGTTATTGCTGCAAGCAAACATTGAAGCATATAGATGATCCGTGATAAACTTAAAATATAATACCATTACTATAATCAAACATGCGGTTATCATACATTAAAACATGCAGTTCGATTGGTAGGAAAGGGAAGGATCATTTTCCTGAGCTTAGATGATTAACCAATGAGCGTCCCTAAAATTTCTTCAAGGGAAATTAGATCACTTCTATTATAGTATCATCAAGCCTTTTCCAATGGACTCCAGTTTTGTCAAACGTCTCCTATCACCAAGCTATCCTCAACAGAGATGACGATGTGGGCACAAACAATTCCGAGGTCAATTTGGACCCCACAGACATGGGATGATTATGATGCCAACGGGATCAGTCATGTTGGTGTGGATCTCGATTTGCCACCACCATAATCTATGATAGCCCTATATATTTCTCAGCAGGGATGATGACGTGTGGGATGTACAAATACATCGGTACGAGAGCATTCTGCCTTAGAGGGAAGTACACGCAAGAGCACGGGTGAACAAACGTCGGCTTGAATAATGCAAATATTAATGAGAATCCAATGCCTCAAAAACCTAAGGGTTCCTCCGTAAAGTTCGTTCATGAACAATGAGTTAGAGTCTAAGATTAGGCTAGGCATGGCCGGCTCCCATAGGATGACGGGCAATGTATACAAGGCTTGAAAACGAATTCACCGTCGTATAGCTGACAGCGATCCTTCCATTTAGCGGCTCCTTATAATGGCATAATATAAAGCAATTGTGTTATGAAAGTCGAGTCTGGGCAAGTGTTCGGACCTTTTATGACTTAGCCATGGACACAAGCAAGTGCCAAGTTAATGTGGGTCCGATCTGCTGGCCCCGCGGCATTGAATGATTGACGGGCCATTGGGTCGTCCTTGAGTGGATCTCGGTTTACCACCGTACTCTATTCTTCTTCATCAATCATCCATGTTTTCCTCAAGTCCTTGCGAGAGGACACCTAAGAGAAGCTAAGCTCGCACGATCAAGACACTAATAATGAGCCAAAACAACATTATCAGATCATTAATGAAGTGCCAAACATGGAGACCCCACCACCACCTAGAAGCAAAAACAAAAAAAATCGGAGTTGTTTTGTCAATTTTCGTAGTAGGTTTGCCCTGAACGTGAGTTAATAGGGTCTACACAAGGCTATCTTTGTCCTATTGATGCGTAGTACGTCAAGACAAAACTCGAGACCAAAGATCACGCCCTGTTCTAAGCTAGGAATTATAGCACAAATTAGTCATGTTATCGAAATTTTGACTTTATTTTGAATCACATCTCTCCATATACATTTTAATGAATAGCTTAGTGAAGTTACGACCTGATTGAAAATGTATTATAAGATTGAATAATTTCAGGTCTAAAGTCAAGTTATAGTTGAGTGGTGTGCGGCCAGAGTTAATGATACAAGGACCATGAAAAAAAAGTTGTCGAACGTAGAATGGAAAGAAATTAATCAAATTGATAGCCCAATCAAATAATCAGCTAATATGAATTTCATAAATCATTAAGATAGGAAAATTTATGGGAACTTGGGTCATTGTAATATTAGGCATGGTTTTAAGACTGCTTCATCACCCTTTTTTTAAGCTAGATTCCAATAACACGGCAGCTAACCTCAAAATTGGAGCAGTTGATTGTGGCAATGTGAATTACTCTATATGATAGCCCCCTACAAAAGATAAAGGCTTAGATTTAATCAGTTTATGGGACTTGCAGGTGTATCATGGGTTTAAAAAACCATTTATTAATTGTCACGCCCCAATCCTCCGAGCGCGTGCCCATCCCTTTACGGTCAATTAAATAGTGACGTCTTAGGACGCATCACCGATCCATTCATTTTAATACACATGCGGAAGCAATAAAAAAAAAATCCCTAGACAACAATAATATGGGATAGGAAAGTAGAGCCATAATATTGAAAACCAACATCACACTTATATATACATATCACAACCAGTTATATACAATACAAACTGATATATATGATAGGGCTAGTAAGGACACCTAGAGGGAGGTGAATAGGTGTTCTAGCAAGTTTTCGCTAGATTTTCAACAAGTTAACTCGTTTTTCAAGAATAACAGATTGAATATGTAGAAGACTATAAGCAATTAGATAAAGTTACGAATTAAAGTAAGGAGTATAGGGAAAGAGAAATGAAATACAAGGTTTATAGTGGTTTGGCTTAGATCAAGCCTACGTCCACTCTTCCGCACTGACAGCCCATCGGCTGGATTTTACTATGAACCAAAAGAGTTTTTTATAGTCTCACGTCCTTGATTCCACAGTGTAGAGACTCTACGACACTTCCTCAAGGTCTCACAAGTATTTAAACTTTCTTTTGAATACAACTTAAGCTCAACGATTAAGAAATCAAAGGATTAAGAGCTTCAGACTTTGGAATTTTTCTTTCACGCACACTCTTGAACAACTTGATCATCTTCCTTATATACTCCTTCATGCCTCTATACCCGTTGGCACTTTCCAAATGAATTCTTCCGATCTACTCGTTGGATAGAATCAATTAAGGAGATCTCGAGTTATTTAAGGAATGTGATGATAGCCCACCAATCTTGCTCGCTTATACAATCAAGATCTAAGTTTCCATAAGTAGAACCTTCCAAGTATACTTCGCCTTTCAAAAGATCTTGATTATCTAAATTGATTCCAATAAGAATAATTGATCACAATGTGCTATCTCCAGCCGTAAGATCTTCTTTAAACCGTACGAATCGAATCCTTAAAGATAAACTCGCATCTGGATAAGTCTTCTCTTCGTTAGTCAAGAAACTACCAGTAAGGGTAGACTTTAAGTCTTGAGTCTTGCAATCTTCAGACTTTGACAACAGAGTCTGGAGTTCATCAGACTTTAATAATTGAGTCTTGAAGTCTTCGGACTAGACTGATGAAAGCATTTTGTCAACTTCAAAATAAGAGAATTGTCTCCAATAATCTTCCCCTTTTTGATGGTGACAAAACTTTCCAATAGATTTGAATGCTTTTGACCCACAAAACAAAACTTAAGCAGAACAAGATATCTCATAACAAGTGAGTAGATTAGGACAAGGATGGTAATGATTATGCAACCACAGAAAACTTGTTAGTCCTGCAAACATAATTATCCTTCCATAATCATTGTCACAACCTAAGTTACTGTAAGCATCAAAAGATCAAATCAAACAGTCAAAAAGTCCAATCTACAACCAAACAAAAAATAAGTCCAAAAGTCAAGAATAATCAAATCTGCACAAGCTTTTTCCCCCTTTTTGTCAACAGCAAAATGTGGAGAACATAAAAAGTATTGGATAAAATCAAGGTTTCTTGGGGATGCGAACGAGCTGGAAATCCCCCATAGACTTGACAGTCTCTTCTAGCCTCCTCAGATCCTCCTTTAGTTGTTCTAGATCCTTACCCTTTGCATTTGCTTGAACTAGAAGATTAAGGGCTTGTACTTGGTCGTGCAAAGAAACTGAAGTGGCTCTATTAGCATTCTACATGGTTTGAAATTCACATCCCAACCCATAAACCTAAGCTTTAATTTCCAGAAGAAACTCGAGCGGTCTTTTAAAGTCTGCTATATTGTCAGTTTGAGTACTTACTTCAGCATGATCAAACTGTCGAGTATTAACTGATGATGGAACTTCAGCATGTACATTCAAACTTGGAGATGAAGCCTCATTACGATCTTCAGGAAATTGAGAGGCATACACATCTTCTAGATTAGCAGGAGAACGACTAACATCATCACTAGTAAAAGCAAGTGAATAAGTACCTCTTTTATCAGTAGTTCCCCTGTTTTAGTGCCTTCATGTGGAGAAAGGTACTCTTCTTGCTCTTGCTTTTCTTCAATATCATGAAGATCTTGTCCTTTGTCCTCTGCACGAAAATCACCATGATCCTCTTCTTCTGCTTGCTCTTTTTCTTGCTCTTCTTCTTTTGATCTTCCTTCTTCTTCTTCTTCTTCTTCCCTCATTGCTTCTTTCTCTACATCTCGCTACTCTGTCTCTTCTCTATCTTGGTTCTCTCGATCCTTTGTCTCTATAACAAAATTCTATAAGTTTTCAAGGCAAGAGCAGAGATAGTGATGTCATTCTCATCTTCTTTATCCTCCAAGTTGAGTGCTCTCCTTTTCTTGGATGGTGCTGTCATGGGCTCTTTACTTTTCCTTTTTCCAGCCACAGCATTTTGTCATGCCTTGACAGGGGTCTTCTTCTTAAAGCGCTCCAAAGCCTTGTTTAGCTCCTTCAAACGCATCTTGGAAACCATCTTCAGTTCCACTACCATTGGATCAATGGCTCGAATGCATAGAATTTTGGGAGGCTGAATATTAAGATGTCTGAACAAATGAGTGATAAGAGCAAAATAAGGGAGTTGTCCCTTATCCTTTGCCACGGTCCTATACATGTGCATAAGGATAGTGTGAGGCAGAGATAACTTAAAATCAATGTGAATGGCGTACATCAGCTTTGCTTCAGAGTTTGAGACATCGGTCTTTAATGTGGATTTGGGTCTAAGATAGTTAATGACAATCTTGTGAAGTAAGATATTGAAAGCATTCATCTTGTTGTAGGAAATCATGCCTTCAGCAATTCTATCTCGAACAAGCGCCAAAGAAGCACGAGCAATAGACACATTGATTGGTTGGAAACTCCTTCTTTCCACCCCAATCACATTAGCCAAAGTGTCCACATCCACCATAAAATCTTGGTCTCTAACACTAAAGGAAAATCTATTTGCATCTAAAAAGGATAGATTGGAATAGAAATAAACTGTAAGTTTTGGATGAGCAACAGTTGTTTTAGAGCAAAACTGTTCGAGTTGAAGCAATGAAAACTTCTCCCGTAACTTCACGTTCAATGAAAACTCTTTCTATCAACTCTGCAACCTGCTAAATCTGCATCTGAATATCCAAGGAGGGTAAAGTCTCCTTCTTTGGGATACCACAAACCTAAATTTGAAGTAGTTGCAACGTATTTGATGATGTGTTTTGCAGCACTTAGATGAGATTCTTTGGGATATGATTGAAATCTTGCACAAATGTAAACACTAAACAAAATGTCAAGTCTAGAAGCAGTAAGATAAAGAAGTGAACCAATAATGCTCTTATAAAGCTTTTGGTCATTCTTTCCTCTTTCATCTTTGTCCAGCTTCGAAAAACTTGACATTGGTATTCCAATCTTTTTGCAATTCTCCAATCCGAACTTTTTAATGAGATCTTTTGCATATTTTTCTTGATGAATGAAAATTCCTTCCTTCAATTGCTTCACTTGTAATCCGAGAAAGAAAGATAGTTCATCCATCATGCTTATCTTAAATTCATCCTGCATAGACTTAGAGAGCTTCTTGCATAGATTTTCGTTAGGTGATCCAAATATGATATCATCAACATAGATTTGAACAAGTAGAAAATCTTTACCTTCTCTTTTAATAAATAAAGTAGTATCCACTTTACCTTTAACAAAACCATTCTGAATTATAAACTTACTTAACATGTCGTACCAAGCTTGAGGTTCTTGTTTTAATCCATATAGAGCCTTCTTCAGTTTGACTACTAAGTCTGGTCTCTTTGATCTTCAAATCCAGAAGGTTGTTCCACATAGATTTCTTCTTGGATAAATCTATTTAGAAATGCGCTTTTGACGTCCATTTGGAATAACCTGAAATTTTTATAGCAAACAAAAGCGAGTAATCTAATTGCTTTTAACATTGCTACTGGTGCGTAGTTTTTATCATAATCTATCCCTTCTTCTTGCGTATATCTATTGGCCACGAGTCTTATTGTGTTTATGACCACTTTTCCTTTTTCGTCCATCTTCTTCCTAAAAACCCATTTAGCTCCAATAATTGATTTACCTTTCGATTTAAGAGTTAATTCCCAGACGTCATTGATGCTAAACCGTTTGAGTTCTTCTTGCATAGCTTCAATCTAGCTTTCGTCAGCTAAGGCCTCTTCTATGCTTTTAGGCTTTATTTTAGAAATAAGTATCACGGCACTAGACTCTTCTCGTCTTTTGGATCTGGTGCAAATCCCTTCATCAATGTTGCCAATGATGAGTTCCTTGGGATGACTAGACTTATGCTTCCAGTTATTGGTCGGTCTGACGGTTTGTTGATCTTTTAATTCAGTTGATCCTTCCGTTTGTTGTTGTTTTTCAAAAGTCTGAGCTACTTCAAGGGAGGTAGACTTTGTAAAATCTGAAATAGGTTCAGATTCTTCAGGTTGAGTCTGAGTCAATTGATTTTGCAAATAGTCTTAGAATTTGACGTTCATAGATTCTTCCACAAATTGAGTCTTCTTATTGTATACTTTATAGGATTTGCTTGAGGTTGAGTAGCCAAGAAAAAATTCCTTCGTCTGATTTCTTTTCAAACTTACCAGTTCGATCATTTGCATTTTGCAAAATAAAGCATTTGCAACCAAACACATGAAAATAAGAAACAATTGGCTTTTTTTCCTTTGAATAACTCATAGGGAGTTTTCTCCAGTATAGGCCTTAAGAATACTCAGACTGTAAACCCAAGTAAATCGTGAATAATTATCCACAATTACTAGGCAATATCTCTTTTCACCAATACTTTGAGTTTTAATTGGTCCAAAGAGATCAATATGCAAAAGTTGCAAAACACAATTAATAAAAATCTGATTTATTGGTTTAAAAACGCTTCTAACATGTTTTCCCAATACACATGGTGTGTATAAGTCAAAATTTTGATACTTCAGGTTGGGTAGTCCACGGACAAGATTCTTGGATAAGATCTTGGCAATTTGCTTCATGTTAACATGGCCAAGCTTTCAATATCAAAGATTTGCTTCATATTGAATCGATATTAGACATTGGGATCTTTCTGATTTTATATCCAGAAGATAAATGTTCCCATCTCTTCTTCCAGTAAAAGATTGACAAACATCTTTACTAATTCCCAAACATATTCCTTCTTGGAAGTTGAATTTGAATCCAATGTCACACAATTGGCTAATGCTGAGCAGATTGTAATTTAGTCCTTCCACCAATGAGACATTATTGATTGTGAGACTTCTAATTTTTACAACTCCACACCCAACAATTTTTCTTTTGCTGTTTCCACCAAAAGAGACTTTTCCATCATTTATTTGCACAATTTTTATAAAATAACTTGAATCTTCAGACATGCATCTCAAACAGCCACTATCCAAATTCCATGTAATCTTTTTCTTGATAGTGACCTGCAATTACAAAAAGAACTCAAGTTTCCTTTGGTACCAAGATCTTTTTGGGTCTAGAGGAGTTAGTTTTAAACACAATCTCTCCCCAATCCTTCTTAACAAGTCTCTAAACCATAAGAGAATCTTTCTCAAAATGTTTTGAGTTATTGCACTTTGAATATCCGAGAGCACTTCAACCAACAGTTTTTAAAAAAAATTTAAAAATGATTTAAAAAAAAAATTTGTAGGTCTTTGTTTGGTTCTTTCCTTTACCTTTGGAAAATCAATTAAATGAATGGTTTCTAGGGTCATTCCCAATCCTGACTTGTTGAAATAAAATCTTTGTACTGAAAGAATCTTTTCCAACTTCTCAGATCATATTGAAAATCTTGTTGAGATATTTGAAATATCTTGTTTCAAAAATGTATTTTTTTTAAAGAGTGTCTGTATTTTCTTTTAAAACCACAAAGCTTTTGTCTAGATTTTCAAATTTTCTTTCCAAGAAATTTCATGTTGCTTAAGTATAGAATTCTCCCTTTTTAACTCGGAAATCCTCTTAAGAGAGGTTTTGAGACTGAGACAAAGTTTATCAATGTATTTTGAGACTTTAATAAGAATTTTTAAATTGTTTACCTCGATTTCACTGTCTGAGTCTGAGTCTGATTATATCTCGTAGTCTCGGTCCGAACATGATTTTGCCATTAAACATATATTGGCATAATCTTTGTCACTTTCTTCACATTCGGTATCATTCCATGTCTCTGCTTTGAGAACTTTTCTATATTTCTCAGCTTTTCCCCTCCTTTTCTTCAATAGGGAATAGTTGGGTCTGATGTATCCATTTTTCTTGCATTAAAAATAGATTACATTTTTGTTTGCTTCATCATCCTCAGTTGATTTGTTTTGAAACTTGTGAGTGCTTTTTTTCTTCCAATTGAATCTTCTTCCCTTTTTGTTTAGTTTCCTAAACTTCCTTATCATAAGTGCTAACTCTTCATCATCCATATCATCTTTAGAGTTTGTAACATCAAAGTCATCGTTAGATTTTAAAATAATTGACTTCTTACCCTTGGGATCTTCTTCCTCGTTGATTTGCTCCACTTCATAGGACTGAAGTGTGCCAACCAACTCATCTACAAAAAGTGGCATGATCCTTTGAGTTTCCCTTATTGAGGTATTCACGTGATTCCAGTCTTTGGAAAGTCCACGTAGTAATTTGTTAACCTTCATTGGTCCTGAGATTAGCTATCCTTGATACTCCAGACCGTTTACGATATCTGTAAAACGACTAAACATGTTAGTGATAGATTATCCTAACTTCATCTTGAAAGCTTCATACTGTTCGAGTAGAATATTGATTCTTATTTATTTCACTCGATCAATGCTTTTATAGGTAATGTGTAGTCTATCCCAGACTTTTCTTACTATTTCACAAGAAGAAATTTTGTTATATTTAGTAAAAGATAAAGCAAAATATAAAGAGTAAATTGCTTTAGCATCAAGAGTTTGTTTCTTGGTTATTTCTTCTTGTATCATCTCACTAGCATCTACAACTGCTTTTCCTCTTTCTAAAATTGATACAGCTTTAGGAATGATTTCTTTTTCTACCACATCCAATTCCAGAGGATCTTTCGATCTTAGAAATGCCTTCATCTTGTTTTTCCATATGCTATATTTCTTTCCATCAAAGTAAGGAGGTCTAGTGTTATATTGGCCTTCAACCAAACTTGGAGCCAACATATTAGCCATAGATCTTTAACTTAGAATTAAAAATACTTCAATTAAATAAGTACACAAGCTCTTATACCAATTGATAGGCCTAGTAAGGACATCTAGAAGGGGGTGAATAGGTGTTCTAGCAAGTTTTTGCTAGATTTTCAACAAGTTAACTTGTCTTTCAAGAATAACAGATTGAATATATAGAAGACTATAAGAAGTTAGATAAAGCTACAAATTAAAGCAAGGAGAATAGAGAAAGAGAATTGAAACACAAGGTTTATAGTGGTTCAATTTAGACCAAGCCTACGTCCACTCTCCTACACTGACAGCCCACCGGCTGAATTTTACTATGAACCAAAAGAGATTTTTACAGTCCCATATCCTTGATTCCACAGTGTAGAGACTCTACTACACTTTCTCAAGGTCTCATAATTATTTAAATTCTCTTTTGAGTACAACTTAAACTCAGCAATTGAGAAAGTAAAAAATTAAGAGCTTCAGACTTTGGAATTTTTCTTTTACGCACACTCTTGAACAACTTAAGCATCTTTCTTATATACTCATTCATACCTCTATACCAGTTAGCACTTTCCAAATACATTCTTCCAATCTACCTGTTGGACAAAATCAATCAAAGAGATCTCAAGTCGTTTAAGGAATGTGATGATAACCCACCAATCTTGCTTGCCCATACAATCAAGATCTAGGTTTCCATAAGTAGAACCTTCCAAGTATATTTCGCCTTTCAAAAGATCTTGATTATCCGAATTGATTCCAATAAGAATAATTGATCACAATGTGCTATCTCCAGCCGTAAGATCTTCTTTAAATCGTACGAATCGAATCCTTAAAGATAAACTGGCATCTAGATAAGTCTTCTCTTCGCTGGTCAAGAAACTACCAGTGAAGGTAGACTTTAAGTCTTGAGTCTTGTAGTCTTCAGACTTTGACGACAGAGTCTGGAGTTCATCAGACTTTAATAATTGATTCTTGAAGTTTTCAGACTAGACTGATGGAAACGTTTTGTCAACTTTAAAATAAGAGAGTTTTCTCCAACAATATATACATATATACATATATAAATATACATATACATATATAAATATACATATACATAGATAAATATACATATACATACATATATATATATAAGTTCTATAGAACAAGGGGGTTTCACAAAACTATGGATCCTCATCCTCCTCTCCATCATCATCCACACTCCAATTGGAGCCTTCAATAGACTGCACTAAGGACTCTGGTTCTTCAAGAGTCGGGTCTACCGAGTCTACTATTGAACCTCCAGGGGGATCTGCAGTACCCTTCTCAAAAGCCACCTCCAAAACATATAGAGGTATCTCAGACTCTAGTATGGGACCCTCTCTCTGGCCATCCTGAGCGTGGCGATGGGGCACCTGTGGGTGAGACCTGCGTCGACCCAAATTACGGACCTTACCAGGTCATAGGTCCAGCCCTTAGGGCTCCCATGCAATGGAATATAAGATGTTTGCTCTATAACCTTCTTAGGCCGTCCAAAAACTCATGAGCTGCCATTTATGGACCTGAAATGTTACCCTATAATGGGGTAAGATGGCGTCTCAGCGAGTTCAACCCCCTGAGGCTTGACTAGGAAGAAAATATGCCACAATGGCTGCCTAAGCACAAACATAGGTCGGAGGACTTACCTTTACCTCAGTTCCTTCCTACAAGTCAATCTATCTCATAGATACACAAATCACATCAACTAATCATTTGAATTCATCAAATCAGATCAAATTATCGATTAAACGACTTAGTCGATTACATGTCATCATGACCTTCCCTTAGTCAGCCCAATCAATACTATCTAATAAGTTTGATTGAGTTAGGATTGCTCCCTCTAAGCTGATAATAAATAGTATAGCTCATGCTAAGCTGATAAATAATATACTATTCTCTTACTAAGCTGACATATCAAACTTGTAATCTAATATAGTATACTAATAATGCTCACTTTAAGTTGATAATAGTATTGCTCACTCTAAGCTGATAGTAATATTGCTCACTCTAAACTGATAAGGTATACAGCTCCAGCGGGTGGCAGGGGTGATCGACAGCTTGCTGGCTTGATTCTCTAGAATTTTTTAGGTCTTCAGCTACTGGGAAAGGGGAGTGCTCAACCAAGATGGGGGAGGAAGGAGAGGGGGGAACCGGCTGATCTTGAGGGAGCCACCAATGGTCTCCTCTCATCCTCTTGTTCCCTTGGAAGACCTCACCACAACCTAGCTGGATTCCATGGCCAATTTTTAGCCACCAAACACTCTTCTAGAAACTTGAAATGGTCCAAAGGTCATGAGCCATGGGGGCACATGAATTTTGATTGAATTTCCTTCAATTGGGATTCGATTCCTCCTTGAATCGGCGTAATTCAACTTCTAAAAATTCATTCGTCGAACCCTCAATCAAATTGGTATTTTTCCTCGCTAATTGATCCCACTTGCATGCTAATTTTGTGATAAAAAATTGTCCTCCACATTTTCCAGTTGAAAATGGCTCTATGACGACTTTTTCCACCAAAATGTCAGTTTGCAAAAAAATCTTCGGAGACTAAGTCGACATTCCTAAAATGACTTATGACATGACAAAACTTTCAATTTCTGAAATTCGATTCAAATTTGCGATTAATTTCACTCTGGCACTATTTCAAAGGTGACCTAGGCTATCAGGTAGCTTTCAGAATTTTTTAGTGCAAATGACCCGTGGTCAATTTTCTTCAAGTCATAATGAACCCCTTCGACACATTGGCGACTCTTGGTGGTTGTGAAAATCTCGAGATTTCAAATACAGACACAGGGTATCAAAATAATTGAAAAATCAGTCTAGTGCCGGTCGCCGAGAATTTTGTAATTTAATGAAATCACCCACGTTTAGCCATACATCTTAGTTAAACTGGCCTATCTTTGATCTCTAAGTGATTTTTAACTGTGCTGTAATGATCTCTGCAGATAAGCACAGTTGAGTTGTCAATTCCTAATTGAATCCTCAAATCTATTGCATTAAAATTCTATAATGACTTCCCCAGATCATCTAGTTATCTTAAGAGTAATCACCTCTGAGAACAGCACTTTAGGTGTGTCGATAAAAAACCCAATTTATTTAATTGAAAGCAGAAGTAAAAATCTAGGATGTCACATTGATTCCTTAATTTCATATGAATTGAACTTCTGATTTAAAATTGTTCTATTTGGTTTAAATTGTTTTTCAAGAGTAAGAAGCTTAGGGTCGATCATTTGTCAATAAGTAGGTGAATGATTTGAGGAGCCTAATCTTGCTGATTAATAGGTCTACATATTTTAGATCTTGGGCTACGAACACTACAAGTACGATAAATTTCATATGATGCCACTCTAGTTAAATACTAAAACTTGTCTAGGCTCTAACTACACTACTCTAACCACCTAACATACAATAACAACTAATTAAATTGCTAATCTAATCTAACTATCCACATAATCCATGCTTAGTCTAAACTAATCAACCTTAAACCTCATTAACCTACTAAGTAAGAATTAGTGAGTTAAACTCACTTGATTAACAATCCGGTTGGATGGAAATGATGGGGGCGCGACGGGGGACGATAAACTCCAAAGGGAGACTAACTTTTGAGGTCGGGAAACAGGCCAAAGCGAGCTGAAACTACTGTTGGAGACCCACTGATTTGCTATCTATTCGGGGCTAAGAGGTGGCTGGTCCGGGGGCTGATTGGGGCCAAAACAACCAAGGAAGACTGGTAAGGGCTGCAGCAACTTGGATGGGTGCAAGCGGTAGCTCATGTCGATGGCAGGGACTCCGACGGCAGCCCATAGTGTCCTGACGAGTTGCTATACGCACGGGCTAGGAAAAACTACGCGACTAGAGGCACGAGACAGGCGAGACTACCGCTGAGGCATGACGGCGTGCAAGGATGGCGAACGGCGGTCCGGTAGGCTATCAGGCTGCTCCAGCTACTTATCTGGCTTTGCTGGAGCTGAAAACGGCACAAATGGAGGGCGAGGATGGGCGGTTGATGGGCTGAGGAGGGAAGGGAGATGGAGGGAATAAAGGGAGGCTACTTGGTCTCACTTATCCTCTTTTGGTCCCCTTGACCAATGCCCACCACTAGCTGGTTTTCTTGGCCAAATTTCAGCCATCGAGGCCCCTTCTAGAAGACTTGAAATGGTCCAATAGTCATGGGTGGTTGGGACATACGAATTTGTAATGTTTTTCCCCCAATTGGACTTTAATTTCTCTTGAATCAACTCAAATCGGCTCTTGTAAATTCAAGTATCAAACCCTTGATCAAATTGGTATTTTTCCTCACAAATTGATCCCACTTACATCCCAATTACGCGATCATAAATGGTCCCTGACATTCTTGAAAAAAAACGACCCCACCTCGACTTTTCCCCAAAAAGTTTCGGTTTGCAGAAAAATCTTCAAAGACTGAGTCGACATTCTTAAAATAACATGTGACATGATAGAACTTTCAATTTCTAAAATCGGATTCAAATTCACGATTAATTTCAATCCAGCGCAAATTTAGTGTGACCCAGGCTAATTGGTAGCTTTCAGAAATTTTTAGTGCAAATAACCCGTGGTCGATTTTCTTCGAGTCACAATGAACATCTTCAACACATTGGTGACTCTCGATGGTTGTGAAAATCTCAAGGATTCAAATACAGACACAAAGTACCAAAACGATAGAAAAATCAGTCTAATGTCGGTAGACGAGAATTTTGTAATTTAGTGGAATCACCCATGTTTAGCCAGATATCTCGATCGAACCGACCTATCTCTAATCTCTAATCAATTTTTAACTGTGTCGTAATAATCTCGACGGATAAGCACTGTCGAGTAGCCAATTTCTTGTCGAATTCTCAAGTTTAATGCATTAAAATTCCTTAATGGCTTTCCCAAATAATCTAGTTATCTCGTGAGTGATCAACTCTAAGAATAGCACTATAGGCGCGTCGATGAAAGGCCCAACTAATTATTTGAAAATAGCATTGAAAATTCGGGATGTCACAAAATGTGGTGTCCATGGGGGAGCTACGAAATTGCACATTTGCACCTCGATTTCCATTCAATTCATCTTTGAATTAATCCAATTTGGCTCTCAAAAATTCCATTATTGAGTCTTCGATCAAATTGGTATTTTTCCTCACCAATAGATCTTACTTGCATCCCAATTTCGCGATAAAAACGGTCTTCTGAATTTTCTGGTCAAAAACGGCCCTATATCTACTTTTTCTGCCAAAATCTTGGTTTGTAGAAAAATCTTTGAAGACTGAATCGATGTTCCTAAAATGACTCGACATGACAAAATTTTCAATTTCCGAAATTGGATTCAAATTCGCAATTAATTTCACTCTGCGCAATTTTAGCGTAACCTAGCCTATCGGTATCTTTCAGAAATTTTTACTGCAAATGACTCGTGGTCGATTTTTTTTTCAAGCCACAATGAACTTCTTCGACACATTGGCGACTCTCAATTGTTGTAAAAATCTCGAGCTTTCAAATATAGATACAGGGTACCAAAACGACCAAAAAATCAATCTAATGCCAATAGACGAGAATTTCTCAATTTTGTGGAATCACCCACGTTTAACCACATATCTTAGTCAAACCAACCTATTTCTAATTTCTAATCGATCTTTATGCCGAAATGATCTTTGCAGATGATTACAGTCGAGTAGTCGATTCTTGGTTAAATTCTCAAGTCTATTGCGTTAATTTTCATTAATGACTTCCCCAGATAGTCTAATTATCTCAGGAGTGATCAATTCTGAGAATAGCACTATAGAGGTGTCGATGAATAAGTACGTTTCAAGATGTCACAGCAAAAGTCTGTTTTGAGATGATATTCAATACTTTTCTTTTTTTTGCGAGATTCTTTTGTTGATTTGCAATTAATTCATAGAAGGAATTTTCGGTTTAATAAGTCTCTTTGAAATTTAGATATTGCTAGGACAATGGCTAAAATTTCTTTTTTAACCATAGAATAACTTTGTTGGGTTTAATTCCAATGTTTAGAGACAAATTGGATAATTTGCTCCTTGTTATTCTTGACTTGCTTGAGTGTTCCTCCATATCCCATATCTAAAGCATCTATTTCCAATATTTTGAAAGTTGATAGATCAATTAAATGAAGACAAAGTATTTCTTTGGCATGAGTTTTAATTTCTCTAACGATATTGGTGTGAGTTGATATCCAAGGTGGAAGGTTATTTTGTAATCTTTGATGTAAAGGCTTGCAAAGTATATTGATATTTGGGAAAAAAAATTAAAATATAGTTGAGACTCCCTAAAAATCTTTGCAATTGGGTCATTATCTTTGATTTCGTCAGGAAATTTTTCAGCAAATAAGATTGATCTTTCTATTGAGATAATCGTTCCTTGAGTGATGTAATGTCCTAGAAAGTTAATTTTTGTTTGGAAAAGTGATACTTTAGTAGAAGAAACTATTAAACCATTTTTCTTGATAGCACTTGTGAAAACAAATATATGTTTGAAATGTTGATCAATATCGGAGGAAAATATCAAGATTTCATTTATATAAACTATGCTATATTTAGAACATAGATTAAAAATGTCATTCATTATTTTCTGAAATTTAGAAGTTGTTTTTTTTTTTTTAAACCAAAAGGCATTACATTCCATTCATATTGGCCAATGGAATTGTAAATGCTATCTTGTATTTATCTTCCTCACTAATCTGTATTGACCAAAATTTGGATTTCATATCAAATTTTGATTTTTTTTTAACTATGAAGTCTATTTAATAAATATTTTTTTATTATGAATTGAATATTTTATTAATTTTAATGCTTTATTCAATGGCTTGTAATTGATGACTAATCTAGATGCCCCTCTTTCTAATTCAACGTTTTTATTGACATAGAAAGCATATCCCTCTAAGGTGATTGGTTTTTTCCGAGAAGTTCTTTTTTTTTTTTTTTTGTTTAATATCTCGAATCTCTTTTTGGAAAAATTGTAAAACTTCTCGATTCGTTTGAATAGGTCAAAATTTTACGGGAATTTATTTTTCAAAAAAAAATCAGGTTCATAAGGTAAATCGACAATATGTCTTTTCTTTTCCTAAAATGCATTGGGTAAGGTATAACAAATAATTTGTTTGACGTATTTTTGAAGCGATATTATTTTATCTCTAATTTTAGGTTCATGAAGATTATCTTCTATCCTTTTGAATTCTAAATCCTCTTTCAAAAATACGAGCTAATCTTCTTTATTTTATATAAGAAATTTAATTTCTAAAATTGAATATTCTTGCAAAATATTCAAATTTCTTGTATGAGTTTTGGTGATAAATTTGAAAGTGATATTTTGTTTAAAGCTCGAGCCTCAATACCTTCACTAGTGACAGTAAAATGTTGAATTAGTTATATAAATGTTGTTCTTAAAATCAAATTTTGTCTCATATCTTTGACTAAGAAAAGATGTCTTATAATACATTTGATTTTTTTACAACAAAGGCTTCCGGTAATCTATAATTAATATGAAATTTATCTCCTGAAGCTAATTTTAGTGATTTCGTTACTTTTGCAAAATATTTGACTGGTATTAAACCCTCTATGATACAATTGAAATTAGAACCAATATTGAAGAGCGATGTAATATCAATGAAAAATTAATTATTAATTTTTATTGTTATATCTATAATCTATTTTATGGAGGTTATTTCTGACAAAATCATTAAAAAAAAATTAGGATTGGAAGTATCCGATTCACTTGCTTCTTCCTTCTCTTTCTCTTTATTCATTTTATAATTAATTTCCAAAATTTCCTTTTGCATTTGAATTTGGGTTGCTTTGAGAGCATGAATTTTCTAATTTTTGTTTATTAATCTCATTACTGAGACCAATAATGTTGATTGTCCTAATTTTCTCATTCTTGTTACGGATATTTTGAGGTTATAAGTTGTGGTAGTTTTAGAAGTGATTCTTATTGAAGATTGGAGTCTATCTTGAAAATTTTTCTTAGCTTTAGGGTCATATATTTGATTCTTAGTTTTTAAAAGAAATTTTTCTTCTTTTGTTAAAACATAAATTTTTGGTGCCAATTCACTAGGGAGAGATCATCATCTTTTGATTCTAAAGAGGTTTCAATTTCGTTAATTTGGAGGCATTCTACTTTAAAAAGTTGGTTATATTGTTATATAATTGACGGAGAGTTTCTTCATCTATCGATAGTTCATTTAGTATTTTGTTTATCCTACAATATTTTGAAATTTGTCATCTTTTTCCATAAATGTAAAATTTGATATCTTTGTTAATTTTTCTCTTAAGTTTTTGCTTAGATTTATTATGTCTACCTTGTTGTGATTTGTTCTTGTGATAATTCTTAAATTTTCTTTTTTGGTTTTAGAAGAACAATCTCCTTTATACTTTGGTTTTGTTGGTTCAGTATGTGAAGGATGTTGGGCACAAAAATCACCTAAATCTTTATTTGATTGTGTTACACATTTGGTGTTCCTTGTCTATAAACATATGAAATTAGTTCTACATAAAACAATAAGTGATGTGGGATTTGACCATCATATTCTTCCATAATTTTATCACAGACTTGTTCTCCTATTACTTGAGGTAATCCTACTAAAAAAAAATTCTTTTTAAAAAGGTTAATTATAATCTAGTTTGACTAAAAATCTTTGTAAGAATTTTTTTTTGTATACCCTGAATTTTCCAAAGGACTTACATTTCATATTTCATAAAGATCTTAGTTTTCATCTCTAAAGCGTGAAGGATCTCCTATAAAGTGTTTAGATATAAAAAAGATGAGCGCACTGATAGTATCTTGGATGATTTGTCTATTTTCATCCTCAATGCGTTGGTCATATTCATCTATTTGATGCATTTAATATATTAATTTTTTGTTCATTAGATAAATAATTATCCCACCAGTCTTTTAGTTGCTAGGTCAAACCAATCACTAAAAGATTAGCAATGATGATGATCTTGTGATTGACTTTTATAAGCATTTGCTACCATAACCATTTAATTCAATGTATAATAATATTATTTTCGGCAACACCATCTATATTCTATTTATAAATGGCATCAGGAGAATATTTATTTTGAATTCTTTGTGATAATGATCTTGTTATTGACTTTTATAAGTTTTTGTGGATTTCTTCATGTGAGTTTATGTACCTCATGGGTGGATTCATTATCGGACCCTCCATTAGATTTTTCAAGGATGTTTACTTGATCTGGAGTGTCATTTATGATTGATCCCCTTAATTTAGAAGTTTATTCTATGTTAGGTCCTTTGAAGGTAGGAGTATTAATTGTGGGTAATTTGCCTTAAGATTTTCTTCTATTTTCTATGGCTTTAGCAAATTCTAGACTAAGAGTTCTAAGGAACTCAAATGTTTTAAAATTTGAGGATTTAAAAGTTTCTAGTCTTGATCTTTAAAAAGAAAATGATTAAATAGATGATTCTATTCTATTTAATTGATTGCCAATGGTATGGAGAGGTTAATTTGTGTAATTACTTTGTTTTATTTTTATGCTATGAGGCTCATTAGTTTTAGTTGTTATTCTAAAAAGAGTAGCTATTATTTCACTATACCTATTGTGGAATTTAATCTTCCTTAAAGTAGGATGGTTAGATTTCATGATTTGGCCATTATCTAATTTCCACTTATATGCGTGATCTAGTACATAAATTTCTTTTGATTGAAGATAATGTTCTTCAAACCAATCAATGAAAAATATATGAGTTTCATGTTTGTACAAGTAATCATAATAGTTTTCTTTAATTTCTTTGGTTTGATCATGAAAAGTGTAAAAAAAATTGCTACCTTATTTCTTTGTTTTCTTCTGAGTAAAATTCTTTGATTTAAGAACTTTCGATCAAGTTCAAAGTCATTTTCAAGAGTAATTACTTTAGGATTTACTAATTGGGAGTAGGTAGGAGAATGATGTGGGGAGTCAGGATTTTCTAATTCAGGTTGGTCTTGTTGATCAATAGGTCAAGAAATACCATCAAGACCACTAATATTAGCCACTATGGGGTTGTTAGTTTGGTTAATGGTTGTTTTCTAGATTAGACATGCTACTTTGGTTTCTAGACGAGAGAGTAATAATGGGAGGGAGATTTGGATGGAGATCAACTGACCTTCTTGATTAGGACGAGAGAATTGACCTTAAGTCGAATGATCTTCTTAAAAATTGAATGGTTAACATTACCCTCTTGATGTGGTATTGTGGTATTACATTAGTTGGATTTGTATTTCAAACTATTTGCTAGAGAACTTGATTTTCTAATTCCCAATGTTCTATTAATACTATATATGCATTTCAATTCTCCTTTTGGGCTGTGTTTAAAAACTTTGCTTCCAAATGCAAAAAGCATAGATTTGTAATGAATCCTTCAGTCAAGGGCTAAAGGAGATCATTATGCTATCTTATAATTATGTGTTTTAAGTTTGAGGGTTAAAGATTTAGTGATACTTTTATCTTTGAGAGATACCGAAAATTAGGAAAACAATCATGTGTTTTAAGTTGGAGGGTTAAAGATTTAGTGATATTTTTATCTTTGAGAGATACCGAAAAATAGGAAATCAATCAAATTGGATTGGGTCATTGCAAAGACTAGTTTCTACAGTTCCTAAGATGGATTTTTCAAAATTTATGAGTCTCGAATCTCTTAAGACTAGAAGGATAGATGTATTAAACCCTCCTTGGTGAGAGGTTTAACACCCACATGAACTAATCCTATGTGAATGTAACTGAACTTTTACTTATATATATATATATATATATATATTATGGATTCTGGATTTATAAGTGTAATTGTTTTGAAAGATCTTAAAAGGGGCGTATTGCTTTCTTCTATTGTGATAACATAATCTGATTTTTTTAAAAATATATATATTTTGACTATGATACCAATAGCAGCCTAGATCCTGAGGGCGATTAATAAAATCATCTATTAGTTTTTAAAAAAATCATATTATAACCAAAACGACGTCATTTTGGCCTCTTCCTTAATGTTTTATTCATGTCAACGCCACTTATGAGAGAAATAATAATAAAAAATCACATCAACCTTACACTTTCATGATAAGTTTTAAAATTTTGGTGCATTTATCTTATTTAGTTACTAAAAGTGATTAACAATATCCCCCTTGGCTTTAATAATAAGGGGTACAGATACACTTATTAACTTTAATAAAAAAAAAAATTGTAATTCTACAACTTAAAATTTCTTTTAGTGATTGGGTGGCCGTGAATGACGTCCATTCTCTTGTAGGGATTTAAGAAAAGACAAGTCTTGGTGGCTATTAAATTTGATGCTGAAGCTATTTTTAATCCATGCTGATGGTCAAATCCTCGTCAAATGATTTAGTTAATTTCCTGCGAAATAGATGAATATAGTTGAGGAAAGAAAGGAATGAAATCCTTATAAGAATGAGAAAAAAGGTGATGATTTATCTGACCGTTGTTGCAATCTGTGACCTGGAGAGTGCAAGGATGACCAAGTAATGACTGGAGAGTACTCTATGTAGCATGGACACTTTCCGGAAGCCTTCGTGTTGTGTTCGACACGCGGTCAACGAGTGTCGAAAAATCCGACACGTGATCAACTCTCTCTGACACGCGAGTCCAGAATTCGACATGTGATTCCGACACGCACTGAGTCAATTTTAAAAATTTCTAATACTTGATAGGTCAAAATATAAATATACACAAAAGAAGCAATAAAAGAAATAATAAAATTACTATAAATATACACGCACTGGGTCAACTTTTTTTTTCAGATTTTTTTTAATAATTGTTTTAGTTTTTTTAAAAGTCTTTTACTATGAAAGAAGTAATAAAAAATGCTATATATGATAAATAAATAAATTTAAAAATATCATTTCAGCATTTTTCTTTAAACAATGTTTTTTCCTCTAGGTTTTATGTATTATTGTAACAAATTAAAATAACGAATGATATTATTTAATATTTTTCATGTAAATTAATTCTAGGCTATTATTATTATTATTATTATTATTATTATTATTATTATTATTATTATTATTATTATTATTATTATTATTATTATTATTATTATTATTTATTATGTATTTATATATAAAAATATATAATATATAACGTGTCGGAGCGTGTAAATTCTCTATTTTTAAGAAATGACGTATCGGCGTGTCGTGTCGTGTCGTGTCGTGTCGCGTGTCGCGTGTCTATGTCGGTGCTACATAGCCGTCACTTTGTCCCCTCTGTAAACTAAATGAGTATCCATTAGAGGTGTCAAAACAGGTTGAGGAACCCATATTTAATGAGATGGGTCATATATGGGTTAGTTAAATTTTAATAAATGAGCTGTTGATGATGGGTTTGGATTGTTTGTAAGTGTGATGATAAATGAGTTATAAATGGGTTTGTCTTTAAACCCATTTAACTTATAAAATTTATTAATTGAGTTAACCCATTAAGGATAAATTATCCTTTTCAAATAGTTATTATCATTTTTATTTATTTCATTTTTATTTATTTAATAATATTTTCTTTTCTTTTTCTTTCTTTTTTACTGCTTTCCCAATGAAGTTCGGCAGCCGACCCTCATCGACTACAGGCCAAGGGCCACGAGGCCCTCATCAATCATGAGTGAGGGTCGTGAAGCCCTCATTGATAGGTCGAGGGTTGCAACTGCTGCCCAATCGCACCAACGAGCTTGATCGGGCAAGGTTGATGCCTCATCGGCCTGAGATGAGCTCACGCTCACCAAATCTGGGAAGCCAAGCTAGCTAGCCTCGCCGATCTAGGAATCAAGCAAAGCCAAGGCTCAAGTCTTGCTAGTGTTGAGGCAAGACTCAACCTCGTCGAAGTCTCACCATTGTTGAGGCGAGCTCCACCTTGTTGGATCTGGCAAGGTCAAGCCCTGCCCAAGGCCAATGGTGCTCGACTCGTTGGAATCGTGTGAGGGTAAGGGTCAAGCCTCGCTGATCTGGCGAGACTCAAACTCATTAACATCGAGGTGAGATAGACCTCACTAGATCTGACAAGATCAAGCCTCGCCCAAGGCCAACAAGGCTCAACTCGTCAAGGCTGAGTCTCGCTTGGCTTATGGCAAGGCTGGAGCTTGCTATTGCCGACCACGGCCACCGTGGTTGGCAACCGAATGAAGAAGAGGAAAAAGAAAAAAGAAAAAAGAATTCTATTTTAAAAAAAATAAATATAAATACTTCAAAGGAGTGCACAAAAAATTAAATTGGATTTTCTATACCAAGTGGAAAATATTATTAATTTATTTTCAAATTTCAACCAAACACTATAAAAATTAAATCATTTCAAAATTCCACAATTTTTGTAAATTAAATGAAGCTTTGATTTAAAAAAATAATAAAATAAATCCATAATTTTGTAATTGTATGAAAGAATTTATTTAGTTAAATATATAAGTGTTTTAGCATTATAGGTTGGGTCGGGTATCTATTAGGTATGAGTTGGATCCGGTCTGGGTCAATAAATTTACATTAGTGATAAATTTGTCATAAACGAGTTAATCGGTTAATTTGGATCGGACCATTTATGATCCGACCCAAATCCAACCAAACCCATCCATTTGATAGGTTTAGTATCCACAACCAAAGGATTGTGCCAATTCAACAAATTGTAGGCTTAATGCCTTGTCATTTGATGGAAACCGTTTGACATAATTTTCATTCGAGTCACAAACACCATTGTTTCCATTTAGAGCAAATCTTGAGTGATCATGGTGCATGTGAATGCAAGTCACATGCATCACTAGATCATATCGGTACCTCACCCAACGGTGCAGATATTTTTATAAAAAATTTGTGCATGTCAAAACGATGAAAGAGAGGATTGGAGTGACAAATCATCTTATTAAAACTTCAAACTCAAGAAAAATAACAAAGGAGTTTTCGGTTTTTTGCATATAATCTATTGTAAGCACTCAAGTGGTCTTGGTAAGTGTCTTAGGTTTGGCAAGTTGAATTAAGTAGTAAGGCTGCGTTTTGCAGTCGGATAAAATTTGGGATATGATATAATTTATCTTATCCTACGTTTGATCTTTCATTCAAGATATATGATAAAGTCGGATATAAGGGGATATAGATATGATAAAATTATCCTATGGGAGGTGGGATAAATGTGGATAGGATTTTTAATGTCCATAATAGAAAATTTATTTTTTTGAATAACAAACTTATTAAATTAAAAAATTGAAATTATACTTTAATATAAATAATATTTGAATTCTAATTTAAAAATTAAAAATTAAAAAATAAAAAATTATTTTTAATTAATCTTATTTTAATTTATATATTCAACTTTAATTTTATCTTATAATAAACATTCAATCTATAAGTTAAATATTTATATTTATTATATACTTTAGGTATTTTTGTATTTTAGGTATGTTAGTATAGTTTACTATTTGATAAAATTTTATTAAAGAATGATGAAAGGGGAATAAAGAAATAATAATGAAAATAATATAAAAAAGAGGAAAAATAAAATAAATAATAAATAATAAATAAATTAGGAATAGTGTTACAAGAGATTTTCACCATCTCCGTTTATGATCATTTATGTTCATTTATAATGATATGCTATTTATATATCAAAAAGAAAAAATGTCATGATATGATGTGAACATATCCGACTTTAATATTGCGATTCACCAAATAATGGACGGGATATAGAAAAATCTAAGGATTTTATATACTATCTTATCCAGTCCTATCTCAATTAAAAATCCGAACGACCAAACATAACCTAAAGGATTTCTAGTTAAAGAAGTAAAGGTCTTCTCTTTGAATCCTATCAACTGCGTAAAAACTGCTGAAATTACTCTGAGATAAGGCCCTTATACAAATTAAAAGTATGTACTTAATCAGTTCATGAAACTTACGGTACATTTAATGAGTTTCCAGGGTCGAAGATGTAGGTTTTTCGAGAGCTATCTCTGCACATATTGGAAGAACGTAAATCCCGTCTTTGCCTCCACCCACCTCTCTTTTTTCCCTAGATTGCACCCCCACTATCTTTTGCTCCCGATGCAATTAAAAACCCTTTTAACCCTGTTTCCACTCACTTTGTTTTTTTAAATCATATATTTCCACCCACTTTACGTTGATATAAACAGGAGGCTTTTAGATTCGACCACATCGTGTCCCTTTCAAGTTATTATCATGAAAGGAGTTTTCCCATTAAGATTTTGATTCACTCGTCCACTAACCTTTTTGACAAATTCAGGCATCTTCAACACAATTTTTTTCTTTAAAAAAAAAAAAAGAAATTGTACTTTTCTACTTTTACTCCTTAGTGACGTTCAAAAGGCACAATAAAGGAGGGCTTGAAATTTTTCCGAAGTGTCCAGTAATGCCTTTATAACATGTGTCATAGAAAAGCAACGTCCAACACAAGCTAAAGGCATTATCAAAAGGTTTTTCGTTCAATTTTCTCAACCATCCGTCTTGTTCCAAGTGCGATGCTTGAAATTCGTTGGACAACAGTTGGGAGAATACTTGAAAGAACAACACATTAACCTATGCTAACTGTGAATCCACTCTTCAATGTTAAGAAATGAAAATTAAGGAGTCTAAAGATCCTGTCTATTTCACTTGGGCCTAACCAACTTTGAATACCAATACAAGATGGTAAACAATTGAGGGTGGATCTTACTTGAGCTTAAGATCACAAGTCTACAACAATTTGATGTGAGACTTGAAACGCTATAAACTTTCCCACATAAAACCAATAATGTATCCATTAGTGTTGGACATACCACTTAGGGATACTCTCCATAATCAATGTGAGTCCGAGATCCATTCCTATCACCTCTATCATCCTAAAGCCTCAAGGAACCATACCTTATCTAAGCTCTCTATCCGGGACGATCACTCTCCTTCCTAGTTAGATCAGGTATGGACTTAGTGAATCCACAAACCACACAACTATTGGAGAGAGTGTTGGTAGATAAATTATGAACAATCTAACCTTTCACATGGGTCAAGACCCCAATAAGAGTGCTCTGAAAGAAATTATAAATAAAATGAGAGAGAGAGAGAGAGAGAGAGAGAGAGAGAGAGAGAGAGATTCCCCTAGCATTGGGTCGAAATGAGGTGTTAGAACCCCTCATTTTAGCCAAATTTTTGTATCGTATGATATTATTTGAAAGCACAACCCTAATAATGTAAAGCAAAGGAAAAATCATGAAAATGATAAGCAGCATGATAGAAATTGAAAATAAAACATCAAGAATCACAATATGGGCCTATAACTGCTTGAACAAGTCTTGTGCTTGGCTTGGTGATGCATAGGCCCACATTGGTCGGTGCAGCCTAATGCCTGTGGCTTGATCACACAATGGGCATGCACAATCCGCAACCATGCCTTGGCTAGACGAGCGTTATGACTACCATGTGGTAGTTTCTTGTTGGCTAGCGTTGTTACTATTGACACTTAAGAATTTACTTTTGAAAAATGCAAAATATTGTGACCTTTTTTTTATCTCAATTTTGATCTCTTGTGACCTTTTTGTTCCATTTCTAAATGACCCCATTTTTTACATCTACGAAAAGCTTGGGGCTTGAACTTGTGAAGTGAAGTTCGATTTATGAAGAATTACTAAGATTGGGAATTATCGGGAATCAAACAAAAATGATGGTCCCGATAATGTCATGCTTAATCATTAAAACTTAGATAATCCTACGTGTGAGGCACTAATATCATGCTAATCATTATACTTTGAATGATTTTTAAAAGTAATACAAATTATGTACATCATATCTGTTATCACATCAAACATATATATTATTGCATCAATCATCAACATAAAACTAACATTTTTTTTATTAATAATATAATACTTGGTTATGTCAAAATAAGTATAATTGGGTATCACAATATAACTTATATAAGTAAATTAAGTTACAATTGATATGAATTTGAAGTACATACGACGGGATACAATAGCAAAAGGAAAGAGACGAGAGACTTATAGGATCATTACTACGGTTAGGCTGTAATAAGGATTACGTAAGGATTACGTTGTAATAATTATTACTATAAACGAACATTAGAACATACAATCAATCTATATTAGATCTAATTGTGGTTCGACTTGAGCCTCGATGATTAACCGATAGGACTCCCTAAAATTCCTTCCAAGGGATAAAAATCACTCCTATTATAGTCCCATCAAACCTCTTCCAATGGACTCCAATTTTGTCAAATCTCCCCCGTCACCAAGCTATCCTGAACAGAGATAATGACGTGGACACAAGCAATTGCCAAGTCAGTGTGGCCCCCACAGACATGAATGATTAGGATTTAGGATGCCGACGGAATCATTCATTGGGGTGTGGATCTTTGATTTACCACCACCATAGTCTATCATAGCGCCTACATATATTACTCAACAACGATGATAACGTGGACACGAGGGAGTGCCAAGTCAATGTGGGCCCCAGCTCCGGGCCCACCACGGGGATTGAGTGATTAGCATGCCATTGGGTCATTCCTCTGGTGGATCTCCATTCATCACCATACTCTCCGTTCTTCTCCATCAATCATTCATGTTTTCCTCCTGTCTTCGCCAGTTGCCAGAGGACACCTATGATAAGCCAAGTCTCGCACGATCAAGACATCAATAATGAACCAAAACAGCATCATCAGATCATTAATGAAGTGCCAAACATGGAGACCCCACCACCACCTATGAGCAAAAAAGGAGAAAACTCGAGCTTGTTTTGTCAATTTTCGGGGTAGGTTTGCCCTAAACTTGAGCTAATAGGGCCGATCACAAAGCTGTCCTTGTCCTAAAAATGTGTGCTTACGTATCAAGACAAGACCCTAAGCTATATAGATCACACCCTACTCTAAGGTTGAAAAGTATATTAGAATGAATGGCTTAGCGAAGCTTCGACCTGATTGATGATGTGCGGCCTAATTTAAATGATACATGAATCACGAGGAAGAAAAAAAAAGTTATCAACTTCATCAACTTGATAAGGCTATCAAAACCAGTTACTATAATCACAATCATTTACGTGAGATTATATAGATCCAAGTGGATGACTATGGATATAGCTTTTTTAGACTATACATATCTGGTGATGGAAACTTCATACAACATTAACATACATAAATTTATGAAAATTAAGTCATTGTAATATATGGCATGATTTTAAGATCGGTGTCGCCACTCTTTTTTTCAGCTAGATTCCAATGATACGGCAGCTAAACCCAAGATTGTTAGGGATTTTTAGGTTGGAAATCGAAAGTTGCATGTCGAATCCAACCTACCGTGTTCAAATTATTCTAGGTCATGGCCACCTATGAAAGATAAAGGTCAGGACTTAATCGGTTTATGGGGGGCTAATAGGATATTTCATGGGTTTTCTTAGGTAGTTAGGTCTCTTGGATCGTGTCTTTACATTATAAAAGAAAAACATTAGTGCAGCAACAATTTATAGACATTTTCAAAAGGATTTTAGCCGTCTGCTAACCTAAAAACCCGCCTTATCCCGAAAGCCACGGATCTTATATTGCATCGCTGTCGACGGAGTCAAAAAGGCTAATTAGAATAATTGCTTGAATTATCATAGAGCCGTCACTTAGAGAACTATTTTCCAGAGAAATTGAATTTTCTGCAAACGATAAAGCATGAGAAAAGTTATTAAGAGAAACCCTTCTAAATGTACATAATATATAATATTTTTTTGATTATTTGTATTATTGTTGTATGTTGTAATGGATTAACGTCCTTACTGTCTAATAATATATTAGATAAATATTATTGATTGCTTCTTTAAGAGCTTAAATCTCTAAGAACAATGACTTTTTAACATGGTATCTAAGCACATCTCAAGAGTTCGAATCATGGCAATCACTCTCATCGGTGATGCAATTGAGTTTAGTCAAACCAGCACAGTGCCAGACTTGTAAACTTGAAGCTTGAACTTGATCAAGCATTTTTTTTTCACTTCAAACTCAACTAGATACAAAACCCTACATACACAAACTCAACTCGATCTCAAGTAAAATAATACACAACACACTCTAGTTTTTCTTGCCGATTGAACTTGACTCAACTCGAAGTGTTTACGATTGCCCTTTATGTTTGTATTAAATAATATATTGAAGAATGAAAGCATGATTACGTAATAAAATGTGATATTACAAGTATATTTTATATTGTGTGTCACCAAAATTAGAAAATAAAATAAAATACCCAATTAGTCTCACGAGCCGATCGAGGCAAGTATCCTAGGCTCGAACTTGACTTGACAAGCTACTGGAGCTCGAAAAAATCCTAGCTAATCTCCAGCATGTGATTAGTTGAACACGAGTAGCTTGACTCGCTTGCACCCCTACCTCTCATGGTGCTCCTTCCCATACTCATATTACTCTGCTTATTTTCCTATTTATGGTTGTTTGTTTGACATGTTTATGTCCACATCTTGTATTTTTATGCATAGGAAAAATCAGTTTGTCTAACATTCACATCCAAGGTTACATTTGCTAATCAACTAATTAAACATGTGTAGATTAGTGGAAAGCACGACATTTAGGTCAAGGGGATGATATAAGTTTAATTTGGTGAAATAAGTGATATTACATTAAACAATGCCCATAATCAACATCGCAAGATGAACTTTATGCCATCTAGCAACTACCAAGCTGCTTGATCCTCCATTTATTCAGACTAGGGAATTAGTAATGGACATTTTTTTTGTTGAAATCTCAAGAGGTTGCGTTTAATAAGAATCCAACATGATATGAGAGAAAACTTAGCACATCACTAATTTAAAATAGTCATGTCATCCATCTATAAATGATCATTTAAGTTGTTTCATATAGCAGGAAAAGTTGATAGTCATGGAACACGTCTTGCAAAGATTAATCTTCATTTGGTCTCATGATAAGAAAATCTTCAAATGGATTTTCATTCCAAATATGAAACGAGAATCCTTTTTAGTTGTTTGGATTGCAAGAGAAATTGTTCTTCAAAGTGAAAATACTAGTCATTGGTGACAACAATCAGCTATCACCAGCCGATGGCGACAATGACTGGCTGCTGGCAAGAAAGTTCAATCCAGTAGCCAGAGACCAGTGGCGGTGAAGGCTAGCAACTGATTGTGGCAATCACAGGCGACGAAGGCTATCAGTGGTGAAGTAGAGCTTTTGAAAGTTAGGTGGCTATAAAAATGTGGAATGGACGTCTAATCTTAGCTATAGTTAGCCATCAAATTCAAGCATTTTGAGGAATTTCATTCCTTGTGGAATCCAAATTTGTATTTCAAATTTTCCCCAAACATGAAAATAGTGGGAATTGAAATCTCGTTTCCTGAGAAACTCGATCCTATATTGAACGAAATGACGCTTAAAAGCTGTAATCTTTGCTTCAATGAATTCGATCGTCCAATAAATCAGTCCCTAAGTGGGGAACATGATCCACAACTTAGAATGAACAACAATCATAATTTCTTTGAAGCTCCACGAAGCCAAATTCTATTTCGCTTTCGATCTTCTGCAAAACGGGCCATACAAAGAGAGAAGCAAAAAGAGCAACTCCTGTAAAATCAAACTTCCACAAAACGTTCACTTTAGGAATTATTAAATGTTCCATCCCTCTTGAAAAGCCAAGAAATACCTCCCCCTTGGACTATGTATGGAAAAAATAATGGAAATTCAAAGCAAGTGAAAATTATTGGTTTTTGACCAAAAAAAGTTATTGGCCGCATCAGGTTTCTGGGAGCTATTCAATACAAGACGATGGCTCTGACTTTATGTCTACATTATAGAGGCTAGCAATTATTGAGAGCATCAAGATTTATAAAAGTTTGAAGCAACTTCTACGAGTAAAAATTGAAATAGATTTATGATAAAAAAAATCAAAATAGATTGGAATTGACTTCCTACATTATAGAGGCTAGCAATTATTGAGAGCGTCGAGATTTATAAAAGTCTGAAGCAACTTCCACGAGTAAAAATTGAAATAGATTTATGATAATAAAAAATCAAAATAGATTGGAATTGACTTTCCCTTGTTACTCTTTATTTAACTTTTTTTTTTTACCAAAATAATAAGCCTTTAAATCTAGCAAAATCTTCTATCGATATGAATAGTTTTCTTGCAAAATCTTCCATCGATATGAATAGTTTTCTAGATTTTCAAATATGAACGCCTTACACACCTTAAGGAGTCTTGCCATGGTAGAAGAAATTTGTAGTGCGCACACATATATGTGCTAGAAAACTTGGAAAAAAAAAAAAAAAGAAAGGGAAATTTTCTTGACCGTTGTCACCTAAAAACGAGAACGGAAACAGGACCAAACTAAATTGTCTTGTTTGATTCAAGTGAATCGGTTAAATAACTACAATCATACTTTAAATAAGTAAGGTTGGTTCGAGTTACGTTGGCTCATTGTCATTTTTAGATATAAGTAATGCATAATTAGAGAAATATCACAAGAAATAATCCATACTAAATTTTCGATTATTCCCACGTGCTATTTAAATCATCAATTGCTAATTATTGCAAGAAATAATTCATACTAAGTTTTCATTATTCCCACGTGTTGCTCAAATCATTGATAGCTAATTATCGCAAGAAAGAATCAATACAAAGTTTTCGATTATTCCCACGTGCTATTCAAATCATCGATTGCTAATTATCAACGACAAATCAGGACACTCAAGTCGTGGAATTGATAAGCAGAATCTTTTTTATTCAAGAAGTACACTATATGAACATAGAGACTGATCGTTCATGTCACCTCAGACGCGTGCTCGACACATACCGATTTTTTTCTTTGGACTGGGTCCAATTCTTCTTTTCTAGTTCCGTGCCCTTCTTTTCTTGAACTACTAACCCCCCTCAAAGTAGACTTTGTCTCATCGAAAGCTCAATCCCCACATTTAATCAGCATTGCTTCACACTACTAAATTACACCCTCATTTTTTTAAAATAATTTTAAAATTTTTAAAATTATTAATTTTTTGTGGTGTCACATAACGCATGAGGACAAAAAATGGGAGGTCGCCATCAATCGGTCAGGCTATCTCATTACTCTTGGATCCAGAGGCTATATATGATCCTCCATCATGCCACTCCGCCTTTATTACTTATTAACTTCCCCCCCCGGGGCCCACCGAAAAAAGAAAAAGTCCCGCCCCGGGGCCCACCGGAGCTCTCCGATACCGATCGTGCCCTCGCTCGGATGATGTTCTCGCCGGTCGTGCAAGGGCATTTGGGTAATGTCGCCCTCTCGGACTTCTGTTTCGGGCAATAATTCAGGCCAATTAAAGAAATGGGGACGAGCGCGAGATAACGACACGACACTGTTAAGGAAAGATGGGGTGGGCCCCGCGGAGGGACGTAGGTTAGCGTGGGGCCCGGGGGGTTTGGACCAGGAATCCCGCATTTTGGGGGAAAAAAATTGTTACTTTTATTTCGTAGGTAGGACTAGGAGCGTGAAAAAATAATTTCTCAAAGGGAAGTCAAACAGTAAATTATTTCCGGTCTTAAAAAAATCAACTCCGGCGATGGTTTTTAATGTAACATTATTATGCATTTAAAACTATTCTCGCCTTTTTTTTTTTCCTTTCACTTTTCTACTGATTTCTAGAAGTTGATCTTATTTAATAAGGTTAAGTTTAAAAAATGTTGTGCTTGTCAATCTCTTAAGTTTTTTAAACAATTTTTACCACTTGAGATTTTTTTTTTATTATCATTAACTTTTCACAGGGAAGTAACAAATGCATTTTTAAGTCGAATGAAATGAGCACTGAACACTTTAACTATAGTATCATAATATCCCAAGCACAACATGACAATGGAAACGGGAAAAAGATGACTTCAAATCAAATTGAGTTATTATATGCATAGGATTCGGAGTCTTGTGGTCCTTGGTCAGGGATGATCTAATGCCAATTATCCATGCTCATAAGTAGTAAAGTAGTCAGAATGCCCAAGAGCTAACTATCGAGACCTATGGGCATGACGCCCATGCATGCAAGTATACTTGAATGGAAGTTTACCATTATAGTTACCTATAATTATAGCACAAGCAAAGATATGAATTGTGGGTAGTTGTACCAATGACCACGAGAGAGCTTTCAAAAGATTGTGCCAAAACATAAAAATTAAGAACAATATATTTTCCTTTTTCTTTTCAAAACAACGCGTCACAACTACTCAGATATATGTACAAAAGTAAATGAGTTAGAAACAACGTACCTTAATAAATTTGGGTGGTGACATTTGAGTACATTTCGATCCATATATCTAAATCTTTGAGTGTTTTCATATTGTAATTTTAGAATACCTAAAGTAAATAAAATGGAGCTTAGTTATTGAGTCACTAGTTGTACAACCATTCCTCCGTGTATTTTTCTTTTCATTTTTTAATGAAAAATAATTAGTTACACATCACTCACATTGACCTGACTTTATCAAGAAAGAAAATCATGAATCCGAGTATTTCCTTTTTTAAGAAAAAGTAATGGAGATAGTTTGATACATTATAATAGTAAATATTATGAATTCCACCTTTTAGTCATTTCACTTTTAGTTTTTTGCCAACTTATTAATACTTCACACATTAAAAAAAGAAAAGAAAAGAATCATCTTTATATATTTAATTGAAATTGCCCATAATAGCATAGTGGTCACAATTTGAGGGGTTGGGATGACGTGGGGGCAAAGTGTTGGTGGAGTCGTAGGGGAGCGCAACGGGATGGTCCGTCCGTGAACCTCTCTCTCTCTCTCTCCCCACTCCGCCCGCTTTCCGTATATAAAGCGGTGGGCCCCAGCGACCCGGCCCCGCAACCTCAATCATCACCGCCCCTTTCCCCCAGTTCTCTTCTCGTGCACCGTCACCTATCTGATCGCCGCCCCCCATTCGAGCCGAGCCGAGCCGAGCCAAGCTAGCTTTCGGCAGTAGCGGCTAGGCTTGCGTTTGCCTAGTAGCCGAGCTGTGCGTGGCTGCGGCGAGTCTTGTCAGATAGGAGGGTGTCCTGTGCTTTATTTATTTATTTATTTATTGTTTCACGTCCATTTCGTGGATTTTAAATCCCTTTCAATATATATTGACCCGAAAAAAAGAATCCGTTTTAATATCTCGAACAAATTAAAAAACCATTTAAATATCCTCCCATAAAATCGCATCACTTGTATCCAAAATCCCTGAGTTTAAGTCGTGGTTTAAATGAATTTATTGACTCATTTCTATCATCAATTTGAATTATTTTATGATGAGATATTTTTTCACTCCTCATATATGGATAGAACTGCAGCGACGGGGCATGCATACACCCACTAGTGAATTAAATAGTCGAGACTGAAATGAATGTCTAGTAATAGGAATTAGAGCCTCGATAGTCATAGTCAAATGGGTAACTTTACTAGTTGTTTCTTTCGACTATATTACCCAAATTAAAATAGATCATAATTTGATATGCCAATTCATATACTATCGTGTTTTCTCCACCTTTGCCATAGTTGAACGAAATTTTCTCTCTCCCATCTTCTTATCATTGGGTACTTTCTTTTAATGGACCCATTATATGCATGCCAAAATTTTCTAATTAATGTAATTAATCAAATGCTTCATTAATCATTGCATTATGCTTTTTAACACTCATAATAAGTGCGAAAGGAAAGTATTCCTTGCATATTTTTTCCTCTCAAATCTTAATCAATCCAAAATTATCGAGTTATTGACCATAAGACGGCAAGAAGGCTATCACTGTTCAATTACTTCATTAAGATAGATTTGATTTTATGTATAAATATACGAGACTAATATAGAGGCAGACCATAAATTTGATAACCGGATCTATATATAGCATAAATTCGAAGAACAAAATCGTCCAACTCGATTTGAGGACATTATAAATTGGAAAGTGGATATGATCAAGCTCGTAATTCACCCACTTTGGAGAAAAGAAAAATACACATTTTTGTACCCTCGTCACGAAATTATGCAAAAGGGCCTACTTTTCGAAAAAGAAGAAAAAGGAGGAGGAAAACTAGTCACGTCAAGATAGGATTTTTCTGTGGCATTAGCGCCATGGCTCGAGCCCCTCTGCTCTGCTCCCACAGCAGTCTCTCGTTTTCTTGTTTCGTTTTGGTAAGACAGCGACGTGAACAGAAGTGCCATTTTTAGAGAGAGAAGAGAAAGAGAAAGAGAGTGGTTTCGATCAGATGCCCACTGATTCCCATGCACGCGCAGTTTATAATAGCACGGCACGAAGAAGATCAAACCAACCACCACTCCCTCCCTCTCTCCCTCTCTCTCCCCCAGTCCCTACCATCCATCCATCCATCCATCCACGAGCCCACTCTCTTCCTTCTTCTTCTTCTTCTTCTTCTCGCTTTCTCTGCCACAATTCGTAATTATCCAGTCGTGGCCTTGCGTTTTGAGATGAAGTAGAAGATATAAAGAAAGGGAGGGAGGGTCTCCTGCAAGCATCCCGCTAGAGGGTCGCAACAGGAGAAAGAAACAAAGAAGATTCTTCGGGAAGGAGGGAGAGAGAGAGAGAGGGCACCTGGTCCAGAAGTGATTTAGTCTGCATTGATTCTTGATTTGAGAGTGGTTTGTCTGCACCCGAGGCATCGGGGCTTTTTGACGACGGGAACCATTTTCCTTGTTTGTATTCCGGGGGGGAGTGAGGGACCGAAATAAGAAAATAATTTTCCCCAGCGAGAGAGGGGCGCGGAAAACGACGAAAACGTAAAAGGGGTGAAACGGAAAAAGGCTGAACCGAAGGGTGGGGAGGGAGCTAAAATACAAATCCTTTCTTTGGTTCGCCTGTGCCTGATAATTGATGACGACTCCTGGGAGTCTCTGTCTGCATGTCTGTTCCAAGGGCAGTTGGATTCTTCTCCTTTGGTGAGAAATCCGAGCTAGAACGCTTGGGAGGAAGAGAATAGAGCGAGAGAGCTGGAGAAAAAGTTGAGCCTTTGAGCTTCCTTGAGGTTCGATTTCTCTCGGGTTTGCTCTGTCTCTGGAATGGAGGTGGGAGAAATCTAGCAGAGAGATAGAGAGAGAGAGAGAGAACTTCAACTGCATGGGCTCTTCCTTGCGTAATTTTCTTCATTCTCTGGTGCTCAAAAAATGGCCTCTTTGACTGTACTGCTCGTCCTTCATTCTCTGACACTCAAACTTCAAAAATAAAAAAGCCACAAACTTTCTGCAATTTGGTGGAGCATAAAGGCGATCTTGCTCGTGCCCATCTGAATTCACGGCTGTTCTTGGCTGAAAACTCAAAAAAAAAATTTCAGGTCTCTCTCTCTCTCTGTCTCCTCCAAAGTCTTTTTTCAATCCTTATTTTTATGTATAATTATGTGAGGGTCTTAGTTTCTTGGCGTTTCTTCTTTGCAGATTTAGCTGTTGTTGGTGCGGTAATACATAGAGAGGACAGATTTTTCTCAGAAAGAAGCTTCTTCAATGGCAGAACTTAGTTCCTTCTCTTTACCATCTCCCAGAAATAATTGCAAGAAAGTCACCGGATCATCTTTTTTCAGCTTGCCGAGACTGTTCACTAGCTTCACTGCGAAGGGGTTCTCTGAAACCGACGCTGTGATTAGTCCCACTTCAATTCTTGACACCAAACCATTCTCATTCTCGACCATCAGGAACTCCTTCTGGTCTGATAACAACAGCAGTTCGTCTTCTTCACCCAGAAACACTGACACAGAGCACAAGCGCTCTCACTGGGAAAAGAAGAAGATAGAATCAGTAGGAATTGGCCTGGGCATTGTTGATGCTCTGAAAGACGAGGGCTTTGACCCGAAGCAACCCAAACCCGAGACCCGGCCCGTCGTCTTCTTCGGATCAAAGCTCAATATCCAAGTCCCTCCCCTGCCCTTCTCTGTTCCTCCCAACGCTGAGTCCGCAAGCCCGAGGTCTCCACCCAATTTCGGGACCAAATCCAAGAATTCCCAACTGGGTTTCGCATCACCTCGCCTTTCGCGGTCCCCGGATATGAGATCCCGTTCCGGATCGTCCTCCAATTCGCGCGTCCTCGGAGTGCCAAGCTCGCCCCGGGTCATCAGTGCCACTGAGATGGAGAGCTCGGAGGACTACACTTGTGTGATCTCCCATGGCCCGAACCCGAAGACAACACATATATTTGACGATTGCATTGTGGAGAGCTGCTGTGGTGATTTTAAGTCTGCCTCTGATCTGAAGGAGAGTGGGTTTTTGAGTGATGAACAGAGTAGTCGTTCGTTGTCACAGAGTTTTCTTAGCTTCTGCTGCACCTGCAAGAAGAATCTTGGGCAGGGAAGTGACATCTACATGTACAGGTAGGTTGGTTCAAACTTTCAACTTCTGCAATTTTGTTGTGGCATGTTTTGAGTGACCTTTGAATGTGGTCTGTTGCAATTTTGAGCCCTTTTTGGACACTTTTGTGATGAATGTGGCAAGAGAGCATGTGGAAGTGAGAGTCCCTTTCCAAATATGGTAATTATCTTTACTTCATGAAGCTGCTGGATTGAAAAATCTTGCGACTCTGAAACCTTTAAAAATTAAAAAAGAAAGTTTCCTGCTACATGAATTTGAATTTAGCTAGTCGTGTCATACAAGAAGAAACTGAGAGTTTCAATTGCAAGTTTAGTACATAATTAGATTCCCTTCTGGTAGGAAGATGGACCAATTGATACAAGTTCATGCTGTGATTTTAGCTCTCTTTTATTGTATTTTATTTATTTATTTATGATAAGTTGGTTTTACTCAATACCCAGGATTTCAATTCACTTGCTCTGGTACACATTCTTTTCACAATTATTCGGATAGAGTAATTCAATGAACCATACAGAGGCACATCAATTTGTTTGCACCATTTATCTCTCAATCTCTTAGCATTGAATCATACAAAGTTGCATTTTCACCATTTTCAGGGGGGAGAAAGCTTTCTGCAGTGGAGACTGCCGGTACCAGGAGATTCTCTTGGAAGAGGGAATGGGGAGATCGGAACCAGATGAATATGGCTTTTCTAGATAACAACTTATCATCGCTTTGCTTCAAGAGAGAGTCTTGAAGAAAGCCAGCTTCACGAGGATATATTCATCATTCTTAACATAAATCTTTAGAGGCAGGGATAGAGACTGAACTTTCTATTGCATAAAAGGGGTTGAAGCTGGGGTTTTCTTGATATCTTAGGCTCTGCTTCTCTCAGCAGTCTTTTTTGTTTTCATTTTCCCTCTCCCTCTCTCTCTCTCTTTTCTCTCTCGCTCTCGCTCTCATAATTTTTCTTGTACAATTGATTTCAATGAAGTGATAATTTAGGAGATCGCTAATCTGGTGCTTCGGTCCAAAAAGCCTTTCTTGTTTGCCTAGTGGTGCTCATAATGATGATACGGTGACTGAGAATTTTCCCCATTATCTTCCCCAGATTAAATTTATTGCTGCAAATCATCCTGGGCACATAAGGACAGATTACATCATTTGATGCAGATTCTTGCATTTTTTTTTCCTTGCCTGAGAGGCTCCTATCCTCCTGATCAGACCCCACTTTGACAAGTTTTTGTCCGCTTCAATCAATTTGGTATTAGTCTAATGCAAGTTGCATGATCTTGATGATAGCTCATTGATGCAAGAATGATTGTTTTTTTCACAGTAAATATTATTATATGGTTAGAATCTTGAGGGGCTTATTTCTTTTTAATTATCTCAGGTACTCCTGTATTGAAAACCGCACCATTTTGTAAAATATGTTTCAGTGCCACCCGAGACTGATGCTGTACATTCTTTGAATTATTCATATTCTGCAAAAAAGTATTATTCAATTTCAAAATACTGCTTGAATCTGACACAGTTGATTGTCATAGTGGAACTGCCCCGCAAGCTTGAATATTAGTTTGAATCTGGGGAAAAGATGATTTGAGTTCTCTTTTGCGTTTTTAGACAAAAGTGATGCGAAAGTATATTCTTTAACAAAATTTGGTGATCGTCATTTAGGAAAAAATGGGGATTAAGGTACGCTAATATTAGGCAAATTTAGATAATTACATTCTTAGTTCTTTTTTTTTCCTGAATAATCTAGGACACAAGTATGAAAATCCATCTGCGTAGTGACCCATGGACATCTTAGAAGGCCCATGAACTAGTTTAATATAGACCTTTGACCCATGTATGTGGCCCTTATATAGACCCATTAAAACATAATCGGCCTCTATTCTTGAGTTGGAAATTCCCTGCTGCGCTATCAAAATATACCAATCCTATGTAGATCATTACATTCACTGATGTGAAAATATCAACTCTAAAATAACAGAATCTCTATTCGAATTAGTTCATTATTATACGTTAGAGGCAAAGCACGCACTATGTGCGTGCATGAAGTGAGATTATTATGCGCTATAAAAACATTAGTAGTTATTAAAGGAAGTGGATGAAGGGGTGCGTAATGAGAAGAATATGCGTTCTTGTCCTCTGAGTGACTCGCTGCCTTTATGACTAGGTGATGCCTTCAAGACTAGCTCTGTCACTTCAGGCTTTTGCCCATATTTACTTATCCAAAGAAAAAGTGAAATTATTAACTTCCTATTCAATTGTTTTGAGAAAGTATACGAACTGAAAATACTTTGTTCAATTCTATCGTACTTGTGATCCACAAATTGTACCGTTCAGTATTCTAACCTATAAAAACACTGTCCCAAAGGATTTTGTGTGATTTGATGCATATTATGAAGTTTACAGTGCGACAACATAAAATAAACTTCGAGGAGCAAATCAATTTAAGGGACTAATTTTGAACGGACAATCTATATTTCTTCCTCATGTCTTTAATGGCTGTCATTACTTAACCAACATCAGAACAACACAAAGTCTCAACATCGAAGCATAAAATTAACCAAAGAGTTTTGGGGGGGGGGGGAGGGAGACAAGTAATCCAGTTCAAGGGAAGTTCTCTTGCTCAGTGGGTCTTTGTAGCTTAAACCGCTACTCATTGGCTTCTCTAAGCTCATGGACTAATTTTACACTGTGGTCCAATAGGATTGAGCAATGCATGGAGATTCTTTTTGGCCCAGGATATCTTGAACAGCTTCTAGATTGTCTGAAGTGAGTTGGAACCCTTGTTCACTTCCCAAGTACACTTCAATCCGCACACTTCTGTCCTGTTTGGTCTTCTTCAGCCAAAGTAAGGCCTCCCTCACTGCAAGGGTTTCAATGATTAAGATTGAAGACGCATGGATGGGTTTCACAAGGCCATCAATGAGGAGTTCGCAGCTATTTCGAACTACCCCAGCTATCGAGCTTGACATCGTGAAGCTACTCCATGCACTATTGACGTTAGTTTTACAGGTTTGGGGCTTCTTCGAGCTGCTTTTCACCAAATTTGAGCTCATCTTTGCTTGCTGAATTTTGTTTTGTAGGAGCCGTTGCGTAAACAATAGGGTCATGGAGGTTGTGTCTTCGAAATCAAGCTAAGGTTTGGCCTACGAGCTTGGAAGATCAATGCTTTCCTTTCTTTCAAGATCTGCCATAAAATCCTAGCAAAAAGGGCCTTTACTTGAGGATCAACCGTAGAGGTGAGGAAATCTAGAACCCATTTGTCGATACGAGTTATGTTCGTCAGAGAGGTGTTGATCTTTAATCTCAAATCTGACCAAATAGCCTTTGTCCAACTGCATAATGCGAACAAATGCTCTGCCGTTTTTGGATTTTGGTTGCAAATTGAGCATATCAAATCAAGTATCACTTCCTCTTGAATAGACTTTCTTTGGTAGAGGAAGCATTGTCACATATACTATATATTAAGAATCTGATTTTAGGGTTAGTCTGAAGCTTCCAAATTTCATGCCATAATGATTTTGGGATTTGGTAGGAAGTGGTAGGTTGCATTTTTGATGGATTCCTTTCGTGATCTCAAAGCCTATTATAGCCACTCTTTACAGTATAGATTCTTGATCCGTTTGCCATTCAAAGTAATATATCAAGTCCTGAAGTTAAACTGAGAGGAGTCACTCATATTTCTTTTACCACGCTCTTACCAAAGACCATGTTAATTTTCTGAGCATTTCACTCTTTGGTGGTTTGATCTATCAATTCAACTACCATTTGTGGCTTATTTCTATTTGACAGACCGCCGATCTTGCCTGGGGTTGACCATTGATCCTCTCTAATCCTTATTTTTTCCCCATCTCCTACTTCCCACTTAGTTGTGGGTTCAATCACATCCCTACCGATCAAAAGACTTTGCCATCCCCAAGACGGTCTATGTTTGCACTCCAAAAGTTATCTCTTGGAAAGTATAAGCTCTTCAATATTCTGCTCTATAGGGCATCTAGGGCTTGAATTAGCCTCCATGCTTGTCTCCCTAGCAAGGTTTTATTAAAATCCACAAGATCTCTAAAGCCAAGGCCTCCACAATCCTTTTGGGTTTTTAAAAAGTCCCAATTCTTCTAGTAAACACCTTTCTTTGCTGAATTTTGTTTCCACTAGAAGTTGGATATTCGCCGTTCTATCACCTGACAAATAGATATTGGGATTTTGAAAATTGACATAGCATATTGTGGCAAAACTTGGACCACCGTCTTAATAAGAATCTCTTTCTCCGCCTTAAATATTAGTTTTTCTTTCCAGCCCTCTAATTTCCAATCTACTTGAGCAAGGACCAAGCAAACATTTATTTTTTGGTTTGGTCCCAATCTAAAGGTTATCCAAGATATTTTCCTATTTATTCCATGATGGGAACCCTTAATTTAGTTGCTAGGTTTGATTTCAAGAGTTGAGGGTAGCCCTTACTAAAGAAGATCCCTGACTTGTTGAGATTGATAGCTTGACCCGAGGCAAAACAATACTTGTTTAAGATATTGGCCAGGTTTTAGGCCTCAATAATTGAACCATTTAGGAAGAAAATAGCATCATCAGCAAATAGGAGATGTGACAAAATGGGGCATGTTGCGTTTAGTCAGAACCCTTAATGGTTTGGTCTTCAACTGGTTTGTTCATTGAAAAAGCATTTGCCATAAGGATAAAAAGATAAGGGGATAGCAAGTCTCATTGTCTAATACCTCGGGATGGCCTGAAAGGTGTGCAAATGTCCCCATTCACTCTTACACTAAATGAGATTGAGGAGATGCATTATTTAACTAAGGATACCCATTTTCCACCAGATCCTAGTTTCAACATATAATCGCATAAGAAATCCCATTCCACCCTGTCATAAGTTTTTTGCATGTCGAGTTTAAGTACTGTTTGAAAATTCCTCTTCCTTCATCTCACTTTCAGCTGATGTAGGACCTCTTGAACAACGAAGATTTTACCTTGGATTTGACGGCCACTAACAAAGGCACTTTGTTCTTGGGAGATTAGGCTCGGGAGGAGGGGTTTTAGTCTGTTTACCATAACTTTAGCAATGATTTTATAACTGAAATTGGAAAGACTAATAGGCTTGTATTGAATTATGTTTTCGGGATTTGTTACTTTAAGGATAAGAGTGATATGGGTCTTATTTAGCTCAGGATCAAGGGTACCTTAGCTGAAAAAAGATTCGACCGTTCTGAATATGTCTTCATGAATCACTGACCATTGGCTTTGATAAGATGATCCATTTAGTCCATCCAATTCCACTGCTTTAGTAGCTCCCAATTGGAAGACTGTATCTCTAACTTCTTCGTTGGAGATAGGCTTGATTAGGTCCTCATTCATTTCATCATTCACTACTTGCAAGCATTGATCGAGAATAGGTTGATAATTCCTCTCACTCACCGTGGTATATAATAATTGATAAAAAGCCTTAACATGTTGCTTAATGGTTGAGGGCTCTTGGCTCAATGTAGTGTCATCAATCCATAACATAGAGATCTTGTTCCTAATTCTTCTTTGAACCATCGTGGTGTGAAAAAATTTCATATTTTGATCGCCCCATTTTAGCCACTTGATTCGTGACCGCATGCACCAATATATCTCTACTTGTCTCCAAAGGCCTTCAATTTTCTCTACCACATTTCTGTACTTCTCTTTGTCGGAATGCCCACCTTCCTTGTTAGTCAACTCCACTAGTCTCTTCCTTAGTGGTTCTATTTGTTGGGACGCATTTTAGAATTTTCCTCTACTCCATTTAGCAAGATCAGCTACAACTCTCTTCACTCTTCCAGCAAAATTTACTTGGTTGATGTTGTTTTCCCCCTAGTTTCTTAAATTATGTTTGTACATTCCTTTTTCTTCAAGCTAGTATGCATTGAATTACTTTTGTACATTCCTTTTTGCTCTACCTGCGATAGGTTCCAATGCAAGTAGCTAGTAACAAGGGGCTGTGATCTAAGCCTATCACAAGTAGAGCAAAAACCTCCATGTTTGGAAATTGTACCCTCCATGCCCAATTGCATAAAGCCCTATCTAGCCTTTTCTTTACTAACTCATCTCCTTCCCGATTATTAGTCCAGGTGAATTTGCAGCCCTTACTTTCCATGTCCATTAATGAACATGAGTTCATGAAAGCACAAAAAGCCACCATTTTATATCTATCCACCTCTCCCTTCTTTCAACTTTTTCCCAATGATAAAGAACTTCATTAAAGTCTCCGATGCAAAGCCAAGGGAGGTCGTTGGACAAGTTGGTTGAGCTGAGCATTTGCTATAGGCATAAGCTCTCCTAAAAAGATGTGGACACATGTATGAATGATATTCTCATGTGATTGTCACTATTGAAAACTTTACATTTTACATCAATAATCTCCCCGAAGCATGCCAGAACTTCCACTTGTACTTTATCATCCCACTTAAGAATTAGTCCCCCCCACAATTTCGATTGGATTGATTATAGTAGAATAACTAAACTTTAGGCTCTTTCGTACTCAATTTACCTTGCTTTCCTTATTCTTAGTTTCCATGAGGAACACCAAGTTAGACCTCTCTCTAGCCACTAAGGCTCTAAGGTGCTGAATTATCAAGGGTGTGCCCAAACTTGGATAGTTCCAGTATAGGATCTTCATGTATATCCTGGTGGCCTATTAGGACTAGCCACCAAAGCCCTTTCCTTAACCCCTTCCCACAATTGGATCGGGGTGTCCAATAAGTTCTCCTCATCAAGAAGTTGAATTGAAGAAGATCTTTTCTCATAAGGGTTAACCTTTCTTTGGTTTTTTTGTCACTGCGGTTTTGAATATGTTCTTGTTTTTCTTTAGGTATTCAGCCCTCTTATCCTTGTCAATCGAAGGAATAAGTAGAAGCTGGGTTTGCTGAGGCCTCTTCCCCTTATTTGGGGAGACGTGTTTAGCCATCCATACATCTTTCCTTGGTTCATTTGCTGGAGCAGTGGGCAAGATTATGGCTAAAGCATTTGATTCAGCAACATATGGCTTTGAGTTCACCCCTCTTGAGGCTTTATCATTAGGCAGCATAGGGGTGTTAGGCACCACTTCCTCCTCCTCAGGTTGTTGATCAATTTGCCCATAAAAAATCTTCCAACAATGGCTAAAATCTCTAACTTCTGCTTTTAGCCAAGAACCGTATCTTCTTGGTTTGTCTTTAGCCAACCCCGTCTCCTCATAAGGTATTTCAGGACAAAAATTAGCGTAATGTCCGATTCGACCGCATGAGTAGCATAAATGAGGTAGTCTTTCATATTTAAAATCTAGCTACCATTTATTGCCTCCCAAGTTAACCACCGTTCCTGTTTTCAGGGGGCATGATAGATTTAGACTCACTTTTGCCTTGCCAATCTTGCGCCAACTATTGTTCCTAGCTTCCAATTTTACATCCTCCACCTTGCCAAGTTTGGAGGCTATGTTCCGAACAGATTCTTCATTGATTCGAGCCCTAGGTAACCCCAAGATATGCACCCAAAAAGCATTATGTGTAAAGTCATAGCAATGCTCAGGGATGTTGGGATCTCCTTCCAAAAGAACAAGTAAGTTACTTGCAAATGACCATGGTCCATTTTCTATTACTCTTTTTTTGTCCTCTACCGATTCAAAAAATGAAGGAGAAAAACCCAGGTTCAATAACTTCACATTCAATAGAATCCGTCTTCCATGCCTTCCTCATTGTGCTGATAAAAGCCTAGAAATTGACATTCAGTTTGGAGAACAGTTTCATATACAAAGTTAGTTCACTTTTCTATTTTTTCTTTTTTAGGTATGTGTACATCCAACTCCGTCACTTCGTCTTCAAACCAAAGATCCCCCATGCTTCTACGCAATGATGCCGGACGTAGTTGATTTTCTTTGATTTTATCCATCTCTACCCTGTTTTGTTCTTTGTTTTGGTGGTTCTAGGTTTGGGTTTTCTAGATAGTGTATTGTCTGAACCAGGTGGAGTGAATGGAGCTCTATGGGTATGTTACTAATACATCAATCCTACTTGTTCTTTGATTTTCAGGGGATATGGTGATGCATTGGCTTAGGGAATTACTGGAAAAAGGATTACGGGGGTTTGTGGAGGTCAAAGTTACTATTTCTACTGGTAATGATTTTTGGGTTTTTTGGTTGAGATGAGGAGCGATAGGGTTTAAAGCAGAAGTCCAAAGCAGCAATTACCAAATCAGAGGGACAAAAACCTATTACCTTTACGACTCCATGTTGCGCTCTCCTCCATCATTGGCATTCCAGGAGGAAGAAATTTGAGGATGTTGTGCTTGGGTGGTCGGTAGGTTCGGGTGAGCTGTGAAGGGCGAATATGGGGGGAGGACGTCCAAGGAGGCTAATCTGGTGGAAAAGGTTTAGATGTAGCCATTAAATGGAAAGAAGCTGTGACAGTCTGATTTTTCGCTTCTGTTTTCAATTATATAAATTGGGCTTTTCATCAACATGCCTATAGCGCTATTCTCTGAGCTGATCACTCATGAGATAACTTGACTAATCGGGAAAGTTATTAAAGGATTTTGATGCAATAGACATGAGAATTTGACTAGGAATCGGCTGCTCGACCGTGTTAGTCTACAAGGATTATTTCGGCACAGTTGAAAATCTATCAGAAATCGGAAATAGGTCGATTCAATAGAGATAAGATTAGGCTTGGGTGATTCCATCTAATTACAAAATTCTCATCGATCAGCACTAAATCGATTTTTGTTGTTGTTTTGGTACCCTGTGCTCATAATTGAAATATTCTTGGTCGAATTCTCAAGTCTGTTACATCAAAATCCTTTAATAACTTTCCCGATTAGTCAAGTTATCTCATGAGTGATCAGCTTAGAGAATAGCGTTATAGGCACGTCGATGAAAAGCCTGATTTATTTAATTAAAAACAGAAGTGGAAAATCAGATTGTCACAGAAGCTATGGATTGGGATGCTAGGGTTTCAGGGAGGCCAGCTATCAACTAGGATAGAAATGGAGCTCACACCATTGTTGAGGGGGGAGAGCGCCAAGGGAGCTCACACCATTGTGAGAGAGTTGGTAATTGTTTTTGGGGATATGAGCATATCTTAAAATTTGTCGCAAAAGTACAATTGAGTCTTAAAACTTATAAAAAATTGCAATCAGATCTTAAAACTTGTCAAATTGATTCAATCGAGTTCTTCCGTTAACACTATTAACTTATCTAATGAAAAATACTACCGTGGCATTTTTTAATTTTTTTTAATCCAAATCTTATTTAGATTATTTTTAAAAGAATAAAAAATAATTTTTTTTATAAAAAGAAAAACTAAAAAGAAAAGGGGGTGTGTAACAGGGTAGAGCCTTGCCAGTGGGCACTGTTGTTGCCAGCCATCATCGGTCCTACATGAGGTGGTTGGCCCTTGTTAGCCCCAAGCAAAGCCTCATTGGCCTTAGGTGAGGGTTGATGACCCTTGCTGGGCACAGGACATGGCACTTAGATCTAGGTGATGCTGGTGCTCGCCTAGGCCTAGCAAGGTCTCATTAGCCCTCACATGGGGTCGGTGAGACCTTGCTCGAGGCTAGTGAAGCTTGCCAGCCTCAGGTGGCAACTGGTATTGCGTAAATCTGGGTGGGCACCCACGATCTAGTGGGCGATGGTTGCTAGCCCTAGGTGAGGGTTGACGTTGCCCAAATCGAGGCTCCCTCGCTCGAGCCTAGCGAGGGTTACTTGCCATCGCCTAGGTTAGTGAGGCTTTGTTGGGGGCTAGCGAGGGCCAACCACCCTTTGCTTAGGGCCAGCAATCTATGTTGGCCCCTCTAGTGATGGGTGGTAGTGGCGGCGCCTATCGTGAGGCCTTGCCCGCCCTTGTCTTCTTTTTTCTTTTAAGCTTTGCTTTTTAAAATAAAATTTTAGCTTTTTTATTTTTTAATCTAATATAAATAAGATTTGGATAAAAAGATTTTTAAAATGCTACATAGGAAAAAGAAATTAATTTTAAAATTTCATATTAACATTTTCTGTTAAACAAGTTAATGGTTTATTTAGAAATATTTGATTAGAGCAATTTGACAAATTTTATGATTTGATTGCATTGTTTATAAGTTTTAAGATTCAATTATACTTTCGCGATAAGTTTTAGGACTTGTAGTGTATGTGACTCTTTTTTTTTTTTTTTTTTGCCCCATTAGGTGCTATTTGAGGGTTTCTTGCTTTAAGTAATAACCAACTCCAAAATGATTCAGTCACAAATATTAAAAAATAAATGAATTGAAAGACAAATTACGAAGCTTGTTTTAGTCCATATAATGCTCATCGTAGACAACACACTTTACTAAGAGTATGAGTATATCCAGGAGGTGGCTCCATATACACTTCTTCAGCAAGATCTTTATTAAAGAATGCATTTTTGACATCCATTTGAAATAGGGGCCATTGCTTAATAGCAGCAATAACAAAGAGGCTACGAACAGAAGTAAGACATGCAACTGGAGCAAATGTCTCGTCATAGTCAATGCCATACTCCTGGGTAAAGCCTTTTGCTACAAGTCAAGCTTTATAGCGTTCCATTGTACCATCTGCCTTAGTTTTGATTTTGTATACCCATTTACAACCTTTAGTCGACTTTTTAGGAGGCAAATCAACCAAATCCCAAATATGATGGAAATTATATGTATTCCATTAATAGTAACAAAAACTCTATTATCGGCTTTAACATAGCATGATAGATGACCTAATGGGAAGTGCTTATCCATGACAAACTATTTTTGTGCTTAAATATTATTTTTCTCTATTGGACTCCATAACTTTGTCAAGGAGAATTCACAATCATGCACTATTGGAAGCTTGTATACAAACAATATGTTATTTGAATTTAAACTTCATAATGAAATTAAATCTGGACATCTATATCCAAAGGCTTGCAAGTATTTTGGACTCCATTGTGACATGGCACATGTCGCAGAGGATTCTGCAGCTAGAAATCTCGTACCAAAACATGCCTCTCTGGTAGCTCCTCGAGCATTGGGGCCAAAATTGCGTTGAAGGATCGCCGCTAAGTGGAAGACTAGAGCAATAGAAACAACCATGAAGGTGAATGTTGTAGAGAGGAAGAGAAGTGCTAGAGAAGACAATCCGGTTCCCAAAAGGTAGATCAATCCAACTAGCTCAAGTGATTTCAAGATCAACACAATACTGAGACGAATTCAACCGATTTGATAAGATGTTGAATTTTTATTGCCTTCATAATATTTTGGTAAAATGTAAAAATCGATGGTAAGTGCAAGGTTGAATTATGTAAGTGTAATATCCTCAATCCATTCTTTTTAATGTGGTATTTGATATTTCTAATTTTTTTTCTAACTTTAGTTGTAAGGTTAATACCATTTTTTTTTGCCGGTCTTACTCTATTCTTAGTCTAACTCTCACTCGCAGATTTTTGCCCTGCCTCCTTGTAAGGTATGAGAGTCAAAACCCATTCTTGAAACTAATTCGTCCCCACTTTCCCCACCCCAACCCCCCTGAGAAGATGGGGATTTGAATTCTCCACCTCCCATTTCCATGTTGGAAGGGTGGCCACTGGGATAAACCCCAATGATTGTAAGGTTAATATCTTGAAAAACCCTAAACTGATATGTTTGTGATAAATTTATCAAAACTATTTTTTTTTACAGTAATACTCCTTTTTAAATTGGATCAATACCAAAAAAAAAAAAAAAAAAAAAAAAAAACCGACACAACTAACAAACATAGAGTAAAATCTCAAATTGGTATACTAATCAACTGTTACATGTTAACTCAGTAATCTAACAGTAAAATTTAACGGAAACTAATGTGGAGTAAATTTATTACAAGTGACCAGTTTGGGGTAAATTTATGAAAAGTGTATCAGTTTGGAATTTTTGGAGGTCAAAAAATTATTCTGGGGTAAATTTGTTATAGTTGTACCAATTTAGGGGTTTTTTTCACGGTATCAACCCTTAATTATATGACTAGGAAAAGATGTTAGAGATGCGCCCAAAGACAGATTTTGGGTTCGACACCAGAGACCGAGGGGAGGCGTCATAGGTTATTTAGGAAGAAATAGATTAGAGGTTGATTCTTTTTGGTTGATTGTCGAGGAGCATGGACCGCCATTTTTATGCTGATTTAATTTTGTTTTGTTTTTTTTTTTTTTTTTGGAATTCAGGTTTGTCATGGGGGAGGTTGGACCCCGTTCATGTGTTAACATGATCTTGTTGTTGTTGTTTGTTTGTTTTTTTTTTTTTTTAATATATCATTGAGGAGCTTGCGCCACTATATGATGGATTGCTCCATTATATATGTGATGGTTAGTCTTATATTTGTATAGATAGCTTCAAAAATAGAGTTAAAAAATATCTAGATTTGCAAATGAAACCTAGAATACAAAATTGAAATTTGCGAAGGGCAGTTACCAATTTATTTCGTCGCAAATACACGCTCTTTTAGCCACGAATAAATGACGTGAAAAAAAATCATACTATTAGCGGCTTAATTTTCATGGTGAAAAGCTATAAGTATATTCAAACGGACTTTAAGTAGAGTTTGGCCAGTGAATATGGCCGGCGAAGGAATTCTCTAAAACCGTCGCTATCCCTGTTGCCTTGTGAGTCTAGAGCTGTTCAAGGCATTGAATTGACACTTGCGTGACCAATTTGTCTAAAAAATCTTCGTTACCCAAAGTTTCGTATTTAAATTTGGGAATTGTGAAGATATTCATCGTCCAACTTAAAATGAATAGCTGAGATCCCTGGATAGTTGATAGGGTCACTCTTTGGTGAACAAATTGGATGATTTCCCCGGTCACACGAATAGTACTAAATGAAAATTACAAGTTCCTTTCAACAATCCCACAGTTGACGAGCAAGCTATTCTTATGTGAATTGGAAACATGTAAGAACCTTTTCATGGTGAGCGACACTTATCAAGGGGTCTTTAAGTATAGTCGACGGATGATAAAAATAGTTAAATGTTCAGCTTAATTGTGATAAACTTTGTCTTTGGATCACATTCCCTCTCTATAAAAGGAAACTATGGAAATTAATATTGTCATAGTTCGAATACCTCATCAGATTGTTTGCTATCGCACAGTTAGGGGGAGAGGGGACCATGTTTGGCTCGTATCAACTAAAAAAAGGGGGAGAGGGGACCATGTTTGGCTCGTATCAACTAAAAAAAATTAGAGTAATGCTGAATATGCTAAAGCATGACTCAAATTGATATGTTAAGAGATGCATGTGATGGATAGCAAACGAGTTTTAAAAAGAGTCATTTTCACAATTATAACTTGTTGAAAATTAGTACATCAATTCATAGTGAAAATTGTCCAATCAAGCCCAAATGTACTTATCGATTTTGCTAATTTAATAGTTCATAATTTTTGCAAGAAATTTCAGTATAATTCTTCCTGTTAATTTTTATCAAAAATTACTAATGTGGATAGTGTGACACGTAGGACGACCGACAATGACTAAACCACCATATCATCAATTTCTTGTAAAAATTAGCCGGAAAGATTATATTGCAATTTCATGCTAAAATTTAAGACTAAATTGATAAAATATGAAAGTTTATGATAGAATTGGCAATACCATTTAATAGGTTTGGGACTGATTAGGTAATTTTTTTCTCAATTTATAAATCAATCATCATATATACTTGGTGTCGCTCAAAAGCTTATTGAGCCCTTTGAAGAATAGCATGCAATTATGTTTCGGAGGTCCAGGGGGGCTGCTCAATTAAAGAGACTCTTGTGGGATTTAGATAGAACAAGTTTTAAAGAATTTCAAAGATATAGTCATGTGGCAATTTTTTTGGTCAATAGTCATTTGGCATTTCGACAGCATCAATTTCTTTCACGAAAATTAAAGTTTACGTTAAGAGTTCTGGGCAATAATGCCTTGTGTTGAATTTCGGCACATTGAGTCTTTCGCTTGGTGTTGGCTTGCGGTGATTTTTCCTTGTGTTTCAGTAAGCATAACCACGTAGTAAAGAAAGAATCTGCATCATTTAATCCAACCTACACAACGTTCATACCCCAGTTCAGAATAATCCATGGTCTGAACAGGGGTTGTTTTGAATTTATTATGGGTAATGTTAGTAATCGATGTAGTCGGCATGTTTTGATCAATTCTACATCCTTTCGCCATCGTACTGGCTCGAATCGCAAGCTTGTTTTTGTGATTATGTGCCGAATGCCTCTATCCAATCTATGGATACTTGGAATTCGGCCCTGTTTCAGCACTCGATATATCTTGGGCCGGCCTTCATCGGTCCTCATGGCCCATAGGTGTCTCGGGGAGATTCGTTGGTCCCTGGCATTGATTGATTTGGTTTTTGTTTCGATTTCTAGGGTTTGCATCGCATTTGTTTCCATTACTCTCAAGAGTGCAAGGACTCCGTGCTTGCAGGAAGTTTAACACCGAAAGCCCCAGTGAATGTCAGTTGTCCATCGGTGCAAATTTTTGGAGCTGTTTTGCAAGATTGATTTAGCATGTAGATTTTAATTGGTTTTCGCTTAAAATAAATGAAAAGGTATAAAAGAGCATCAGAATCGCATGGGAATTGCATCATAAAGAAAGTTTGATTTAAATTTTGTTTTATTTCATTTTCACCACTCTATCAGAATTTTACATTCATTAGGTTATTGCACATTTTTGCACAGCTCACGGGTCCTGCTTCGGGCCTTAATAATAAAGTCTTGTTTGCTTTTTCCCGATAGGAGTTATTTTCCTTTTTCCTCACTTTATTTGTTTTTATGGTCTTTTGGCTTTATATATATATATATATATATATATATATATATATATATATATATATATATATATATATATATATATTTTAACTTGAGTGAGTACCTAAGCCTTTTTTTTTTTTTTTTTTTTTTTGTCGAGAGTACCTAAGCTTGATTGCCTACCATATTGTAAAATAAAAATGGTAAAGAACAATAAGGTCGCATGAATAATTATTTTCAAATAAAGAGAAAAATGCACCAATAATAGTGCCGGACATCCCAAGAGTTAATCTTTGTTTCCTGGAAATAAGACAAGCTCGTCCCAAGAGTTAATCTTTATTTCCTGGAAATAAGACAACCTCCTACTTCTCACTGATCCCTTAATCGACCAATAAATGCATTTGGAACCATTATTTTTTCAGGGAACAATTTTTTATTAAAAATTATTTTTTTTATTATGTTATTGGGAATAATTTCTAAATAAATTAACACATTTGGTAACTATACAAAATTTTTATTCTCGGGGTAGAAATGTGTTTGGTAGGATTCTTAAATTTTTTTGAAAATTTTTAATACTTTTATTATATTTTTCTTATTTTTCTTTTCCCTTTTTTCTTCTTCTTCCTCTTTCGCGGTGACCGTCGTGACTAGCAACCGACTGGGCAAGGTCCAATGAGTTCGTCGAAGCCTCATCGGCGCCTCGTTGGATTAAGGCAAGCCTTGGCCTAGCTAGATTTAGGCGAGGAGCCCTGCTAGGCTAGGGTGAGGTTGTGGCTCACTGTGGCTGGATGAGCCTCCGGCGAGCTCGCCAGAGCTCACCCAGTTGGTCACCGGTCACTGCCAGCGATGGTGATGATGGCTGACCAGTTGGGAGTAGAAGGATGGAGAAGAAGACGGAGAGAGAAGGAGAAAAGAATGAAAAGAAAAGAAAGGAAACCAAGGAAAAAAATATAAAGTTAGGCTTGATTCTTGAAATTGTTCTCGGAACAAAAAGTAACTTTTTTTTTACTTTTTGATTATGTTCTAAATCTATTTCTGGGAAAAAAATAGATTTTTATTTTTAGAAACAAAAATCTTACCAAAAGGATTTATGTTTTTTTTTTTTTTTTTTTTCATTTTGGGGAACAAAAAAATAGAAATAGTTATTTTGTGGATGGTTACTAAACAAGGCCTAATAATCTAGTGGGGACTCCCAAAGCAAAAACAAATGTTACATTCAAATGAGAAACTCATATGCTATTGTCACTGGTCGATCAATTTCGGTCGATCAAACACCGTGCGGCCTTAGGATCGATGATCCCAAGTTAGCCTACACACACGCGCTCAAACACAAGAGTTGGATGGGCAAAGAGAGTATATATTCACTTGTGAACGAACTGATACAAAGTGGGAGAGGGATCCCTATTTATACAAGAGCGGGTCGCATCTCGGCCATTGATCGTCCCTCCAATCCAACGGTGTATTTTAATTCCGTATCATGATTACAAGGCTACTCGTAGGCTACTCAATGGCTGCACACGGTAGGCCCTTGGGAAGACCATGGGTTGCGTACGTCAGGCCTTGGGTAGACCATGGGCGGTGTCAGAAGCAAGATCAGGGTTGCAGGTCCGTCTGACATTAGATCAACCGAACAGTCACGGGTTGCTCATGGGCTGTTTGAACATCGTTCATGGGTCGTTCATGAATTGCGCATGGGCCTTTCGCTCGTTTTGCTCATGGGTCGATCATGGGCCGATAGTGGGCTTTTCTCGGGTAGCCCTTTGTGTGTGGCACAGCCGATCACGAACGGTCTTAGATCATGCTCCATCTGTGGGTTGTGTCACTATTGTCAGAGCTTGAGAGGACTCGTGCCAAGCGCAAGACCCATCCGCGAGAGGGATTTTTCGTGCCCGCTTGACAACCTGACTAGCTCCCTTAGGATTTCAGATCAGCAGGTCATGACACCTGCAAGAAGTCCCTAAAGACCTCAGCAACCTCTAATCTTATTGTGGCATCGATGGGAGACCAATCCTTGCACTATGATTGAGTTTCTTGTCACGTGAGACCTCGGAGAGGTGAAGAACGCCGAGAGAGAAATTATTTTGACCAAAGGGCTTGGCCAAGCCAAACACTCTCATAGGAATGTCATAGAATATTTCTTGTACAATTGATTTCAATGAAGTGATAATTTAGGAGATCGCTAATCTGGTGCTTCGGTCCAAAAAGCCTTTCTTGTTTGCCTAGTGGTGCTCATAATGATGATAGGGTGACTGAGAATTTTCCTCATTATCTTCCCCAGATTAAATTTATTGCTGCAAATCATCCTGGGCACATAAGGACAGATTACATCATTTGATGCAGATTCTTGCATTTCTTTTTTCCTTGCCTGAGAGGCTCCTATCCTCCTGATCAGACCCCACTTTGACAAGTTTTTGTCCGCTTCAATCAATTTGGTATTAGTCTAATGCAAGTTGCATGATCTTGATGATAGCTCATTGATGTAAGAATGATTGTTTTTTTCACAGTAAATATTATTATATGGTTAGAATCTTGAGGGGCTTATTTCTTTTTAATTATCTCAGGTACTTCTGTATTGAAAACCGCACCATTTGGTAAAATATGTCTCAGTGCCACACCAGACTGTGATGCTGTACATTCTTTGAATTATTCATATTCTGCGAAAAAAAGTATTATTCAATTTCAAATACTGCTTGAATCTGACACAGTTGATTGTCATACTTGAACTGCCCGAAAAACTCGAATATTTGTTTGAATCTGGGGAAAAGATGATTGAGTTCTCTATTGCGTTTTTAGACAAAAGTGACGCGAAAGTATACTCTTTTACAAAATTTGGTGATAATCACTTTAGGAAAAAAATGGGGATTAAGGTACACTAATATTAGGCAAATTTAGATATTTACATTCTTAGTTATTTTTTTTTCCCTGAATAATCTAGGACACAAGTATGAAAATCCATCTACTTAAAGGCAGTGAGTTAGACAAAAAAAGAAGAAATTTGGACAAAAAGAGAAGTAACTTGAACAAAACGAAACGAAGTGACCCATGGACATCTTAGAAGGCCCATGAACTAGTTTAATATAGACCTTTGACCCATGTATGTGGCCTTTATATAGAGCCATTAATGGCGCATTTGGTAACGATTATGCTCCCGGGAACAAATTCTGATTAGAAATGATTTTTTTTTTTTATTCTGCTCCCGGGAACTGATTCTGAGTAAAAGAATGCGTTTTGTAACTGTACAAAATTTCTGATTCTGGAATAGAATTGCGTTTGGTACAGTGCTAATTGATTATGTTCCAAATTAATTTATTTTAATTTTTAAATTATTGATATATTTATTTTTCATTAATTTTCTTTTCTTTTTTTCATTTTTTTTTTCTCCTATTCTTCTTCTTCAAGTTGGCTACCTCACCGGAGCATTGCCGGCTCTCCTCGGTCGAGCCTCGCTGGTGGCTAGGCTGACCTCGTTGGGGCTGGGCGAGGCCGGCCTGGCCACCGGTGGGGCTGGACGAGGCCCGACTGGTCACCGGCGGGGCTGGGCGTCGCGAGGCTCGGCCTTGCCAGATCTGCCGAGGCCGAGCCTCACCGGTGGCTGGGCGAGCCTCCGGGGAGCTCGCCGAACCGGTTACTAGCGACCGGCAGTGGCGAGCGGCGGCGGTGGGCGGCGATTGCGAGATGGCGGTTGATGAAGAAGAAGAAAAGAGAATAAGAAAAGTTTTGATTCTCAATTTTATTCTCGGAACAAGAATCAATTTTTTTTTGATTTTTGATTCTCCTCCAAATCTGTTCCCGAGAACAAAAATTTTACTAAACGCGATTCTGTTCCAAAACTACTCCCGGAACAAAAAAATCAGAATCTGGCACTATTGGGGTGATTACCAAGGGTGCGCATGACAACCATTTTGTTCAAAAAATAGCTTTTTCTGGAATGTAAATAGATTTTTCTATTTCTATTTCTAAAAGAGTTTCTAAGAAAAATAACTATTTGATAACGACACAAAATTTTTACTCTAAAAATAGAAATTGTTTGATAACGATACAAAATTTCTTCCTTTCGCATTTACAAAGCAAGAATAACCGACGATTTTTAATATAAAAATAAAAGTAAAAATGATTTAGTAACAAAAAATAAAGAATAAAATAAAATAAAATAAAATAAAATAAATCATAAACAAATAAAATAAAAATATCATTTTATTTTAAAATAAAAATATCCTTAAAAATAAATTTATTTTAAAATGAATAAAAATAAAAATAAAAATAAATTTATTTGGCAAAACACTCAAGGAAAATAAAAATAATTTATTTTTATTATCATAAATAAATTATTTTTAATAAATTTATTTTTAATAAACTAAAAATAAAATGATAAATAAAAATAATTTATTTTAATAAATTTATTTTTATTTTTAAATGAATAAAATGAATATATTTATATTTATTTATTTATATTTTTAATAAAATGAGGATACGTGGAGGAGGAGGCAGAGATGTAGAGGAGATGAGGGAGGACTCAACGAAATTAGGGTTTAGTGGGAAAAATTATTTCTGATTTCTCTTCCGAAATCAGAATTTCTACTTCTAATTTCTCTTCCAAATTAATTTCTGGAATAGAAATCTATTCCAGAAATAGAAAAACTGAGTAGATTTATCAAACATGTTTCTATTCCAAAAACAGGTTTGAAATAGAAAAATTATTTCTGGAACAGAAATTTTGGTTATCATGCACACCCCAAACAGGCCCTAAAACATAATCCATGTGATTCAAATGAATGGCCTCAAATTCTTGAGTTGGAAATTCCCTGGTGCGCTATCAAAATATACGAATCCTATATAGATCATTATCTTCACTGATGTGAAAAAATCAACTCTAAAATAATAGAATCTCTGTTCGAATTAGTTCATTATTATACGTTAGAGGCAAAGCACGCACTATGTGCGTGCATGAAGTGAGATTATTATGTGCTATAAAAATATTAGTAGTTATTGAAGGAAGTGGATGCGTAATGAGAAGAATATGCCTTCTTGTCCTCTACGTGACTCGCTGCCTTTATGACAAGGTGATGCCTTCAAGACTAACTCTGTCATTTCAAGCTTTTGCCCAGATTTACTTATCCAAAGAAAAAGTGAAAATATTAACTTCCTATCCAATTGTTTTGAGAAAGTATATGAACTGAAAATACTTTTGTTCAATTCTATCGTACTTGTGATTCACAAATTGTTCCGTACATTATTCTAACCTATAAAAACACTGTCCCAAAGGATTTTGTGTGATTTGATGCATATTGTGAAGTTTACAGTGTGACAACATAAAATAAACTTCGAGAAGCAAGTCAATTGAAGGGACTAATTTTGAACGGACAGTCTATATTTCTTCCTCATGTCTTTAAGCTTTTCATATTAATTTTTTTTTTTGGGTAAGAAAATATAGCTTTCATTACTTAACGAACGTCATAACACCACAAAATCTCAACATCTAAGCATAAAATTAACCAAAGAGATTTTGCGGGGGGGGGGGGGGGGGGGGGGGGGGACAAGTGAACAGTATAAGGGAAGTTCTCCTGCTCGGTGGGTCTTTATAGCCCAATCCACTGCTCGATTGGCTTCTTTGGGCTTGTGGACTAATTTTACGCTTGGCATGTCGTCCAATAGGAGCTTGCAGTCTTCAATTACTGATCAAGAAGCCCATGGAGATTCTTTTTGGCCTAGGATACTTTAAATAGCTTCTAGATTGTCTGAAGTGAGTTGGAGCCCCTGTTCACTTCCCAAGTACACTTCAGTTTGCGCACTTCTTTCCTATTCGGTCTTCTTCAGCCAAAGTAAGGCTTCCCTCATTGCAAGGGTTTTGGTGATTAAGACTAAAGACGCATGGATGGGTTTCGCGAAGCCGTTGACGAGGAGTTTGCAGCTATTTCGAACTACCCTAGCTACCAAGCCTAACATTATGAAGCTGCTCCATGCCCTATCGACATTAATTTTACAGGTTTGGGGCTTCTTCTAGCTACTTTTCACCAGATCTGAGCTCGTCTTTGCTTTCTAGATTTTGTTCTGCAGGAGCCGTTGCTTAAACAATAGGGTCATGGAGGTCGTGTCTTCGAAAATCAAGCTGAGATTTGGCCTACGAGCTTGGAAGATCAATCCATTCCTTGCTTTCCAGATCTGCCATAAAATCCCAACAAAAAGGGCCTTTACCTAAGGATCAACCGCAGAGGTAAGGAAGGTGTCGATCTTTAATCTCGGATTTGACCAAATAGCATTTGTCCAACTGCATAATGTGAACAAATGCTCCACCATTTCTAGATTTTGGTTGCAAATCGAGCATATCGGATCAAGTATCTTCTTCCTTTTAAATAGACTTTCTTTGGTAGGGAGAGCATTGTTACATATACTATATACTAAGAATTTGACTTTAGGATTAGTCTGAAGCTTCCAAATTTCACGCCATGATGATTTTGGGATCTGGTAGGAAGTGGTAGGTTGCAATTCTAATGGATTCCTTTTGTGATTGTGGAGCCTATTATAGCCACTCTTTATTGTATAGGTTCCTGATTTGTTTGCCATCCAAAGTAATCTATCAGGTCCTGAAGTTAAACTAAGAAGAGTCGGTAATATTTCTTTTACCATGCTCTCACCAAGACCATGTTAATTTTATGAGTGTCCCACTCTCTGGTGGTTTGGTCTATCAATTAAACTACCATTTGTGGCTCATTTCTATTTGATGGGCCACCGATCTTGCCCAGGGTTAACCATCGATCCTCTCTAATCCTTTTTTTCCCCATCTCCTACTTCCCACTTAGTTGCAGGTTCAATCACATCCCTACCCATCAAAAGACTATGCCATCCCCAAGATGGTCTATGACCTTTGTTTGCACTCCATAAGTTATCTCTTGGAAAGTATAAGCTCTTCAATATTTTGCTCTATAGGGCATCCGGGGCTTGAATTAGCCTCCATGCTTGTCTTCCTAGCAAGGCTTTATTAAAATCCACAAGATCTCTAAAGCCAAGGCCTCCACAGTCCTTTTGGGTTTTCAAAAAGTCTCAATTCTTCCAGTGAATACCTTTTTTTGCTGAATTTTATTTCCACTAGAAGTTGGATATTCGCCGTTCTATCGCCCAACAAATAGATATTAGCATTTTGAAAATTGACATAGCATATTGTGGCAAAGCTTATACCACCGTCTCAATAAGAATCTCTTTCCCCGCCTTGGATATTAGTTTTTCTTTCTAGCCCTCTAATTTCCTATCTACTTAAGCAATGACCCAAGCAAACATTTGTTTTTTGGTCTGCCCCAATATGAAGATATTCCAAGATATTTTCCTTGTTCTTTTCCATGATGGGAACCCTTAATTTAGTTGCTAGGTTTGATTTCAAGAGTTGAGGGCAGCCCTTACTAAAGAAAATTCTTGACTTGTTGAGATTGATAGCTTGACCTGAGACAAAACAATACTGGTTTAAAATATTGGCCAGGTTTTGGGCCTCAATAATTAAACCATTTAGGAAGAAAATAACATCATCAGCAAATAAGAGATGTGACAAAGTGGGGCATGTTGTGTTTAGTCGGATACCCTTAAAGGTTTAGTCTTCAACTACTTTATTCATTAAGGAAGAAGAGCATTCGCCATAAGGATAAAAAGATTGGGGGATAGTGGGTTCCCATGTTTGATACCTCGGGATGGCCTAAAAGGAGTGCAAAGGTCTCCATTCACTCTTATACTAAATGAGACCGAGGAGATGCATTGTTCAACTAAGGATACCCATTTTCCACTAAATCCCAGTTTGAGCATATAATTGCATAAGAAATCCCATTCCGTCCTGTCATAAGTTTTTTGCATGTCGAGTTTAAGTACTGTCTAAAAATTACTCTTCATTTTCCTCACTCTCAGCTGATGTAGGACCTCTTGAACAATGAAGATATTACCTTGGATTTGACGGCCACTAACAAAGGCACTTTGTTCTTGGGAAATTAGGTTTGGGAGGAGGGGTTTTAGTCTATTTGCCATAACTTTAGCAATGATTTTATAACTAAAATTGCAAAGACTAATAGGCCTGTATTGAATTATGATTTCGGGACTTGCTACTTTAGGGATAAGAGTGATATGGGTCTTATTTAGCTTAGGATTGACGGTACCTTGGCTAAAAAAAGAGTTGACCATTCTGAATATGTTTTCATGAACCACTGACCATTGGCTTTGATAAAATAATCCATTTAGTCCATTTGGTCTTGGTGCTTTAGTAGCTCCCAATTGGAAGACTGCATCTCTAACTTCTTCGTTGGAGATAGGCTTGATTAGGTCCTCATTCATTTCATCATTTACTACTTGCACGCACTGATCGAGAATAGGTTGATAATTCCTCTCACCCACCGTGGTATATAATGATTGAAAAAATGCCTTGACATGTTGATTAATGGTTGACGGCTCTCGAATCCATGTAGTGTCATCAATCCATAACATAGAGATTTTCTTCCTAATTCTTCTTTGAACCGTTGTGGCGTGAAAAAAATTCGTATTTTGATCGCCCCATTTCAGTCACTTAATTCGTGACTACATGCACCAATACATCTCCTTTTGTCTCCAAAGCCTTTCAATTTTCTCTACCACATTTCTATACTCCTCTTTGTCGGAATGCCCATCTTCCTTGTAGTCTACTCCACTAGTCTCTTCCTTAGTGGTTCTATTTGTCAGGACGCATTTTGGAATTTTTCTCTACTCCATTTAGCAAGATTAGCTGCAACTCTCTTCACTCTTCTAGCAAAATTTAATTGGTTGATGCTGTTTTTCCCCCCAAGTCTCTTGGATTACGTTTGTACATTCCTTTTCTTCAAGCCAGTATGCCTCGAATCTGAACTCCTCCTTTCTTTTCATTGTATTTGGTTCCAATGCAAGTAGTAAGTAGCAAGGGGCTATGATTCGAGCCTATTGCAGGTAGAGCAAAAATCTTCGCGTTTGGGAATTGTACCCTCCATGCCTAATTGCATAAAGCCCTATCTAGCTTTTTCTTTACTAACTCATCTCCTTCCCGATTTTTAGTCTAGGTGAATTTGCAGCCCTTACTTTCCATGTCCATTAATGAACATGAGTCCATGAATGCATGAAAAGCCACCATTCTATATCTATCCACCTCCCTTCTTCCAACTTTTTCCCAATGATAAAGAACTTCATTAAAGTCTCCGATGCAAGCTAAGGGAGGTTGTTGGAAGAGTTGATGGAGTTGAGCATTTGCCATAGGCATAATCTCTCTTGGAAAGATGTGGACGCATGTAGAAATGATATTCTCATTTGATCACCACTGCTGAAAACTTTACATTTTACATCAGTAATCTCCCTAAAGTACGCCAGAACTTCCACTTGTACTTTATCATCCCACATAAGAATTAGTCCCCCTGCAATTCCAATTGGATTGATTATAGTAGAATAAACAAATTTCAAGCTCTTTCGTACTTGATCTACCTTGCTTCCTTTATTCTTGGTTTCCATGAGGAACATCAAGTTAGGCCTCTCTCGAGCCACTAAGGCTCTAAGGTGCTGAATTGTCAAGGGTGTGCCCAAACCCGGACAGTTCCAGTGTCATGCCTCGAACCTCGAGTGCGCGCACATCCCTTGGCGGTCGACTAAAAAAAATGTGACGTTCCTAGGATGCATTGCCAACCCTCTTTATTTTATGTACATGCGTAAGCAAATTAAACAAACTCTGGACAACAACAAACATGGGACAGAAAAGCAGGACATCCCAAATTCATAAAAACACACTTTAAATACAATCCAAGTCAGTCACACAAGTTTGCACACTAAGGTCTGCCCTAAAAGAATTACTGGACAACCTCTACTCCAGATCCCTTCAACTCTAGCTCGGGACCCTCCACGACACCCTCTGGTATCTCCAGACTAAGGACCTGAAAATATTTAAACCACGATAGGGTGAAATAAAAATCTCAGTGGGTCAAAACCCTAAACCCCGATTAGGACGAGAATTCACTTAGAGGCGGTCCTAGACATGTACCATTCAGAACTTACCTCACCTTAGCACCTTCCTGCACATTAGTGCATATCATAAAACACATGTATACAGTAAATGCATTCAAGAACTGGAACACATCCTATCACTCATCAAACAATTCACAAGAGTCTCGATTATAAGGCCAAATTGTTATGACACGTCTCATTCCGTGCCACACAATTTTGTCCTATAATTAGGCACGGGTAACTCATATCGATTGTTCAATCCACACCCAATATTCACTCTCTATATTCAAATTCAATCTCAATTTCAATCTCAATCTCAATACTCAAGGTTCTAGAGGTGCCCCTTGACACGAAGTTCCGATATTGTGTGGCACTTAATCCCTGACCACAATAAGTAATAGCTCAAGTTACTAGAGGTGGCTTCCACGAAGTCAAGCTGTCATGTAGCACTTAGTTCTTGACTATCATAAACAATAGCTCAAGTTACTAGAGGTGGCTTCCACAAAGTCAAGCTGTGTGACATTCTAGATTTTCAACCTTGTTTTCTACTGAATAAATCAGGCATTTCATTGGCGCGCCTATAGGGCTGTTCTCAAAGTCGATCACTCTTGAGATAACTAAACTATCTAGGGAAGCCATTAAGGAATTTTAAGGCAATAGACTTGAGAATTCGACCAGGAATTAGCTTCTTGACCGTGCTCATCTTTAGAGGCCATTACGGCACAGTTAAAAATTGATTTGAGATTAGAGATAGGTTGGTTTGACTGAGATGTGTGGCTAATTGTGAGTGACACCACTAAATTGAAAAATTCTCTTCGGCCGACACTAGACTAATTTTCCTATTGTTTTGGTACCCTGTATCCGTATTTGAATCCTCGAGATTTTCACAACAACCAAGAGTCACCAATGAGTCGAGTGGGTTCATTGTGGCTCGAAGAAAATTGACAACGGGTCATTTGCATTAAAAATTTCTGAAAGCTACCTGATAGCGTAGGTTACGCTAAAATTGCGCCAAATTGAAATTAACTGTGAATTCAAGTCCGATTTCAGAAATTGAAAATTCTATCATGTCATAATAAATTCTAGGAGTATCAACTCAGTCTCAAAAATTTTTTCTGCAATTTGAGACTTTTTGGGAGAAAATTGTCCTAGGGCTGTTTTTGTTCAGAGAAAGGCCAGGATCGTTTTTGATAGCAAATTTGGGAAGTAAGTGAGTTGTATTAGTGAGGAAAAATATTGATTTGATCAAGGACTCGACAACGGGATTTATGAAGGCCAAATGAGATCGATTTAAGAAGGAACAAGTTTCCAATTTAAGCCAAGATTATTGAAATTCGTAGCTCCCCCCCTTGCCTAGCCAAAATGCACCATTTTAAAGGTTGTGGGTGAGCATTGGTGGCTCATTGAGAGCCAAGGAAGATATGCATGGCCATGAATGGTCAAATGAGACAAGGAATTGAAAAATGAAGGCATGTGGACCCGTCTCTCCCCTTCCTCCCCCTTGGCTGTGCGATAGCCCTCCCCTCTCCCTTGGTGTGCCATTCAAACCCTCAGCTACCAAGGAGACCGCCGGAGCAAGCTAGAGCAACTGTCGCCACCGTTCGCACTGTTGGATGCCGGCCCCACCTCGCGTGCATGTCGCTATCGCCGTCCGCCTAGCTATGCATGTCTCGGCCTCCTTGCCGTCCCAGCCCTCTGTTCGTGCGTCCCAGGGTTGTCCCGAGGCCCCTTCGACCCTCGTGAGCTCGTGTTGTTGGCCGCTCGGCCTTGCTGTTGCTTCCACCAGTCTAGCTCACCTCATGTGGCACCCTTCAACGGCCCCCGATCCGATTTGGGTCATCACAGTTCTCTTACCATTTACTTTTCCTAATAACATGTCACTCTGATACCATTTCAATCGCAGCGGGTCCATACAACCATGGGGGTTTACATCTTTTTTTTTTTTTCATCGGTCCCTTGCGCAATTCATATACGGAAGCACATCCAACAACTCCCTTCCCTATATTCAGAAAACAATGCACACCTACTAAAAATTTATAGGTAAAAGCCGTACACTTTTTATTTACTTAAATCAGATGGTCATCATTCATCGGTACATCAAAATGCCGTAGTCTTCTATATTCGGCTACACTCCAAAAGATGACCGACATTTCCTCCAACAGTCATACACTTAAAGTCCATCGATCAGTGTCGGCGTCCAAAAGTTCCCTCCTTTGCTATCCTTCCCCTCACGGTCATATCCAACCACTCAATCCATCTACTGATATGAAATGTTGGTCCCCAAAAGGGGTGAGTACAACCATTCAGCAGGTAAAGGAATCCAATAACTACTCAATGCATCATACAAGTCATACATGCATTGCATGCATTACTTACCTTGAAGCCATGCATATACTATCATGCATCATCACCATAATCATAACACATACATGTGTATCATCATGTTATACTCATATCATCGTCATCATGACATTATTATATCACACACATGTCATCATCATCATATACATGACACCATCATATCATACACATGTCATCATCATCATGGCATCATCATATCACACATGTCATTATCATCATGGCATCATCATATCACACGTGTCATCATCATCATATCATACACATGTCATCATCATCATGACATCATCATATCACATCATACATCATCATCTTCATGCATATCATCATGCCATGGGTGATCATCATCGTATCACATCATACATCATCATCATCATGCATATCATCATGCCATGGGTGATCATCATCGTGTCATATCATATCATGCATGGTTCAATTTCCACTTTTAGCTTTCAATTTGATCACCACATCACCCTTCCTCGGATCATCAATTTCATTTTGGACCGCCACATTTCTCTTTCTCGGGACCAATGTTTGCATCCCACATTCATCACTCGCGCCCAATCCTGGCATTGCGAGAAACCTTCGGGCATGTATCCAAGATACAACCGGGCATCCGGCACCCCCACATTCGGGGCATCTCGTATCCCAACTGGCATCACGAGGCATCCGGGCATGTATCCAAGATACAACCAGGCATCCAAAGGGCATCGACTCATTCGAACTTCTGGGCATCTCACATCCCACCTGGCATCACGAGGAATCTCCGGGGCTCGCCATGAAAATGGTTACCCCTACCCTCCGGGCATGCATAATGATACAACCCCTCACCCTCCGGGAATGTATCATAATACAACCGGGCATCCCAACACTCCTGGGGAAAACCTCTGGGCATGTATTCATAATACAACCAGGCATCCAAAGGGCATCGACTCATTCGAACCTTTGGGCATCGCAACTCCCGGGGCATCGTCGACTCACACCTCCAACGGTATCATCATCACCATGATGCATATTCTCATACATCTCATTTCTCATCTTCAATTATTGTTCAATTTTAACATGGCATGTGATGTGATGCCAATCAGGATCATATTCATTATTGAATTCATACATGCGTCTCAATGCATACATCAAGACCTCATCACACATACTACATGGTGCAATTATTTATAAAATAAAATTCATGGAATTTATGCCAATTAAAATAATCCATTTATCATGCCCTTTTTACATTTATTTAAATTCCAGCTTGTGCCATTTTCAAAAATATTAAATTTAATTATTTATATAATCTCAAAAATCATAAAATTAAGGCAAGTAATAAATAAGACAATCGGGTAATGATTTCATGCAAAATACACGGCCAATAAAAATTTCACACAATTTCATAATTCACACAAAACAGCATATACTTTTCGGATGAAACCAGAATGCACAGTCTCCGAAGTAATTCGATTAAAATATTCATACGACCTCCAAAAATTACGGAATTTTACCGAGTTATAGCCAAGAAATTTTCGTACATCTTTCATGAAGACTTCCAAGCCAGATTCTTTCTAGATTAGTTTCTACAGTCTCACGAAGCTTCTGGATCCATCACCGAATCGTCCAGTGCATACTTCTCCAAAATACCGAGTTTTTACCTACCTATTCTTCTTCGTTTCCTCTGAAATTTGGATATGTTCTACATCAAGATGTCCTATACAATTTTTATGAAGAGATATAAGTCAAATAACCAGAGTATAGTCGTCATTTAGGTCCATGATGTCTCGGGTGTCCTGTAATACATCTCCAGAATTACCGTCTTCAAGATCTAGTCGATTTACTAGGTTATACTTGTTCATTTTGCTTCAAATTTGAGTATGCTGTAGTTTAAGATGTCCCCTACAACTTTAGTGAAGAAATCGAAGAGAGATTCTTAGCACAACTCAACATGCAACCACAAATCCATCAAGAGGTCAGTGAAATCGTTCCAGATCTGAGGTCTCCGTAGGATGAGAGTTTAACCCCTTAAATCTCCATAATTTTCCACAAAATTTTAGTATGTTATATTTTAATATGTTAGCTAGCAAAGGACCCCCAACTTGCCTCTAGACCGAACGGATGACAGCACACGGCGGCGATCATGGCGGCGAAGGGCGGGCGGACTCCTTCCTCTCGGCTTCTCCTCCCTCGGCCACACTCTCTCCCTCTCTCTCGCACGGTTCTCTCTCTCACTTGGCTTGGCCGAATGCCACTAACCGGCCACCCTCTCTCTCTCTTTCCCCTTTTATTTCCCCACAAAGCCATCATTAGTCATGATGAGATGCCACCCACAATGGCCAATGCATGAGACTCTCTTTTTGCCACTTGGCAAAGCTCATGCAAGATGGGCTTGGGAGTATTTGGGCCAGCAAATGGGCTTGGGCCAGCCACTCTTGGGCCTCCTCTTGGGCTGGTCGATAGCCCCCTTTCGTGGGCCTAATTGGGCTGACTAGCTTGGCCCATCAAAGGCTCAAGCTATTGGGCCTAAGGCCCAACCCAATTAAAATCAATTTTACCCCTTTCTTATTCTTTCTTTTAAGAATTAAATTACTAAATTCCACATGGCCAAAATCTTGTAATATTTTACATATAGGAATTTAATTTATGAGGTGCATAGCCAAGCACAGATTATTAATTTATCCTATAGTCCTAAATTCAAAATTCATAAACACAAGCACAATAACACATAGCCTTAAGAAAACTAATGGCTAACACATAGACCATAGGTAATTTCATTACCTAATTATAGGCTTTAATTCCTCTAGAACTATCTTGAATTTTTGGGATGCCACACCTCAACCAACCTTATTTTCTCTGTTTTGCAGCTGAGAACATAGAGGATTTTTGTGGGTTTCCAGCCAGCTTCGGGCCCTTTTTGAGGGTGTTCTAAGTCTCGAAACCTAGGCTCGCTTTGGAGAAAGTCGGCTCCCGTCATGTTCCCATCGAATTGAACTGAACGGTTCGATAAACAAGTGAGTTTAACTCACTAATCATCGCTTAGTAGACTAATGATGCTTAGGGGTTGATTAGATTTAATTAAGTGCAATTATGTGGATAGATTGGATTAGGATAATTAATTTAGGGATTTACCTATGCATGTTAAGCAAATGGTTAGTGTAATTAGCGAGTAGATAGGCTCGAGTATTTATTAAACGAGTCTCGGAATTTTTCCGAGTGTGTTACGGCATCCAATTAGGCATTACGGGCTTAGGTTGGATTTATTGCTATTTATTAATTAATTTTTGTAATTAATTAATTAATTATTTATTTTCCGAAAATTAGATCGGATATAATGCGGTGACCGAATTTTATGCTGATTATTGTGGTGTAGCCTGTTTATTTATTTGAGTGCTAAATTGAGTTGAATCGATTTATTTGTGATTTTAGGATTTATTTCCTAAATTAAATAATTTTGGTAATTAATTGAAAAATAACCTAATCGGTTGATAATGTCAAAAATGTTTTGGTGGACTACAGAAAATGGTGGGATTTATGGAAATGAAATTATTATATTTTGGGTAAGGCCGACCGTGTACCCACACACGATATTTTATCGGGTATGATAAAAGATGAGAAATAATGCTGTATGACGTGGCTCGGTATTGAATGGACCTAGACTTAGAACCAGGGAAGGAGAGTAAATTTCCTGCAGGTATGCCTTCCCACAGTGGGCAAACAACTCCCGTTCAAGCCCTTCAGGGATAGCCTTTTAGTAGAAAACTACTCAGTCCTTTAGTTCAGAGCCTAGAGACACTTAGAGATGCTAGGATGGAAACGTTTCTAACCTACCCAAGTTGCATTTCTTGGAGGATCCTACCAGGCTGGAGAAGAAGAGAATTTTAGAAAGCCATAGAGGTTTTTCACAAAACACTCACTTTACTTCAATGGACTCTGCCTAACACATTACACTCTCCTTGCCTTATATAGACAAAAAGAGGTCACACACAAGGACCAAGCTCTTGGGTCTAGATACAAACAGAGGCACCGGAAACTTCCGGGAGGAAATTATTCGGACACTATGAACAGTAACTGTACTGTGAACAGTACTTTTCCTAACTTAGTGCTACAGTAAAAAGTGAATAGTGATTTGCTACAGTGAACATGTGCGGACAGCGGATTTGTTCAACGGTCTCGTCCGTCACGAGTATTGTAGTCATAGGCGGAGTCATCAGAGCTGTACAATGTTCATTATATTTTTGCTCAAGTGCTTTAAGGTCTTCTGGTGGTAGAATCTAGTTGAGCTAGTGAGATGAGGATGCTTCTTCATGAGCCCAGTGGGATGCTTCTTCTTCAGCCTAGTTTGTATTGTCATCTTCTGCGGTGTCGGCAGGATGCTTGGCTAAGGCCAATTTGATGGCTGTGCATAAAAGGATGTGTCCATGCTTTGAGATAAAGATGAAGGTCCTTGATCATAGGGGTCTTGGGATAGAGGACCTCCAAAGCGTGCATAGGGGTTTTGAGTAGATTGGACAAAGTCATTTGCACTTGTCATTTCATGATCCTGAGAAGATGCAGCTTGTCTGTATTGCCCGAGTGCTTCTTTGGCTTCTGGTGCTAGGTCATAATGATCCCATGCAGTGGGTACATTATAATTCCATGCTTCTTCAGGAATGGTTTTGTTCTCCTGGCACAAGATTCTCTGGAGTTCTTGGTACTGGTGTTCACAAGATCTAACAGATCCTGGATAAGATTTGTGAATCCAAGCTTCTGTGCTATCCAAGTGAGGTTTGTAGGATGTGGTTCCTATTTCCTATGGGGCATTAATGATGTTGCCATTATTTCTGAAAAAGTGCCATGGACGTCGGAAAAACAGGATAGTATGGACTTCAGGATTTGGTGTCGTGGTTCTTAGTTCTTTCTCCAAGAGATGTTTCCAATGAGTAGGAGGATAGAACCAATTGAGAAAGTCTAAAAGATTTTGATCACTTTCTCTTTTAACATTTCTTTCGAGTAAGAATATCTTGGTGAGGTTGGCGATGAATCTTCTGGTTGGAATTTCAATGGCTATCAAGTACTTATTGGTTAAGTACCATAATAACGTCTTGAGCTAATCAGAGAAATCATCTTCCTTCCAGATAAGAGGATGAATGAATGGATAATCTGAATTTAGCCCAAAAGGATAAAGAATCGAACCTCCATTGTTTCTGAACAGGTCTGTGTGGCATTGCCACATAAGATTTTCCAAGTTCTCAGCGAGACTGTCATTCTGGATTTGCTGAACAATCTCCTAGGGATATTTCCAGCTTGGTAAATCTTTGATTTTCTCAATCTTGTATTTCACGCCATGATTGAGCATATGGAAAGCAGGCCTGTTGATGTACATGTTGATTTCGGCTGGCGCTTTTGGTCTTGACAAGAAGTCAGCAAGCACATTATTCTTTCCAAGAATATATTTGGTTTCAAAAGAGTATTTTGAAAACCATTCAGCCCATCGAAGCAGTTGGGAATTTGGGATCTGCTTCTGTTTAAACTTGATCATCTGAGGGAAAGATGCCATGTCGAATTTGGAATAGATGTAGGCCTTGGTTAGACCAGTAAAGAGAGAGTCCCTTGAAGTAAAGTGAGTGTTTTGTGAAAAACCTCTATGGCTTTCTAAACTTCTCTTCTTCTCCAGCCTGGTAGGATTCTCCAAGAAATGCAGCTTGGGTAGGTTAGGAACGTTTCCATCCTGGCATCTCTGAGTGTCTTTAGGTGTTGAACTAAAGGGCTAAGTGGTTTTTGATATGGCTAGAATAAGTACCTAGAGGGGGGGTGAATAGGTATATGCAATAATCTTATCGATAATGTCACAATTCTCGATAGTTAAAGGATTAGAAACAAACGATAATTAAAGTAAGATTGAGAGAAGGGAAGAGAATATTGAACACGCGGTTTATAGTGGTTCGGCTTATTTCAAGCCTACGTCCACTCTTCTGCACTGACAGCCTATTGGCTGGATTCCACTATGAACAAAGAGATGTTATAGCGATGTTCTTCCTTGATCTTTCGGTGTAGATGATCTACCACACTCGCTCAAGGGATCACTAAGTATAGACACTCTCTGTGAGTACAATTTCGCTCAGAATGAATTGACTAATAATCAAGGTGCTTCAGAGTCTAGAATTCTTCTATCGATCATGTCTAAAGTAGCTAGAACGACTTCCTTTTATACTCCTTTATGCCATCATACCCGTTGGCACTTTCCAAAGGAGTTCCTCCAATCTACCCGTTGGACGGAATCAATTAAGAAGATCATTCGAGCTATTAAAGGAACTTGACGATAGCCCATCAATCCTCGTTAAGCCATACAATCGATCTTGGTTTCCAAGAATAGAATCTTCCAAGAATACTTCGTCGATCATCGGATCTTCAATCGATCTTGATAACGAATGAATAAATCCGTTGCAATTATCCAGCCAAGAGATCTTATCCAGAAGGTAGGAATAAATCTTCAACCAAAAACTTTGGCTCTGGATTTCCTTCGTCACTGGATTAGAACAACTGTCAATGAGAATAGTCTTGAGTCTTGAGTCTTGAGTGCTGAGTCTGGTGATCTGAAAGTCTTCAGACTTTAAACAAATATCCAGACTAGACTGATAGAAACGTTTTGTCAGCTTCAAAATATTCTGGATAGATTTCTCCAACAATCTCCCCCTTTTTGATGGTGACAAAACTTTCCCGTAGATTTGAACAACTTTGACTTGCAAAATAATACTCAAGCAATATGGCTATCTCATAAAGATTTATAAAGACAACAAACAACCAGACTCTGCATCCACAGAAAATCGGTTAGTCTTTCATGAGTAAAGCATATAGCAATACTTGATATAAATGCAACTAGTTAATCATTCAAAGTCTACATCAGCAAATTAAAATTAAAGTTCACACTCAAGTCTTTCTCAAAACAAAAACACATTTAAACACAAAAAAACAAATTTAAAGTCAAAGATTGAGTTTAGATGAGTTCAAATTGCAATTCTCCCCCTTTTTGTCATCATTAAAAAGGTGAGAAAAGTCAAGTTTGCTTGGGAATGCGCACGATCTGGAATTCTCCCATTGACTGCATGATGCCTTCTAGCCGCTTCAAGTCTTCCCGTAGATGAGCTATCTCTTCTCCCTTGGCATTTGCTTGAATTTGAAGAGCTAGATCTTTCATTTGATCTCCCAGGGTAACAGAAGATGCTTGTCCAGCATTCTTCAGGGCTTGAATTTCGTAGTCTAGGGCGTATATTTGACCACGCATTTCCATAAGAACATCAAGGATACGACGAAAATCTGCTGAATTGTCCGTCTGTGTACTTGCATGCGCTTTATCTGATGGAGTGCCGGCAGACGATGGAATTTCTGTGACATCGAACAAATCTTGTGCTGTCGTATCATGTATTTCTTCAGGCATTTGAGAAGCCCGAAAATCTTCTGGAACATCTTGAGAGTGACTCACTCCTTCATGATGAATAGCTTCTGGTGCAATCCTTTCTTTCTCTCCATCTCCTCCTGTCTCTAGGACCTCGATTGGGGACGAATGATGGTCATGCTCTTCATTTCCTTTGTCTGCTGCTTCATCTGCAGACTTTTCTTTTTCTTCTTCCTCTTCTTCTGCTTCCTCTTTCTCCTGATGCTCTTCTTCTTCTCTGTTCCTAGCTTGTCTCTCTGTTTCTCTCTGTTCTGTTGATTATGGTGCAGAACGTCTGGTTCTTTTCAATGCAGGAATAGAGGGATCTTCTTCTTCATCTTCATCTTCATCCTCCAGGATAAGACTTCTTCTCTTTTTGATTGGAGCACTCATGGGCTCCTTTCCTTTTCTCTTTGCTGCCGAAGAGACTGGAGTCTTCACTTTGAATTGCTCCATTGCCTTGCTGAGCTCTTTCGGACGCATTTTTATCAGCATTCTCAAACCTACCACCATTTTATCGCATGGTCGAACACAGAGAGTGTGTGGAGGCTTAATATTTAAGTGTCCGAAGATCTTGGTCACAAGACCTGCATAAGGCAATTGTCCCTTGTCCTTTACCATTGCTCTGTACATGTGAAAGAGAATGGTGTGAGGGAAAGAGAATTTCCTTCCAGAATTGATCGCATACATCAATTTTGCTTCCGAGTTGGACACGTTAGTCTTTGAAGTAGACTTTGGCCTGAGACAGTTAATCACAATTTTGTGCAGCACGACGTTGATGGCATTCATCCTTGAGTAGGTAATTCTTTTGTCTGCATCTCTGTCCTTAATAAGCTCCAGCGTGGTATGAGTAACCGAAACTTTAATCGGTTGGTAGCGTCCTCTTTCTACTCCCATTATGTCTGCCAACATGTCTACATCTACCACATAGACCTTGTCTCGAACACTGAAAGATATTCTATTCGCATCTAAAAAGCTGAGATTTGAATAGAAATATGCTGTTAACTGAGCATAATCGTCTGTGGTATCGGAGCAAAAATTCTCAAGTTGAAACAAATTGAACTTCTCTCTCAAGTTCACATTGATCGCATCCAGGAAGTCAAAATCCACACTTCTAGGGTTTATCACCCCTCTTTTCAACAATCTGAAATACAGATTCTCCTGTTTCTTTGACTTGAACAAATCCATCCGATTTCCTTTCACCTTTGCTGCAACACCCATTCTGGGTTTGAAATCAAGGAACATTCTATCATCATCGTTCCCATCGATCAAATTCTGTCCTGGTAAACGAGGGTCACTTGGAATGTTCGCAAGTGCTTCCTCAGCCTTTCCTTTGGGAGCAACTCCCAAGTCCTCCATTTTCCGCAGAAAAATATACTCATTCCCATAATTCTTATCCTTAAGAAATCCATCCAAGATATTCAACGGAGTCCCAATGCTTTTTAACGAACGATAGAGCTTATAAATAAAAGCGGGTTTTTGGACTCTTACAGGATCGGCGTATTCGATTATTTCTTCCTCTTGTTGATGACCCACACCTTGTGGGGTAGATGGTGAAGATTGACGTGGAGGAGAGTGAATCGGGCTCTGTCGCTGACTCGGAATATCTTCCTCCTCGGTGAGATCGAAGTGGGTAGGCCCCTTTTCCATTCTCTGTGGTCCCCTGTTTGCGATTCTCGACGACTTTCTTGAAGAAGACATTCTTCTTTGTCGATGAAAGATTCCTTCACTCGCTTTCCCAAGAAAAGTTGACAAGTTTCTCGAATGTGAAAGCGAAATAGAGACAAATTTGGGAGGAGAATGTTTTTCTAGGGTTTTGCAGTTTAATTGAGAAGAACTGTATATATATATATAAAAACCAATCGGCACAAGGAAAGTGAACAGTCGTATCTTTTGAAATTGATAACTGCCAATTTTAAGTTAATCCTTTTTGAAAAGACACGATTCCATTTTTCACAGAAATTGTAAATTAACTGAAATAAAGATCGTACCTTTTCGAGATTGAATATAACAACTTACAGTCGATAGCCATGAATGTTTGAGTCTGAGGATTGGATAGTCTCTAGACTTTAACTTCCTCAAGCTTTAGAATGTTGAGTCTGATGATTGGATAGTCTCTAGACTTTAACTTCCTCAAGCTTTAGAATGTTGAGTCTGAGACGGATAAAATCAAATTGATTTTTCTCCAAAGGCTTTGTGAATATATCCGCTAGCTGGCTTTTTGAATCAACAAACTGGATCGAGATTTCTCCATTTTGAACATGATCTCGAATGAAATGATGTCGGATTTCTATATGCTTTGCTTTTGAGTGAAGAATTGGATTTTTGGTGAGATTGATTGCGCTGGTGTTGTCACATCTAATCTTTGTGCTTGAGTCTTCAATTCCAAAGTCTTGTAGCTGTTGTTTTATCCATAGAATTTGCGTACAGCAACTTCCAAGAGCTACATACTCTGCTTCTGTTGTTGAGAGAGCCACAGTGCTTTGTTTCCTTGAAAACCAAGACACTGTCCTGTTTCCTAGCAACTGGTAAGTTCTCGAAGTGCTCTTTCTATCAACTTTGCATCCGGCAAGATCTGCGTCTGAATATCCCAGAAGACTAAAGTCTCCCTTTTTAGGATACCAAAGACCGATGCTTGAAGATGAAGCAACATATTTAATAATACGTTTCGCAGCACTGAGATGAGATTCTCTTGGGTCTGATTGAAACCTAGCACATATGCAAACACTCAACAAAATGTCAGGTCTAGAAGCAGTAAGATAGAGAAGTGAACCAATGATGCTCCTGTACAGCTTTTGATCAACTTTCTTTCCTTCTTCATCTTTGTCTATCTTCATCGAACTTGACATAGGTATGTCAGTCTTTTTGCACTTTTCTAGTCCAAATCTTTTGACAAGATCATTAGCATATTTTTCTTGATAAATAAAAGTTCATTCCTTCCATTATTTTATTTGAAGTCCAAGAAAGAACGTTAACTCTCCCATCATACTCATTTCAAATTCATCCTGCATAGACTTAGAAAATTTCTTGCATAGAATTTCATTAGAGGATCCAAAAATGATATCATCCACATATATTTGAACAAGTAAAAAGCTTTTGTTTTCTTTCTTGATAAATAGAGTAGTATCTACTTTACCTTTGACAAAACCATTATGTATTAAGAATTTACTTAACCTGTCGTACCAAGCTCGAGGTGCTTGCTTTAAACCATACAAGGCCTTTTTCAGTCTGAAGACTGAGTCTGGTTTCTTTGGGTCTTCAAACCCTGGTGGTTGTTCACATAGACTTCCTCATGGATGAATCCATTTAGGAAGGCACTTTTGACGTCCATTTGGAATAACCTGAAATTTTTGTAACAAGCAAACGCAAGTAATAAACGAATAGCTTCTAACCTTGCTACTGTAGCGTAGGTCTCATCATAGTCTATTCCTTCTTCTTGCGTATATCCCTTGGCCACGAGTCTTGTCTTGTTTCGTACGACTTTTCCTTTCTCATTCATCTTGTTTCTGAATACCCATTTGGCTCCAACAACAGTTTTACCTCTTGGTTTAGATGTCAATTCCCAAACATCATTAATGTTGAACTGTCTGAGCTCTTCTTGCATAGCTTTAATCCAGCTTTCATCAGATAGAGCTTCTTCTATGCTTTTGGGTTCTATTTCAGAAATAAGAGCCACAGCACTAGATTCTTCATGCCTTTTGGATCTGGTGCAAATTCCTTCATTGATGTCGCCAATGATAAGATCTTTAGGTGACTGGATTTATGTTTCCGATTCTTGGTTGATTTGTCGGGATGATGATCTTTTTCTTTGATTGAGTTTTCACGATCATCTTGATGCTGGTCTTCCGTAGTCTGAGATGCTTCTTGAGTTGTAGACTTTGGAGGGTCTGGAGCAGATTCAGATTCTTCATGATGAGTCTGACTGGAATCATCTTGCATAGAGTCTTGAAATTTGACATTCATTGACTCCTCCACAGACTGACTGTTCTTGTTGTAGACTCTGTAAGCTTTGCTTGATGAAGAATATCCAAGAAAGATGCCTTTATCTGATCTTTCTTCAAACTTACCAATTTGATCTTTAGCATTTTTCAATATAAAGCATTTGCAACCGAATACATGAAAGTATGAAACAATAGGCTTCTTACCTTTGAATAACTCATAAGGGATTTTCTCAAGAGAAGGTCTTAAAAAGACTATTGATTATATAGCATCTTTGGAAAAACACTTCAGCCCAAAATCGTGAAGAAATCTTACTTTCAATTAAAAGAGTTCTAGCCATTTCTTGAAGAGATCTATTCTTCCTTTCCACAACTCCATTTTGCTGAGGAGTGTATGGAGAAGAGAACACATGCTTAAAGCCAGATTCATTACAAAACTTTGTAAAATCTTGATTTTCAAATTCACCTCTATGGTCTGTTCTTATACTTGAAATAACACATCCTTTTTCATTTTGAACCATTTTAGCAAATTTTTCAAAATACGAGAAGGATTCTGACTTTTTTGCAAGGAAATACACCCAAGTAAAGCGGGAGTAATCGTCCACAATTACTAGGCAGTATTTCTTACCTCCAATACTCTGAGTTCTGGTTGGTCCGAAGAGATCCATATGCAACAACTGCAGTACATGATTAGTGGAGACATGATTTATTGGCTTAAATGAATTTCGTACCTATTTTCCCAGAATACATGGAGTGCATGGATTAGACTTTTGGAATGGTAATTTGGGTAGACCTCGAACAAGCTGCTTTGATGAGATCTTGGCTAATTGCTTCATATTGACATGACCAAGCTTTCTGTGCCATAGGCTTGCTTCGTCTTGAATTGAAATTAGGCATTTCGATTCATCTGGATTTACGTCCAGAAGGTATATGTTTCCATGTCTTCGACCCATGAAAGACTGAGTGGAATCTTTACTTGATCTAGAACATGTTCCTTCTTGAAAGAAGATCTTAAAACCAGTGTCACACAATTGGCTGATGCTGAGAAGATTGTAATTGAGTCCTTCCACTAAAGAAACATTACTTATTGTAAGATTTCCAATTTTCACTGTTCCAAATCCCACAATACTTCATTTGCTGTTTCCTCCAAATGAAACTTTTCCACCATTTACATGAACAAGCTTTATGAAGCAATTTGAGTCTCCTGTCATATGTCTTGAGCATCCACTGTCAAGATACCATTTTACCTTTTTCTTGACGGAGACCTACATTTAGAAAAGAATCTCAAACTTTCTTTGGTACCCAAACTTTCTTGGGTCCTTTCTTGTTAGTAAAATAAACAGTATCCGCCCATACTTTCTTAACGGGTTTCCAAACCATAGGACATTCTTTTTCAAAATGATCCGGACTTTTGCACTTTGAACATCTGAGGGCATTTCGACCTACAGACTTTACAAAAACTTTCTTGAAATGATTTTTATAAGCCTCTCTTGGGGGTCTTTTCTTAATTCTTTCTTTTACTTTAGGAAAATCAATCAAAGGAATAGTTTCATTGTCATACCTAGACCAGACTTATTAAAGTAAGGCCTTTGAGCTGAAAGAATCTTTTCAAGTTTTGCATAGATCCTATTGAAAATTTCTTTGAAATATTTGATAAGTCGCTTTTTAAAAAATTTTCTTTCAAAAGATTTTCTTCATTTTCTTTAAGAGAGGAGACATTTAAGTCTCAACTTTTAACTCTTTCTTCTAAAACAATTTCCTTTTGTTTTAGAGCTGAGTTTTCCTTTTTAAGTTCGGAAATTCTTTTGAGAGAAGTCTTAAGACTAGAACACAATTCATCAATGTATTTGGAAACTTTGATAGGAATTTTAAAATCACTTACCTCAAATTCACTGTCTGAGTTTGATCCAGAGTTTGAGTCTGAGTCTGAATGTGCCATCAGACATAGATTGGTATATTCATTGTCACTTTCTTCACACTCTGTATCACTCCAGGTTTCGGCTTTGAGAGCTTTTCGAAACTTTTCAGCTTTTCCTCTTTTCTTCTTCAGAAGAGGACAGTTGGGTCTGATGTGTCCCTTTTTCTTACATTCGAAGCAGACTACATCTTTGTTTGGTTCCTCATCATCAACAAACTTAGTCTGTTGTCTTTGAAAACTTTGTTTCCTTGAGTTGAACCTTCTTCCTTTTCTATTCAGTTTTCTGAATCTTCTTATCATGAGAGCAAGCTCCTCATCATCCATGTCATCTTCAGAATCTGCATCATCAGAATCATCAATTGATTTTAATGCAATGGATTTCTTACCTCTTGGATCTTCATCTTCATTGATTCGTTCCACTTCATAAGACTGAAGAGGTCCAATCAGCTCGTCGACAGATAGTGGCATAATTCTTTGCGTCTCTCTGATTGAAGTCTTTATGTGATTCCAATCCTTGGAGAGTCCTCGCAGTAGCTTGTTTACTTTCATAGGATCATAAGTTTTTTATCCTTGATTCTCAAGACCATTGACAATATCTGTAAAACGGCTAAACATGTCAGTTATTGATTCTCCTGGTTTCATTTTGAAGGCTTCATATTGACCGAGGAGAATGTTAATTCTGGTCTCCTTCACTCGATTTGTTCCTTCATAGGTGATATGCAATCTATCCCAGACTTCTTTTGCTGTAACACAAGAAGATATTTTATTATATTCAGTTGGTGACAAAGCACAATATAAAGAGTAAATTACTTTTGCATCGAGTGCTTGTCTCTTGATAATCTCTTCCTGAGACATTCCGCTGGTCTCAACAGTTTCTTTTCCTCTTTCTAAGATAGGTGCAGCTGTAGGAGTAATTCCTTTTTCTACAACGTCCCATTCCAGAGGATCCTTTGATCTTAAGAAGGCTTTCATCTTGTTCTTCCAGATGTTGTAATCCTTTCCATCAAAGTAGGGAGGTCTGGTATTGCTTTGACCTTCCATCAGCCCTGGTGCTAGCATACTAGCCATGGATCTTTTACTCTGAAGTAAAACACTTCAAATAAAGTGAGTACACGAGCTCTGATACCAATTGATATGGCTAGAATAAGTACCTAGAGGGGGGTGAATAGGTGTATGCAATAATCTTATCGATAATGTCACAATTCTCGATAGTTAAAGGATTAGAAACAAACGATAATTAAAGTAAGATTGAGAGAAGGGAAGAGAATATTGAACACGCGGTTTATAGTGGTTCGGCTTATTTCAAGCCTACGTCCACTCTTCTGCACTGACAGCCTATTGTCTGGATTCCACTATGAACAAAGAGATGTTACAGCAATGTTCTTTCTTGATCTTTCGGTGTAGATGATCTACCACACTCGCTCAAGGTATCACTAAGTATAGACACTCTCTGTGAGTACAATTTCGCTCAGAATGAATTGACTAATAATCAAGGTGCTTCAGAGTCTGGAATTCTTTTATCGATCATGTCTAAAGTAGCTAGAACGACTTCCTTTTATACTCCTTTATGCCATCATACCCGTTGGCACTTTCCAAAGGAGTTCCTCCAATCTACCCGTTGGACGGAATCAATTAAGAAGATCATTCGAGCTATTAAAGGAACTTGACGATAGCCCATCAATCCTGTTCGCCCATACAATCAGGATCTTGGTTTCCAAGAATAGAACCTTCCAAGAATACTTCATCGATCATCGGATCTTCAATCGATCTTGATAACGAATGAATAAATCCGTTGCAATTATCCAGCCAAGAGATCTTCTCCAGAAGGTAGGAATAAATCTTCAACCAAAAACTTTGGCTCTGGATTTTCTTTGTCACTGGATTAGAACAACTCCACAGAATAGTCTTGAGTCTTGAGTCTTGAGTCTTTGAGTCTGGTGATCTGAAAGTCTTCAGACTTTAAACAGAAGGCTTGCAAATATCCAGACTAGACTGATAGAAACGTTTTGTCAGCTTCAAAATATTCTGGATAGATTTCTCCAACAGTTTTCTGCTAAAAGGCTATCCCTAAAGGGCTTGAATGGGAGTTGTTCGCCCACTGTGGAAAGGCATACCTGTAGGAAATTTACTCTCCTTCCCTGGTTCTAAGTCTAGGTCCATTCATGGTATCAAAGCCATGGTTTCATTTTTAATGTTATCCATTCCATGCGCTTGGTAGGAGAATCTAGTGCTAAGAAGATCTCTTCACATCATGTCCACAGAACCAGAAATTCTCGAAGCGCCCGTTTCTCTTGCTCCATCTACATCATCTTCAACCCCCTCAGAATTTCGTGTTTCCAATGCTTCTAAGATAGATTATCTCTATGAAGTCTCTCTTAGTGATAAAACCAAAATTTCTGAAACTCAACTTCCTCTCATGAATCCTTACTCTGCTTTTGCTAAACCCAACTTGTCATTTTCACCTATCCGCTCAATCCGTCAGCTTATTCACCAAACCCCAAAGCAAGTAAAATAGTACATCCAGTCCTCCAAATTAGACCAACATCCCATTCCTGCCACTGAAAAGGAGTATTTTGTTACTCTTTAAATCCCTCCAGAATTTCTCAGACAATGGGCTCAACAGGGATACACTCATGTTCATTATGGTGTTGTTCGTTTTGCTCTCACTTTTCATGTCATAAAGGTTTGCCAGTTGTGGCAAGAATTACGTTGTTAGATACCAGATTTTTACAATATCAACATGCTTGCATCGGTACTGTCTAAACTGCTTTGAATGCTGGAACAGTCTTTGTGACTTTGTATCCAAACTTCAACATCGCCCTTTCAGACCCCCAGCTACTCTCTTTCTTAAAGGTGCAAGTTCAGCTCACTGGAGCTCCTCAAACTGCTGACTCTGTAGCTGTAACACTACATTAGCAGATGGTTTATCGAGTGCAGAACCATGCTCTTGATTTAAACTTCAACAATGATAATGAATATGCTTTGTTTATCTCCATGCAAAATGATCAGGCATCATGCATCCATGTTCCTAGACAGATCTCGGAGGACACATTGGCTAAACTCCTTCCAGAGACTTGGATTACCAACTATGAAAAGCTACACCAGCATAACAAGCTTTTCCAGTCTATGGACTCTGAGTTCGTTCGGAAAAAAGATGGAATTATTTCCATCAAATTTGGCAAGGAAAAGGAAGAAAGTCCATCTATCTTCCAAACCCTCTTTATGATTGAATTATGTGTTCCTGAATCAATTTCCGAGCCAGATTCAAAAAAGCTTATTCGACACTTTAACAGTGATGGACATCCTGTTCATTACTATAAGGACAAGTATGGTCATTGTTTTTGGGATCCTTTTTGCCAATGTTCCTATTGTACAAATTCCCATGATGAGGTAAACCCATATGATAAACCTCCACCTCGGCGAAAAAGGCCAAAGGATAAGGTGTACCAAAGATACTTAAACGGAGATCCCTCTGTTGATACTCTTGGTGAATGTGATAAGTACCAGTTCATGGTTTCTTATGCACCACCTTCACCACCTGAATTTAGTACTACACCCCAGGCTTCACTAGATCCACCAAAATCACCTCCACCATCTCCCCCTCAGAAAAAACAAGCTCTCTCTCCGTTCTATAAGCCAATCCTAAAATGGGCTAAGAAGCATTCTTACCCATTTGAGGCTCCAGCAAAAACACCACCCACTTCTTCTATAGCCATGTTCCCTGAAACTGACTTTCTCCCTCTTGTTAGAGAAAGTTCTAAACTTTCATTTCCTGCTCCAAAGGAATTCATTGACCCACAAGGCAGATATCGTCATGTTCCTAAGATAGCTGCCCCCACCGATATGGATGAACATGGGAGACAGAGAAAGAATCCTGCTGCTGAAGCTGTTCTAAATTGGCAATCAGAGACTCTGTTAGCACAAAACAATGCCTTCAAGGCAATTGATTCCAAGATTGGAAATGTGCAACAAGATCTCCGAAAGTATGATGAGACCACCAAGAAAATGGTTTCCGAATTCCAAAAAAGGCTAAATGCCTTGGAATCAGGACAACATTTAGGGTATCATCACCTAGAGAGCCCAAAGCCGGAGATAGAAAAGCTCAAGAGGCAAATCCAACTCCTTGAAGAAGGAAGGTTCATACCTTTTGATCCTTTTGCAACCACTGTAAGAACTGGGTATTTGCCTTCACCACCCCAACCGTCTATTTTTGCTGCCATCCCAGAAGATTCTTTCAGAAAAGAACCGAATGTGGCAGAAATGCGAAATTGCCTAAAAAATCTACAGAAGGATAAAGGAAAAGAGAATGCCTACAGAATCAAGTTCAATTGTTATAAAAGAAAGGCCAGATCAGATGATGTTATCCAATCCATTAGAATCTTTTCTAAAGGATTTGGGTACTCAGGAACCTAACCCTGTTATCCAACAGCCTGATCCTACCATTCCAGAAAATCAGATTCTGTTTCCAGTTGAACAAACTTCTCCTAATATCTTTGATACTGAATTAGATTCAGTATCTCTTTCCTCCTCTTCATCCTTCTTAATTCCTATAGTTGATTCCCTCCCTATTGCGCCAATAACTTCATCAATATTCATGGCTGATCCTCCAGATTATGAGATGGAATCAAACTATTTTGAGCCAGAAAATGTTCAGACAAACAATCCCGGACAGCATGTGTCCATGGTATCAAAACAGTTTTTCACCATTGATGATATTCCTTATCATAAATGGCTAGAAAGACTTGAAGAATTTCATACCTGGTTGAATACTCAGTCCATCACCAATCATGATATGAATGATGCCTTTTACAATTTTGTTACGAGATTCACAGGAAGCCTCAAACTTTGGTGGAAATTAGTTTCAGAACAAGACCAGATTCATTTTCTAATGTCACCAGATTTCAGCCATGCTATCACTCTCTTATATCATTTCTTTGTGGGAAAACCCATTGACCTCATAAAAATGAAAAGAAGAGAATTTTTTGAAAAAAATGCTGCTCTCTCCAAAAGAAATATCTTGATAAGCATTATCGAGTAATGCTTCAGCTTTTCTATCAGATTGGAGCTGATCCAAATCTGAAGCATGTTTTCCTGACTTCCATCCCTAAAGAACTATCCCAGAAGGTTGAAAGATCTTTCTTTGGAAGACAAAGGAGAATACAAGATATTCCCTTGGGAGAAATACAGCAAGAAATCCATATATGCCTTGAAGAATTATGCTTAAAGCGCCAAATGGTCCGTACCTACATCACATATGACAAAGGTCTTGAGACAACCTGCTCTCGCCAGAAGTTAAAAATCAAATGTTACAAGCAAGACTGTGATGGTACTTGTGGTAAGTTTTCTCGGAAAAAGAAACATTTCAAAAAGTTCTGGATAAAGAAATCCAAACATGGCCCCAAGATCTTCCGGAAAAAGAAGAAATGGTGATACCTACGCAAAAGAAAAGATCGCACAGGCCACAAAAAGTCAAATCGTTGCTTCATCTGCAATCAGAAAGGACATTTTGCCAAAAATTGTCTTCAAGCGAGAAAATGTCAGAATCATTTAATTCATCACATTGAGAATGAAACGGGTATTTCTCTTGAAAATGATGATATTGAATTTTTATTCTCTGCTGATGAAGAACCATCTGAACAAACTCTCTGTGTCATTCCTTTTTACCAAACTTCCAGTAAAACTGAGTCGGACATAGATTCTGAAGACATTTTTCACATATCCCCCACGTCTTCAGAACCAAGCCTTGACATATTTTTAAGTCAAACTCATTGTCCCCATTTCCCTGTGAAAATTCTCACCTTGAAGTTTGCCAAACCTATCACTGTTATTGCTCTCATTGATACCGGAGCAAGTTGTTCCATCCTAGATACTAAAGTTCTGCCTGAAGAATATTGGACTCCTTATGTCCGATATTTCAACTTAGCCTCAGGAGATACTTTCTCCACAAATGTCAGAACCACTCTTGTAACTGTCCAGTTCTTTCCTCAGTGTTCCATAACCACAAAGATCTTTGGATCCAGTCTCCCCAATAAAGATCTGATAATTGGGTGGGACATCTGACTCAAATCTCTCAGCTTTGTATCATTCCTGGAAAATTTCTTAGGTATAAAGACCAATTCTTTGAGTTTGTCAACATTCAAAGACTCTTTTCCATTCAGATGAGTCTATTAGATCCAATCATGCAAAAGTTGTTAGAATTTTGTTCGGAATCCCATTTGGAATTCGCTCAAAAGTGTTCCCATCCTTTATGGGAAAATCCAGAGTTCTTTGTTCACCCTCCTTTCAAAAAGAATGAAGATATAAATCCAACCAAGGTGAGTCACATGGGAATGAAGTTAGAATATCTAGCTTTAGCTCAAAGGGAATGCTCAGAACTATTGCAACAAGGCCTTATTGAAATCTCCGATTCTCAATGGGCTTGCGAAGCCTTTTATGTCAATAAGCATGCTGAGCAAAACAGGGGAAAAATGAGACTGGTAATCAACTATCAACCTCTCAACCTTTTTCTCCAAGACGATAAATTCCCTTTACCCTCCAGAGATTCTCTCTTTACTGGTCTAACCAAGGCCCACATCTATTCCAAATTTGGCCTCAAAGCCGGATTTTGGCAATTGGGCATCCATCCTGACGACAGATCCAAAATAGGATTCTATATTCCAAACCAGTACTTCCAATGGAAATTTCTTCCTTTTGGCCTAAAGGTAGCACTATCCCTTTTTCCATAAGGCCATGTGTCGTATTTTCCAACCAATCTTGTCAAGTGCAGCCGTATACATTGATGACATCTTGCTCTACAGTCCTGATGAGCAGTCACACTGTCAACTTCTTGAGCAGTTCGCAGAAATCGTGAAGAAGCATGTCATTATGCTTTCTCAATGGAAAATGAATATTGCCCAGACAGAAATTGAATTTCTTGGTATGCACCTTAACAAAGGTACATATTATCCAGGGCCACATATTGCTCAAGAATTATTGAAGTTTTCTAAAGAAAACTTTACGACAAAATAAGTTCAGCAATTTCTTAAGATAATCAATTATCTTAGGGATTTTGTTCCAAACATTGCAAAGCTCCTGATTCCTTTGCAATCTATGCTGAAGAAGAATCCCCTGCCTTGAGGAAAATCTCAGACAAAAGCAGACGCTGACCTCAAGGAGATTATGCAAAATCTCCCACCATTACAAATACCATCAACAGGAAAAAGAATTCTCTAAACTGACGCCAGTGATGAATACTGGGCAGCCATCTTGTTTGAAGAAATTGATGGTAAGAGACACCTTTATGCTCATAAAAGTGGAAAGTTTTCTCAAGCTGAAATGCATTACCATTCCACTTTTAAAGAAATCTTGGCAGCAAAAAATGGAATAAAAAAATTTGAATTTCATCTCATCGGCCATTACTTCCTGGTAGAATTAGACATGGCATCTTTCCCTCAGATGACCAAGTTTAAACATAAGTAGATCCCAAATTCCCAACTGCTTCGATAGGCTGAATGGTTTTCAAAATACTCTTTTGAAACCAAACATATTCTTGGAAAGAAGAATGTGCTTGCTGACTTTTTGTCAAGACCAAAAGCACCAGCTGAAATTAACATATACATCAAAAGGCCTACTTTCCATATGCTCAATCATGGCGTGAAATACAAGATTGAGAAGATCAAAGATTTGCCAAGCTGGAAATATCCTCAGGAGATTGTTCAGCAAATCCAGAATGATAGTCTCGCTGAGAACTTGGAAAATCTTATGTGGCAATGCCACACAGACCTATTTAGAAACAATGGAGGTTCGATTCTTTATGCTTTTGGGCTAAATTCAGATTATCCATTCATTCATTCTCTTATCTGGAAGGAAGATGATTTCTCTGATTAGCTCAAGACATTATTATGGTACTTAACCAATAAGTACTTGATAGCCATTGAAATTCCAACCAGAAGATTCATCACCAACCTCACTAGGATATTCTTACTCAGAAGAAATATTGAAAGAGAAAGTGATAAAAAATATTTTAGACTTTCTCAATTGGTTCTATCCTCCTACTCACTGGAAACATCTCTTGGAGAAAGAACTAAGAACTGTGACACCAAATCTTGAAGTCCATACTATCCTGTTTTTCCGAGGTCCATGGCACTTTTTCAGAAATAATGGCAATATCATTAATGCCCCACATGAAATAGGAACCACATCCTACAAACCTCACTTGGATAGTACAGAAGCTCGGATTCACAAATCTTATACAGGATCTGTTAGATCTTGTGAACACCAGTACTAAGAACTCTAGAGAATCTTGTGCCAGGAGAACAATACCATTCTTGAAGAAGTATGAAATTATAATGTACCCACTGCATGTGATCATTATGACCTAGCACTAGAAGCCAAAGAAGAACTTAGGCAATATAGACAAGCTGCATCTTCTCAGGATCATGAAATGACAGGTGCATATGACTTTGTTTAATCTACTCAGGACCCCTATGCACGCTTTGGAGGTCCTTTGTCCCAAGACCCCTACGATCAAGGACCTTCATCCTTGTCTCAAAGCATGGACACATCCTTCTATGCACAACCATCAAATTGGCCTCAGCCAAGCATTCCTGCCGACACCGTAGAAGATGACAATACAAACTGGGTTGAAGAAGAAGCATCCCACTGGGCTCATGAAGAAGCATCCTCATCTTGCCAGCTCAACTAGATTCTATCACTAGAAGACCTTGAAGCACTTGAGCAAAAGTATGATGAACATTGCCTAGCAACAGTATACAGCTCGGATGACTTCGACTATGACTGCAATGCTCGTGACGGACGAGACCGCTGAACAAATCTGCTGTCCGTACATGTTCACTGTAGCAAATCATTGTTCATTTTTACTGTAGCACTAGGCTAGGGAAAGTATTGTTCATAGTACAGTTACTGTTCATAATGTGCGAATAATTCCCTCCCGGAAGTTTCCGGTGCCTCTGTTTGTATTTGGACCCAAGAGCTTGGTCCTTGTGTGTGACCTCTTTTTGTCTATATAAGGCAAGGAGGGTGTAATGTGTTGGGCAGAGTCCCTTGAAGTAAAGTGAGTGTTTTGTGAAAAACCTCTATGGCTTTCTAAACTTCTCTTCTTCTCCGGCCTGGTAGGATCCTCCAAGAAATGTAGCTTGGGTAGGTTAGAAATGTTTCCATTTTGGCATCTCTGAGTGTCTCTAGGTTCTGAACTAAATGACTAAGTGGTTTTCTGCTAAAAGGCTATCCCTGAAGGGCTTGAACGGGAGTTGTTTGCCCACTATGGGAAGGCATACCTGCAGAAAATTTACTCTCCTTCCTTGGTTCTAAGAATGCACATGACTCATTGATTAGATACATCACCTCGGAGAATGCACGTGGCTCGGTGACTGAGTACATCACCTTGGAGAATGCACGTGGCTCGGTGATTGGGTATGTCATCTTAGAGAATGCATGTGGCTCAGTGACTAAGTATGTTGCCTTGAAGAATGCACGTGTCTCGATGACTAGATATATTATTTTGGAAAATATATGGTATCATTTAAAATGACCAAGAAATGATCCGATTGACATGTAATCGACTAGGTCGATTGATCGATGTTTCGATTTGTAGTGGTTGATTGGGTGCTTATTCGAACTATACTGATTTGTAGGTGGAAATCTGAGGCCAAGGTAAGTCCTCTAACCCGTGTGCATAGGCAGCCCTTATGGCATATTGGTTTCCTAATCGGGTCTTAGGAGGGTAGAACTTGCTAAGACGTAGTCTCACCTCATTGTGGGATAACATTTCAGGCTCTTAGATGGTAGCATCTCTACCTTCTCGTCCTTCTATGCATTTTGGTATCCTCGAAAAGGTCACAGAGATAAGATACCACTTCCATATACACAACCACCCCGAAGGACTAGAATACGTATTGATTAAGTCGACCGTTTGGGTTGACGTGGGTAGAGATGCCTTGAGGTCCCACGAGTATCGGTTGTGGTACTGTCACTACCACAATGGGCGAAGAGAAGGTCCCATACCGGAAAATGATGTGCCTTTGTACATATTGGAAGAGGCGTTCGGAGAAGGGACGGCAAATCTTAATGATGGATCGGTAGTGGATGCCAAGGATCCTAAACTCGAGGAAGATTCTCGTACTCCCGTGTACTTAATTGAAGATGCCAACTGGAGCGAAGAAGAAGGGGAGATCGTTGAGCAGGAGAAGGAACAGGAGGATGAACCTGTAGAAGAGGAGCCTGAGGACGAGCCTGAAGATGAACCCGAGGTGGAACCTGTAAAGGAGGAGCTCAAAGAAGAAGAGTATGAAGAGGAGGAGTTTGAAGGAGATTCTAAGGAAGACTTGGAGGAAATGGATCCCGGAGATGATCCAGAATATGACTCGGATGAAGACTGAGATTCCATCCTATTTTGCAAACCCGAAGATGTGAATTGATATGTGATAGATCAGACTTTTTTGAATAGTATTTTAAGATATACTATGTGGTTTGCTGTGTATAAAAGTGTGGTTATGATTTTTCATGTTGGAAAAATATGGTCATACTTTTCTATCTCATTATTTTATTGTTTGGGGATTTTATTATATGCTTCCGCTTGCGTATTAAAATGAAAGGGTTGGCGATGCGTCCTGAGACGTCACTATTAATCAACCTGGTGAGGGATGGACGCTTATTCGAGGATCGGGGTGTGACAAGCTGTCGTGTAGAACTTAGTTCTTGATTATAATAAACAATAGTTTAAGTTACGAGAGGTGGCTCCCACGAAATCACGCTGTCGTGTAGCACTTAGTTTTTGACTATCATAAGCAACAGTATAAGGTACTAGTGGTGGCTTCCACGAAGTTATGCTATCGTGTAGCACTTAGTTCTCGATTGTAATAAACAATGGTACAAGGTTTTAGGGGTGGCTCATACGATGCTTTGCTATCGTGCACATTTTGTCCTTTACCTGCTGGCAACCAATCGATTTTCTCTACACATCTCACCCTCTTTCAATGGTTGTTATGTAAAACAATAACAATAAACCACAATCATGGAACAATCATTCGCGCCTCATCACGCATAAGTTCGAAGCATATCACAAATCAACCACACCACAACGATCAATATGAAATTCTAGCAATTGGCTATCCCATTATAATTTTTGGAAAATAATAAATAATTAAATAAATGCAAATAAATAAATAAATAAATTGTGATTAATTAAACTGAACTACTTAATTAACCTAACCATGTATGCGCCTCATCAACCAAGCTACCTCTTAGCTTCCAACATATAACCAAAACACCAAAATTCCCTTTTAAAATAACCTTAGTAACTCCATTTTTTTTTTCGTTCAAACTTTCCAAAATAAATTTGTACGGAGTCACGTACTTGAAATTAACCCGCCAAACTTTGCACACATCTAGTATAAAACCTCATCATTTTATTGAGCGTATAAAACTTGGCGTCCAAACCCGACACCTCATTTATTTTCTATTTTCTTTTCCAAACACCCCATTTTGGAACTAAACTTTAGTAACCCCTCTTTTTTGTTTTTTGTTAAAGTCTTTAGAAATAAATTCGTAGGTGCTCACGTACTCAAAATTAATCCATCAAACTTTACACGCACCTAGTTTAAAACCTCATTGTTTTATTGGGCAAATAAGTTTTGGTGTCCGAACCCAACACCTCATTTATTTTCTATTTAATAGTCCAAGAGGTCACTTTTTGCAATAGTAATAAACCACAAACATAGAACAACCATTCGTATAACCTTATGTGTAAGTCCTATGCAAGCCAAAAGTCAACCACATCACCAAATACACATGATTCGGCAATACTACACCAAGAACAACAACAAAATCACAACTAGTCCTAACTGGTAGAAACTGGGCCACTCGCACATCTCCAAGTTTAAATCCAGAAACCTAACCAAACGAGTTTGGAAAATTCCCAAATTTGAATATGTTGTAAATGACACATAAAAGAATATTTTTTTTATGCAGACAACTTAAACCATATCTTTCTAGATTAAGCCTAGCAAATTGTTCAATTCAGTACAAAAACTGGGCCCGTTTCCAGAAAGTCTATTTTCCAAAATTAGTTTGGTTCGAGGTTCAAAACATGTCCGTTTGAGCTGAAATTTGACTATGCTAAATTAAAAGATATGATAAATAACTTTTGCGAAGAAATTATTTCCAAATTCGAAACTTAAGAGTTGATAAAAATCCCTAGAATCCCGAAAGGTCATAGATTCCAACATAGTCCGAGATTCTATTTGCAAATGACGAAGCTGAAATATTATTCTTTTAAATCTCTAAAAATATTGAGTAAAATATATGTTATAGATGAAGATGTCTAAAACATTTCTTAAGAAGGAATCAACCTCAAAATCATAGCCCATTTCGATCCACAAAAATGGCAAATGGTGTCCAGAAACCAGATTCGGGGGAAATGCACTCAATTAGGCTAAACCAACCTCATTAATGCTAATCCACCTCATTAGCTCAACACTAATACATATTAAGGCTAATATAACCATACTAGATTAACACTAATTCATGTTAAGACTAATATCACTTAATACTAATCTAATCAAGCTAATTACGCTAATCTAACCCCTTAAGCGCAATTAACAACATAATCAAGGATTAGGGAGTTAACTCACCGGATTAGGACGGCGATGGGTTCACGGCGATGGCAACGCGACGGCGGTGAGATCTTGTGACTATGGCCTCTCCAACGGAGGCTCAACGGTGGAGGAAACGGCCTAACAAGGCTCTCGGCCAAGGGGGAAATCCGGTTATGTGGAGTTGGCTGTTGGTGCGGCCGCGGGGTGAGCTGGTGGCGAGGTAGTGAGGTGGCTGTGCGGCGGTGGAATGAAGATGATGATGCGATGAAGTGGTTAGCAGCAGCCCAAGTGGAAGAAGATGCAACAAACCAGAACCAGGGGGAGGGAAAATAGGCGTGAGGTGGTGTTGTGGTGAAGCTGTGGTGGAGTGGTGCTGGTGGTTGACGAAGTGGATGGTGGGGTGCAGCAAAAAGGAAGGAGAAAAGCTGGAGGGGAAATGGCATGAGGGGAGGGGATGAGCGTGGGGGAAGGAACGGGCAGAAGGAGAAGAATGGGGCGTGAGGGGAGGGGGGAAATGAAGAAGAAAAAGGGCAACTGGAACAGGGAGTGGATGCACGCCTAAAGGAAGATAATGGGAGAGAGAAGAGGGAAAGCCAAGAAGTCAATGCCTTAGCCAATGGAAAGCCAAATGAAATATCTAAACCATCATTGTAAAGCCTCTAAAGTCTTCATGCTTCATCCCTTTGTCTCCCAATTACTTTATCAAGCTTAATTTCCCAAAAATACGCTTAATTGGGGTAGAAAAATCCAACTTGGTCTACCCATCCGAATTTCACTTATTTTTCCGAAAACCGATTTTTTCGCAAAATTCCAAACTAGTAGAAATTTCTCCGAAAGATGAGACGAAGTCCTATAAATGAATCGTGACATGCTCGAATGCTCGATTCCCAAGACTGAATTCAATTTCGTGGTTAAAATCGACCGAACGCGATTTTAGAGCGACCTAACCTACCGGGTAGCTTTTAGAAATTTTAGCGCATTTGACCCGTGGTCAATAATTTCGATCTATGTTTGTGCATCTTCGACTCTTCGGCGATGTTTAGTTGTCGTAAAAATCTCAAAGTTTCAAGTATGGGTACCGAGTACAAAATCGACAGAAAATCAGGTTAGTGTTGTTCGACGTGAATTTCATAATCATGTGGAATCACCCACAATTCAATTACATGATTTCTTTGAAATGACCTATAACCGATCACTAATCACTTATAACGGTGCCGTATTAACCCTTGCTGATTATCACGGTCGAGCAGTTGATTTCTGATCGAATTCTCAAGTCTGTTGCGTTTATACCCCTTAACAGCTTCACCTGATAGATCAGTTAACTCTTGAGTGTCCAACTCAGAGTAAAACGACCATCGGCGTGTCGACGAAATGCCCATTTCATAAAATCGAGACGGGGTCAAATTTCAGGATGTCACAACTCTTCCCCTTTTATAAAACTTTCATCCTCAAAATTTAAACCATTATAATTTTTCTTCAAAAAGGTGGAGGTACTGACGTTTCATCGATTCTTCACTTTCCCACGTTGCTCCTTTCGATCTACTATTCAAACCGGTCTCGAGCCTTTCTTGAATAACTTTGACGGCGTCGACTGATTGCTGAACCAATCCAAGGCCAGTAATCTTCCGCTCTCCGACTTCATCCCAACAAACTAGAGTTTTGTAGGCTCTGCCATACAACGCTTCAAACGATGCCACTTGAATACTTTGCTGATAAATGTTTGTTGTAGGCGAACTCAACTTGGTGAAGCTGTTCCTCCCAATTTCCTTTGAAGTCCAATACGCAAGCTTGTAGCACATCCTCGAGGGTTTGGATCATCCTCTCAAACTGGGCATCATCTGTGGATGATAGGTTGTGCTGTACTGTAACTTCATTCCCAATGCGGTTTGTAAAATTTTCTAGAAAGTTGCCATGAACTTTAGGTCTTGATTTGATGTGATCGTCATTGGCACTCCATGAAGATGAACTACCTGTCGGACGTACAATTAAGCATATCTGTCCAATGCAAAGTCCTTTCGTATGGCGATGTCCTCCATATTCGGTTCCTCAAATGACGTATCCACTAAGGTTACCAAATAACCTTGGCAACCCACATCCAGTAACCGGGTTGCCTCAATAAATATTGTTCGCTTTGGCCCATCCCATACCAAGCCTCACGGTTTTATCCCTTGGCGCATAGGTAGGCACAATCCCAAGAGGTCACCTATCCTAGTAGTGCACTACCCTAAGCTCGCTTATCCTTCAGGTTTAGAGGCACTAATTGACTTCCAAGGTTCAGTTTTAAATCATCCCAAAACCTCTTTGCCTTTTCCACTAGGTCCTCTATTAGTCTCAGTGCATACTTGGACAGCTCGACAACTTCGCTTCATGCTGATCCACTAACATTTGGTTCTGACGGAAATGCTGGAAGTCGGCCAATTTATGTTCCTTAGAGTCTCTAGCGCCTAAACGATCCCATCCAACCTAGGATTGCCTGGTGCTCCTCTTCTAGCACCAGCCTGAGGTGGTACTTTTCCCTTGGTACTAGCCTGAGCTGACGCTCTACCTTTAGTACCCACTCATCTCGATGCCCTTCCTCTGGCACCTGTCATAGCTCTTACGCCAGTCTCTGAGGGGCTCTCTGCTCAAGATCGCTCATTTTACATGATCTTTATAGAAACATGCCTTCCAATTCCAAGAAGGAATCAAAAATTTGAGCAACCCGCATAAAACAATCTACCAATCAACTAATCAATCACATGCATCTGCATAAGAAAAAGGCATTCCCTGCTAACTATCCCATGACTCATCATACCTTATCACTCCACACATTGACTAGCTCTGATACCACTTCAGGTGAGGATGTCACACCCCAAACCTCGAACGTGCGCACATCCCTCGGTGGTCGACTAAAAAAAATGCGACGTTTCCAGGATGCGTTGCTGACCCTCTTTATTTTATGCACATGTGGAAGTGGATTAAACAAACCCCGGACAACAACAGACATGGGATAGAAAAGCGGGACAACCCAAATTCATAAAAACACACTTTAAATACAATCTAAGTCAGTCCTACAAGTTTGCACACTAAGGGTGATCGGGTCTAGGGTGGGTAAGGTCTAGACTTGGACCCTGTACCCGATCCTGTTATAACCGGTTCCTCTTTTTTGGACCCTGTACCCGACCCACCCTTTTTTCTAGTTTGGTTCAAGGGTCAACACCATTTCCATTGGAACCTGTTTTGCAATCTCCCGATATGCTATATGACTTCGAATTTTATATTTATACGCGAGAAAATAACGTAATCCTCATAATTTGTATCAACACATTAAGCACTTGTAATAAATAAATACATGAACTTTTTGACAAAACATAAAATTAAGGATTCACGGGGCTAATTATAATTAATAAAATCATAAGGCAAATAATTAGCAACATACATGGTCTAATATTAATCTTATTCCCACAACTACTACATGAAGCTACTCATTTATGCAAGCATAGCTTCTCCTACAAAAGAGAAATTAGGCGAGCCAATCCATGTGGTACACAATAATTTGGCGACAACAAACACCATCCGTCCGTCAGACGGTGTGAGAGGGAGCCGATGAGGGAGGGATGTCACGCCTTGATCCTCGAGCGCGTGTCCATCCCTCAGTGATCGATTAAATTGCGACATTCCAGGATGCGTCGCCGACCCATTCATTTTAATGCAAATGCGGAAGCGAATAAATAAATCCCCAGACAATAACAGAGATGGGATAGAAAAGCAGGGTCACAGATTTGGAAAACCACAACACACTTTTATACATATCAAACTAAGTCATATACAATACTAGTCTATTCACAAGGTCTACAAAAGGTAGAGGAGCTACAGGTCCTCTAAGCATTTGAACCCTCTCTCGAAGACTTCGGGGTCTCTGGCTTCGGGCAACTTGGGTCTACCACTACACTACCAAGAGGGTCAGCCGTACCCTTGCCAAAAGCGACCTCTAGCATTGACATAGGGATCTCAAATTTCGGTAGGGGATCTTCTCTAGGTCCATCTCGCTTGTGACGATACCATAATCTATATTGATGGGGTACCATCTATGATAGACCCGCATCAACCCAGACAACGGATCTCACGAGTTCGTAAACCCAGGCTCTTTAGCCCTCATGAAGAGGAATGTAAGAAACTTGTTCGGTGACCTTCTTCGGCTGGCCAAAATGTTCGGGAAGAACCTCCATCTAAGGACCTGAAAATGTTAGCCCACGACGGGGTGAGACAACGTCTCAGCAAGTCCACCCCCTAAACTCCGACTAGAAATGAAATACGCCTAAAGGCAATCTAGTCACACACGGGATAGAGGACTTATCTTTGCCTCAATTCATTCCTGCAAATCAGTATGATTCATATATTTAACCAATCACTTCAATTCAGATCAAATCATCGATCAATCGATCTGCTCGATTCCATGCCATCAATACCATTCATACAATTTGATCAATACAAGCACTGCTCACCCAAGCTGAAAATAAATGGTATAGCTTACTAAAGCTGATAGATATATAATAATGCTCACCGAAGCTACTATATATCTATATTGCTCACCGAAGTTGATATATAATAGATGCTCGCCGAAGCTGATAGATATCTATAGTGCTCACCGAAGCTGCTAGATAATATAGCTCACCGAAGCTAATAGATATATATATATATATCAATAATGCTCACCAAAGCTACTATAGTATACTCCTCACCGAAGCTGATATGTCAAGGCCCGCAGGCTGATATAGTATACTATTCTCACAAACTAACAATTCACCATTTTTATAGTATCCGATAAAAATAATTGTATGTGGGTACATGGTCGGCCTGAGCAAAAAAAACAATATCTTTCTTTTATAAAATCTCATTAATTATAATAATCCATAAATACATTTTTGTTGTTGTAAACCGACGCTCGGTATTTTCCAATTAAATATCGAAATTACTCAATTTTGGGATAAACACCCAAAATTATAATTCTCACTCAATTAAATAAACCAATCATACCATTGCATTCAGCATGAAATTCTGGTCACCGGCAATCCCGGTATAATTTTTGAAAAATAATAAGTAATTAAATAAATGCAAAAAATAATTAATAAATACTATTAAATGCCATAAATGCAAACTTAGACCGGAAAAGCCTAATTAAATACCAAAATGGGCCAAAAAAATTTCTGAACCTATCTAGATAAATAATACAACCTGTTTAGTTACTAATTAAGTCGATCTGACCACCTAACATGCATGAACGAGTAATTAAATTGCTAATCCGTTCTAACTAACCACCTAAACCTTAATTAGCCTAAACTAAACAACCCTTAAGCATAATTAACTCCATAAGCCAAGTTTAGTAAGTAAACTCACTGGTTTTGAAATTCGATGAGTCCATGACAACGGTAAGGCAGAGAAGGGCGACAAACTTCGAAGCGGTGGCTGGCTTCAGCTTCTATTGATGGGCCGAGGGAGGGAGTTGAGCGATGAATTGGGCTGGAAACGACAAGAGTGGCTGGCAGACAGTTGCAGTAGGGCTTGGCAGAGGCAGATGACGACGGAGCGGCGAGAACGGGGCTTTGGCTGAGCTTGATGGGCTCGGGGGACGGCCTGGGGTCGCGGCTGGAGCGGAATGACGCATGGGGCAGACGCAGCTCGCGCGGGGGACGCGGTGCGACGCGGGCGGTGCAGTGAGGCGCAACGGTGGTAAGCGGGTGTGTGATGGCAGGGGAGGGAGGCTGCTTGGCTTCTCTCTAGTTTTTGGGAGTTTCAAATGGACAAGAAATGGAGAAATGTGGTCTGAGGAAGAAGATGAAGATAGCTGCCCAAGTGGAGGGTCCCTTTAGCCTCAAAAGTCTTCCTCTATCACCTTTATCCCCTTGACAAAGCCCCTCCTCAATTGGCAGACCTCCTCAGCCAATTTTGTGCATCAAACTCTCCTTAGAACATGTCCCAAATGGTCCAAAAGGTGAGGGACCAAGGGGCCTACGAATTTGGACTTAATTTCCCCTAAATTGAACCAATTCTCTCCAATTGGACTCAAATCGGTCCCTATAATTTCCACCAAGGTGTCCTCGACCCAATTGACATTTTTTCTCCCCAATAGAACCAACTTGCATCCCAAAAACGTGATAAAACACCCCATAAGTGCAATTAATGGCCTGATCAAGGATTAGGGAGGTAACTCACGGTTTTTGATGGCGGCAGGTTCACGGTGACGAGAATGAGAACACGAAACAACCGTGTCTCAAACAGAGGCTCAACGGAGGCGGTGGCTGCCCTACAAGCTCTCGGCCAAGTGGGGCTTGGCTCGGCTTGGGTTGGTTGGTCTCGGTGGAGGTACTTGGCTAGAAGGGGGAGGAGCTGCAAGCTGGCTGAGGTTGTTGGTGGTGCGGCTGTGAGGTCAGGACAGGGTGACGCTGAGGCGGATGGGGACGGATGGTGAAGCTGGAGGTAGCAGTTCCATAGGACAAGCTGCTGGGCTTGGGGTGAGTTGGGTTGTGGAGGTGGGACACGGTTAGATGTTGGACTGTGGGTTGGTGAAGCTGTTGAGCTTTGGTGGTGTTACTGGTCAAGACGCTGGACATGGAGAGTGGCGGTGTGGTGGTGATGTGATGAAGCTGCGGTGGAATGGTGTTGTTGAGGAGTTGGCGTTGGGATGATGGGTGGTGGGCTAATGGTGATGGCGTTAAGATAGAAAGGAGAATGGAGGTTGTGGCAGCAAGAAAGAAGAAGGAAAGCTGGTGGGGAAATGGGCAGTCTGCTGGTGGTGGGGGTTATGCGTGCATGAGGGATAGAGAGAAATGAGAGAGAGAGAGAGAGAGAGAGAGAGAGAAAGAAGCAAGAAGTCAAAACCAATGAAGAACTTAGGAAAATATCTAAACCACTCATCACAATGCCCCCAAAGTCTTCATGCCCCAAAGTCAAGTGCCCAACCAATGAGAAATTAGCTCTAATATCACCCAATTAAGCCAATTTAGGGGTAGAAAAACTTTATTTTTCAACCCATCCGAATTTCCTTTTTATTTCCTTTTTGTCCGAAAATCATTTTTCCGCAAAATTTCGGACTCGACGAAAATTCTCCGAAAGATGAGATGACGTCCAATAAATGAATCATGATATGCTTGAACATCCGATTCCCGAAACCGAATTCAATTTCGTGGTTAAAATTGACCGAACATGACTTTAGTACGATCTAACCTATTTGGTATCTTTTAGGGATTTTAGCACATTGGACCTGTGGTCGATAATTTTTGATTCACGTTTGTGCATCTCCGAATCGTAGACAACTCTCGGTTGTCATAAAAATCATGAGGTTTCAATTACATGTCCCGAATATAATATCGATAGAACATTGGGTTATTGCCGTTCGACGCGAATATCGCAATCGTAAGGAACCACCCACAATTTGAGTATGTAATTCCATCGAATTGACTTATATCTGTTTGCTAATCGATTTATAACGGTGTTGTATTGACCCTTGCCGATTATTATGGTCGAGCGGTCGATTTTTGATCGAATTCTCTAGTCTGTCGCATTTATTTCCCTTAACGGCCTTACCTAATAGATTAGTTAACTCGTGAGTGGCTAGCTCTAAGTAAATTAACCATAAGCGCGTCAACGAAACAACCATTTCATATATTTGAATCAGGGGTCAAATTTCGGGATGTCATAACTCTTCTCTTCTTATAAAAATTTCGTTCTCGAAATTTAAACAATTACAATCCTTCCACAAAAAGGTGGGGGTATTGACATATCATCGATGCCTCGCTTTCCCACATGGCTCCCTCCATTTTGAAGTGTTGCCAAACCACTTTAACTAAGGGAATCGTCTTATTACATAGCACTTGCTCTTTTCGATCCACTATTCGAACCAGTCTCTCCACGTACGGCACTCTCTTGTGCATGTCTAATTCCTCGAAATTTATCACGTAGATTGGATCAAGTTCATACTTCCTTAACATCAACACGTGGAAGATGTTATGCACTTGAGCAAGTCTCGGCGGTAACGCAAGATGATACGCCAAAGTTCCAATTCGCTCCAAAATTTCAAATGGACCGACGTACCTCGGGTTTAGCTTCCCTTTCTTGCTAAAGTGCAAAGTACCTCTAATTGGCGACACTTTGAGGAATACTTTCACCTACTTGGAACTCCAGTGGTCTACGCCACTTATCTGCATAACTCTTCTGGTGACTCTGAGTGGTCTTGAGTTTATCTCGAATGACTTTGACGGCGTCGACTGACTGTTGAACCAACTCAGGGCTTGTGATCTTATGCTCTCCAACTTCATCCCAACAAACAGGAGTCCTGCAGGTCCTGCCATACAACGTTTCAAATGGTGCCATCTTGATACTCTGCTAGTACTCATTGTAGGTGAACTAAACTAGATGAAGCTTGTTCCTTACAGCATCCTTTGAAGTCCAATACGCAAGCTCGCAGCATGTCCTCAAGGGTTTGAATAGTCTTCTCAAACTGGCCATTCGCCTGCAGATGATAGGCTATGCTGTACTGCAATTTCGTTCCCAAGGTAGTTTGTAAGCTTTTCCAAAAAACTGCCGTGAACTTCGGGTCTTGATCTGACATGATTATTATCACGACCTCTCTTTTTGCCATCGGGGGGAAAAAGGAAGAAGGTTTAGGGGTATTTTCCTAAAGAGGCGGACTAACGGCCCTAAACTAGGTGTGGGCTCTCCCAAGCCCATACCTCGCATGACATTAGATTTTGTATTCTAATTCTTAACAACTTATGTATTTCTAGGAGTCGCCACTAGCCTATTAGGGTCAGCTAGAAACCAATCAAGACGCAGGAGTGTTGTCTCGATTCCTACGCAACTAGAGATTTCTAGGAACAGGGACTTGTTTACGCCAATGTTTATATTAGCGCCCTTGTGGTGCCACTAACTTGGAAGGTTGTTTATCTAAATGGCCACACAATCTTGATTGCCAATTATAATCCTTATAAAATCGCTAAGCGTCTGTTGACACCTAAATTTTGATTAGGTTTTTAATTAGGCTTTAGTTTCTTTATTTATGTATTTTGCCTCTTTTTTCGGATAAATAGATAATAATAAAAACAACAAAAGAAATTCAATAAAAACAAAAAGAAAACAAGAAAAAATAGAAGCAGCAACCCATTAGGACTGGGCCTTACGCCTAGGCCCTTTTTCCTTTTGCGCGGGTCCTCAAGCCCATTCTCTTCCTCGGCCCGGCCCTCCCTGCTTGTCTTCTTCCTCTGTTGTCTTCTTCCCCGATCGGATAAACAGCATGCGCTGGAGGCCAGACGTGCACGACATCGGAAGGTGGGAGAGGATGGCGACATGCGACATTGTAGGCGGAAGGGAAGTGTCTTCAATGCAAGGCGGCCTAGCTAGAGCTGCCTTGATGGATAGGGTGCCGGTTCGGTCGGCGTAGGCCATTCGGCTTGCAAAGATCTGCGGTTGAAGCTCCGTCGACCGGCCACCCCCTCGCCTATAAATAGGCCTCTCCCGATAACGGCAAAGGACACATAGATGGCGAAGAGGAGATCACCGATGGTAAGCTTCGACAGCTTCCCCTGAGAGACTTCAGGGGAGGCTCGAAGACGAGCCGCCGGAGATCTTGAATCTAGCCAGAGAAGCAAGCTCGAGAGGGAGAGAGAGAAAAATGGTGAAGGATCGAGGGCTGCAAATCTTCGAACCTCCCATTGAGAGACTTCAGAAGGGGGGCCGAGGACGAGTAGGCCGAGATCCAAATTTGGCCGGAGGAGAGGAGTTTTGAGCAGAGGAGGTGAGATCCGAGGGCAACGATAGGCTAGATCTGATCAGATCTAGTAGACGTCACCGCTTCACTGCCACTGTCGAGCCACCACCGCCATCCCTGACGCTGTCGACCACCCACGCCAAAGCTCTAGCCGGCCGCTATGCTGTTGGGACCCTTCAACACTATCTGATGCAAGCCGAGATCCCTACTAAGCCGCTATCGATCCGCCAACGCCACGCTAGATCTAGGAGCTGAGGGGCTGCCGTTGCTATCTTCTGTCATCGCCATCGTTCGTCGCCTCGTTCGGTCGTTGCTGCAGCCAGGTATCTATCGCCGCTTGCCACCACTCGCTGTTGCTTTTCCATTCGAGATCTAGTCACCGCCCCTGCCTATCGTCGTTGTCACCATCACTCCCTCCGCAAAACCCTAACCCCTGACCGAGGAGACCCGTTACGTTGCCGCCATCGTAAAACGCCGCACCATCATTCGCTACATCGTCGCCGTCGTCAAACGCCGAGCCATCTTTAGGTGATGTCCCCAGCCCCTCCATCGGCGCCGCAGGCGGATGGAGAAGCTAGCGACCCCACGTTGGGTCAAGCCGGGTCGGGCCTGGTTCGAGAAACCGGGTAGGGTTTCGCGAACTAGAGGCGGCCGGTCGTCGGGTCGGGCGTGGGTCTTGACCGGGTAGGGTTTTGGCCGAAAGCGGGTCGGGCGTGTGTTTGAACCGGGTAGGGTTTCGCCGGGTCGTTGGGTCGGGCTGGATCATTTCCGAAACGACAGGCCATCGGGCCATTTTAATAAATAATTAAAAAAGAAAAAAAATCGAGTCGGGCCCACATAGCGGGCTTGTCTACCTTTCGAGTCAATGACTTGGGTCGGACCCAACGCACGGACCCGCCTGGGTCGGCCTTTCTATTATTTTAAATAATATTTTAATAAATAAATAAAATAATAATTTATTTTTTAAAAATAAAAAATATTTCATATTTTCCAAAAAAATGCCAAAAATCCAAAAAGTCCCTTTTATGTCCAGATAATAGAAAAAGACCAAAAAAAAAAAAAATGTTTTTCCTCCCCACAAATGCATGGAAAATCCCTAAAAATCCAAAAAGCCTTAGGATTTAAACAAGATTAGGTACTGAAAGGGCATTAGTGATTAACTAGTGTAATCAAGTCCCCAATCCTAATTTCTCTAGTTGCACAGGAGTGAGTATTTCTCCCGATACTTCGCTTGGGTTTCTAATCGACCCACCCCAAATTGATTAGTAGCGACTCCGTTTTAAAATTAGTTTATAGGTTAAAAACTTGGACCATTAAGTCGTGAATTGGTGGACTTGGGAGAGTCCAAACTAAAATAGACATAGCCAAACCATTAGCTTCCGCAAGGCGCTCGCCCCTGATCGGGCGGCGAAAAAAAAAAGGAGGTCGCGACAGCTTGGCGACTCCACTAGGGATATTTTGAGGACTTAGGCCATTTTATCTTTGTTTAAATGCTTTGCTGACTTGGGTCGTTTTCTTTTGTGTTGGTTAATAGCTTAGAGTTTATATATATATATAAAATGCTTTGTGATTATAAATTGCTGTGCATCCTTAAATGTTTTAGCACTACACATGGCACACACAACCCGACCGCGGACCCGGGCCGCCATAGGATATTTTGGATGGTGTTAAGAAAGATACGGCTTCGGACGCAAGACTGTGTCATGAGGTTGCCTTTCTTTTTCCCGAATTTCTTTAGCCGAGGTTAAGAGGGTACGCTGCTAACACGAGACTGCGACGGGCGAATGCCTTTTTAATTTCAACAAACCTTCTCAATTAGAAATCGAGCCGCACATCCCATGCGCATGTCCTTTTGTTTGCCATTTTCTTTAAAAGTAAAGTAATTTCTTTACTTTTACTTAGTCTTCTTATTGGCTCGTGGCAATTTAAAAGTAGGTTTTTCGAGTCCTAGTTTATATGCGAAGGGAGAAGACGATATCCAGTTTATTCGCGCTCCCAAAGCAGAGCTCTTCAGATGGTGGGGTCAATTGGACCAGTATGCCCCAGAGTGCGTGAAAGCCAAAGTTGGTCATCTCTTATCGTTGATTCAAATCACTGTTCATCCTAAAGTTATACAAGCCATGGCGCATTTCAGGTGCCCGAAGACAACTACTTTTATGTTTGGTAGGTTTGAGCTAACCCCAACTTTAGAAGAATTCAACATCATCATTAGAATACCTCTCGAGAATAAGCTTGTCAGGCCATCAACAGGCATCATCCCGTTGCGTGGGTTAGCGCGACTTTTAAGAACTGAAGTTCATGTTATGAGTCAAATTCTTGAAAACAACCATAATACTTGCCCACTAGAATTTATGAATGCCTGTTTTCAAAATCAGCTTATGACCCAAAAAAGTGAGATTTTCCTCCCGGCCTTTTTTGGGTTCATCATTTTCCCCCATCAAAGAAATGTCATAAGTCCTAAGATGGCATGGATAGTTGATCAGATCTCGAGGGGGCAAAATTATGTCAACATGATTTTAACTGAAACATTTTTGTCCTTCATTCATTTTAAAGAAAACACGGAAAAAATCATGCGGGTCTCTTCGGAAATTTTACAAGTTTGGTTCTTTTCTCACCTAAGTGAATTCCGAGGCTTCATGCAATCGTCTGAAACGAATGATTTCGAAAATCCATTACAAAAATTTATGGTTTTAGAACCATACATTCCCAATCAAAGCCGTTTAAATTGGATAAACTTCCTAAGAGACCCAGCTCCTGAGACATTCCAATGGTGTGCTGGTTAGTTCCATGAAAAGAGAGCTCGCTTCGTTTACAAATGCTGCCGCCCAATTCCGTTGCTCGGCCTCACCGGCACTGTTCCTTATTACCCATATCGGGTGGCACGACAATATGGAGCCTTTCAGGAGATCCCGCCGCCTTTCAATAGGAGGATCCCTCTAGTCCTTTTCAACACAAGCCGTGACTACGTAGTCGAAATTTCTATCGTTGAGGAAACCTAGGACAAGTGCCATCGCAAAAGGATTGTGGTACTTGAAAGGGCTTAAGGGAGAAGAAAAAGCCCACCACGCCTCCACGTCCTACATCCACAACCATCGTATCCTGACAAGATGGAAGCCATCGGTCCCTCACTTAATCAACGAGAGTAGCCAGCACGAGCAATCAGAGCTTATGCAAAGGATATGGGAATAGGCTGGATACTCGTCTCTAAGCCAGTCCAAGAAAGCAAGCACCTTTGCAAGAGCAAGGCTCCCCGTTGCATATAAAATGGCAATCATGTGCCCCTTAGTGTTAATATTGTGAAAGTTTTGTCCCATTGTTTAGGGACTTTTGTTTAATATCTAGTATTTCGTTTTGTCATTTCAATTTCAAGTTTTAAATGTCAGAAGTTGGCGGTCTGTAAATCCTCTTTTGATAAGTAAAAGTAGTTAGACTATTGCCATGGGTCAATCTTTGTCTACTTTCATGCTTGTTCATGATTTTTGCGATACTAGGTAATTATAAATCGTTGACTATTAGCCACCCGCGAATGGCCTCACATAATAGGGCCTGATCAGAATGATGTACAAAATCGCCTCGCCAACATTGAAGACGGCGTAGGACAGATGTCCATTTTCCTTCGACGACTCTCGAGGCAAATGGAATCCACTCAAGCCGAGCCCAACTCCATAACTGCTTTAAGCACCGTCATGACACTAGCAAATTTGCCAGAGAATAACCAGCACCATAGACAGTTTGAAAAGATCATGAAAAAGTTAAGCAAGCTGCAGGGGCAAAAACCCATGGACCTGTCCAATTACGCCGGCATTGAGATCCCTGAAGAGTTCAAAGCCCCTGAATGTGAAAGGTATGCTGATACCTCCTGCCCAGAGACCTACTTACAGGCCTACCTGGTCCGAAGGATGATTCAATCATATCAATCAAGCTTGACTGGCCCCGCCTTGCGATGGTACATTGTCAAGAAGATTAGTCCCCTTAAGACATGGGGGGAACTAATTCATGTTTTCCACCAAGAATATAATATTGACATCAGCCCTGACATCGCCTTGCTCTACGAAGAACCGATGGTTGCGGAGCATGAGGAGCCGTTAGTCGCTGAGATAGGAGAAGAAGATGTCAATGAAGCCTTGCATGATAAATGAGCAACTGAGCAACGTCCTATTGCTGAAAAGTTTCCCACTGGGAAAGGCAAGGAGCCTGTGTACGAGGTCAAAGACACAGAGCCTGTTCAAGACCGGGGCATGACAGGATAGCTCCCCAAGTTTACTGCAAGAGCTAGGGTTCAAAGAATACCGACCCCTATCAACCTAGAGAGGGAAGTAGAGAGTGAAGCTCCACTATCTCTCACTCCCCTTGACAGAATTAAACTGGCGAAATAAAGGGCCTTACTCAAAAGGTCTGGACCAGGAGCCAAGAAAAGAAAGCGTAAACAAATCAATTCAACATCTACCACTGAGTATAGGTGAAATTTGATAGCTGATGAGCCGCCACACCAAAACTTCGAGCATTCCTTGGAATACAACCCCGAAGGCTACCATCCCCTAGAGTACAACCCTGAAGACTTCCAGTCCCTAGGATACAATCCTAAGGACTACCAGTGTTATACAGATGAAATCAGCCATTCATCGTACAACTACCTTTTACCCACACACAGGGTCGAAAGCCTGTCAGAAGAGGGAACATTCGTCCTTATCCGCTATGATCCCAATAAACTACTAAGCTTGTCACATGACCATGAAGATAGCTTAAATGCCTCATCCTCGTTTGGTGATTTTGACTTGGAAGAAAGCAATGGGATAATCTTGGCATAGTCCAGTTTCCCTGAAATAGAAAAATTCACCACTACAACGAATATGCAATGGGAAAACCAGTGGCCTAATCAAGACATATCAGGCCCGTCTTGCCCTCATAGGATCATGACCCCTAGAGAAATGTGGATACCTAATCTCCGCAAGTATAATGACACGACTTGCCCCGTGGCTCATTTGCAATATCTCCACGCTAAAATGAGTTGGTACTATAGCCCGATGTCATTCACAACTCGGGCCTTCCAAGAAAGTCTTACAGGGCCTGCATTGTAATGGTTCATCACAGTAGATATCTACCTCATGAGAGATTGGAATGAGCTGTCTTCTGCATTCCTGCTTTAGTATCAAAGCCAGATTGGAACTGAACTGCCTTACGAGAACTTGGTTCACTTTAGAAGGAGACCAATGAAGGATTTCCAAACATATGCAAGGAGGTGGAAGGCTTTTATGATGCAAAACTACCTTCAACTGGCTGAAGAAGAAATGATAAAGCTGCTCATAGGAGCTTTAATCGCAAGCATCGTTGTTGGTTACATGGTTTGCACTTCCGTAACTTCAATGAAGTGGTCCTCTCGTGCAAATACTTCGAGTCTACTGGAGGCGAGGAACCCTCAGGCGCTTGATTTCAGAACCAACACTATCAAAGTGCTCATTTTCCATAGGAGTTTTCATGGGTTTTGCTTGTTTTTATAATTTCATGTTTCTTATCCTGTCTAGTGTGCTAATGTTGCATTTTCCATTCCAGTAATCTAATGTACAGTTCCAATATTTTATTTTGAGAGCATGAGGCATTATTCCAAACCAGCACGGTGATGCTATCCAACCATGAACAGAAAATATCATCCAATGAGAATACTGAGGGCTGGACTTCCTCATGCTTTCTTCCCCTCAAAGATATATACTTTTGAAAACAAAGAATGTCTCATTACCAGAAGCTTTCGTCAAAACAAGATGTTAAATTTAATCATGTTTGTCTTTCTAACTCACTCACTTCGTGTCTCAGAATATCATCCCCTTTGACTTAGTGTGACCAGGAGGCATTTAAAGCTGGCACATCGTGTGAGCTCACCAAATTCAAAAACACCATTCCAAGAAAGCGGGGGCAAACAGAAAGGATCATCATGTTTCAAAAGTGCATACGGTTGAAATCAAGCCGTCTCTAGGAGCTCTATGCACTACATCTCGTTCCTATCAAACTCCTTCTCAAGACGAAGCAATATCTTTTCCCCACAATGTGGCCAAGCAACTAGATGTTGTGATTTCATCAATGGATTTCTAGCTTTGACAAGCCAAGAAGCACAGAAAAGGAATTTCTTCTCTTGAATTGGCTACTGTCAACAGGGAGAAAATCTAGACAGTTGAGGCAGTCTCTAGCCCCTTATTTCAAATGATGACTTAGGGCCTAGAAACCTCACTTCGTGCTCCAAACACATGCTCTCCCAAGAAGTGATTGCCATAAGAGAATTGGAAGTTTTGATTGTCCATCTCAGATTCCATAGAAGCTTGAAGTACATGACTTTGCCCAATGCTGCTAATGGTCATATAGTCAAAGACAGAAGAAAATTCCACAGAAGGATGGCGTTGAAGATAAATCAACAACCATCAATCATGCATACGTGGCCATGAGTGAGGAAGGCCAATCGAAAGAAATGTCAAACTGTGCCAAGACGAAAAGGCTGTCATCGACATTCAAATATCCCTAGGAGTTAGCAAATACAAACTTTGGAGAAGAGTAATTTGGTATCGTTTCCAATACTCCCCCCTCTTTGAATTTGCTTTTGACATATTTTCCCTATCGGCAGGAAGTATCGGGATTCAAGAGCCAAACTTGATGGATAGGTTTGGCAAATCAATATTGGCCAAGCTAGCATGTGGAAATGACCCACATCAAATTCACCTGACTTTGTGTAAAAGGACGTGTCATCCAGGAGCCAATTTAGAGAATAATTGACCTAACGAAGCAAGGGATGTAGGACTTCGTGTCCCCCTCTCACTTAAGGTTCACCCAATCATCTGCAAACCAGTGAAGGGTAAAGTTGTATGGCTTCTAATTATTCGACTCTTGAAGGAGTTCATGACTAACACATTCCCTCTTGTCTGTTGCAGGATCACCTGACTGTCAAAAACAAGGATAACAAATCAATGAGAAGCATTTCAGACTCTGATAAGCTCTCCCAAGAGAAATGGTGTCCTAAGTAATCGCTAAAGCAAATGACAGAAACCTTTTAGGCCTCAAATGGCGTGCTATCTTGGCCCTATTGATTGATCTATTTCCATATCTCCTCTTCTGCAAGGGCAAAAGTAGAAAGACCCATCAAATCAATGATTAGATTCTCAATCCTTGGCTGATTGTTCATGTGTCATATCCCTAATCAATAGGGACAACCATCGACACCCATTTGCGAATAACCTTTTTGATGTTCAAAATTTAACATATTTGGAAACACCATTATGTTAGCCCCCAAAGTTGTCAATAGGGTCTTTTTTAAGTCAAAACCATTCATTTGTTTTGAGAGTACAAACTCCATCACATTTAAAATGCTGCATGCCTTTTTCCAAATGGATTTTTGCATGATGATTTTGTCTGTCTAAATCACTGATTCCATTGAGAATTATTAGAATAGACAGTTAATTGAAAAATACAAGATTAATTTAGTATGCTGGATGAGGCGTGTTAGAATAATGACATGCAAGCTATATCTTACACACAGCCCCCCATCTATACACTTGTGAGATGAGTGTAGAAGATTCCATGGCTGCGGGGTAAAGAGTTCTCTCGTGAATGGTACGATAACCAAAACAGTGAGAGGCATTCCACCGCTCACCCCATTGAGCCCCATACACTGGTGAAATTTCTATCCTACCCCCGTCAAGAACTACCCCACACTGGGGTAGATCGGAGGCGAAGCAGCATCATAAGGTGAGAAGAGGGATAGAAATTTTCTTGCTTGCACTTGCATCAATCTTCGGGTGTCTTTATTGCATATGAACACTCGCGTCAATTTAAGTGCCTTAGAATGACGAAGAGCAATTCCTTCTCTATGCACTTGTATGCATTGTACAACCCAAGTGAGTATGTAATTTTACCCTCACATTGAGACAAAGCAGAAGTTATTGCCGTAGCCTAAAGCGCCGGTTGAAGATGCAGACCCAATAGTCTAACCAAGGTGTTTGCTTGAACTTGTTTAGACCAGTTCTTCAAGCAGCAAGAAAAAAACTAGGAGCATAAAAAAGCAGTGTACCTGGTAAAAGTAAGGTCAATGTCCATGAATAAAAAATTGGAATGAGAAATAGTGGCATAAAAAAAGCAGTATGCCTAGTAAAAGTAAGGCCGATGCCCCAAATAGAAAATACATCCATTTGTATTCCCAAGAGAAGTTGCTATTGTGGTTCAATTGATAGAACCTTCATCTGACCGTGCGAAGAAAGACCAATGACAAATGCCAAGGCAATCACTAGCTCTCACCCTCTTACACATGAGTCAAGCCTACATAGTGTCCCATTGTAAAAGTCTCTTCAGACTAGGGCACTTCAATTAACGTAGGATTTCACATGTACATAAGCATCACTCGAAGAAGTACGAGCAAGATTACTCTATCTCTTTTCGTAGGATTCTTGACTTGCAAACCCGGAGATGATCGTACGACACTTCGTTCATGAGCCTTGACCTCGACGGTCCCATTTGATAAGCTGTTGACCAAGTCTTTATCACAATTTCAACAAAGACCTCTCACATTGATAAAGTTGTACCACTTGCGAGAATACTCAGACCCCTGTTGACATGATGATAGTGAGAAGTGTGGTCCTTATAAATCCTGCATCAATGGTCAAGATAGCATTTTCCATGAGAGTGAGCGGAAAGTCCTTTCAGACTGAAAGTCCCTCATCTTGCATGCTCAAGACATCTACATTCTAAATAAAAGTTGTCTTTCAAACTTTCCCCAGTGGAACTCAGATGATGCAAAAATGACAAAATTGTCATGCATAAATCACATTTAAATTCATGAATTTACAGCATATATAATCATGTGTGCATACTGTGCAAATAGCAAATATACTCTTAGAGGTCAGAGATATTGCCAGGTAAGCATATCCTTATCCCCATTTGTCTTAAAGTACCTACCATTGTCTAGGTACTCTCTTCTTGACACTCGAACTATTCGAGTCGTCCCTTGGGTTTGGGTGCTTGCAACTACCTCAGTATCCCATTGTCTCTGAGTACCCACCACTTGCCGGGTACTCCTTCTTATCCACACTCGACCTATTCGAGTTGTCCCAAGAGTATTGATACTTGTGACTGACCAAGTATCTCTTTATCGTCGAATACTTATCGCTGTCTAGGTATCCCCATTGTCTTTGAGTACTGACCATTGTTTGGATACTCCATTTTCCTGACACTTAACCTGTTCAAGTTGTCCCCAGAGTATTGATACTTGTGACTGACCAAGTATTCCTTTATCTTTGAATACCTATTGTTGTTTAGGTATCCTCATATTGTCAAGTACCCACCGCCGTCCAGGTACTCCCTTTTCATGACACTTAGCTTGCCCGAGTTGTCCCTAAATAATAACAACTGTTAAGGTATTCCACTGCTTTGTGTGCCTGCGCCTACCCAGGTATGCTTTCTTACACTTGAACCAGCTGAGTGGTCCCGGGTCATATCATTAGATACTTGTGTTCATCCAAGTATTCCAGTACTTTGTACACCTGAGGCTACCCAGGTATTCCACCCCTTTTAAGTGCTTGCAGTAATCCAGGTAAGCTTCATACCACATTCAAGTTTATAATACCAGGAGGTGAGAGACCTTCACGAATATGCAGGGCACGCCCTCAATATTCCCATTACTAAGAGGTGAGAGACCTTCACGAAAATGCGGGGCACACCCTCGATATTCCCAATTACTAGAAGGTGAGAGACCTTCATGAATATCCAAGGTATGTCCTTGATATTCCCATTACCAGGAGGTGAAAGACCTTCACGAATATCTTAGGTACGCTCTCGATATTCCCAATTACCAGGAGATGAGAGACCTTCATGAATATCCAAGGTACGTCCTCGATATTCTCATTACCAGGAGGTGAGAGACCTTTACGAATATCTTAGGTACGCCCTCGCTATTCCCAATTACTAGGAGGTGAGAGACCTTCATGAATATCTGAGGTACGTCCTCGATATTCCCCAATTGCCAAGAGGTAGGAGACTTCCATGAATATCTCATGTACGTCCTTGATATTCCCATTACCAGAAGGTGAGAAACTTTTACGAATATCCCAAGTATGTCCTCGATATTCCATCTACCAGGAGATTTTAAAAAAACGACCAAGTATTCTCCAGAGTTTGGTACTTATGATTATCTAGGTACCCCTTGATACCTGCAAACGTCTAGGTATCCTCCAAAAATTTGTACTCGTGATCATCCAAGTACCCTTTCGATACTTGCGAACGTCCAGGTATCCTCCAAGAGTTTGTATTTGTGATCATCCAAGTACTCTTTCGACACTTGCAAGCAATCAAGTACTCCTTCAACGCCTGCGAACATCCAAACACCCTCCAAGAGTTTGTACTTGTGACCATCCAAGTACTCTTTCGATACCTGCAAGTAATCAGGTATTTTCCAGCATCTAGTACTTGTGATCATACAGGTACCCCTTCGATACCTGTGAATGTCCAGGTATCCTCCAAGAATTTGTACTTGTGATCATTCAAGTACTCTTTCGATGCCTGCAAAGGCCCAAATATCCTCCAGGTTAGTACTTGTGAATATCCAGGTACTCTTTCAAAATGTCTGTAAATGTCCAGGCACCCAACAAACAAATGCCCTGGGAAATGTTGGCGCATCCCCCGAGAATGGTCGGGAGCCATCCAGTGTCCTTGACGAAGATCAGACACCAAAAAAAACAAGATGCCTTGAGAAAGGTTGGCGCATCACCTGAGAAAGGTCGGGTACCAACTGGTGTCCTCGACTGAGGTTAGACACCCCAACAAATCGATGCCTTGAGAAAGGTCGGCGCATCTCCCGAGAAAGGTCAGGTACCAACTAGTGTCCTTGACAGAGATCAGGCACCCCCAACAAATCGATGCCCTGAGAAAGGTCAGCACATCTCCCGAGAAAGGTCGGGTACCAACTGGTATCCTTGACTGAGGTCAGACACCCTAACAAATCGATGCCTTGAGAAAAGTCGGCGCATCTCCTGAGAAAGGTCGGGTACCAACTTGTGTCCTTAATAGAGATTAGGCACCCCACAAATCAATGCTCTGAGAAAGGTCGCTGCATCCCCCGAGAAAGGTCGGGTAAACAACTTATTGCTCTAACAAGCGACCGAAGAATGGTTTGGGTTCTGCAAGAGCAATTTCCCATCAAGGCAATCGAAGAAAGGTTCAGGTCTTGGAGGAGCAACCTCCTCACGTTACCAGGTAAGAGCATGCCTTAATACTTGCCAAGCTCGAGATTCGCACCCTTATCTCACTCGTGCCCAGTAAGTAATTACAGGTATATTCTTATCTGTCTTACTACATATAATATTATATTGCTCTTTTTTGCATAGGACAATAGGTCACAAATAAGATATAACCTACTTCATAGACAAAATTTAGGTATCAGTTTGTCTTTGAATGCAACCTCTGCGAGCTCACCTTTAAAGAGGGGCAGCTGTTGACACTTAAATTTTGATTAGGTTTTTAATTAGGCTTTAGTTTCTTTATTTATGTATTTTGCCTCTTTTTCGGATAAATAGATAATAATAAAAACAACAAAAAAAAAATTCAATAAAAACAAAAAGAAAACAAGAAAAAGTAGAAGCAGCAACCCATTGGGACTGGGCCTTGCGCCCAGCCCCTTTTTCCTTCCGCGCGGGCCCTTAGGCCCATTCTCTTCCTTGGTCTGGCCCTCCCTGCTGTCTTCTTCCTCTGTTGTTTTCTTACTCGATCGGATAAGCAACACGCGCTGGAGGCCAAATGCGCGCGACGTCAGAAGGTGGGAGAGGATGGCGACGTGCGACATTGCAGGCAGAAGGGACGCGTCTTCAATGCAAGGTAGCCTAGCTAGAGCTGCCTTGACGGATGGGATGCCGGTTTGGCCGACGGAGGTCGTTCAGCTTGTGAAGATCGGCGGTCGAAGCTTCGTTGACCGGCCGCCCCCTCGCCTATAAATAGGCCTCTCTCGACAACGGCAGAGGACACACAGACAGCGAAGAGGAGATCACCGACAGTAAGCTTCGACAGCTTCCCCTAAGAGACTTTAGGGGAGGCTTGAAGACGAGCCGCCGGAGATCTTGAATCTAGCCGAAGAAGCAAGCTCGAGAGGGAGAGAGAGAAAAACGGTGAAGGATCGAGTGCTGCAAATCATTGAACCTCCCACTGAGAGACTTCAGAAGGGGGGGCCGAGGACGAGTAGGCCGAGATCCAGATCTGGCCGGAAGAGAGGAGTTTTGAGCAGAGGAGGTGAGATCCAGGGGTGACGGTAGGCCAGATCTAATCAGATTTGGGAGACGACGCTGCTTCACCGCCACCTGCCGAGCCACCACCGCCATCCCCGACGCTGTCGACCACCCACGCCGAAGCTCTAGTCGGTCGCTATGCCATCAGGACCCTTCAATGTTGTCTGACGCAAGCCGAGACCCCTGCTGAGCCGTTACCGATCTGCCAATGCCACGCCAAATCTGGGAGTCGAGGGGCTGCCGTTGCTACCTTCTATCACCGCCACCGTTCGTCACCTCGTCACGCCGTTGCTGCAGCCAGGTATCTATCACTGCTCGCCACCACTTGCTGTTGCTTTTCCGTTCGAGATTTGGTCGTCGCCCCTGCCTATCATCATCGTCACCATCGCTCCCTCCGCGAAACCCTAACCCCTGACCGATGAGACTCATTACGTCGCCGCCATCGTAAAACGCCGCATCGTCATTCGCTATGTCGTCGCCGCCGTCGTTAAACGCTGCGTCGTCTTTAGGTGACGTCCCCAGCCCCTCCATCGGCGTTGCAGGTGGATGGAGAAGCCAGCGACTCCGTGTCGGGTCGAGCCGAGTCGGGCATGGTTCGAGAAACCGGGTAGGGTTTCGTGAACCAGAGGCGGTCGGTTGTCGGGTTGGGCGTGGGTCTTGACCGGGTAGGGTTTTGGCCGAAAGTGGGTCGGACGTGGGTTTGAACCGGGTAGGGTTTCGCCGAGTCATTGGGTTAGGGCCGGATCGTTTCCAAAACGACGGGCCATCGGGTCGTTTTAATAAATAATTGAAAAAAAAAAAAAAAAAGCGAGTTGGGCCCGCGTAACGGGCCATCTGCCTTCAGTCAACGACCCGGGTCGGCTTTCTATTATTTTATATAATATTTTAATAAATAAAATAAAATAATAATTTATTTAAAAAAATATTCCATATTTTCCCAAAAAATCCCAAAAATCCAAAAGGTCCCTTTTATGTCCAAAAAATAGAAAAAGACCAAAAAAAAAAAAAAATTGTTTTCCTCCCCACAAATGTATGGAAAATCACTCAAAAATCCAAAAAGCCTTAGGGTTTAAACAAGATTAGATACGAAAGGGCATTAGTGATTAACTAGTGTAATCAAGTCCCGATCCTAATTTCTCAGTTGCGTAGGAGCGAGCATTTGTCCCGATACTTCGCTTGCGTTTCTAATTGACCCACCCCAAATTGATTAATGGCGACTCCATTTTAAAATTAGTTTATAGATTAAGAACTTGGACCATTAAGTCGTAAATTGGTGGACTTGGGAGAGTCCGAGCTAAAATAGACATAGCCAAACCATTAGCCTCCGCAAGGCGCCCGCCCCTAATTGGGGGCCAAAAAAAAAAAAAAAAAAAAGAGGTCGCGACAGTGTCCATGCAAAAGTTTTCGTAGGTTTGTTTTCCTTAATGTCTAGGCTAATCCTAACATAATTTAAAAGAGAAATTTACACTCAAATTAATGAAAAAACAGTGCATAAATAAACATCCAAGAAATTGAAATGACTTGAAAATAAATGTGGAAAAGGAAAACCCGATACAAGTCGGATAAATAATATTACATGGCCTTGTTATCACACTTTGGGACAGGACCCCATAAAGCGAAAATGAGAATCCAAATATTAATGAAATTACTCTAAATAATCTTAATCTATGCAAAATAGATTATTTACAAAAATGATTATAGAATATCAAAATAGCATCAAGTTCAAACAATAGCTTTATAAAATTAAGAAAATCTCATAAGTGTCATTTATGCCCTAATTTGATACTATGTCATTTATGCCCTAATTTGATACTATCTAACATTTTTTTAAAAAAATATTTTTGTAATTTCTAGATTTTTTTAATTATTTTTAAAAAATATTAATAATGATTCTTTAAACCGATCTATGCTAACATGGAATAGCACAGCACATGAATATCACAATAATTAAGCTCAAATCAATCGTTTCAAGATCGAAACTTGGTTTGCGCATTTTGTCGAACACTTGACGTGCATCAAATCACCCCAAACTAGCTTCCTCGGGCCATGTTTGCGGCCTTCAATCTCAACCCATAAGCAATCTCACGTGGAACTAAAGTATCAAGATTATACTACCACATGTAAGGAGCAAGATTAGATAGAAATCACAGCTTAAAATATAAAATAACTAAGTTGAAATCGGTCTCAAATATGTGAGTTGAGCTTATTTTGAAATCTGGGTTTGAACCCAAGTCAAGCAAACAGGTCACATGCCCATATTCAAGCCCCGACACTTATCACATACGAGATCTAAGGGAAACATTACCTGATCCGAGTGAAAGTAGGTAACATGAGCTTTCAAATGCAACAAACATCACAGAGAATGATCAATCAAACACATCGAAATGACCTCTTCAAGAAGCATATATACATGGTCCACACTGACTAGCCATGAATCAATATGGAGGGGCTTGGTTTTTGGCTCAAGTCGTGGACAATTTCATGGTTTACCCGGGGGTTTAAAGACCAAACCAAGCTGACCTCAGCATCATTGGTACTCCCATATAACATTCATCAAGCTCATGAAGACAAGTAATACATGAAGATAGGCATAACAAATCAAACATGCAAAACTCTTGAAGAGATTTCAACACTTTTTTAGAAAAATTCTAGCCTAAAAAATCAATATTCTGGACTAGTTTTCATCTTGATTTTTCATGGTTGAAACATGTTCAAAATTGACCAAAAATACATCTAGAATTCTTAACTTGCTTCCTAGTTTCTTTTTCAAGTGGCTCTTGTTTGAGGAAGCCGAGAAATTATCCTCGGGGGCTCGTGGAAGTTGGCTTCTTCAACTGGAAAACGAGATCTGCAAAGAAAGAACTGATAACGAAGGTTTTCATTGACCTCCAATATCAAGCTTTAGAACCTCTTTTGTCGGCCAAATTAAAAAAAACCCAAACTATATTTATTCTAGTTTGGGGTAAGAGTCAAGATTTTCCTTATTTATCTCTCAGTTTTCTCAAAAACACTCACTTTTCCTCACTCGTGACCAACTGGGCTCAACACTTAGAAAAATTCTCAGTGTTTCTTGGCCTGCCAGGAGGGTGTTTTCGAGGGGCTTTAGGAGGCCTTCTAGATCTCCATTTGGGATGTGCAATCTATGGTTGGAAAGATCTTTGAGTGAAGTTTCACTCTCTAATTGAAGATTTTGGCTAATTTTGGCTGCAAGTTTGTGAAAATTTCACTTTTCTCACTGAAGTTTGATCTGGGTTGCTTGTGAGGGCCTCTTTAGGGGGATGACCGTGAACTCTCTCCTCTCCTCCTCGTCTCCTCTCTTTCAGGCCCTCAAAGAGATTGCTTTTGTGATCTTATCCCCTCAATTCATCAATCTCTTGGTTGGATTTTTCCCCTCCTGCCAAGCCTATCAACTGAGCAGTCCACCCATTCTGACTTAGCCAGAATTTTCAAATTTTGCAGATGTTGAGTGTTTGGATTTGGTGAGATTTTCCTGTGCCTTCAGCAGCTTATCCCTGACCCATGTTTGTCCACTTGCAGTACCAATAATGGTCTTCCATCACGTGCAGAGATCGGGCTGGTTGGGCAGCTGAGGAGGATATGGTGGGGCTACCAAGTTGCTTACTCAGCAACTCCGAATTGAGACCAACTCGTGGATTGAGTTTTGGCTGTTGATTTGAGTGCTTTAATTCATCAATTTTGCTGCGGTTTTTGATCAATTAGCAAGCTCATGTATAGTAGTTTAAGATCTTGATCATTTTTTGTAATTATCTCCACCCAATTTTGCAAGAGAGTTCCTCAAAGTTGGCTATTTTCTTGCTCGAAAATACCCAATTTAATGTAATTTGGTCATTTTTTTGCCCAATTCGATTAATTAGACCTAACCCAAGTTTAATTTCAACTCAATTGGGGGCTAAGATGATGATTTAAGGGCTCCGGCGCAAATTTTGTGAAATTTGTGAATTGGTCCATCAATTTTTGGAATTTGCGAATTGGTCCCTCAAACTTTTGGAAATTGCATTTTGGCCCCAATTTACCATTTTAATTCCAATCTGAACTCTTGGGCTTGGCTAGTCATATTTAGATCATTGGCCCCAACTTTTTTCTTCTTTTTTTATTTATCTTTTTTTAATCTTTATATTTTTTAATTAATTTTTTTGAAGGAAAAACATCTTCCATTTTAAAAGAAAACTATACTAAACACCTAGATAATCTATATGCAAGAATTTGACATGAAATATTTTTATGGAAAAACAAGTTCCTATTTTTTTCTGGAAATGATTTTTGGGCAAAAATTTAAGTGTCAATAGTTGCCCCTCTTTGGAAGGAAGCTCAAAGAGATTTATTGGAAAGATAAGGTGACACCTAATTTTTTTTTTTTCACAATAGCAAAATGAAAATGCAAGTGAGCTTAATGTAAAGAGCGTGATCTTTGAATAATTTGAAAAGTGTGGTTTAAGGATATATCCATGAACCTTGTGGTTTAAGGCAGTCCCACGAACCTTGTGATTTAAGGCAGTCCCACTAACCGTGTGGTTTAAGGCAGTCCTACTAACCGTGTGATTTAAGGCAGACCCACAAACCTTGTGGTTTAAGGCAGCCCCATTAACCGTGTGGTTTAAGGTGGTCCCACTAACCGTGTGGTTTAAGGCAGTCCCACTAACCATGTGATTTAAGGAAAATTCACTAACCGTGTGGTTTAAGGCAGTCCTACTAACCGTGTGGTTTAAGACAGACCCACTAACTATGTGGTTTAAGGCAGTCCCACTAACCTTGTGATTTAAGGCAGTCCCATTAACCTTGTGGTTTAAGGCAGTTCCACTAACCGTGTGGTTTAAGACAGTCCCACTAACCGTGTGGTTTAAGGCAGTCCCACAAACCTTGTGGTTTAAGGCAGTCCCACTAACCGTATGGTTTAAGGCAGTCCTACTAACCGTGTAAATTGTATGGTTTGAGGATGACCTAGAACCTCCTGAAAATGCATGATTTAAGGCTAACCCATGAACCCTTTGAAATTGCAAGGTTTAAGGATAACCAAGAACCTCTTGAAAATGCATGGTTTTAGGTTAACCCATGAACCCTTTGAAATTACAAGGTTTAAGGATGACCAAGAACCTCTTGAAAATGCATGATTTAAGGCTAACCCATGAACCCTTTGAAATTGTATGGTTTCACTAGAGAAGCTTGTCATTTGAGAATATTATGAAATGGGTACTGCACATCAAATAGAATTCATTATAATAAGTATTCTAGTAGCGAAAGCGTACTAGATGAGATCGATTTCAGCACATGTCATCAGAAACAATATCAAAAGTGTATCGGTAATGAGAAGGCAATGATTGCATAAATAAATCAAATTAATTGCGACCACTTGACAAACTTGCAAAACTGTCATCACGGTCGAATGATATCATTAATCGTCAAATTCTCTTGGGAGAAAAATCCTTGTTGAAATGACCTTGACTTATGAGAAAGGTCTATTAAGTATGCCGAGCAAGGACACCTAGTTAGAAAGGGCTTCTCGCATATTCTCAAGAAAATGGCTATTTGATCCCATCTATTCATGTGGGAAATAAACTGATCACTTAATCTCACTCTTCTAGTGTGCAAGGCTTTGAATCATTTGCAATAAGTACACATTGACCAATCTAAGGGGTCTTTTAGAAGGACCGTAGTGCAGGTTTGGTCATGGTTTTAGCAATGGATAAGCATCATTGGCTATGAAATGAATTAATCATCGATCGACATCTTCGCCAGGTTTACAAGTCAAGAAACCTTAAGATGAGATAAAAAAAACCTTGCTCTCACTTCTTCGAGTGGCATCTTCTTTGAGAAGTCTTTATTTCCACTTTGAATCATCCCAATCTAAAGAGATTTTGGAAATGGATTGTAATGTTGATTTGGGGAAAGGTTCAAAAGGTTTAGCTCAAAAGGCTTAGAACTTTTTGTCGATGGGCGATTTGAGAGTCGGTGATTATCATGGCATCATTACCATATCATCCCCCTTTTTTTTTTTTTTTAAAGCACTTGACTTTTAAAATTCAAATTGTCTCGAAAGTCCTTTGACTAATCATATTAACATAATGGCTTTTGCATTTGCAATGATTTTCTTTTTTCAATGAAAGAAATTTTTTTGCCATTTTTGCTTTCTTAGAGATATTCCTCTTTATGCAATTGTTTTTCTTCCACCTTTTTTTTTTTGGACATTGGCCTTGCTTTTACTAAGCACACTGCTTTTTCATGCCCCTTAATTTTCACTTGACTTTTGCTCTTTTGAACTTTTTGAGCTCTTAGGACTTTCGAGATGCTTTTCATATTCTCATATAAACACCATTTGCATTGGTAAATCATGTGCCCTGCCCCCAATGTGGGGAGATAATCACCACTCAGGTTTTAGAAATGAATAGTTAGGCTCTATATGGTTTAAGAAATGGGTATATGTGTTTGGGTGGAGAAATGAATGCTCTTCTTCACCTCGGGATGCTTCAAGTTTCCATAAGAATTCATTTGAAGTTACCACAAAAAGATTTATGCAAGTGAGAGCAAAGAAACCTTTCTCATCTTTCCTCTCCAAATAATGTCAACCCAAACCTCCGTAATTGCCCCATCGTGGGGTGGTTCTTGACAGGGGTATTTTGTAGAAAATTCTTCACATTAAAAGGCTCAAATGGGCTAATTGTTGTCACCTATAGTGTGTATGATAGAGGAAAGAAATGCCTCTTATCATCTTGATCTATGTACCGCTTGTGAATGAATTCGTTGACCTTAAACGACATTGGTTTTCCTTTTCGCTCGAATCCCAAAGTTCTTAAAGGGCATGTTTGGAAATGGGTTGCCTTTCCTCATCCTAAGTGTTTCTCACTTGGCATAAGTAACATTGCCTTTCATTTTTGTTGAGATCATTTGGATGGATTAATCTCCATAGGGAATTTTGATTCAAAATGAGTGATCCATCGAGTGGATGGACAATTTAAAGATAAAGAAGATTTTTGCAAACTATGTGGAAAACTTGTTTTCTTCAGTTTCCTTTTTTTTTGCTTGTTTCTAGAAAAACACTAAATGTTCTTTCTTGCAATGAAAATTTTCCATTTGTTTTCCATTTGATTTTGAGAACAAGGGTACTTACCTGTGCCTTAGTAGTCAGGCGACCCTACAAAGAACAAAAGGGAATGTGTCAGTACATGAATCCTTAGAGATCGTAAAATTGGAAACGATACAACATTACCCTTGGTCAATTTCACCATTTGGCAGCAAACAGTAGAATGAACATATTGTTTTAAGGCTTGAAGAGAATCTCAGGTCTTTGGTCTCATTAGTTCAAGCATTTTCCTCTTTTTGCAAAAATAAGAGATGCAAAAGTTTTTTTTTTTTTACATGGCAACCTTGTTGCCGTTTTCGGGGATCGAACCCCGGCCGTTTCTGGACCACTTCATTCCCCATACCACCAGGCCGAAGCGCTGGTAGTGTCCATGGGGCGCTTCTTTTTTTTTTTAATCGAACCAACTCAAGGATGACACGTCTTTTTACATTGAGTCACGTGCATTCAATATGTGTTACCCCCACATGCTTGCTTCCGGGGGTGTTTTGCATAAATCAATTTCTCGAGTTTGTTCCTCGAATGCCGATGCTTCCTGTCAAATAAGAGAATTATGTAAAAAATGAAGTTAGAGGGGACATTTTGGAATCGATACCAAATTACCCTTCTCTTGCATTTGACTTTAAATGTTTTATGTTTCTCCTTCATGTGCTTTTGCTCCTTAGGTGTTAACATTTCCTTGAAGATCTTGCTTTCAAAGATGTTATCGAATTCACTCATTCTAAGTGGACATCAAAGATGAAAGGAGAGGGGTACTCCTTGTTTCTACATGTGAGGGCATTGCTCCTTGGATGTTTTACTCCATTTATTCCATCAAAATGGATGGTTGGGCCTTAGCATGCCTTATTGGTATAAGTTGTTGCTCCAGCGGTCAATGTGCTCCTTTTCCTACAAGAGATGGGCCATGTTACTTATATTCCAAAATTGAATTGGACTAATTTAGGGACGATACTCCCTCTTTGTGTTGAATCAATTGACTTTGTTTCATCTTGCTTCACAGGTGAGAGTTACTCTGCTTTGAGTGAGTTGCCCCATTTATCAACTGCAAGGAAAAAGAGACAAATATGTTATTTTCATACTCGACATGATTCATTTTAGGAACAATATACTCCCTTTTACGGCATATCTGATGACATCGTTCCATTCTATTTCCTTGGCTATGGAGAGGGATTTGCTCTAATGATTGACAACAATTCACTTGGCAAATGTTTATTCCATTTGAATCTTTCCCTTTTTTAGAAGCTGAATGACTCAAGCATTGTGTTTCCCCGATCCATGTTGTGGCCATCCGCCTCAATTAAAATTTCCTACACAGACGAAAACTATTTATTATTTCTATTCTTAGGTACATTAGGTTCAGGAACAAAGTACACCCGTTTTCAAAGTCAGGCAATTCCGCATCTCATCGTATCTTTGTGGAGGAAGGGAAGATATTGTCCTTATGGTCGAATGCATGCCATATTGAGTTAGATAACTTGTCCATATGCAACTTCATTATGTTGGATTGATGAATCTTCATTTCATTTGAATCCTTCATGCTTTACTTAATTTCCCGCGTACCCCTTTTCGGCTAGGTTATCTTTTGCCATTTTTGTTGCGTCAATGCATTTCCCACTTCACAATCTGTAAGCATGGGTGGCTATGTTAGTTTATAAATGAGTTGTTCTGACTTTTGGAACGAACACACCCTTTTCTTATAGAGACCGTGTGATTCTGGACCAGGTTGTCCTCCCCATGTAGTCTTGTTGCTTGCCAATAATTTGCCTCACTAAAATTTGCACAAGGTGTAGGGACAAGTCATTAATAAAATAAATCGAATTTAACTTGAAACGAATACCACCTTTTATTCGATGGTAACATTTGATGACCGATTCTTGTTTGTGTACATCTACATCTTGAAATGTTATCTTGCAGACCATCAATAATCATCTCCATACATGATTGGATGCCAAGAAACTGTTGGAAGTGCAGGGATTGTAGTTGCTTCTTGTTTGCAACCAACGGAGTAGTTTGATGTCAAGGAATGTCTACAGATCTCTTCTTCCACAAAGAATGTCAAATTAATATGAGGTCATTCGGGACGTGGAACTTCTATGGAAGCCACTTTCGAAGCAATAAAGATTGCCATTAGGCCAGTAGATTCGTGATATTCAAGGTTTTGATGATTCTTTTCACACTTAATCACAATGTTTGAATTCATATGCTATGAAAATATTTCCGTAGTTCATGGCTCAACCAAATATGCCCATAAATGAGCATGAATCAATGCATCTCCTGACTTGCTCTATTAAGGAAAGGCCTGTGCTTTTTTCAATCTTGAACAAAACCTTCATTTTGCCTGTTTGACAAAAATGGATGACTGAGTTAGTTGTTGCGCAAGAAATCCCTATTGGAATGATTACAACCTTACCCCTTTGAAGCATCATCCTGTGGATCAACCTACGAAAGCGATTAAGTGAAGAGATAAAATACTATGCAAGTTCTTCTTGAAACTCATTTTCAAACATTTTGAAGCTAAGGCATAAAACTCAGCCCAGAAGGTTCGTTTGAAACACTTTAAGTGTTTTAAAGAATATAACTTTTATGAACTCTAACTTCATTTAAACATTGTGAGTCGTATGATTTACAAAAGCATTTGATTGGGTCCACAATCAAAATCCAAAATGCAAAACACGGTTCCTAATAGGAATAATGGTTTCCTAATAGGAATAATGACAGGATAAAGTACAAGAAGCTCTTTCGTAGAGGAGCATAATAAGCACAATTCTCTAACTAGCTTTAAAGTCCACTTTTGGCATGGTCAAGCAAGAGGATTTCAACGAATGGTTGTCACGCATGATCTACGAAAGGAAGATTATGTTAGTTCATGAATAAAAAATTGATCTTTCAATAAAGCCGCCTCTTACAATGAAATCAAGGTGACGATACCTTCTCTGTAGTATCTACTTACAAGAATTTGGTATTTCGTCAAGATTTTATTAGTAAGAGGAGATTTCATTAAAAATCGATTCGCGGCTATCAATTGAATGCCCTCTCTGTTCCAAAAGTTTCATACACAAATGGGGCATTGATTTTGAAAGATTAATTTGTAATTTCACTCATGCAAAGGTGAGGTGATTTTTATTTTGAGAAATCAATACACAAAATGTGATTTGAATTTTAATGTTGGAATATGACCAATAAAGAATTTTATTGAAAATTTGATTTTAATTCTATGCCCCAAAATGTAATCTTGACTTGGAAGAATTTCCATATAAAATGTGACTTTGCATTGGTAATTGAAAATTTAAACAAAAACATATGTTCTATGGGCCATAAGTATTTGAAATGCTTATTTATTAAGAATGAGTGCCGAGCCCATATTGCCAAGGGCATTCCATTGATTTCCGCGAATCTCCAAAAAATGAAAATTTCAATCTGAAGTGAGCAAGTAGATGGAGAAATTATACTTACAATGGGTGAAGAGACTTTTTTTTTTAATCACATAGACACGCGGAAGTAAACTTGTGAGGTTTGACACATAAAGGTGGAGTTCTAAAGGCTTAAGGTCCCCATTTTGATTAGATCAAAAGAGTTTTCCCCACTCCGCACTTACGTTGGACAATTCTCTTTATCATTAATCAAAATGAGCGGGACCAAAAGTGGATAACCATGGGTCATTCCCCGCATGGGTTCCATCTTTTGGCACCTCCTATGGGCTTCCTAGTACGATCGGGGTTTTAGATTGTGGGTTGTGTGTGCAAATGTGTAGTGCTACGGTAAGTATAAAGGCACGCACAACGATTGATATCCAAACAATTCTTCAATTTCATCCATATAGACATACATTCCCACGCCTCCTTGAAAAAGAAATGGGTTAACAAACACTCCACCCCTTATTACTCTAAACCTACAAAAACATTTAACACATTATTAGTGGACTAACCTTATTTTCCACGCAACTTTGACACGCGCTATCAAATGAAGACCATGTTAGTGAACAACCAATCAAGTTATTACGGCCTAAGTCTTCTAAGGTTTGCAACCAAGTCCCTAGTGGAGTCGCCAAGCTGTCACGACCTCTCTTTTTTCCGTTGAGGGGGAAAGGAAGAAGGTTTAGGGGTATGTTCCTAAAGAGGCGGACCAACGGCCCTAAATTAGGCGCGGACTCTCCCAAGCCCATACCTCGCGTGACGTTGGATTTTGTATTCTAATTCTTAACAACCTATGCATTTCTAGGAGTTGCCACTAGCCTATTAGGGTCGGCTAGAAACCAATCAAGACGCGGGAGTGTTGTCTCGATTCCTACGCAACCAGAAATTTCTAGGAACGGAGATTTGTTTACGTCAATGTTTCTATTAATGCCCTTGCGGTACCACTAACTTGGAAGGTTGTTTATCTAAATGGCCACACAATCTTGCTTACCAATTATAATCCTTATAAAACCGTTAAGTGTCTATGCAAATGTTTTTGTAGGTTTGTTTTCCTTAATGTCTGGACTAATTCTAACATAATTTATAAGAGAAATTTACACTCAAATTAATGAAAAAGCGGTGCATAAATAAACATCCAATAAATTGAAATGACTTGAAAATAAATGCAGAAAATGAAAACCCAATACAAGTCGGGCAAATAATATTACATGGCCTTATTATCACACCCTGGGATAGGACCTCCGTGAGCAAAAATGAGAATTCAAATATGCATGAAATTACTCTAAATAATCTTAATCTATGCAAAATAAATTATTTACAAAAATGATTATAGAATATCAAAATAGCATCAAGTTAAAACAACGACTTTATAAAATCAGGAAAATCTCATAAATGTCATTTCTGCCTTAATTTGATACTATCTAACATTTTTTTTTTATATTTTTGAAATTTTCAGATTTTTAATTGTTATTTTTAAAAAATATTAATAATAATTCTTTAAACCGATCTATGCTAACATGGAATAGCATAGCACATGAATATCACAATAATCAAGCTCAAATTGACTGTTTCAAGATTGAAACTTGGTTTCGCATTTCGTCGAACACTTGGCGTGCATCAAATCACCCCAAACCAGCTTCCTCGGGCCATGTTTGTAGCCTTCAATCTCAACCCATAAGCAATCTCACGCAAAAATAAAGTACCAAGATTATACTACTACATGCAAGGAGCAAGATTATATAGAAATCATAGTTTAAAACACAAAATAACTAAATAGAAATCGGTCTCAAATATGTGGTTCAAGCAAACAGGTTGCATGCCCATATTCAAGCCTTGACACTTATCACATACGAGATCTAAGGGAAACACTACTTGATTCGAGTGAAAGTAGGTAACATGAGCTTTCAAATGCAACAAACATCATAGAAAATAATCAATAAAACAAATCGAAATGACCTCTTCAAGAAGCATATACGCATGGTCCACACTGACCAGCCATGAATCAATATGGAGGGGCTTGGTTTTTGGCTCAAGTCGTGGACGATTTCATGGTTTACCTGGGGGTTTAAAGACCAAACCAAGCCGACCTCAGCATCATTGGTACTTCCATATAACATTCATCAAGCTCATGAAGACAAGTAATACACGAAAATAGGCATAACAAATCAAACATGCAAGACTCTTGAAAAGATTTAAACACTTAGAAAAATTCTAGCCTCAAAAATCAGTATTCTTGACTAGTTTTCCTCTAGATTTTTTCATGGTTGAAACATGTTCAAAATTGACCAAAAATACATCTAGAATTCTTACCTTGCTTCCTAGTTTCTTTTTCATGTGGCTCTTGTCCATGGAATCCGAGAAATTATCCTCGGGGGCCCGTGGAAGTTGGCTTCTTCAACTGGAAAACAAGATCTGCAAAGAAAGAACTGGTAACAAAGGTTTTCATTGACCTCCAAAATCAAGCTTCAGAACCTCTTTTGCTAGCCAAATTAAAACAAACCCAATTTATATGTATTCTAGTTTTGGATAAGAGACAATATTTTCCTCATTTGTCTCTCAATTTTCTCAAAAACATTCGCTTTCCCTCACTCGTGACCAACTGGGCTCAACACTTAAAAAATTCTCAGTTTCTTGGCTTGCCAGGAGGGTGTTTTCGGGGGGCTTTAGGAGGCCTTCCGGATCTCCATTTGGGACGTGCAACATATGGTTGGAAAGATCTTTGAGTGAAGTTTCACTCTCTAGTTGAAGGTTTTGGCTAATTTTGGTTGAGAGTTTGTGAAAATTTCACTTTTCTCACTGAATGTTGATCTGGAATTTATGGGTTTACTTTTCTGGAGTTGCTCGTGAGGGCCTCTTTGGGGGATGACTGTGAACTCTCTCCTCTCCTCCTCGTCTCCTCTCTTTTGTGCCCTCAAAGAGATTGCTTCCGTGATCTTGTCCCCTCAATTCATCAATCTCTTGGTCGGCCTTTTGCCCTCCTGCCAAGCCTACCAACTGAGCAGTCCACCCACTTTCTGACTTAGCCAGAATTTTCAAATTTTGCAGATGTTGAGTGTTTGGATTTGGTGCGATTTTCTCGTGCCTTCAGCAACTTATCCTTGACCAATGTTTGTCCACTTGCAGTACCAATAATGGTCTTCTATCACGTGCAGAGATCGGGCTGGTTGGACAGCTGAGGAGGATATGGTGGGGCCACCAAGTTGCTTACTCAGCAACTCCGAATTGAGACCAACTTGTGGATTGAGTTTTGGCTGCTGATTTGAGTGCTTTAATCCATCAATTTGGCTGCGGTTTTTGATCAATTAGCAAGCTCATGTATAGTAGTTTAAGATCTTGATCATTTTTTGCAATTATCTCTACCCAATTTTGCAAGAGAGTCCCTCAAAGTTGGCCATTTTCTTGCTCGAAAATACCCAATTCAATGTAATTTGGTCATTTCTTTGCCCAATTCGATTTATTAGACCTGACCCAAGTTCAATTTCAACTCAATTGGGGGCTAAGATGATGATTTAAGGGCTTGGGCGCAAATTTTGTAAAATTTGTGAATTGGTCCATCAACTTTTAGAATTTGCGAATTGGTCCCTCAACTTTTGGAAATTGCATTTTGGCCCCAATTTACCATTTTAATTCCAGTCGACCTCCTGGGCTTGGCTAGTCACATTTAGATCATTGGCCCAACTTTTTTTTCTTCTTTTTTAATCTTTTTTTAATCTTTATATATATATATATATTTAATTTTTTTAATTAATTTTTTTTAAGGAAAAACATCTTCCATTTAAAAAAAAAAGAATATACTAAACACCTAGATAATCTATATGCAAGAATTTGACATGAAATATTTTTGTAGAAAAACAAGTTCCCATTTTTTTCTGAAATGATTTCTGGGTAAAAATTTAGGTGTCAACAATTATCATTGGCACTCCATGTAGACAAACTATCTGTCGCACGTACAATTCGGCATACCTATCCAATGCAAATTCCTTTCGTACGGCGATGAAGTGAAAAAACTTCGTCAATCTGTCGATTATAGCCCATATGGAATCATTACCTCACTAACTCCTCTGTAATCCCATCACAAAATCCATTGTGATATGTTCTCACTTCCACTCGGGAATATTGAGAGGTTGCAAAAGTCCTCCAAGCTTGCAATGCTGTACTTTCACTTGCTGACACGTCAGACACTTGGCAAAATGTCTAGCGATCTTTGCCTTCATACCGGTCCACCAATAGTGTTGACGCAGATTTTGATACATCTTTGTACTGCCTGGATGAATACTGTAACTGTTATGATGGACTTTTGACAAGATCTCTTCCTTAAGCTCCGCATTGTTGAGTACGCATAATCGCCCATGAAGCTTATTATTCTGTCCTTTGTAACTTGAAAGTCGACTTTCCTCTTCTCTGTATCCTCCTGTAGAATTTTCTAGATTTCAAGGTCTGTCAACTGCAACGTCTTAATCCTTATCTACACTTCTGGTTCAATTTTGAGGGTAACCATGAGATTTGAAAGGTGGCTTACCCCAAACTTGAAATCCAAATCTCGAACTCCTTTGAGTAGGATCCACTCATGAACCATCATTTGTGTAATCGATGACTTCCGACTTCAACCTTATTGGCCTTTCCAGGATGATACAAGATGTCACAGTTGTAGTCCTTGAGAAGGTCTATCCAACAACGTTGTCTCAAGTTCAACTCCTTTTGAGAAAATAAGTACTTAAGGCTCTAGTGGTTCGTAAAAATCTGGAATTTTTCTCTGCATAAGTAATGTCTCCAAATCTTTAGGGCGAAGATGATCATTGCGAGTTCCAATTCACGCATCGGATAATTCAACTCATGAGGTCTCAACTGACAAGACGCGTATGCAACAACTCTCCCATGTTGCATTAAAACACAACCCAGTCCTCTGTACGATGCATCACTATAGATCTCATATCCTCCAGGATTAGACGGAATCGTCAACACTAGTGCGGTAGTTAGCTTCTGCTTGAGCTCTTGAAAACTACACTAGCACTTATTTGTTCATTCGAACTTCTCTTCCTTCTTTAGCAATCGAGTTAAGGGCATAGCTATCGCAGAGAATCTTTCTACGAATCGTCTATAATAGCTTGCGAATCCCAATAAACTTTAGACCTCGGTCACTGTTGTTGGTCTCCACCAGTTTATCACGGCTTCAATCTTGGTTGGGTCCACGGAAATTCCTTCGCTAGAAAACACATGACCTAAGAAAGCTACACGAATTAGCCAAAACTCACACTTACTGAACTTGGTGTAAAAAGGTTGTGTTCTCGCAACGTCTGAAGTACCGTCCTTAAGTGACGTTCATGCTCCTCTGGACTTCTTGAATGCACCAAGATGTCGTCGATAAACACAGTTACAAATTGGTCTAGATACTCCTTGAATACTCAATTCATCAAATCCTTGAAAGCAGCTGGGCATTAGTCAGACCGAACGGCATTACGGTGAATTCATAATGGCCGTAACACGAACGAAAAACCATTTTTGGCATATCCTCCTTCCTAATCCTCAGCTGATGGTAACTTGTCCTCAGGTCAATCTTAGAAAATATCGAAGCTCCTTGCAACTGATCAAATAAGTTGTCAATCCTTGGTAAAGGATACTTGTTCTTGATCGTTACCTAATTCAGTTGTCGATAGTCAATGCAAAGACGCAACGAACCATCCTTTTTCCTTAGAAACAGAACTGGCGCTCCCCAAGGCGATGCACTAGGACATATAAATCCTTTGTCTAACAACTCCTGCATCTGAACCTTTAGTTCTGTTGACACATAATTTGTATTTTCAAGTACATATATAAAAAAACTAAAAAAAAATTAAATTAAAAAAATTAAAAAATTAATTGATTAATTTAATTTTTTTTAAAAAGTGGAAGGGTTCGGGTCGGGCCGAATCTGGCATTGGCTTGGCCTGCCTTCTTTTTTTCCTTCCCTGCATGGCCCAGCTCCTCTTCGCTTTAGCCCAGCCCGTGCCAGCTTGTCTTCCTCCTCCTTCCATCCCTCGCGCGCGAAACCTGCAACAATTGAAGCGACAGCAGAGCAGGGCGAGAAGACAGGGTAGAGCAGGGGCAGAAGATAGGAGCAAGGGGAAAAGACAGGGGAAGAGGGAGAGCAGGAGGAGCAGGGGGTAGGAGCCCGCACGAGAATAGAAGAAAAAGGAGAGGGGCAGAAAAAACCAGAGGGGAGGAGTAGAAGAGAACAACAAGGGAACTGAGAACAAAATCGGGAAAACGGGGGCTGAGGAGAAGACTGATCTTCAGGCCACTGACGCGTCGCCTGACCGCCGATCGCCGCCGCTTCCCCTTGGATCTAGGTTAGCCTTTTAACAAAAACCTGGTGTGCACTCCTCGGAACCAAGACGGCCAGAGCTCACCCCGACTAGTGTGGGTGAGCTCCGGCCACCACTTGTTCCCCATTGTGTTACTTGACGATCTAGCAGGTTTTTCTGGAGTTCAGGACTTGCGCTCGAGCCTCGGCCGAGCTAAATTTCCTTAGTTTCGGCCGAGCCAAAACCCTCCTTTCTAGACCTCGCAGTGTAGATCCCCAGTTAGGATGTTAGGCCTTTAGAGGGACACGTCGCACCTTAGCCGAACATCACTTGCGCCGGTCGCCGTTGTCGCTTCCCCTGTTGCGACCAGACAGTCGCGGAGCAGGAGCTGCGGGCTGGCAGATCGCTATCCTCGATCAGTTCCCTGCCGCCACCGTCGAGACCCTCGACCTCAGGGGGCAAGTTGCCCTTCCCCTGCCTAGTCGAAGCGGAGCGGCCGTGCCATGACTAGAAAGCCCTTGGGGCTGCCCGCGCTGTGTTTTCCTCGGTCGTGACCAATTGGTTGCGAACCGAGGGACGCGAGTTGAGCTAGGCTGGATTACAAATCCGACCCGCTCAACCCTTCTTGCTGGGTTTGGGCCTATTGCGGGGAGCGCTCTTGCAAAAGGGTGTTGAGCCCGTCGGCTGGGCCCAACCCCCAACTGGACTAGATCCGGGCGGGTTTAACCGGCCCGCCCTGACCAGGTTAGACCGGACCGAATCGGTTTGCCAATTTTTTTTTTTAAGAAATAAAAATAATATAAATTCAATTATTTTTTATTAAAAAATTAATAAAAAAATGGAAAATCTAAAAAAATGTAAGGTTTGGTTGGAAATTGTCATGTATTGCCTTTTTAGTATAATTAGACCTTTATTTGTTTTCACATTAATTATGTCGCAAGTTTAATTTACATGTTTAATTATGTTTGCGATTGTTTAGTTGCATGCACTAATTTTACTGCAGTTAGGAGTTTGGTTGCTGATTGTTATTTTAATGATTGCGTACCTGCATGATCACCTCACATGTTAGTGGATAGGTGTAAAATTAATCCAAACCACTTGACAAAAATCTTTACTCTTAAAATGAACAAGATTAGGTTTTGAAAGGCCACTAATTGGTCAATTAGTGTAATCAAGTCTCCAGCCCTAGATTCTCTGGTTGCGTAAGAAGTAAAGTACACTTCCATACGTCACTTGGTTTTTAACCGACCGTAATAGGCTAGTGGCGACTCCTTATTGCGAAATTCTCAAGAATAGCCCAATGTCGTGCGAGGTATGGGTTTAGGAGAGCCTGCACCTAATGATGGGTCTTAGGTCTATCCTTTAGGCAATACCCCTAAACCTATTCCCTCCCCCCGAGGGGTAGGTTTCGACAACTTGGCGACTTCACTAGGGACTAGTTTTAGACCTTAGAGGACTTAACCCAAAATTGATCTTGTTCAAAAATATATATTTTTGTTTGGCAGCAAGGATCTAAGGTATGCCCTAACGTGAGTGTTAAATGTTTTAGTAGTTGGGAGTTATAAGGGCAGGAGTGATTGTTAACACCTTGTCTTGCATGTGTGGAGTTGGAAATAAATATTTATGTTTTGAACTTTTGAAGTGGTGTTTGTTTATAGACTGTTGTGCATGTATTCTTTCCATTGCACTACACCATGACACATTGCCTGCCGTCAGACCTGGGTCGCATAGGATTTCTTAGGATGGTGTTGAGATGTATACCACTCTGACTACAACCATGTAGTAAGAGTTGCCAATCTCAATCCCAAAATTTCTTTCTTGATATCAAAGGTCCCCACCCTGGTTTGCTACCATGCGACACAGGTCGATTCTTTGACGAAGCTGGAGTCATGGGTAACACAACTTAGCCACGATCTTGTTGGTTCGGTATGGTGATCCTATGGCTCCATTTTGAGCCATATAGAGTAGAAATCGAACCACATCCCATCTGTATGTCTATGTAATTAAAGAGAGAGAGAGAGAGAGAGAGAGAGAGAGAGAGAGAGAGTCACCCCCCACAGTAAGTATCATTCTTCTTTTTATTCATTGGTTTTTAATTGAATTTTCGTCTTGAAATTCCCGAAAATCAATCGAATGCCCTCGGTGCTATAGGGTTATAGTAAAAAAATTGGTAAGCACTCTTATAATGAACCTTGAATATAAATTTCAAGCCTATTTGATCTAGCCCCATTGAACATTGACTTTGTCTAAATTTTCAAATCTGGGCTCAAAACCACTTTTTGTTTAGAAATTCTTTCAAATCAAGATTATATTTTGGGGCACAAAAAATTGAGATAATATTTTCAATCAAATCCTTTCTTTCTCACATTTTGGGATTGAAATTTAGATAATATTTTGTGTATAAATTTCTCAAAACAAAAATCACTTCATTTTTGCAGGAGTAAAATCATAAATCAATCTTAAAAAAAAAAAAAAAAAAATCACTTCATTTTTGCATATGAAACTTTTAGAATAAGAGTGGACGTTCAATTGATGGCCGCGGATCGATTTTTTTTTAATGATGTCTTCTCGTATGATAAAATCTTGGCGAAATACTAAAATCTCGTAATAAGGACTATGGGGCATGTACTGTCGCCTTGATTTTGTTGTAAGAAGCAACCTCATTGAAAGATCATTTTCTCACTCACATACTGACATTGTTGTCTTTTTTGCAGGTTATGTGTGATACTCCTTGACACCTCATAGAGAAGTGAATTCTAGAGCTGGGAGAAGAGTAGAATGAGTAGTTTATTTGAGACTGTCATCTGCCCCTTTTAAAAAATAAAAGTGTAGGCTCATGGAACTCAAAGAGCAAGCATGTGTCGAGACTTCGTCGGCGCCAATCTTCCGTAGAGGTGGAACGAAGTTGAATTCCATTCTAGGAAGTTTCTTTTTTTAGAGATGCCTTAGGTGCCAAAATAGTCCGTTGACCTCGTTCACTTTACATGATGAGACAAATGAAGGGAGTTGCCAAGCATCCAAAAAGGTGAATTCAAAGGAAGAGTAAATTGTATCGATTCCAATTAACCATTTTTTATGCCGTTTCTGACATGACTTTCTGTTCATTGTCAAATTCATTAAGAAAGGATGTATCGTTCCTCAATTGAACCTAATTAAGTATGGAGATAACCTGTTTCATCTCCTCTTCTTACTAGGTGATAAATGGGGAAAATTGCACCTTGACCATAGAAGCAGCGCCTTCCACCAAGGAATCAAGCAATAAATGGGCGAAGCATCTAAAGAACAATATCCCCAAAATTGGAAACAATGAGCAATCTCTCTCCTTTCAAAGCAAGATCTTGAAAAACACATCTAATGATTCATATTTAAAAGCAATCTCTCTTAGGATGAAAGATTCATTCGCATTATGCGCAAAGATCGAAATGATAAAGATGTTTCCTTCATCAATCCCAAGCATTATACTAATCTCTTGCTGCCCTTTCAAGCTGAATAAAGATGATCATTCAAAGTACCCAAGTCGAGAACGACCCTACATTGGGGTAGCATAGGAGGTTACGGTCGTGTTGTAGAGAGCAGGATTGAGAAAAATTCTATTACTTTCACTTGCATCAATCCTCTAATGATAGCTTCAAAGGAATTCGCATTAGAGCTTGACTCATCCCAAGGTGAAAAAGAGCATTTCCTTCTATACCCAAACATTGATACCCATTGCTTTAACCAATTTGGGCTTGATTGTTCATTTCTAAGTCCTGAGTGGTGATCATCTCCCTTCACTGGGGTAAGGCATAAAGATTGACCACATACACGAGAAAACGTGAAAAGCATCTCGAAAATCATAAGAGCTCCAAAAGTTCAAAGAGTAAAATGTTCAAAAAAATTAGGGAGCATGAAAAAGCAAGGCCAATGCCCATCAAGAAAGAAAGTCAAAAGGCTGCATCTTATGTGAAAGAAAAATTATCAAAGTCCAAGTGCTTGCATAAAAAAATCATCGTAAGAGCAAAGGAAATTAGAGAAAGGAGCAAAGCTCCAATGCAGAAATGATTAGGCAAGGGATTTTCAAGATGTGCTATGTTTCAAAAGCCAAATGATTTTGAAAGATCAAGTGACTTGGTCATGATGCCATGATGATCACCAACTCTTAAAAACCCCCCTTGAAAATTTTAAGCCTTTCGAGCCTCTCCCGAGCCAACATTACAACTCTCTTCCGAAGTCTCTTTTGATTGGGATGGTTTGAGTGAAAATGAGAATGCCACAAAGAAGCTACTGCTTGAAGGAGTGGAAGTAATTCTATCTTGTCTTATCTTCTAGGTTCTCCACTTGTAAACCCAATGAAGATAGTGACAAATGTTTTATTGGCCTCAAAGCAGTGATTCCTTTGTGTAACCTTGACCAAACTTATATTGTGATCCTGTCAAAAGGCCTTTTTGATCGATTAGATTGTGTTCATTGTGAATGTTTCTGAAAGCCTTTGACATGAGTTATTTGAGATACCCTCAGCAATCAGTTACTTCCCACGTCAATGGATGGGATCAACTAGCCATTTTATTGAGAGTGTGTGAGAAACCATTTCTGACTAAGAAGCTCTAGTTTGGCATGTTTAATGAGCCTTTTTCACAAGTCGTAGCCGTTCTGATAAGAACTTGACTCCTAGAGAATTTGATGGTTAATGATACATCTCTAAACAAGATGACAGTTTTGCGCCACATATGCTAATTAACATCGAATATTTCTCAAAGCAATCAGACTTAACTTGATTAGCTTGTTCAATTAATACTGCAATATTGCCAATAAATCTCTTGATGCTATCTTTAATGACATTTACTCAAGTTGAGTTTGACAAGATTCCTCAGTGAAGCCATGCAGTTTTCAAGGGGTTAGCAGGTGCTTCCTTAAAAACCGAAGGTTCATGGTCAGCCTTAAACCATGTCTTCTCCAAGGTTCATGGTCAGCCTCAAACCATGTCACCTACAAGGTTCATGGTCAGCCTTAAACCATGCCATCTCCAAAGGTTCATGGTCAGTCTTAAACCATGTCGTCTCTAAAGGTTCATGGGTCATCCTCAAAACTACACGGTTCTTGGGTCTATTCTTAAACCACACAGTTCGTGGGTCTATCCTTAAACTACACGGTTCATGGGTCATCCTTAAACCACACGGGTTAAAGGGTCTATCCATAAACTACACGGTTCGTGGGTCTATCCTTAAACTACACGGTTCGTGGGTCATCCTTAAACCACACGGGTTAAAGGGTCTATCCTTAAACCACATAGTTCGTGGGTCTATCCTTAAACCACAAGGTTGGTGGATCTATCCTTAACCCATAAGGTTCGTGGGTCATCCTTAAATCACACGGTTCGTGGGTCTATCCTTAAACCACAAGGTTCGTGGGTCATCCTTAAACCACACGGTTCGTGGGTCTATCCTTAAACCACACGGTTCGTGGGTCTATCATTAAATTACGCGGTTGGTGGGTCATCCTTAAACCACAAGGTTGGTGGGTCATCCTTAAACCATACGGTTCGTGGGTCCATCCTTAAACCACACAGTCCTTAAACCACATTGTTAGTGGGTCTATTCTTAAACCACACGGTTTGTGGGTCATCCTTAAACCACAAGATTGGTGGGTCTATCTTTAAACCACAGGGTTTGTGAGTCTATCCTTAAACCACGGGTTTCGTGAGTCTATCCTTAAACCACGCTTTTAAAATGTTAATGAGTTTATCTTTAAACTGCGATTTTCAAAAGGTTCATGGGTTTTCCTTAAATCATGTATTTCCAACCTGGTTGAAACCCGTTGTTACATGGTGAGACCTCATGTCTTTCCTTCTTCTTAGGAGACTGCGTGCTTCTGTAGCTCGGGGTCTTTCTTTTTTCCTTTGACACGACGTGCTTTTGTAGCCCGGGGTCTTTCCTTTTTCCTTTGACACGACGTGCTTTTGTAGCCTAGGGTCTTTTCCTTTTCCTTTGACACAACGTGCTTTTGTAGCCTTTTTCCTTTGACACGATGTGCTTTTGTAGCCCAGGGTCTTTTTCTTTTCCTTTGACACGACGTGCTTTTGTAGCCCAGGGTCTTTTCCTTTTCCTTTGACATGGCATGCTTCTGTAGCCCAAGGTCTTTTCCTTTTCCTTTTGACATGGCGTGCTTCTATAACTCGGGGTCTTTCCTTTTTCTTATGACACAGCATGCTTCTGTAGCCCAGAGTCTTTCCTTTTTTCTTATGACATGATGCATTTCATAACCCAGAGTCCTTTTGGTCAATTCGACATGTGCCTATGCACCCGAGATCTCTATCCTACCGAAATAATTTAGGTGTCTTTTGTCTTTGAATGCAACCTCTTCAAGGCTACATTCAAAGAGGGATAGTTGTTGACACCTAATTTGTATTTTCAAGTACATATATAAAAAAATTCAAATAAATTAAAATAATTAAATAATTAATTAAAATTTAAAAAAATCATGGAAGGGTTACGGTTGAGCTAGATCGGGCCTTGGCTCGGCCCGCCTTCTTTTTTCCTTTCCTCACACAGTGAGGCCCGTTTCCCCTTGCACGGCCCAACTCCTCTTCCCTTCAGCCCAGCTTGCGCCAGCTTGTCTTCCTCCTCCTTCCATCCTTTGAGCGCGAAACCTACAACAATTAAAGAGACAGTAGAGCAGGGTGAGAAGATAGGGCAGAGCAGGGGCAAAAGATAGGAGCAAGGGGCAGGAGCATGCACGAGAAGAGAAGAAAAAAGAGGGGCAAAGAAAACCAGAGGGGAGGAGGAGAAGAGAACACCAAGGGAATTGAGAACAGAATCAGGAAAACGGAGGGTGAGGAGAAGAGGGATCTCCAGGCCTCCGCTACCGTTGCTGACGCATTGCTCGACCGCCGATTGCCGCCATTTCGCCGCCGGTTCCCCTTGGATCCAGGTTAGCCTTTTAACAAACACTTGGTGTGCGCTCCTTGGAACCAAGTCGACCAGAGCTCACCCCGACCAGTTCAGGCGAGCTCCGACCACCACTCGTCCCCCATTGCACTGTTCGACGATTTGGCAGGTTTTTCCTTAGAGTTCAAGACCCGCAATTGGGCCTTGGCCGAGCTAAATTTCCTTAGTTTCGTTAGTGCCCGCCACCCATTCACCGACCGGCGCCCTACCGCTGCTGCCGAGACCCTCGACCTCAGGGGGCGAGCCGCCCTTCCCCATCCTAGCCGAAGCAGAGCGGCCGCTCCTTTACCAGAAAGCCCCCAAGGTCACTTGCTGCCGTGTTTTCCCCGGTCGCGACTGAGTGGTTGCGGACCAAGGCACGCGGGTTGAGCTGGGCTAGATTACAAATCCGGCCCACTCAGCCCCTCTTGCTGCGTTTGGGCCTGCTACGGGGAGCCCTCTTGCAAAAGGGGGTTGGGCCCTTCGACTGGGCCCAACCCACTTTTGAGCAAAGGCCCGACTAGCCATGGTCGAGCCTGGCCCATCTGGGTACGCTGACCGACCCGCCCCCAACCGGACCGAATCCGGGAGGGTTTTACTGCAATTAGGAGTTTGGTTGCTGATTGTTATTTTAATAATTTTGTACCCGCATAATCACCTCACATGTTAGTGGATAGGTATAAAATCAATCCAAACTGCTTGACAAAAATCTTTACTCTTAAAATGAATAAGAGTAGATGTTGAAAGGGTATTAATTAGTCAATTAGTGTAATCAAGTCCCTGACCCTAGATTCTCTAGTTGCGTAGGGAGTAAGATACACTCCTATACCTGACTTGGCTTCTAGCCGACCTCAATAGGCTAGTGGCACCTCCTTATTGCGAAATTCTCAAGAATACCCCAATGTCATGCGAGGTATGAGCTTGGGAAAGCCCGCACCTAATGATGGGCCTAAAGTCCATCCTTTAGGCAATACCTCTAAATCTATTCACTCCTCCCCGAGGGGTAGGTTGCGACAAGTTTCTTCAACTTTGATAGCGCCATGTGGTAAAGGGCCTTAGAAATTGGCTCTGCCCAGGGGTCAACTCAATCATGAACTCAATCTCCCTTTTTGGGGGCAAACTGGGTAATTCCTCAAGAAACACGTTAGAAAATGTTAGAGAAAACTCCTTTATTATTTTGAAGTTGACAAAACATTTCCAAGCCTATATCTGAAGATCTCAAGACTAGATCGACAGAGTTTAAAGACCGACAAACCATCTGATTTTAAGGGCGCGCATGGATTTGTTTGTTTCTTTTTTTGTTCCTAGGAACGAAACAAAAAAAAGTGTTTCGTTCCGGGAACGATTTTTGAACAAAAGAACACGTTTGGTAACGTTTGGTCCGGAATAAAAAGTGAACGAAACACATTTGGCAAATTTTATTCTTTTTTTGTTTCTTTTAATTTTTGAAAAATTTTTATTTTATTTTTTATTTTTTCCTTTCTTTTTATTTTTTCTTTTTTTCGGCCGGTCACCGGCCTCCGGTGATCGGCCGACGGGGCCGGCAGCCTCGCCCAGCCACGGCGAGGCTCGCCGGCCCTCGGCAAGGCCGAGCCTCGCCGTGGTTGGGCGAGGCTCGGCCTTGCCTTGGCTGGGCGAGCTCGGGCTCGCCCAGCCAAGGTGAGGCTCGGCCTCGCCCGCGCCGGCGACGCCGAGCCTCAACGGCCGGTCGCCGGCCATGGCCGAGGCCATCGACCGGCGAAAGAAAAAAGAAGAAAAAAAAGAAGAAAAGAAGAAGAGAAGAAGAAGAGAGAGAAGAGAAATGTTTCTCCGAGAAATGTTTCTGGAGCAAGAAACAACAAATTGTTGTTTCTTTTTTTTGTTCTTATTTCGTTCCAGAAACAAAAAAAACAAAAAAAGAACAGAAACGCAACCAAACGTGTTTCTGTTCTTTTTTTGCTCCCGAGAACACTTTCCGTACAGAAGTGTTCCGGAAACACTTTTTTGGAGTGTTTCCATCCACACCCTAAGTCTCAAAGTCTATTCTCACTAACAATTCTAGACTGAAGTCTGAAGACTTATCTAAATGTAGGATTGTTATCCAGATGCAAGATTATCTTCAAAGTTTCAAATTGCATGGTTAATGGAAGATCTTATAGCTGGATTTCACATCTATTTGATAGATTATTCTTATTGGAAATTACTCCGATATGAAGATCCTGATTTGTATGGGCAAACGGGATTGACGGGCTTTCATCGCAAATCATCTAATGACTCGAGATCACCTTAATTGATTCTGTCCAACGGGTAGATTGGAAGATTTCTTTTGGAAAGTACCAACGGTCAAGAAGGCATGAAGGAGTATTTAAGGATTGACTCTTTAGTTGTTCAAAATAGTGCTTGAAAGAGAATTCCAAAGTTTGAAGCTTTTTAGTCTCTTGCTTTTTCATTCATCGAGCTAAGTATTGTATACAAAAGAGGGAAACTCTTAGTGAGACTCTGTGAGAGTTCAATAGAGACTCATCACTGTGAAAGTCAAGATCACAAGTTGTAACATCTTTTTTGATCCTTAGTGGAATCCAGCCAATAGGCTGTCAGTGAGGAGAGTGGACGTAAGCTTGATCTAAGCCGAACCATTATAAACTCTATTTTCATATTCTCTTTTCACTGAACTCCTTACTTTTATTTATTGAGTGTTTATTTTCTCAAAGTTGAAATACGTTCAATGTTTATCATCTTCTAAAAGGGAAAATTATTTTTACCAAGTTCTGTGAAAATTTTTATACACACCTATTCACCCCCTCTGGGTGTATTCACTAGCCCTTTCAATTGGTATCAGAGTTTGTGTGCTTATTCTGTTGAAGTGTTTTTACTTCTTAAGCTAAAGATCTATGGCTAGTATTTTAGTTCCAAGACTGGTTGAAGGCCAAAGCAACACCAGACCTCCTTACTTTGATGGGAAGGAATACAACGTATGGAAGAACAAAATGAAAGCATTCCTAAGATCGAAAGATCCCCTAGAATGGGATGTGGTAGAAAAATGGATTATTCCTAAAGTCACATCGACTTTAGAAAGAGGAAAGATAGTTGAGGATGCTGGCAAAATGACACAAGCAGAAATAACCAAGAGACAAGTTCTTGATGCTAAAGCCATTTATTCCTTATATTGTGCTTTATCTCCTACTCAATATAATAGAATTTCATCTTGCGAAACAACAAAAGAAGTCTGGGAAAGATTGCGCGTTACCTACGAAGGAACTGATTAAGTTAAAGAAACAAAGATTAATATTCTACTCAAACAATACGAAGCCTTCAAAATGAAACCAGGAGAATCCATCACTGATATGTTCATTCGTTTTACAGAAATTGTAAACAGTCTAGCATATCATGGACAGGACAAATGAAAGTCAACAAATTGCTGCGAGGACTCTCCAAAGACTGGAATCACATAAAGATTTCAATAAGAGAAACCCAAAAGATTATGCCTCTCTCAGTGGACGAACTAGTGGGCACACTTCAATTTTATGAAGTGGAACAAATCAATGAGGAAGAAGATTATGAAGGTAAGAAGTCAATTGTTTTAAAATCTAATGATGATTTTGTTGATACAGATTCAGAGGATAACTTGGACAATAAAGAGCTAGCACTAATGATTAGGAAGTTCTGAAAGCTAAATAGAAAAGGAAGAAAGTTCAACTGGAGGAAGCAGAGTACTCAAAGATTTCATAATAATTCAACCGAAGACAATGAGACCAAGAAAGATGTGATTTTCTTCGAATGTAAGAAAAAAGGACATATTAGACCCAATTGTCCTTTATTGAAGAAAAATAAGGGATATACAGAGAAATTCAAAAAGGTTCTCAAAGTAGAGACATGGAGTAACATTGAATGTGAAGAGAGTGATGAAGAATATGCCAATATCTGTTTAATGGCAAATTTAGAATCACACTCAGACTCTGAAACTTATTCAAATTTAGATTCAGACAAGGAAATCGAGGTTAGTAATTTTAAAATTCCTGCTAAAGTTTCAAAGTATATTGATGAACTCTGTCTTAGTCTCAAGGTATCTCTTAAAAGAATTTCCGAACTAAATAAGGAAAATTCCAAACTAAAGCAACAGGAAATTTCTTGGAAAGAAAAATTTGAAAATCTAAACAAAAACTTTGTTGTCTTGAAAGAAAATGCAGATTCTCTTTCGAAGGAAAACATCTTTTTGAAAGAATATATTTCAAATATCTCAAAGAAGTTTTCAAAAGAATCTGAAAAGCTAGATAAAATTCTTTCAATACAAAGACCTTATTTCAACAAATCAGGTTTATGAATGACACCGAAACTATTCTTTTAATTGACTTTCCAAAAGTAAAAGATAGAATCAAACAAAGACCTACAAAAACTTTTTACAAAAATCATTTTCAAAAAGTTTTTATAAAACCCGTTGGCCGAAGTGCTCTCAAATGTTCAAAGTGTAACAGCTCAGAATATTTCGAGAAGGATTGTCTTAAAGTTTGGAGACCTGTTAAGAGAGATTGGGCAAATACTGTTTTTGGTACTAACTCCCCTGGATCCAAGAAAATATGGATACTAAAGAAAACTTGAAATCTTCTTATAATTGCAGGTCACTATCAAGAAAAAGATCAAATGGTATTTGGATAGTGGCTGTTCGAGATATATGACAGGAGATTCAAACTGTTTTATAAAGCTTATTTAAATAAATGGTGGATAAGTCTCTTTTGGTGGAAATAACAAAGGAAGAATCGTTGGATATGGAACTGTGAAGATTGGAAGTCTCACAATCAACAACGTCTCCTTGGTGGAAGGCTTGAACTATAATCTGCTCAATATAAGTCAACTATGTGATATTGGATTCAAAATCAATTTCCAAGAAGGCATTTGCTTAGGCACTAGTAAAGATTTGTCTCAATCTTTTACTGGACGAAGACATGGAAACATCTACTTACTAGATATAAAACCAGAAAGCTCTCAGTGTCTAATTTCTATTCAAGATGATGAAAATCTTTGGCATCGAAAGCTTGGTCATGTCAATATGAAGTAGATAGCCAAAATTTCATCCAAGAAACTTGTTCGTGGATTGCCCAATTTAAATTATCAAAAGTTTGAATTATGCACACCATGCGTTTTGAAAAAACAGGTTAGAAGTTCTTATAAACCTATAAATCAAGTGTCTACTAATCGAGTTTTGCAGCTTCTGCATGTGGATTTGTTTGGACAAACCAGAACTCAAAGTATTTGTGGAAAGAAATACTGCTTAGTAATCGTGGATGATTACTCTCGCTTTACATAGGTATTCTTTTTGGCAAGTAAGCCTGAAGTATTTTCTCTTTTTTCAAAATTTGCTAAGAAAATTCAGAATGAGAAAGGATATGCTATTACAAGCATACGAACAGACCATGGAGGTGAGTTTGAAAATCAAGATTTTGCAAATTTTTGTGATGAATTTGGTTTACAGCATGTTTTCTCATCGCCATATACTCTAGAGCAAAATGGGGTTGTGAAAATAAAGAATAGATCGTTGTAGGAAATTGCAAGAACTCTTTTAATTGGAAGCAATATTTCTTCTCGTTTTTGGGTTGAAGTAGTTTCTACAACTTGTTCTATCATTAATAGAGCATTTTTTAGGCCTATTCTAGGGAAAACTCCTTATGAAATGTTTAAAGGAAAGAAGCCAAATGTTTCTTATTTTCATGTGTTTGGTTGTAAGTGTTTTATTTTAAAAAATGCAAATGAACGAACTGGTAAGTTTAAAGAAAAGTCAGACGAGGGAATTTTTCTTGGCTACTCAACATCAAGCAAAGTCTACAGAGTATTCAACAAAAAGACTCATTCTATTGAAGAGTCTATGAATGTCAAGTTTCATGACTCTACCCAAAATCATGTGGTAGAGACTCAACTTGAAGAGACTGAACTTGCTCGAGACGTTACAAAGTCTACTTCCCCGCAGAAGTTCAGATTTTTGAAATTCAACAACAGAAAGAACTAGAAGATTCAATTGAAGCAGAGGATGAGCAGACCCACAAACCAACTAGCAATTGGAACCATAAGTCTAGTCATCTCAAAGAACTCATCATTGGCAACATTGATGAAGGAATTCATACCAGATCCAAAAGGCGAGAAGAGTCTAGTGCTTTAGCACTTATTTCTGAAGTTGAACCCAAAAGTATAGAAGAAGCCTTGGCTGATGAAAGCTGGATTGAAGCTATGCAAAAAGAACTCAGGTAGTTCAACATCAATGATGTCTGGGAACTAATCTCCAAACCAAAAGGTAAGTCTATTATAGGAACTAAATGAGTTTTCAGGAACAAAGTGGACGAGAAAGGAAAAATGATCAGGAACAAAGCAAGACTCGTGGCCAAAGGATATACACAAGAAGAAGGGATAGACTATGACGAGACCTATGCACTAGTAGCGAGGTTAAAAGAAATTAGATTACTTCTTGCTTTTGCTTGCTAAAAAAGTTTTAGGTTATTCCAAATGGATGTAAAAAGCGCATTCCTAAATGGATTTATCCAAGAAGAAATTTATGTGGAACAATCACCTAGTTTTGAAAATCCAAGAAAGCCAAACTCAGTCTACAAAATGAAAAATGCTATATATGGACTGAAGCAAGCACCTCGAACCTAGTATGAAAGGTTAAGTAATTTCTTAACTCAAAATGGATTTGTTAAAGGAAAAGTAGATACTACCTTGTTCATTAAAAAGGAAGGTAAAGATTTTCTGCTTGTTCAAATTTATGTTGATGACATTATTTTTGGATCAACTAATGAAAGTCTATGCAAGAAGTTTTCTAGATGCATGTAGGATGAATTCAAAATGAGTATGATGGGTAAGCTAAATTTCTTTATGGGATTACAAGTAAAACAGTCAAAGGAAGGGATTTTCATTCACCAAGAGAAGTATGCAAAAGATCTCATCAAGAAGTTTGAATTGGAAAACTGCAAAAAGACAGAGACACCTTGTTGGAGAAATCTTTCCAGAATATTTTGAAGCTGACAAAACGTTTCTATCAGTCTAGTCTGGATATTTGCAGACCGACAGTTTAAAGTCTGAAGACTTTATGATCATCAGACTCAGCACTCAAGACTCAAGACTTAAGACTCAAGACTATTCTCATTGACAGTCTTTCTAATCCAGTGACGAAGGAAATCCAGAGCCGAAGTATATGGTTGAGGATTTAATTTTATTCTCTGGAGAAGATCTCTTGGTTGGATAAATATAATGGATTCTTTTATTCGTATCTAGATCGATTGAAGATCCGATGGTCGACGAAATATTCTTGGAATGTTCTATTCTTGGAAACCAAGATCCTGATTGTATGGGCGAACAGGATTGATGGGCTATCGTCAGGTTCCTTTAATAGCTCGAATGATCTTCTTAATTGATTCCGTCCAACGGGTAGATTGGAGGAATTCCTTTGGTAAGTGCCAACGGTTATGATGGCATAAAGGAGTATAAAAGGAAGACGTTCTAGTTGTTTTAGTAATGTGATCAATAGAAAAATTCCAGAGTCTGAAGCACCTTGATTATTAGTCGATACAGTTTGAGCAAAATTGTATACACATAGAGTGTCTATACTTGGTGATACCTTGAGCGAGTGTGGTAGATCATCTACACCTAGAAATCAAGGAAGATCAACGCTGTAACATCTCTTTGTTCATAGTGAAATCCAGCCAATTGGCTGTCAGTGCAGAAGAGTGGACGTAGGCTTGAATCAAGCCGAACCACTATAAACCGAGTGTTCAATTCTCTCTTTCCTTTACTCAGTCTTACGTTGATTATTATCTGTTGCAAATCCTCAATTATCTAAGTACTGTGCAATTATCAAGAAAAATCTTTTATGTACCTATTCACCCCCCTCTAGGTTCTCGTACTAGCTATATCAATTGGTATCAGAGCTTGTATTCTTACTCTATTTGAAGTGTTTTACTTCGTAGTAAAAGATCCATGGCTAGTATGCTAGCACCAGGGCTGGTGGAAGGGCAAAGCAATACCAGACCACCCTACTTTGATGGAAAGGATTACAACATCTGGAAGAATAAGATGAAAGCTTTCCTACGGTCAAAGGATCCTCTGGAATGGAACGTTGTGGAAAGAGGAATCACTCCTACTGCTGCATCAGCCTCTGAAAGAGGGAAAGAAACTGTTGAGACCAGCGGAATGTCTCAAGAAGAGATAAACAAGAGACAAGCACTCGATGCAAAAGCAATTTACTCTTTATATTGTGCTTTGTCACCAACTGAATATAACAGAATATCTTCTTGTGTTACAGCAAAAGAAGTCTGGGACAGATTACACATCACCTATGAAGGAACAGATCGAGTGAAGGAGACTAGAATTAACATTCTTCTTGGTCAATATGAAGCCTTCAAAATGAAACCAGGAGAATCTATAACTGACATGTTTAGCCGTTTTACAGATATTGTCAATGGTCTTGAGAATCAATGACAGAAAATTTCTGATCCCATGAAGGTGAACAAGCTATTGCGTGGACTCTCCAAGGATTGGAATCATATAAAGACTTCAATAAGAGAGACGCAAAGAATTATGCCACTATCTGTCGACGAGCTGATTGGAACTCTTCAGTCTTACGAAGTGGAACGAATTAATGAAGACGAAGATCCAAGAGGTAAGAAGTCCATTGCATTAAAATCAAATGATGATTCTGATGATACAGATTCTGAAGAAGATCTGGACGATGAGGAGCTTGCTCTTATGATAAGAAGATTCAAAAAGCTGAATAGAAAAGGAAGAAGGTTCAACTCAAAAAAACAAAGTTTTCAGAAACAGCAAACCAAGTTTGTTGATGATGAGGAACCAAACAAAGATGTAGTCTGCTTCGAATGTAAGAAAAAGGAACACATCGTACCTAACCGTCCTCTTCGAAGAAGAAGAGAGGAAAAGCTGAAAAGTCTCGAAAAGCTCTCAAAGCCGAAACCCGGAGCGTCAGAGTGTGAAGAAAGTGATGAGGAATATGCCAACCTGTGTCTGATGGCACAATCAGACTTAGATTCAGACTCTGGATTAGACTCAGACAGTGAATTCGAGGTAAGAAATTTTAAAATTCCTGTCAAAGTCTCTAAATACATTGATGAACTGTGTTTTAGTCTTAAGACTTCTCTCAAAAGAATTTCCGAACTTAAAAAGGAAAACTCAGCTCTTAAACAAAATGAAAATATTTTAGAAGAAAGAGTTAAAAGTTTAGATTTGAATGTTTCTACTCTTAAAGAAAAAAAAGATAATCTTTTGAAAGAAAATGATTTTTTAAAAACTGACTTATCAAATATTTCAAAGAAATTTTCAATAGGATCCGAAAAACTTGAAAAAGTTCTTTCAGTTCAAAGACCTTATTTCAATAAGTCTGGTCTAGGCATGACAGCAGAAACAATTCCCTTGATTGATTTTCCTAAAGTAAAAGAAAGAATTAAGAAAAGACCGTCGGGAGAGGCTTACAAAAATCATTTCAAGAAAGTTTTTGTAAAATCTGTAGGTCGAAATGGTCTAAGGTGTTCAAAGTGTAACTGTTAGGATCACTTTGAAAAAGAGTGTCCTATGGTTTGGAAGCCTGTTAAGAAAGTATGGCCTAATAATGCTTATCCTACTAACACCAAAGGACCCAAGAAAATTTGGGTACCAAAGAAAGCTTGAGACTCTCTTTTAAATGCAGGTCTCCGTCAAGAAGAAGGTAAAGTGGTATCTTGACAGCGGATGTTCAAGACACATGACAGGAGACTCAAATTGCTTCATAAAGCTTATTCAAGTGAATGGTGGAAAAGTTTCATTTGGAGGAAACAGCAAAGAAAGTATTGTGGGATTTGGAACTGTGAAAATTGGAAATCTCACAATAAGCAATGTCTCTCTAGTGGAAGGACTCAACTACAATCTTCTCAACATTAGCCAATAGTGTGATATTGGTTTCAAAATCTCCTTTCAAGAAGGAATATGTTCTGGAATCAGTAAAGACTCTACTCAGTCTTTCATGGGTCGAAGACATGGAAATATCTACCTCTTAGATGTGAAACCAACTGAATCACAATGCCTAATCTCAATTCAAGATGAAGCAAGCTTATGGCACAAAAAGCTTGGTCATGTCAATATGAAGCAATTAGCCAAAATTTCATCAAAGCAGCTTGTTCGAGGTCTACCCAAATTACCATACCAAAAGTCCGATCCATGCACACCATGTATTCTGGGAAAGCATGTAAGAAATTCATTTAAGCCAATAAATCATGTCTCTACTAATCATGTACTACAATTGTTGCATATGGATCTCTTCGGACCAACAAGAACCCAGAGCATTGGAGGTAAGAAATATTGTCTAGTAATTGTGGATGATTACTCTCGCTTTACTTGGGTATATTTTCTTGCAAGTAAGTCAGAAACCTTTTCGTATTTTGAAAAATTTGCTAAAAAGGTTCAAAATGAAAAAGGATGTGCTATTTCAAGTATAAGAACAGATCATGGAAGTGAATTTGAAAATCAAGATTTTACAAAATTTTGTGATAAATCTGGTTTTAATCATGTGTTTTCCTCTCCATATACTCCAGAGCAAAATGAAGTTGTGGAAAGAAAGAATAGATTTCTTCAAGAAATGGCTAGAACTCTTTTAATTGAAAGTAAAATTTCTTCACGATTTTGGGCTGAAATCAAGTTTTCGACAGCATGCTATATCATCAATAGAGTCTTCCTAAGACCTATTCTAGAGAAAACCCCCTATGAGTTATTCAAAGGTAAGAAGCCCATTGTTTCATACTTTCATGTGTTCGGTTGCAAATACTTTATATTGAAAAATGCAAAAGATCGAGTTGGTAAGTTTGAAGAAAGATCAGATGAAGGCATCTTCCTTGGATATTCTACATCAAGCAAAGCCTATAGAGTCTATAACAAGAAGAGCCGGTCTGTGGAGGAGTCAATGAATGTCAAATTCCAAGACTCAACGCAAGATGAATCCAGTCACACTCAGTATGAAGAGTCTAAACCTGCTCCAGACCTTTCAAAGCTTTCAACTCAAGAAGTATCTCAGACTTTGGAAGTCCAGCATCAAGATGTTCATGAAGATTTAAATAAAGAAAGAGATCATCAACCAGACAAATCAACCAGTAACTGGAAGCATAAGTCCAGTCATCCCAAATATCTCATTATCGGCGAAATCAATGAAGGAATCCGCACCAGATCTAAAAGGCGTGAAAAGTCTAGTGCTGTGGCTCTCATTTATGAAATTGGTACGACAGACTAAGTAAGTTCTTATTACATAATGATTTTGCCAAAGGTAAAGTAGATACTACTTTATTTATCAAAAATGAAAACAAAAGCTTTTTACTTGTTCAAATATATGTGGATGATATTATTTTTGGATCTCCTAATGAAAGTTTATGCAAGAAATTTTCTAAGTCTATGCAGGATGAGTTTGAAATGAGTATGATGGGAGAATTAACATTCTTTCTTGGTCTTCAAGTAAAGCAATTGAAGGAAGGAACTTTCATTTACCAAGAAAAATATGCTAATGATCTTGTTAAAAGGTTTGGATTGGAAAATTGCAAAAAGACTGATATACCGATGTCAAGTTCTTTGAATATAGACAAAGATGAAGAAGGGAAGAAAGTTGATCAAAAGCTGCACAGGAGCATCATTGGTTTGCTTCTTTATCTTACTGCTTCTAGACCTGACATTTTATTGAGTGTTTGCATCTGTGCAAGGTTTCAATCAGATCCTAGAGAATTCCATCTCAGTGCTGCAAAACGTATTATTAAATATGTTGCTTCATCTTCAAGCATCGGTCTTTGGTATCCTAAGAAGGGAGACTTTAATCTTCTGGGATATTCAGACGTAGATCTGGCCGGTTGCAGAGTCGATAGAAAGAGTACTTCAGGAACTTGCCAGTTGCTTGGAAGCAGGACAGTGTCTTGGTTTTCAAGGAAACAAAGCACTGTAGCTCTCTCAACAACAGAAGCAGAGTATGTAGCTCTTGGAAGCTGCTGTTCGCAAATTCTATGTATAAAACAACAGCTACAAGACTTTGGGATTGAAGACTCATGCACAGAAATCAGATGTGACAACACCAGCGCGATCAGTTTCACCAAAAATCCAATCCTTCATTCAAGAGCAAAGCATATTAATATTCGACATCACTTCATTAGAGATCATATTCAAAATGGAGAAATCTCGATTCAATTTGTTGATTCAAAAAGTCAACTAGCAGATATATTCACAAAGCCTTTGGAGAAAAATCAATTCGACTTTATCCGTTCCAGACTCAACATTTTGAAGCTAGAGGAAGTTAAAGTCTAGAGACTCTCAAACCGTCAGACTTTAAATCCTCAGACTTAGACATTCGTGGCTATAGACTCGTAAGTTGCTATTTTATCTAAACTCGAAAAGGTACGATCTTTCGTTCAATTATTTTATAGTCTGTGTGAAAAACGAAAACTTGTCTTTTCAAAAAGATTAATTTTGGCAGTTATTGATTTTAAAAAGAAGTGTTCGTACACTTTCCTTGTGTCGATTGAACTTCCCTTTTCAAAACTGAGTTATATATATACAGTTTTCATTTTCCAATCTTCAAAACCCTAAAAAGCATTTTCATTCTCCTCCCAATCCGGTTTCTACTTCGTGTTCATCTTCGAGAAAGTTGTCATCTTTTCTTGGGAAAGCAAGTAAAGGAATCTTTCAGCGACAAGGAAGGATGTCTTCTTCAAGGAAGTCTTCAAGAATCGTGAATAGGGGACCACAGAGAATGAAGGAGGGACCTACCCATTTTGATCTCACCGAAGAGGAAGAATTATCGAGTCAGCAACAGAGCCCGATTCACTCTCCACCACGTCACTCAATGCCATCTACCCCACAAGGTGCGAGTCAACAACAGGAGGAAGAGATAATCGAGGACGCAGACCCTGTAAGAGTCCAAAAACCCTCTTATATTTACAAGCTCTATCGTGCGTTGAAAAGCACTGGTACTCCGTTGAACTATATAGATGAATTCCTTAAAGATAAGAATTATGGGAATGAATATATTTTTCTGCGAAAAATGGAGGATTTGGGAATTGCCCCCAAAGGAAAGGCTGAGGAAGCACTTGCGAACATTCCAAGTGACTCTCGTGTAGGAGGATTGAATCCCACTGATGGGAACGATGATGATAAAATGTTCAGTGATTTTCAAACTAGGATGGGTGTCGCTGCAAAGGTGAAAGGAAAGAAATGGAGTTGTTTAAATCAAAGGAACAGGAGAATCTGTTCTTCAGACTGCTGAAACGAGGGGTGATAAACCCTAGGAGTGTTGATTTCGATTTCTTGGATGCCGTTAATGTGAACTTAAGGGAGAAGTTCAATCTGCTTCAACTTGAGCAATTTTGCACCGATACCGCAGGTGGTTATGCGCAATTGACAGCATACTTCTATTTAAATCTCAGCTTTTTAGATGCGAATAGAATATCATTCAGTGTTCGAGACCAGGACTATGTGGTAGACGTGGACATGTTAGCGGACATAATTGGAGTTGAACGAGGATGCTATCAACCAATCAAAGTCTCAATTGCTCGTGCCACATTAGAACTTGTCAAAGATAGAGATACAGAGGGGAGAATCATCTATTCAAGGATGCGTGCCATCAATATCATTCTGCACAAAATTGTGATCAATTGCATAAGTCCCAAGTCTACATCGAAGACTGATGTGTCTAATTCCAAGGCAAAATTGATGTATGCAATCAACTCAGGGAAGAAGTTCTCTCTCCCTCACACTATTCTCTTTCACATGTACAGAGCAATGTCAAAAGACAAGGGACAATTGCCTTACCCAGGTCTGGTGACCAAGATCTTCAGACACATGAATATTGAACCGCCACATACACTTTGTGTTCGACCATGCGATAAGATGGTGGTAGGTTTGAAGATGTTGATGAAGATGCGTCTGCAAGAACTTTCCAAGGCAATGGATAAATTCAGAGTGAAGTCTCCAGTACCGTCTGCTTCAAAGAGAAAAGGGAAGGAGGCCATTGGAGCCCCATCGAAAAAGAAGAAAAGAACTCTCATCTTGGAGGATGAAGATGAGGATGAAGAACCGGACGTTATGTACCTCAACCAACAGAACTTTAGAAGAAACAGAGAGAAGAAGAGGAGCAAGCCAAGAACAGAGAAGAAGAAGAGCAGAGAGAGAAGGAGAAAGAAGCTAAAGAAGAAGGAGAAGAAGAGAAAGAAAAGTCTGCAGCTGAATCTGGAGAAAAGGGAAATCAAGATACAGAAGAGCATGATCATCACTCTTCCCCTTTTGATGTCCTAGAGACAGGGGGAGTTGGCGAGCAAGAAAGGTCCACACCTCATGCTGCCAATAGTGAAGGTCTAAGACAATCTCCAGCAGACCCAGAAGAAGTTCAGGTTTCTCAATTGCCTGAAGAAGGACACGATACGTCAACACCAAATCTGTAAGATTATACAGAAGTGCCATTGTCTGCATTCACTTCATCCAAGAAAGCACATGTAAGTACATAGACGGACAATTCAGCAGATTTTTGTCGTATTCTTGATGTTCTTCTGGAAATGCGAGGCCAAATCTATGCTCTGGACTGTGAAATTCAAACCATGAAGAAAGCTGGACAAGAATCTTGGTTACCCTGGAGGACAACATGAAAGACCTCGCTCTACAACTTCAAGCCAATGCCAAAGGAGAGGAGGTAGCTCAACTAAGGGAAGACTTGAAGAGGCTAGAAGGCATAGTCCAGTCCATGGGAGATTTCCAGATCGTGCGCATTCCCAAGCAGACCTGACTCCTTTCTCACCTTTTTAATGATGACAAAAAGGGGGAGAATCAATTTGAACCAACAACTTTTAAACTTTAACTTTAAATTTGTTTTTGTGGTTATGTTTGTTTTTGAGTATGACTTGAGTGAACTTGGGTGTGAACTTGAATTTGACTGAATTGGCTGTGGATTTTGATGCTTGACTGGTTGCATTTATATCAAGTGTTGTTATATGGTATTACTCATGAAAGACTAACCAATTTTCTGTGGATACAGAGTCTGGTTGTTTTATTAATCTTTACGAGATAGCCATATTGCTTGAGAAATGTTTTTGCAGGTCAAAGTTGTTCAAATCTACATGAAAGTTTTGTCACCATCAAAAAGGGGGAGATTGTTGGAGAAATCTTTCCAGAATATTTTGAAGCTGACAAAACGTTTCTATCAGTCTAGTCTGGATATTTGCAGACCGACAGTTTAAAGTCTGAAGACTTTATGATCACCAGACTCAGCACTCAAGACTCAAGACTCAAGACTTAAGACTCAAGACTATTCTCATTGACAGTCTTTCTGATCCAGTGACGAAGGAAATCCAGAGCCGAAGTATATGGTTGAGGATTTAATCTTATTCTCTGGAGAAGATCTCTTGGTTGGATAAATATAACGGATTCTTTTATTCGTATCTAGATTGATTGAAGATCCGATGGTCGACGAAATATTCTTGGAATGTTCTATTCTTGGAAACCAAGATCCTGATTGTATGGGCGAACAGGATTGATGGGCTATCGTCAGGTTCCTTTAATAGCTCGAATGATCTTCTTAATTGATTCCGTCCAACGCGTAGATTGGAGGAATTCCTTTGGTAAGTGCCAACGGTTATGATGGCATAAAGGAGTATAAAAGGAAGACGTTCTAGTTGTTTTAGTAATGTGATCAATAGAAAAATTCCAGAGTCTGAAGCACCTTGATTATTAGTCGATACAGTTTGAGCAAAATTGTATACACAGAGAGTGTCTATACTTGGTGATACCTTGAGCGAGTGTGGTAGATCATCTACACCTAGAAATCAAGGAAGATCAACGCTGTAACATCTCTTTGTTCATAGTGAAATCCAGCCAATTGGCTGTCAGTGCAGAAGAGTGGACTTAGGCTTGAATCAAGCCGAACCACTATAAACCGCGTGTTCAATTCTCTCTTTCCTTTACTCAGTCTTACGTTGATTATTATCTGTTGCAAATCCTCAATTATCTAAGTACTGTGCAATTATCAAGAAAAATCTTTTATGTACCTATTCACCCCCCTCTAAGTTCTCGTACTAGCTATATCACACCTATGTCAAGTTCTTCAAAGCTGAATAAAGATGAAGAAGGAAAGAATGTGGACCAGAAGCTATACCGGAGTATTATTAGATCACTTCGTTACCTTATTGCATCTAGTCCTGACATTTTGTTTAGTGTTTATATCTATGCTAGATTCCAATTAAATCCCAAAGAATCTCATCTCAATGCAGCAAAGCGAATCATCAAATACGTTGCAACTACTCCAAAGCTAGGATTGTGGTATTCTAAAGAATGAGACTTTACTCTCATTGGATATTTAGATGCAGATCCTATAGGATGCAAAGTGGATAGAAAAAGTACTTCTGGTACATGTCAACTGCTTGGCAACAAGCTGGTATCATGGCTTTCTAGAAAACAGAGTACCGTAGCTCTTTCAACAGTTGAAGCAGAATATGTAGCACTTAGAAGTTACTATTCTCAAATCTTATGAATGAGGCAACAGCTAAGAGACTTTGGAATTGAATAATCATGTACTGAAATCAAATGTGACAACACAAGCACCATCAATCTCACAAAGAATCCAATTCTTCATTTAAGGGCAAAGCATATAGAAAGTCATCATTTTATTAGAGATCACGTTCATAATGGAGAATTTTTGATTCAATTCATTGACTCGAAGAATCAACTAGCGGACATATTTACAAAGCCACTGAAGAAAACCTTATTTGAGTCTATTCGTGCAAGACTGAACATTCTATCTTTTGCTAGGTAAAGTCTGAAGGTGTTCAGACTCAGAATTTCCAGTTGTTATGACCATAAGTAAATTTCTTCTAATTTAATGTGAAGTTATTTTTGGACAAAATTTTGAAAAGTTACCTTATCCTTTAATTGCTTTTTGCCTATTTGTTTTTAGAAATTATCCTTATTGATGATTGTTCATTTTTAAAAAGGCAGTTATTATTTTTTGAAAAAGGCAGTTTTTATTTTTGAAAAAGGCAGTTTATTGTTTTTAAAAAGGCATTTTTACTTTTTCCTTGCAACGTTTCGTATACCTGCTTTATATACTGTCGAAACTCTTCTTCTCCATTTATACTTTCTTTTTGAAACCCTAGAACACTGTGATCTTACTCTTTCTCATCTTTACTTGAGTTTCATCCAAAATTTTTTAACCTTTTCGAAAGAACGAGTTCGAGAAATTCTCCTAGACATTGACAACGTCTTCCCAAAGAAAGTCTTCGAGAATCACTAGTCAGGGACCACAACATATGCGTGAGGGACCTACGCATTTCGATTTGACCGATGAAGAAGATTCTTCTCAACAACGACAACAACAACAACATCCAAGACAACATTCTCAACAGTGTCAACAAGCGGCACAAGATCCTCCTCCACAGCAAGAACAAGAAGAGGTTATTGAAGACGTTGAATCTGTGAGAACTCAAAAACCCCAATTTATCTATAAACTGTACTCCAACTTGAAAATGGGTGGTTCTGCTATGAATATGATCAATGAGTTCTTAAAGGCACACGGTTACAGAAATGAGACCTTTTTCTTGAACACAATGGAAAGAATAGGCATTGCGCCTTAGGGTTTGGCACAATGGTCGTTTGAAAATTTTCCTAGTGATCCTAGATTTGGTCAGCCAAAGGAGAAGGACAACGATGAAAGGTCGTTTGCTCATTTTCAGCCCATGATGGGCGTTGCTGCGAAATTTCGTGGTGAAGGGACGAACTTATTTCGTTCCAAGGATCACAAAAAGTGTTACTTGAGTTTGCTGAAAAAGAGGGGTTATGAATCCCAGAAGCATGGATTTTGATTTTCTTGACTCCTTGAAGGTTCATTTGAGGGAGAAGTTTGGTTTGCTTCAACTTGAACGCTTTTGCACCGATACGACTGTTGCATACACCGAACTTACTACCTACTTTTATTCAAATCTATCTTTTATAGATGCCAATAAATTCTTTTTTACTGTGAGGGACAAAGAGTTCATAGTTGATGTAGACACTTTAGCTGACACAATTGGTGTGGAAAGAGGAAGATTCCAACCAATTGGTGTGTCTTATGCCCATGCTACCTTGTCCATTGTTAATGACAGAATGGTCGAAGGTAAGATTTCTTATTCAAGAATGAATGCCTTCAATATTCTTCTCTACAAGGTAGTGATTAATTGCATCAGGCCAAAGTCTACCTCAAAGATTGACGTTTCTCGTTCCAAAGCAAAGCTAATGTATGCGATCATCTCTGGTCATAAGTACTTTTTGCCTCACACAATTCTTATGCACATGTATGGAATTGTGGTGAAAGACAAGGGATAACTTCCCTACTCGGCACTTATCTCACAACTCTTCAAGCATTTCAAGATCAAAATTACTGCCCCTCTTTGTGTTAGAACCATTGCTCCAATGATTAGGTCTCAAAATGGTTTCTAAGATGAGGCTGAAGGAACTGAGCAAAGAGCCGGAGCGCTTTAAGGAGAAGTCCCTCGTGAAGGCGAAGCAAGACTTTGCTGCAAAGAAAAGGAAAGGCAAGGAGCCCAAGACAGAACCAATGAAGAAAAGGAGATCTCTTATCTTAGAAGACGAACAAGAAGATGATGATGATCTCACTATCTCAGCTCTTACCTTGCGAAATCTACAGAGTTTTGTGAGCCATACAGAGAACAGAGATCAAGAAGGAATAGGGAGAAGAGACGAAGAAAGAGAAGAAAGAAGAAAAGAAGAAGGAGGAGAAAGAGAAGAACAAGAAGAAAGAAGAAGCGAAGAAGAAAGGAGTTGCGATGACTCTTTTGAACCAACACTGGTTGCATCATTGTTCGATGATTCGGAGAAGACAAGGAGTGGAAAGACTGGAGAACTACATCGCTACAGTGCTGAAGTAGACCGTGAAGAAGAACATATTTCTCCACCTGAAGGCATGAAGACAGGGGGAGATGGTGAAAAATGAGGTACTTCTTCACTCGTCTTTGCTAGTGATGTTAGTAGATCTCCACCAGACCCAGAAGAGGTCTATGCCTCTCAATTCCCTAAAGCAGATTTCGAGGCATACACTCCTAGTCATGGTGATAGAACAACTGATGTTCCCCCTCATTTTCAAACTCCTGCAACTGATTCGGTTGGATCCAGCACTACTATAGATCACTCAGCAGATTTTCAGAGAGTGATGGAGCTTCTTTTGGAATTAAAGGGAAAGCAATATGCTTTTGAGTTTGAAATGAAGTACGTGTTGACTATCTTCAAGACATCTATAGACTCTCTTCAAGAACAGATTCAAGCCCTAAAGCTTCAACTGCAAGAACAGTCAAAGGGTGAGGATATTCAACAACTTAAAGAGTCTTTGAAGAAGCTTGAAGACACTGTCAAGTCCATGGGGAATTTCCAACTCGTTCGTATCCCCAAGCAGCCCTGATTTTATCCAACTCTTTTCAATTATTTTCCTCCACATTTTGCTGATGACGAAAATGGGGAGAGTTTAAGTGCAGATTTGCATTTTGGTTTTATTGACTTGGAACTTTATTTTCTGTGGACTTTTTGATTGTGCTTTGCTTTTGACATTTGACTTTGGATATTGTTTGTTTTTGAACCTTTTGATGCTTGCTTGTAGCGACTAATGTTTGCAATTTTGATTATGACTGGACTGTTATTTATCCTTATGGATTAACATGTGTTCTATGGTTGTAGAATTAAAATTCTCAGGTCATAATTAACTTATTTTTCATAAGATATTATGTATTGCATAAGTACTGTTGTGCCGGAAAGTTTTGTCACCATAAAAAAGGGGGAGATTGTTAGAGAAAACTCTTTTATTGTTTTGAAGTTGACAAAACCTTTCCAAGTCTATATCTGAAGATCCCAAGACTTTATCGTCAAAGTCTGAAGATCGACAGACCATCAGATTTTAAGTCTCAAGGTCTATCCTCACTGACAGTTCCAGACTAAAGTATGAAGACTTATCCAAATGCAGGATTGTTATCTAGATGCAAGATTATCTTCAAAGTTTCGAATTGTATGGTTATTGGAAGATCTTATAGCTGGATTTCACATCTACTTGATTGATTATTCTTATTGGAAATTACTCCGTTATTAAGATCTTTGAAAGGTGAGCTAAACTTGGAAGGTTCTACTTATGAAAACTCAAGATCCTGATTTGTATGGGCGAACAGGATTGACGGGCTTTCATCACAAATCATCTAACGACTCGAGATCACCTTAATTGATTCTGTCCAACGGGTAGATTGGAAGAATTCTTTTGGAAAGTGCCAACGGTCAAGGAGACATGAAGGAATATTTAAAGATTGACTCTTTAGTTGTTCGAAATAGTGCTTAAAAGAGAATTCCAAAGTCTGAAGCTTTTTATTCTCTTGCTTTTTCGTTCATCGAGCTAAGTATTGTATAGAAAAGAGAGAAACTCTTAGTGAAACTGTGTGAGAGTTCGATAGAGACTCATCACTGTGAAAGTCGAGATCACAAGCTATAACATCTCTTTTGATCCTTAGTGGAATCCAACCAATAGGCTGTCAGCGAGGAGAGTGGACGTAGACTTGATCTAAGCCGAACAACTATAAACTCTGTGGTAATATTCTCTTTTCCCCAAACTCCTTACTTTTATTTATTGAGTGTTTATTTTCTCAAAGTTGAAATACGTTCAATGTTTATCATCTTCTAAAAGGGAAATTAATTTTACCAAGTTCTCCGAAAACTTTTATACACACCTATTCACCCCCCTCTAAGTGTATTCACTAGCCCTTTCAGAAAACTCGTAAACTACGGCGATGTCCTCCATCTTCGGCTCCTCAACTAAGGTATCAACTACAGTTGCCAAATAACCTTGGCAACCCACCTTTAATAAACGGGTTGCCTCAAGTGATGAGATTAAGGTAATCAAGGGTCCTCCTTGGCTTTCGATAAACTCGAAACTTTCACCTGCTAACGGGCTTAACTGAATCGATTTATGATAACAGTCTATAGTAGCTCGTTATTGAAAGAGCTAGTTCAAATACCTAGAGGGGTTGAATAGGTGTAAATAAAAATTTTCACAGGACTTAGCACAAGTAATTTGCCTTTAGAAGATGATAGACAAAGGACGTAATCAGCTTTAAATAATTATATGAATCTACGAATAAAAGTAAGGAGTTCAAGAAAAGAAAATTAGAACACAAGGTTTATAGTGATTCGGCTTAGATCTAGCCTACGTCCACTCTCCCGCACTGACATTCCACTGATTGGATTCCACTATGAATCAAAAGAGATTTTACAACTTGTGATCTTCGACTTTCTCAGTGATGAGTCTCTATTGGTCTCTCACAAAGTCTCACTAAGAATTTCTCTCTTTTGTATACAACTTTGAGCTCAATGAATGAAATAGCAAGTAATTGGAAAACTTCAGACTTTGGAATTCTTCTTTCACGCACTTCTATCAAACAACTAAAGAGTCCACCTTAAATACTCCTTCATGCCTTCACAACCATTGGCACTTACCAAAGGAATTCTTCCAATCTACCCATTGGATAGAATCAATCAAGGGAATCTCGAGTCGTTAGATGATTGTGATGAAAGCCCGTTAATTATGTTCGCCCATATAATCAGGATCTTTGGTTTCCACAAGTAGAACCTTCCAAGTTTACTCGCTGTTCAAATGATCTTCATAATTGAGTAAATTCCAATAAGAATAATCAATCAAGTAGATGCTATATCCAACCATAAGGTCTTCCAAAAACCATATGAATCGAATCCTTGAAGATAATCCTGCATCTGGATAAGTCTTCATTCTTCAGTCTGTAAAGTATAAGTGAGGTCAGACTTTGAGATTAAAGTTTGGCAGTCTTCAAACTTTGATAAGAGAGTCTGGAGTTCTTCAGACTAGACTTTTGGAAATGTTCTGTTGACTTCAAAATAGTAAATGAGTTTTCTCTAACAATCTTCCCCTTTTTGATGGTGACAAAACTTTTCTGCAGATTTGAAAAAATTTTGACCTGCAAAACAACACTTAAGCAATACATGATATCTTATAAAAATAAGTTGATTAGGACCTAGATAGCATCGATTCTGCAACCACAGAAAAGATGTTAATCTTAAACATAACAAACATAACTATCCAGTCATAATCAATATCACAAACTTAGTTAATGCAGGCGTTAAAAATATTCAAAGTCAAACAGTAGTCAAAAGTCCAAAGTTCAAAAGTCCAAAAGAAAATACCAAACCATACCAAGCCAATAAAAAAGATAAATAAAAATCTGCACAAATTCTCCCCCTTTTTGTCAACAACAAAAAGTGGAGAAAAACCTTTTAAAGAGTTGGGTAAAATCATGGTTGTTTGGGGATACGAACGATTTGGAAATCCCCCATTGACTTGATAGTCTCCTCCATCTTCTTCAGAGTCTCCTTTAGTTGTTGAATATCCTCACCCTTTGTAGTTTCTTGCAATTGAAGCTTCAAGGCTTGTATTTGCTCTTGTGGAGAGTCTGATGTTGTCTTGAAGGCTGTCATTAGGTTCTTCATCTCAAACTCTAAACCATATTGTTGACCCTTTAAATCCAAAAGGATATCGAGTAGTCTTTGAAAGTCTGTTGTTGGTTTTGTTGTAGCACTAGGTCTAGCTGAATTAGTTCCAGGAGTCTTGAGATGTGAGGGAACATCAGTAGTTCGATCACCAAGACTAGGAGTGGATGCCTCAACATTTGCTTCAAGGTATTGAGAGGCATAGACATCCTCTAGATTTGCTGGAGATCTACTAACATCACTAGTAAAAGTAGGTGAAGAAGTACCTCTTTTGTCAGCAGCTCCCCTTGTTTCTGTGCCTTCAGGTGGATAAAAGAATTCTGCTTCTTGTCCTTGCTCTGCTCCAACACCCGAGTGATGTTGTTCTTCTCCTACAGTTCCACTCCGAGTCTTTTCTGAATCCTTTGACAAGGATACAACATATGTTGGCTCAAAAGAGTCATCTTGACCCTCTTCTTCCTCTTCTTCTCTTTCTATTTCTTCTTTCTTCTCTTTCTTCTCCTCTCTTCTCTATCTCTTCTCTTTCTCGGTTCTCTATGTCCTCTTGCTCCTTAAAGCTAACAAAACTCCATAAATTTCTTAAGGTGGAGAGAGTGATATCGTCCTCATCTTCTTCGTCTTGCAAGATAAGGGCTCTCCTCTTCTTGATTGGTGCGCTTATGGGCTCCTTGCCTTTTCTCTTCTTTGCTGCAGAGTCTTGTTTTGCCTTGATAGGGGACTTCTCTTTGAGGCGTTCCAATTCCTTATTCAGCTCATTCAGTCGCATCTTTGAAACCATTTTTAGTCCAATCACCATTGGAGTTATGGTTCTAACACATAAAGAAGTGGGAAGCTGAATTTTGAAATGTCTAAAAAGTCGAGTGACAAGCGCAGAGTAAGGTAGTTGCCCCTTGTCCTTCACAATTATCCTATACATGTGCATTAGGATAGTGTGAGGGAGTGAGAACTTAAAGCCAATGTTGATTGCATACATCAACTTTGCTTCAGAGTGAGAGACATTAGTCTTTGAAGTGGATTTGGGTTTGATGCAGTTGATCACGATCTTGTGAAGTAAAATATTGGAGGCAGTCATTCTAGTGTAAGAAATCTTGCCCTGAGCAAATCTGTCCTGAACAAGAGTCAAGGTTGCGTGACCAACAGACACACTAATTGGTTGGAAACTCCCTCTTTCCACACCAATCACATCGGCCAATGTGTCCACATCAACCACAAATTCTTTGTCCCTAGAATCTATTCGCATCTAGAAATGAAAGATTTGAATAGAAATAAGCAGTTAGTTCAGGGTAAGTGACAATGGTTTATGAGCAAAAGCGTTCGAGTTGAAGGAGTGCAAACTTCTCCTTCAGTTTCACTTTCAAAGAATCAAGAAAATCAAAGTCCACACTTCTAGGGTTCATAACCCCTCTCTTTAGTAGTTTCGAATAAGTTTTCCTGTGGTCCTTGGAACGGAATAAACTCGTTCCCTCTCCACAAACAGTTGCAGCAATACCCATCGCAGGCTAAAAATGCGTATACATCATCTCATCATCATCATTCCCTTCAGGCTGATTAAAACCACCAAAGCGCGGATCACTTGGAAAGTTGGCAAAAGTTCTTACTGCAAAACCTTTAGGCGCAATACCTAACATTTCCATGGTATTCAAGAAGAAAGTTTTGTTCTTGTAATCTTTTGATCGTAAAAACTCATCGATCAAAGTCATTGTAGAACCACCCACCTTTAAGTTAGAGTAGAGTCTAAACAAAAATTGGGGCTTTTGTGTTCTTATAGGTTCAACATCTTCAATGATCTCTTCTTCTGCTTATGGAGGATCTTGTGACGCTTGCTGTGAGGAGTGACGCTATTGAGAATGTCGTTGTTGTTGTTGCTGAGTAGAATCTTCTTCTTCAGTTAAATCAAAGTGGGTAGGACCCTTTGGCATGTACTATGGTCCCTTGTTCACAATTCTAGAAGATTTCCTTTGGAAAGACATTGTCACAGTCTTAGAGGGTTTCTTGAACTCGCTTGTTGAAAAAGGTGAAAGCTTTTTAGATCAAACTTGATAGAAAATGAGAGAAAGTAGGATCTCTGTATTTTAGGGTTTGAGTAAGCGTGGATGGAGAAGAAGGATTTTGATAGTATATAAAGCAGGTGAAACGGGGTATACGAAACGTCACAAAGGAAAAAGTAAAAACTGCCTTTTTCGAAAATGAAAAACCGCCATAAATTCAAAAGATAATTCCTAAAAACGAAATAGGTAAGTAGTGATTCAAAAATTAACGTATCTTTTCGAAATTTCATCCAAAAATAAAATCACATTTATTTAGAAAGCATTAACTTACAGATGTAACTTCTGGACAATCTAAGTTTGAACACTTTCAGACTTTACCCGATAGAATATATGATGTTCAGTCTTGCGCTAATAGACTCAAATGAACTTTTCTCCAATGGCTTGGTGAATATGTTTGCCAACTGATTCTTTGAGTTGATGAATTGAATCATAACTTTTCGATTTTGAACATGATCTCTAATAAAATGATGTTGAATCTCTATATGCTTTGCCCTTAAACGAAGAATTGGATTCTTTGTGAGATTGATGGCACTGGTGTTGTTACATTTGATCTCAGTGCTCGATTCTTCAATGCCAAAGTTTCTTAGCTATTGTCTTATCCACAAGATTTGAGAGCAACAACTCCCAAGAGCCACATATTCTGCTTCAGCTGTTGAAAGAGCTACGGCACTCTGTTTTCTTGAAAACCATGATACCAGCTTGTTGCCCAGCAGTTGACATGTACCAGAAGTACTCTTTCTATCTATTTTGCATCCTGCTAAATCTGCGTCTGAATATCCAAGAAGAGTAAAGTCTCATTCTTTGGAATACCACAGATTTAGCTTTGGTGTCATTGCAACGTATTTGATGATGCGCTTTGCAGCACTCAAGTGAGATTCATTGGGATTTGATTATAATCTAGCACAAATACAAGCACTAAACAAAATGTCATGTCTAGATGCAGTAAGGTAAATAAATGAACCAATAAGGCTCCTATATAGCTTTTGGTATACAATCTTTCCTCCTTCATCTTTATCCAGCTTTGAAGAACTTGACACAGGTGTCTTTGTCTTTTTGCAATTCTCTAATCTAAACTTCTTGATGAGATCTTTTGCATACTTGTCTTGGTGAATGAAAATACCTTCCTTTGATTGTTTAACTGGTAATCCCAGAAAGAAAGTTAACTCACCCATCATACTCATCTTGAATTCATCTTGCATGCATCTAGAAAACTTCTTGCATAGATTTTCATTAGTTGATCCAAAGATAATATCATCAACATAAATTTGAACAACTAGAAAATATTTACCTTCTCTTTTAATGAACAAAGTAGTATCTACATTTCCTTTAACAAAACCATTTTGAGTTTGAGATTTACTTAACCTTTCATACTAGGCTCGATGTGCTTGCTTCAATCCATATAGGGCCTTTTTCAGTCTGTAGATTGAGTGTAGTTTTCTTGGATCTTCAAAACCAGGTGGTTGTTCCACATAGACTTCTTCTTGGATGAATCCATTTAGAAATGCACTTTTTACATCCATTTGGAATAACCTGAAATTTTTATAGCAAGCAAAAGCAAGTAATAATCTAATTACTTTTAACTTCGCTTCTGGTTTATAGGTCTTATCATAGTCTATTTCTTCTTCTTGTGTATATCCTTTGGCCACGAGTCTTGCTTTGTTTCTGACCACTTTTCCTTTTTCGTGCACCTTGTTCCTGCAAACCCATTTAGTTTTGATAATAGATTTACCTTTAGGTTTAGGAATTAGTTCCCAAACATCGTTGATGCTGAATTGTCTGAGTTCTTCTTGCATAACTTCAATCCAACTTTCATCAGCCAAGGCTTCTTCCTCCTCCAATCGTGCGGCCCAGCCTAGCTCCCTCTCCCCTTCGGCCCGGCCCGCCCCTAAGCTTTCTCCCTCCTCCAATCGTCTTTTGCGTGGGGAACAAGTGAAGCGGAAAGCAGGGGCCAGAGCAGAAATAAGCGGCTACAGGGGACCGGAAGATCTCGTGGGGGTAGGTGAGTGGCACGATCTGCAGGTCAGAGCCGGCTGGCAGAGGCCGTTGGTTGGTCAGCCGTGGGCACGCACACGAGCCGAACGATCGAAGAAGTGAAAAGGAAAAAGCATAAAAGGAGAGTAGCAGAGAAGGGGGAGTCGGGAGGAAAAAAACAAGGAGCATAAAAGAGAGGAAACATGAGGAGGAAGGAGAAGCGGTCATGGCTATCGCCACCCACCGACGCGTCTCTGGGTGACCCCCGCCGCCGCCAACGCGTCTCCGAGCCGCCATTCCTGCCGGACTTAGGTTGGTATTTCGTCAAACACCTAGTGTGAAATATTTGAGGTCGAGTTGGCCAGAGCTTGTTCCATCCGTTTCGGGCGAGCTCCGGCCTCTGTAGGTTCCCTTAAGTCTCTGTTTGCTGTTAGTTGTTTGCTGGTCACTGCCGTAGCCATTTCGGGTCTCAATTAGATCTAAAGCTTCATGATTCTTGGGCGTGCGCTACCTGCTCGACAAAATGCCAAGCTGAAATTTTCCCCCAGTTCCCACCGTTTGGAGTCGTAGGCTACGTCTCTCTCCCTCCTCCGCTCTCCCTCTCTCTCTCTCTCTCTCTTTTACTTGGTCTAGGTCACGTTCCCAGGTGCTGCGTCATCGAGGCCGTGGGGGGTCAGAGCCGCAAATCCGTTCCCTCCCCCGAGGGTAGGTCGCAATAGCTTGGTGATTCCGTGGGGGACTTGGTTTTAAACCTTAGAGGACTTATGCCAAATTTAATCTTGTTAAAAAATATTTTTGTTTGGTAGCGAGGATTCTAGGTATGCCCCTAATATGAGTATTAAATGTTTTTGCAGTTGAGAGTTATAAGGGGAGGAGTGATTGTTAACCCTTGTCTTGCAGGTGTGGAGTTGTGAATGAATGTTCATGTTTTGAATTTATGAAGTGTTGCTTGCCTATAAATTGTTATGCATGTATCCTTTGCATTGCACTACACCATAGCACACACTACCTACCGTCGGACCTGGGCCACATCAGATTACTTATGATGGTGTTGAGGTAGATACCACTCCGACTACAACCGTGTAGTACAAGTCGCCCACCTCTACCTCGAAATTTCTTTCTTCACATTGAAGATACCCACCCCAGTCTGCAATTGCGCAACACGGGTCGATTCTTTGACAAAGCCAGAGTCATGGGTAACACGACCTAGCCGTGATCCTACTGGTTCGGTCCGGTGATCCTATGGCTCCATTTTGAGCCCTCTAGAGTAGAAATTGAACCACCATCCATGTGTATGCCTATGTCATTAGCTTTGCTACCCAATGAATAGAGTAAGTTTCTTGAATTCTTTCCTGCGCAAATTATTTATTCGCTTTCTTTTTGGTCGATCCATGACAAATTAGGATTGTCATCATTTTGGTTGGCATATGATGGGGGTACCTAAGTTTCACATCATTTCTGTCCCAAGAGCTGAGCTCCGCATGTGGTGGGATAAACTGGATTTGACTGGCCGTGACTGGGTGTGATCTTATGTCGGACGATTACTCCCCTTATTGGAGATAGAGACTCATTATGGTGTCGTGCGAGCGTTAGCGTATGTCTGGTGCCCTGCAACTTGCACGTTCATATTTGGTGATCACAAACTCACTCCAACCTTGGAGGAATACAGTATTGCCATTGGAAGGCCCTTAGTGTTGGAGTTGGTTAGCCCACCTGTGGAAACTGAGCATGCATCGACCTTATTTGAGTTCCTTAAAGTTAAAGGAGAGGACATGAGAAAAGTTTTGAATGCCAATCGCAAAACCTGCCCATTTTCATTTCTAAATGAGCTTTTTCAAAATGCCCAATCTTTTCAAAAGAATAGGATCTTCCTGTTAGCTTTCTTTGGGTTTGTGATATTCCCACATTGTTGGAACGCTATTAGTCCTTCCGTAGCATGGGTAGTTCGTGAAGTTTGTATGGAAAAGGGCTTTGTTAATGCTATCTTGACTGAAACTTTTCTTTCCCTTACTCGTTTTAAAAAAAAAATAAAGACAAAGCTTTCCATGCTCCTCCTGCACTCTTGCAAATTTGGTTTTTTACTCACATTAAGGGGTTCGGTGGCTTGATGACTGTAAGCGACATTTCTGACTCTAGCCACCCTATCCTGAAATTTAGAGATAGGAAAGTATTTGCCCTTGATTATCATTATTCTGAGTGGTTAGCTTTCATGACCAATCTTGGACCTGAGAATTTCCAATCGCATGCCAAATGGCTCAGAGTTCAAGAAGCTCGGTTCGTATGTGGGCTTATTGGACCTATTCCTTTGTTGGGAATCACTGGAGTCACCGAATATTACCCGACTTGAGTCACCTGTCAGTTTCAGGAGGTTCAGCAGCTTCTGCCGGCGATTCAGGAGGACCTGCTTAGGATAGACTTCCTTGACGAATGCCAAGATCATGAGGACTACGTCGCGTTGGTCAAGTCAATGTGGGATATATGCCACCCTCGGAAGCTGATATGGCTTGAAGAAGAGTTGGAGGGGCAAGAAAATACATACTATGCCTCAAAGGAGTACATCTGTAGGCACAAGATCCCATAGAGCCTCCGCCCAAAGATTCCTGAAGTGCCATTGAAGATCACCCACCGAGCCGAGATCAAGTGCCTCAAAAGGGAGATCGAGGAGGCCGAAGAGCGTGCTTTGAAGTTATCCCGAGTTAGTGGAGCTGCCACGAGCGGAAGTTGTCCTCATTAGTTAGATTGAGTCAAGTGCGATATGTAGCGAGACCATACTCGCATGCGTTGCAATATTAAGGAGTTTGCCTCGTGTTTCAATGTTGAAAATTGGGAGTTAGGAAAGTTTATTTTCGTCTTCAAAGTAGCTTCATTGTTTAGGGGTTTTCTCTCATGTTTTTTCTTGTATTATGTGGCAACTTGGCTTTTAATGAAACAAACAAATTGGGGCGATTAGATCTTTGTCATGGGCCGACCGCCTGATTATTACTCGTATTGATATATGCTTATCTACTCTTGCTCTAGGTACTAGCCGATCGATTGTCTTTTGCCGATTGTCGACACAGCCAAGCGGAGATCCTCGATTTACACGCGTGCGAAAACCATAATGGAGAACGAGGACACCAACGTCCGCATGGCCAAGATGGAGGACTAGCTAGCCTAACTGACCGCAATGATGCTTGAAATAAGCCAGAAGCTTAAGGAGCCCCTCGCTGTAGCTGTCATTGGAACATCCACTCCTACGTCATCAGGACATGCTCCCCCGTCGATGGGAGACACGCATGTTGCTAATCTCCTCGGGAAAGAAACTGTCGAAGAGGCTCCTTCTGTCACGCCAATCATTGTCAATTTGGATCCCTCTTTGAAGAAAAACCCAATACCCCGCCTAAGTGAAGAGAGTGAAAAACATTTGGCAAAGATGGAGGAGCGACTGTGTGCCTTGCAAGGTTACGAGCTAAAAGGAGCCGATAGGCTATCTCCATACACCAAGGCGAACTTCCCCAAGAACTTCCAAGAGCCTGACTTCACAAGAAAGTATGACTGAACAAGATGCCCCAAGACCCACCTTAGGTATTACGTGAGGAAAATGGCTCGCTATGCTGACAATGTGCCTTTCCTCATAAACACATTCCAGGATAGCTTGGAAGGCATTGCCCTGACGTGGTTCATCGCATTGGATATTGAAGAATTCACTAGTTGGGAAGATTTAGCCAACGAGTTCTGGCAGCAATACCAGTTTAATACCGAGCTCGCCCCCACAAGGGAGGAGTTTACTCGCATTGAGAAGAAGAGGAATGAGTCGTTTAAGGCCTTTGCGCAAAGGTGGAGGACTATGGCCTCGTAGGTGAAGCTGGCCTTGAATGAGAGGGAGATGAAGCAACTATTCCTCAAGACATTGCCCCTTAAATACTTCCAAGGGTTAGTGTTCTCAGGTTGCTAGACGTTTTCACAACTGGTAGAGGTAGGTGAAGGAGTCGAATGAGCAATTGTTGATGGAAGGATATCTACCGGAGGCACGAAGAAATTCTTGGCGAGAAAAGATAAGGAAACCGCTGTTGAAGTAGTGCTGGTGCAAGAGCCGTTTCTCTCTAAGCACATTCAACACCCGCGCATAAGCCTGTAATGGCCCAAGGAAGCTCATCCTAGGCATATGACAAGGGCAAGAGACCCATCCGAAGGCAATTTTCCCCATTACCATGCCTGGTGTCGAAACTGTTGCCCATGCTCCTCAAAAAGAGGATGGTTGTGAATGAGGTCCCTAGGGACAACCCCACGAAGTTCGCCGAGTTCGATGCAACCAAGACCTGCGAGTACCACATGGGAGAGAGGGTGCATGACATGGATAATTGCTATGTGCTAAAATGCAAAGTCCAGCAACTGCTAGATGGGGGCATCTTGATTTTCAAGGAAGTTCAACCTAACGTACAACAGAACCCCTTACCAAATCATGCAGAGTGAGTGAACTCAATTTTCGAGGAGGACGACATATGTACCATTCTAACGTCCATTCTAACGTGTGAGGAAGCTGAGTCCTCCGAAGTCGTAGCTGTCCCTCCAAAGTAGGGCGATTCTCATTCAGCTTAGTCTTTTGTCTTATGTCCAATCCCTTGCATGGGATCTTGTTGTTATTTCTTTTTGTTTATGTCGTTTGTAGTGTGAACTGTGGTCAGCCTCGATTTTGAGCCGTTGGTCAAGGGTGGTGTGTGTTGTAATATGGCCTTATCTTTCCCCATTCGATAAAATAGACGTAGTTTTTTTATTAAGGACATGTGGAAGCATATCAAACTTGTCCTATGATGGTCGCTGAGGCCTGGGCCTCCACATGCTCCCAGGTTTGACTGTTTTGCAACGATGAGGAACTCCAAGGATATGAGGATGAATTCTTGAAATTTGCAAAAAATACTTCCAAAAAAAAAGCAAAAAAAAAAAAAAAAAAAACAAAAGGAACCTTCGGCGCTTTTCTAGAGACAAGCACGAAAATGAAAATGAAAAAATTGAAAAAAAAAAAGAGGAAAAATTTTTACAAACTTTTTGAGCATCCATTTTATCTCAAAATTATTTTCTCATTTTGTGGGTTATTCATTTTGAATCAAATTTCCCTATGGAGATTGATCTACTTAAATGATCTCGGCAGAGTGAAAAGTGAAACGTTAACCATGTCAAACAAGAAGTGCTTAGGATGAAGAAAGGTAAGCCATTTCCCAACACGTCCTTCAAGCACTTTTGAGAGTCGAGTGAAAAGCAACATTCTCTTAGGGAAGGATTCATTCGCATTGAGCGCAAAGATCGAAATGATAAAGGTGTTTCCATCATCAATCCCAAGCATTAATCTCTTGCTACTCCTTTGGGCTGAAGAAAGATGATCCTTCGAAGTACCCCTGTCGAGAACGACCCAACATTGGGGCAGGATAGGAGGTTACGGTCGTGTTGTAGAGTGAAAGATTGAGAAAGATTCTATTACTTTCACTTGCATCAATCTTCTAGTGATAGCTTCAAAGGAATTCTCATTAGAGCTTGACTCATCCCAAGGTGAAGAAGAGCATTTCCTTCTCTACCCAAACACTGATGCCCATTGCTTTAACCAATTTGGACCTGATTGTTCATTTTCGAGTCCCAAGCAGTGATCATCTCCCTTCACCAAGGTAAGGTATGAAGATTGACCACATGCAATTGGCATTTACAAGAAAAAGTGAAAAGCATCTCGAAAGTCATAAGAGATCCAAAAGTTCAAAGAAAAAAAATGGTTTGACAAACTAGGGGGCATGAAAAAGCATTGTATCGGGTAAAAGTAATGCCAATGCCCGTCAGGAAAAAGAGCCAAAAGGCTGTATCTTATGTGAAGAAAAATTATCAAAGTCCAAGTGCCTGCGTAAAAAATCATCGCAAGTGCAAAGGAAATTAGAAAAAGGGGCAAAGCTCCCATGCGGAAATGATTAGCCAAGGGACTTTTGAGATGCGTTGTGTTTCAAAAACAAAATGATTTCGAAAGATCAAGTGACTTGGTCACGATGCCATGATGATCACCGACTCTTCAAAACCCTCTTGAAATTTTTAAGCCTTTTGAGCCTCTCCCAAACCAACCTTACAACCGTCTTCCGGAGTCTCTTCTAATTGGGATGGTTTGAGTGAAAATGAGAATGCCATAAAAAAGCTACTGATTGAAGGAGTTGAGGTAATTCTATCTTGCCTCATCTTCCAAGTTCTCGACTTGTAAACCCAATGAAGATAACGACAAATGTTCATTTATTGGCCTCAAAGCAATAATCCCCATTGCGTAAGCCCATGACCAAATCTATATTGCGGTCCTTTTAAAAGACCTTTTTGATCAATCAGACTGTACTCATCGCGAATGTTTCTGGAAGCCTTCGATATAGGTTATGTGAGATACCCTTAGCAACCAATTATCTCCCACATGAATGGATGGGATCAAGTAGCCATCTTATCGAGAGTGTGTGAGAAGCCCTTTCTGACTAAGAAGCTCTAGTTTGTCATGCTTAATGAGCCTTTTTCATGAATAGAAATCGTTTTGATAAGAACCTGACTCCAAGAGAATTTGATGATTAATGATATATTCACGAGCAAGATGACAGTTTTGCGACACATGATGCTGATTGACATCAAATGTTTTTCTAAAGTAGTCAAACTTAGCTCGATTAGCTTGTTCAATTAATGCTACGCTATTGCCAATACATCTCTTGATAACATCTCTAATGACATTTGCTCAAGTTGAGTTTGATAGGATTCCTCGGTGAAGCCATGTAGTTTTCAAGGGGTTAGCAGATGCTTCCCTAAGAAACCAAATGCTCATGGTTAGCCTCAAACCATGTCATCTCAAAGGTTCATGGTCTACCTTAAACCATGTCATCTACAAAGGTTCATTGGTTTTCCTCAAATCATGCATTTTCAACCCGGTCGAAACCTGTTGTTACACAGTGAGACATTCTCTCTTCTTCTTATGACACAGCGTGCTTTTGTAGCCTGGGGTCTTTCCTTCTTCTTATGACACGGTGTGCTTCTGTAGCCAGGGGTCTTCCTTCTTCTTACGACACGGCGTGCTTCTGTAGCCTGGGGTCTTCCTTCTTCTTACGACACGGCGTGCTTCTGTAGCTCGGGGTCTCTTCTGCTTCTTATGACACGGCGTGCTTCTGTAGCCTGGGGTCTTTTCATTCCTCTTATGACACAGCGTGCTTCTGTAGCCTGGGGTCTTTCTTCCTCTTATTAACAAGACGCGCTTCCATAATTATGAGTCCTTTCCGTTGACCTGATATGCCTATGCACCCAGGGTCTCTCTACCGCCGAAATAATTTAGGTGTTTTCTATCTTTGAATGCAACCTCTTCGAGGCTATATTCAAAGAGGGGTAGCTGTTAACACCTATTTTTTTTATTTTCAAGCACATAAAAAAATATTGAAACAAAAACTGATTTAAAAAAAAATCCAAAAAGGGGGTTACGAGGGTCGGATAGGGTCGAATCCGGCCTTTGCCCGTCCCGCCCTCTTTTTCCTTTTCTTTTCCCCCCACCGTGCGGCCCAACCCAGCTCCCTCTTCTCTTCGGCCCGGCCTGCGCCTAGGCTTTCTCCCTTCTCCATCTGTCTTTCGCGTGGGGAACGAGCGAAGCGGAAAGTAAGGGCTAGAGTAGAAAGAAGCAGCTGCAGGGGACAAGAAGATCTTGCAGGGGCAGGTGAGTGGCGCAATCTGCAGGTTAGAGCCAGCTAGCAAAGGACGCTGGTTCGTCAGCTGAGGGAATGCGTGCGAGATGAACGATCGAAGAAGCGAAGAGGAAAAAGCAGAAAAGGGGAGTAGTAGCGAAGGGGGAGTGGGGTGGAAAAAATCAAGGAGCGAAAGAGAGAGGAAACAGGAGGAGGAAGGAGAATCGGTTGCTGCTATCGCCACTGATGCGTCTTCGGGTGACTGCCGCCGCCGCCGATGCGTCTTCGAGCCGCCATTCCCGCCAAACTCAGGTTGGTATTTCGTCGAGCACTTGGTGTGCAATCTTTGAGGTCGAGTTGGCTGGAGCTCGTTCCGTTCGTTTCGGGCAAGCTCCGGCCTCCGCAGGTTCTTCTTAAGTCTCTGTTTACTGTTAGTTGTTTGCTAGTGACCGTCGTTGCCATTTTGGGTCTCGGTTGGATCTAAAGCTCTGTGATTCTTGGGCACGCGCTACCTGCTCAATGAAATGCCGAGCTAAAATTTCCCCCCTGTTCCCGCCATATGGAGCTGTAGGCCACGTCTCTTTTCCTCCATCGCTCTCTCTCTCTCTCTCTCTCTCTCTCTCTCTCTCTCTTTACTTATTCTAGGTCACGTTCCCAGGCGCTGTGTTGCCGAGGCCGTGGGGGGTTGGAGCCGCAAATCCTCATGTGCGTCGCCGGAGCTCGCCCCCCGGCCCTCCCTTTGTCGTCGCCATCGAACCCTTTTGCCCTTGTGGGGGGAGTGAAGGCTACCCCTCCTCCTCTCCGCGTGCAATCAGAACGGCGTCGTCGTGCTTTGGCTGGCGAATCACCAGTACAGTGCCGTTGCGGCTCCTCTAGTCGCGACTATGCTGTCGCTGATTAGAGGAGGTGGACCGAGCTAGGCTAGATCTTTCTGGCCTGCTTGGTCTCTCTCTTTTCACTAATTAAGGCCCAATCCCGGCCCGTCTAAGCTGGCCCGCCGAACTTGGTCGAGCCGGACCCAATCGAGTCGGACCCGATCCGGTGTGGGCAAAAATTTTACTAAAAAAATTTAAAAAAATTTTAAAAAAATTAATATATATTTTAAAAAGATTAAAATTAAAAAAAATTAATTTTTTTCAAAAATCCCAAAAAGTGTAGGGTTCGTTTAGGAATTGCTATGTTTTGCCTTTTTAGTGTAATTAAGCCCTTATTTGCTTATATTTTGATTATATTGCATGTTTAATTTGCATATCTATTTATGTTTAATTGCACCTATTTACATTTTACTGTAATTAAGAGATTGGTAGCAATGATTGTTACTTTAATAATTGCACACTCTCATGATGACCTCACATGTTAGTGGATAGGTATAAAATCAATCCAAACTACATGCCAAAAAAGAAAAATCGCTTTGTTAAAATGAATAAGATTAGGTACTGAAAGGGCATTAATTGGTTAATTCGTGTAATCAAGTCTCCGACCCTAGATTCTCTGGTTGCGTAGCAAGTGAGGTACACTCCCATGCCTCACTTGGTTTCTAGTCGACCCCAATAGGCTAGTGGCGACTCATTTTGTGCAAAATTCCTAAAAAATATCCCTAAGTCACGCGTGATATGGGCTTGGGAGAGCCCGCGCCTAATCATGGGCCTTAGGCCCGTTCTTTAGGCAATACCCCTAAACCCGTTCCCTCCCCCAGAGGGTAGGTCGCGACAATGTTGAGTAGCCAAGAAAGATTCCTTCATCTAATTTTTCTTCAAACTTATCAGTTCGATCATTTGCATTTTTCAAATCAAAACACTTACAACCAAACACATGAAAATAAGAAACATTTGGCTTCTTTTCTTTAAACACTTCATAAGGAGTTTTCTCTAAAGTAGGCCTCAAGAATACTCAATTAATGATGTAGCAAGTTGTAGAAATTGCTTCAGCCCAAAATCGAGAGGAAATATTACTCTCAATTAAAATAGTTCTTGCCATCTCTTGCAATGATCTGTTCTTCCTTTCCCAACCCTATTTTGCTCTAGAGTGTATGGTGAAGAGAAAACATGCTGGAAACCAGATTTATCACAAAAGTTTGCAAAGTCTTGATTTTCAAACTCACCTCTATGATCTGTTCGTATGCTTGAAATAGTATATCCTTTTTCATTTTGAGCTTTCTTGGTAAATTTTGAAAAGTAAAAAAATGCTTCAGACTTACTTGAAAAGAAGAATACCCAAGTGAAGCGAGAGTAATCATCCACGATTACTAAGTAGTATCTCTTTCCACCATTGCTTTTAGTTCTGGTTGGTCCAAAGAGGTCCATATGTAGAAGCTGCAAAACTCGATTAGTAGAAACTTGATTTATAGGTTTAAAAGAACTTCTAACCTGTTTTCCCAAAACACATGACGTGCATAATTCAGATTTTTGATAAGCCAAGCTGGGCAGACCACGAACAAGCTTCTTGGAGCAAATCTTGGCAATTTGCTTCATGTTAACATGACCAAGCTTTCGATGCCAAAGATTTGCTTCATCTTGAATAGAAATTAGACATTAAGATCTCTCTAGTTTTATATCTATAAGGTAAATATTTCCATGTCTTCATTCAGTGAAAGATTGAGATAAATCTTTACTAGTTCCTGAGCAAATGCCTTCTTGGAATTTAATTTTGAATCCATTGTCCTACAGTTGACTTATGCTAAGTAGATTATAATTCAATCCTTCCACTAAGGAGACATTGTTGATTGTGAGACTTCCAATCTTTACAGTTCTACATCCAACAATTTTTCCTTTGTTGTTTCCACCAAAAGAAACTTTTCCACCATTTATTTGCATAAGCTTTATAAAACAACTTGAATCTCTTGTCATGTGTCTCGAACAACCACTATCCAAATATTATTTGATCTTTTTCTTGATAGTGACGTACAATCATAAAAGAACTCAAGTTTTCTTTTGGTACCCACATTTTCTTGGGTCTAGGGGAGTTAGTACACAATACAATCTTTGACCAATCCCTCTTAACATGTTTCCAAACCTTAGGACTTTCCTTCTTGAAATGTTCTGAGTTGATACACTTTGAACATTTGAGAGCACTCCGATTAACATGTTTTACAAAAGCTTTTTGAAAATAGTTTTTGTAAAATGTTTTTATAAGTCTTTGTTTAATTATTTCCTTCACTTTTGGAAAATCAATTAAAGGAATGGTTTCTTGTGTCAATCCTAAACCATATTTGTTGAAATAAGGTCTTTTTACTGAAAGAATCTTTTCCAACTTCTCAGATCCTTTTGAAAACCCTTTCATGATATTTGAAATGTCTTCTTTCAAAAAAATATTTTCCTTCAAAAGAAAGTCTGCATTTTCTAGATTTTCAAACTTTTCTTTCCAAGAAGTTTCCTGTTACTTCAATTTAGAATTCTCCCTCTTTAGATCGAAAATCCTTTTAAGAGATGTTTTGAGACTAAGATAGAGTTCATCTATATATTTTGAGACTTTAGCAGAATCTTTAAATTACTAACCTCGACTTATTTGTCTGAGTCTACGTCTGAATCTATTTCAAAGTCTGAGTCTGAGTCTGAATCTATTTGAAAGTCTGAGTTTGATTCTGAATTTGCCATTAAACATATGTAGGCATATTCTTCATCAGTTTCTTTGCAATCAATATCACTTAATGTCTCTGCTTTGAGAGCCTTTTTGAATTTCTCCATTTTACCTTCCTTTTTCTTCAATAGAGGGCAGTTAGGTCTGATGTGCCCCATTTTTCTTGCATTCAAAGAAAATCGCATCTTTGTTGGTTTTATTGTCCTCAGTTGATTTCTTCTGAAATCTTTGAGTGCTCTGTTTCTTCTAGTTAAACCTTATTCCTTTCCTGTTCAACTTACTGATCTTCCTTATCATGAGTGCTAGCTCTTTATCGTCCAAGTCATCTTTTGAATCCGTAACATTAGAATCATCATTAGATTTTAAGGCAATTGACTTCTTACCTTTGGGATCTTCTTCCTCATTGATTTGGTCCACTTCATATGATTGAAGTGTGCCAACTAATTCTTCTACTGAAAGAGGCATGATCCTCTGGGTTTCTCTTATTGAAGTCTTCACATGATTCCAGTTTTTGGAGAGTCCACATAGCAATTTATTGATCTTCATTGGTCCTGAGATTGGCTATCCTTGATATGCTAGACCGTTTACAATCTCTATGAAATGACTGAGCATGTCAATGATGGATTCTCCTGGCTTCATCTTGAAGGCTTCATACTGTCCAAGTAGGATATTGATTTTTGTTTCTTTAACTTGATCAGTTCCTTCAAAGGTAACATGCAACCTGTCCTAGACTTTTTTGGTTGTTTCATAAGATGAAATTCTATTATACTCAGTAGGAGATAAAGCACAGTATAAAGAGTAGATAGTTTTAGCATCAAGAGCTTGTCTCTTGGTTATTTTTGCTTGTGTCAATTCGCTAGCATCTGCAACATCCTTTCCTGTTTCTGAGGTTGATGTAGCTTTGCGAATGATTCCTTTATCTACCACATCTCATTCCAGGGGATCTTTCGATCTCAAGAATGCCTTCATCTTGTTTTTCCAAACATTGTATTCCTTCCCATCAAAATCAAAGTAAGGAGGTTTGGTGTTGCTTTGGCCTTCAACTAAACCTGGAGCCAAAATACTAGCAATAGATCTTTAACTTAAGAAGTAAAAACACTTCAAAGTAAGGGGGTCCGGTGTTGCTTTGGCCTTCAACTAAACCTAGAGCCAAAATACTAGCAATAGATCTTTAACTTAAGAAGTAAAAACACTTCAATAAATAAAAACACAAGCTCTGATACCAATTGAAAGGGCTAGTGCAAATACCTAGATGGGGTGAATAGGTGCAAATAAAAATTTTCACAAGACTTAGCACAAGTAATTTGCCTTTAGAAGATGATAGACTAAGGACATAATCAGCTTTAAATAATTATATGAATCTACGAATAAAAGTAAGTAGTTCAAGGAAAGAAAATTAGAACACAAGGTTTATAGTAATTCGGCTCAGATCAAGCCTACGTCCACTCTCCTGTGTTGACAGCCCACTGGCTTGATTCTACTATGAATCAAAAGAGATTTTACAACTTGTGATCTTTGACTTTCTCAGTGATGAGTCTCTACTGGTCTCTCACAAAGTCTCTCTAAGAATTTTTCTCTTTTATATACAACTTTGAGCTCAATGAATGAAATAGCAAGTAACTGGAAAACTTCAGACTTTGAAATTTTTCTTTCACGAACTTCTATCAAACAACTGGAGAGTCCGCCGTAAATACTTCTTCATGCCTTCACAACCGTTGGCACTTACTAAAGGAATTCTTCCTATCTACCCATTGGACAGAATCAATCAAGGGGATCTCGAGTCGTTAGATGATTGTGATGAAAGCTTGTTAATCATGTTCGCCTATGCAATCAGGATCTTTGGTTTCCATAAGTAGAACATTTCAAGTTTACTTGCCTTTCAAATGATCTTCATAATTGAGTAAATTCCAATAAGAATAATCAATCAAGTAGATGCTATATCTAGCCATAAGATCTTCCAAAAACCATACGAATTGAATCCTTGAAGATAATCCCGCATCTAAATAAGTCTTCATTCTTCGGTCTAGAAAATGTCAGTGAGGGCAGACTTTGAGATTAAAGCTTGGCGGTCTTCAGACTTTAACAAGAGAGTTCGGAGTTCTTTAGACTAGACTTTTGGAAACGTTTTGTCAACTTCAAAATAGTAAAGGAGTTTTCTCTAACAGTTACTTGGTGAGCCAGTCCATACCAATGATAACATCGAAATCAAACATGGCCAGCACAATCAAATCTGTCCTTTCCTCTTGTTCACTAATCACTAACTTGCAACCTGGACACCCTATCGCAGACAACACCTTATCATTTAATGTTGTGGATATACTAATGACTGCTCCTAATGGTTTGGACTCAATCCTACCAACTTAATAAATTGCTAAGCAATAAACGAATGTGTAGCTCCAGGATCAAATAAAGCATAAGCAGCATGATCGTTCTATGAGACTGTACCTATAACCACGTCCTATGAGTCCTCTGCCACCCTTTGGGTGATAGCATACACCCTTCCCTGCATTGGAGGCTTGCTTAAAATACCCTGCAATGCGTTCTGCGACGTACTCCCTCTTGGTTGTCCTATCTGCAGCAGTGGCGCCTATGCTCCCATGGGCCTGTGCAGATAGTCCTTGATCTAGTGGCCATGTTGGCCACATCCATAACAAGCTCCCATCCTAACAAAACACGAGGCTGACCCATGCTTCCTTCCACAAAATTGGCACACGCCGTTTGGGTTGGGTGCTGGCTTTCCAATCCCACCCTTTTGGTTGGAAGGAATGGAATACCTCCCTCTAGTCGTCGGCCTCTTCCCGAACCGATTGGTATCTATATTAAGCATGAATCATGACCCAGATGCGGCAACTCGCTCGTTCAGCTAGGCCCTCTAGTACAGCTCATTGTAGTCTTTGAGGTTCAGCGGCACTAGCGGATCCTTGATCCTTGGTCTCAGTCCATCTCTGAATCTCCTCGCTCTGTCCATTGGGTCTTCAATTAGCCTCGGTGCATATTTGGACAACTCTGCAAACTTCACCTCGTACTGATCCATTGACATCTGACTCTACCAGAGACACTGGAACTCGGCCATTTTCAGCTCCCTAGCATAATCTGAAAAGTTATTCCCATAGAAGACCTCCATGAAGGTATTTCACTCCAGAACCGCATTGTTAGGAAACACTCTCCATTTGGTGGCTTCCCACCAAGTGCTTGCGTTCCCTTGCAACTGGTAGATCACTAGGACTACCTTGTCTTCTTCAGAGCACCTCAGCAGTGCAAAGACTTTCTCTAGCTCTCGAATCCAGAGGGTTGCAACCTCAGGATTGCCCGCTCTAGAAAACCTTGGCGGTTTGAGCTTCAAAAACTGCTCCACCAGTCGTTCACCATTCCCATTTCCTGGTGAGACTTCAGCAGGTGCAACAGCAACAATGGCAACGACATTGGCGGCAGTAGTGACGGTGGCGGTAGCAATAGTTTGGTTCTGAGCCTGCTGACCAATCATATTTCCTAGAGTCTGTAGCACCTACATGATCCCATCTATCCTAGGATCGCTCGGTGCTCCTCCCCCAGTACTAGCCTAAGGCGGTACCTCGGGCACCGATCCTAGTCGGTGTCCTTCCTTGATACCAATTGAAACTACCCTCTTTCGAGGAGTCCTCTAATCAAAATCGCTCATCTTGCCGGATCTTTATAGAACTTGCTTTTCAGTTTCAACATGGAATTCAAAATCTGAGCAACCCGCACAAAACAATCAATCAATCACAAGCATCAATGTAAGGAAAATGTCTTTCCTAGCTAACTATCCCATGACCCATCACACCTTATCACTCTAGACACTCACTAGGCTCTGATACCACTTCGACGGGGATGTCATGCCTCGAACCCCGAGCACGTGCACATCCCTCAGCGGTCGACAAAAAATTGCAACGTCCTAGGACGCGTCACTGACCCATTCGTTTTATCTTTCAATTAAGCACATGCGGAAACGAATTAAATAAACCCCCAGTCAATAAATAATCATAGGGATAGTAAATACTAGGAACAATTTTCCCAAAAATAACGATTTTCTTATCAACTGGTTAATCCAATGAGTCTAATACTTACAAGCCTTTCTACGGCCACTTCTTATCGACCCTTTTCAAAAACCTTCAGGGACTAGGGTTAACCTAAACTTCACTAACGGTAGGGCCAACCAAAGGGTGTCACATCTCATGCCCACCAAATCTGCACTCAGCAGATCTCCATGCTACCGCCCTGAAAAAAGTTTAACGACAATGGGGTGAGATAAAATCTCAGCGAGTTAAACCCTAAGCCTCGACTAGGACACAAATTCGCCCAAAGGCAGCCTAAACAGGCACCATAAACAAACTCACATCGCCTCGGCACATCCCTTCATAAGCGCATCACATATGCCATTATGAATACAACAAGCATAATCAATAACCGAAACACAAAGTTCTCACTCTTTAAACATTCACATGGGTCCCGATTATAAAGTAAAACCGTTATGACACGTCCCATACCATGCCTAACAATTTTTCCCCATAATCAAGCGCAAAGCATCACAACCATTCAGTCATGTTCCGATATTACGACCCCTCAGCCACGGCCAACTCAAAAGTCAATTGTCATCCGGTGTAATAGGGCATCGTCCCGTCCCTTTGGGCATGGCAATGTCTAGAACCCCCACCTAGACGGCATTCCATAAAGGAGCATCGGTCCGGCATCAACCGCAACTCGACATTTGTTGACATGGGGCATCCGAACTTAATCAAGCATCACCCCCCAACTCTCGTCGGGTGATAGATTCCGATAAGTGACCATACAAGGACATAATTAGCCAAGAACACCATGCTTTGATTTCAAACGCGTCATTTTCAAATAGTGAACTTGGCCAATTTTTCTTCTTATTAAAAATCTCAGTAAAATAATCGTGCGTGGTCACGTATTCAAAATCGAACCGTCAAATTTAATCCATTCCCATTTTAAAACTCCACAGTTTTATATAGTACATAAAAGTTGGCGTCAAAACCCGACACCTTGCATTTTTCTATTTAAATGTCCATAAAACCGAGTTTTATACCAAAAATCAATAATTGCCATCAAGCAATCAATTGCACATCATAGCACATATAAGCCATCAAAATCACGCATAATTTTGCCTAAGGAAATGAGCGTAAAATTCTACAAGACGGCTAATCCATCACTAATTACGCTAATTACGATTAATTAAATAAATCGCGATTAATTAAGTAAATTGCGATTAATTAAACTAAACCAAATTAATTAACCTAACCATAATTAATCAACTTAACCATGATTAATTAACCCAACCATGATTAATTAACCTAACCACGGTTAACTAACCTAACCACGGTTAACTAACCTAACCATGGTTAACTAACCTAACCAAGCTTAGTTAACACTAACCTAGGATTAACTAAACTAACCATGATTAGCACTAATCTAAACACCCACTAAGTGCAATTAACGGCCTAATCAAGGATTATGGAGTTAACTCAAGGTTTTCAATGGTGGTGGGTTCATGGTGATGGCAACGCAATAGCGGCGAGAACACGAAACAACCGTGTCTCGAATGGAGGCTCGACGGAGGTGGCGGCTACCCTACAAGCTCTTGGCCAAGTGGGGCTTGGCTTGGCTCAGCTTGGGCTGGTCAGTCTCGATGGAGGTACTTGGCTGGATGGTCGAGTAGTTGCATGCAGGCTGAGGTCACTGGTGGCGCGGTTGTGAGGTCAGGACGGGGTGGCGTTGAGGTGGACAAGGACGGGCGGTGAAGCTGGTAGCAACAGTGGCCGCGGGATGGACTATTGGACTCGGGGTGAGTTGGGCTGTAGAGGTGGGACGGGGCTGGATGTTGGACTATAGGCTGGTGAAGCTGCTGGGCTTCGGTGGTGCTGTTGGTCGGGACGCTGGACATGGAGGGTGGCAGTGTGGTGGTGACGTGAAGAAGCTGTGGTGGAATGGTGCTGTTGAGGAGTTGGCATTGGGATGATGGGTGGTCGGCTAATGGTGATGGTGTGAAGGTAGAAAGGAGAATGGAGGTTGTGGTAGCAAGAAAGAAGAAGGAAAGCTGGAGGGGAAATGGGCAGTCTACTAGTGGTGGGGCTTATGCATGCAAGAGGGATATAGAGAAATGGGAGAGAGAGAAAGAAGCAAAAAGCCAAGGGAATAACCAATGAAGAGATTAGGAAAATATCTAAACCACTCATCACAATGCCCCCAAAGTCTTCATGCCCCAAGTCAAGTGCCCAACCTATGAGAAATTATCTCTAATTTCACCCAATTAAGCCAGTTTGGGGGTAGAAAAACTCTATATTTCAACCCATCCGAATTTCCTTTTTATTTCCTTTTTGTTGGAAAATTGTTTTTCCGCAAAATTTCGGACTCAGCGAAAATTCTCCGAAAGATGAGACAACGTCCAATAAATGAATCGTGACATAGTCGAACATCTGATTCCTAAAATCGAATTCAATTTCGTGTTTAAAATCCACCAAACACGACTTTAGTACGACCTAACCTATTGGATAGCTTTTAGGGATTTTAGCGTATTTGACCCGTGGTCAATAATTTTCGATCCACGTTTATGCATCTCTGAATCGTAGATGACTCTCGATTGTCGGAAAAATCACGAGGTTTCAATTACGTGTCCCGAATATAATATCAATAGAAAATCGGGTTATTGCCGTTCGACGTGAATATCGCAATTGTGGGGAACCACCCGCAATTCGACTACGTAATTCCATTGAATTGACTTATATCTGTTCGCTAATCGATTTATAACGATGTCGTATTGACCCTTGCTGATTATTATGGTTGAGCGGTCGATTTTTGGTCGAATTCTCTAGTCTGTCGCGTTTATATCCCTTAATGGCCTCACCTGATAGATTAGTTAACTCGTGAGTGGCCAGCTCCGAGTAGATTAACCATAAGTGCATCAACGAAACAAACATTTCATATATTCGAATCATAGGTCAAATTTCGGAATGTCACAATTGATGTTTTAGCATCTCGCATCCTTCTATCCCCAATACTTGGAGGGAGGGAGGAAGACCATCTGCTGGCAAGTACCTCAACTTCGGGCAATTGATAAAGCATAACCATTTGAGAGACGAGAGATGGTTGTGAAAACCTCTTGATTGTCTTTCAACGTTCCTCATATTATATATGGAAAGATAGGTTAGAGAGGAAGGAAAGAGAAGACTCCACGCATCCTCCTCCTTCTTGTCCTCCGAAGGAAACCACGGTTTCTCTCCCTCCCTTCCCATGCTCAAGTCGATTGTCAAATACTTGAGGGATGTGAGCATGTATAAGCCCCATTCTCTTACTAGCTGCTTTAGATTCTCGCACCCTAAAACTATAAGCCACCGCAAATTGGGAGGCAAACCTCCTTCGGGGAAGCATTTGATATTTTCACAAGCACTAATGTATAGTTCCTGGAGGAATGTAAGATGATGCCATTGATTTGGTAGAGACTTTATCTTCAGACATTCAATAAGGGATAAAAGTGATAGGGTGATGGGAACGGGAGGGAAGTCCTCTATCTCTGATGTCGGACAATTAAATATTTCCAAATGGTTGAGATGAGAGAACGTGTGAATGCACTGTGGTAGGCTTCCTAGATTCTTGCAGCTAGCCATACCCAAAGTATTTAGTGATTCTACAACAATCTCTTCCAAATACTCCACTCCATTACAAGCCAGAATTGTACCCTTGGCAAAGGGAAAGGATGTCAGAGAATCACATTCATCAATTTTCAAATATTCAAGTTGAGCTATCAAGTTAGTACTATTGGGATCATCTAGAGGAATGGTTAATCCTATGAGTTTAGGACAATTCCAAATGCTCAAATGTCTGAGTGTGTGCATCTTGCTTGGAAGTTTTTCTAAACTCGAGCAACCCCTCAATTCCAACCTTTCAAGGTTGCAAGGTAGTTGTATTTCTCCTTCTCTAGCCACAAAAGATGTGAATTGAAGACAACTGTTGATGACTAAACTCTGAAGGCAAATAAGATTTTGCATTTCATTTCTATCTTGCCACAAGTGTGTTAGCTTGTCACACTGTCCTATATGAAGCTCCTTTAACTTGACAAAGCAACTCATATACCCATGATCAAAGCAAACAAGCTTTGCAAGATTCCTAATTTTGAGAATGGTAAAAGAAGTTAGGTTTACAAAACTCTTCATGATCTCCTCATTACAATCCTCAAGGTACAACTCACGGAGAGATGGAACACAAACCACACTGGTTAAGTTATTCAAATGTGGGCATGAATGAATTTCAAGCTTTGTGAGATGATCAAGTTGACAAGGCAATGTCCCAACTAATGACATACACCTTCGGACAAAAAGATGTTGAAGACAAGAGAATGTGACTTCTTCTCCTAGGCCCTCAGCATACCAATCCTTCCATTGCCACATTTCTTCAAATTTCAAAGTCGTTAAGGATGAAAAAGGCCCTTTACCTCCATAAAATTCATAGCTTATCATGCTTATTGCATTTAAACCTTCAAGAGATAATTCTCTAAGTGAAGGTAGCTGTCTAAGTGAAGGCAACAATGTAACTTTAGGACAATCCCGCATGCATAATGATACCAATTTAGAATAGGATGGATCATCTAACCATCTTAGGAATATCACACCACCATAATCGGAGATGGTGAGATTTTCAAGATTAGTGTGAGGCCATAGAGAGCGAATGTGACATTCTAGATTTTTTAGTTCTACTTTTAATTAAATTAATCGGGTCTTTCATCGACATGCCTATAGTGCTATTCCCAGAGCTGATCACTCATTAGATAACTAGACCATCTGGGGAAGCCATTAAGGAATTTTAATGCATTTGACTTGAGAATTCGACCAGGAATCAGCTACTCGACCATGCTCATCTGTAGAGATCATTACGGCATAGTTAAAAATCGATTTGAGATAAGAGATAGGTCGGTTCGACTGAGATGTGTGGCTAAACATGGATTATTCCACTAAATTGAAAAATTCTCTCTGACCGACACTAGACTGATTTTTTTTGTCGTTTTGGTACCCTATGTCTATATTTGAATCCTCGAGATTTTCACGACAATTGAGAGTCGCCAATGTGTGGAATGGGTTCACTGTGGCTTGAAGAAAATCGACTACAAGTCATTTGCACTAAAAATTTCTGAAAACTACTCGGTAGCCTAGGTCACGCTAAAATCACGCCGAATTGAAATTAACCACGAATTTGAATTCGATTTCAGAAATTGAAAGTTCTTTCATGTCACGAGTCATTTTAGGAATGTCGACCCATCTTTCGAAGATTTTTTTGCAAACCTCGACTTTTTGGGAAAAAGTCGAGATAAGGTTGTTTTTGTCCAAAAAATTCAGAGGACCGTTTTTTATCGCGAAATTGGGATGCAAGTGGGTCCTATTGGTGAGGAAAAATACCAATTTGATCGAGGGTTTGATATTGGAACTTTTAGAGGCCAGATTGATTTAATGCAAGTGAGGATTGAAGTCCAATTTGTGCCATTTGCCTTCAAAATTCGTGTGCCCCCATGGACCCAACATGTCACACCCTGATCCTCCAAGCTCGTGCCCATCCCTCCTCGTTCGGTTAAATGTGACGTCTGAGGACGTGTCACCAACCCATTCTTTTTGTTTTATTGCACATGCGGAAGCAACAATAAAAATCCTCAGACAATAATTCAATGGGATAGAGAAGCAGGACCACAACTTATCGAAACCAGAACACGCATTTATACATATCAGACTAATTCATTTACATCACTGGCAGATATTTACAAGGCCTATGAAAAAGGTTGGTTCTCAAAACTAGTTGTCCTAGGATCAACTATTCAGACCCAACTGCTAAACCTTCAGGGTCCACTGGATTCGGGCGAGACGATGGGTCCTCCACTTCACCCTCAGGTAGGTCTGGTTGATCCACATCCTAGGCCGCACCAATCACCTCGGCAAGGATATCGAAGCCTCTAAGGGGACCTATCCTCAAACTGTAGCGAGTAGTATGAAACTAGGCTGTAAATTGAACGGGTACTTCCTGGTTTGGGGCCTCTTCCGCATAGACTGTGGTTACCACAAACTCGTACGTCCAATCATTTCTGGGATCGGGAAAAACATGAACCTGCTCGGTCGTTCTTCCGGGACGACCATATCGCCCAAGGGGAGTCGCCATCTGTGGACCCGAAAATATTATCCCACAAAGGGGTGAGACAACGTCTTAGTAAGTTCTACCCCCTAAAACCCGATTAGGAAACCAATACACTATGGGCTACCTAAGCACATGCAGGTCAGAGGACTTACTATGGCCTCAGAATCCACCTGCAAATTAGCACAGTTCAAATAGGCACCCAATCATATCATCATGGATCGATACCTCGATCAATTGACTTAGTCGATTACATGTCAATCGGACCATCCCTTGGTCATTTCCATCCATACTATACAATTTCCGAGATAGTATACCTAGTCACCGAGCTACGTGCGTTCTCTAAGGCAACATATTCACCAAGGCAATGTACTTAGTCACCGAGCCACGTGCATTCTTTAAAGCATCATATACGCCAAGGCGATGTATTAATCACCGAGCCCCATGCATTCTCTAAGGCGTCATATATGCCAAGGCAATGTACTGATCACCAAGCCACGTGCATTCTTTAAGGTGATATACCAAATCAACGAGCCACGTGCATTCTCTAAGGCGACATATTCGCCAAGGTGACGTACTAATCACCGAGCCACGTGCCTTTTCTAGGTGATGTGTATAATTCACGATTCACGTGCATTCTCTAAGGCGACTTATATGCCAAGGTGACTTATCTGGTCACCGAGCCACGTCATACAGCATTCTTTCTCATCTTTTATCATCCCCGATAAAATATCGTGTGTGGATACATGGTCGACCTTAGCCAACATATGATAATTTCCTTTCTATAAATCCCACCATTTTCTGCAGTCCACCAAAACATTTTTGGCATTATCAACCGATGCTCGGTTATTTTTCAATTAATTTCCCAAAATTATTTAATTTAGGAAATAAATCCTAAATTCATAAATAATTCATTTCGGCACAAAATAAAGCTCAATTAAATAAACGGACTGCTCCACGATAATCAACATAAAATCCCGGTCACTAGCCATCCTGGTTGAATTTCCAGAAAATGAATAATTAAATAACAAATTTTGAAAATTAATTATTAAATAGCGATAAATCCAATTTAGGCCCATAATGCCTAATTGGAAGCCGAAACGAACTCGGAAAAATTCCAAGTGTCATTCAATAAATAATAGGGTATGTCTACTTACTAATTACACTAACCATTCTCCTAACATGCATAAATAAATCCCTAACTTAATTATCATAATCCAATCTATCCACATAATTGCACTTAATTAGATCTAATAAATCCCTAAGCATCATTAGTCTACTAAGTGAGGATTAGTGAGTTAAACTCACCTGATTTAAGATCCGCTCGGATCAAATTGACGAGCATGTGACGAAGTTCGATCCTCTCCAAAGCGGGTCTGCCAACCGGGGCCGGAAACGGGCCAAAACGGGCTTGCTACCCTCACAAACCCTTGCTGTTTGGCCACTGATCAAGAGCTGAACATGCTAAAATGGGTTGGTTTGGGCAAGGTTCGGGTTGGGTTCGGCCACCACGAGTAGGGGTGCAGGTCGTGGCTGAAACGGCCGTGAACCGGGTCGAGCTACGGCTGCTGGACCTGTTGGAAGTGGATGTGTGGACGTTGCTTGTTGGGCTGAAATGGTGGCCCAACTTGGAAGGACAATGGAGGGCAGCTTCGGTGGACCAAAGGTCAACACCCGAAGAAGAGGCATCGCTAGTTGACCAATGGAGGAGGAAGTGCTGGGATGTGGGTTGGGAGTTGTCGTCTGTGGGGCAGCACACATGCGAGGAAGGAACGAAAGCGAAGGAGGCCAAGCGGTTGAAGATGGCATGACTCCGTTGAAGACCGAGGGAAAAAATCAAAGGCAGCTGGCGGCTTGGTCCAATAGAGAGAGAGGGGAGAGAAGAATAGTGTGTGAACAGCAAAGGGCTAGCTGGTTGATCAAAGTCAAGGATCAAAGGCAAATGAAGACCATCACAGCTCGCCGTCGGCTGAGGAAGAACAAAAGAAAATGTGTTCAAAAGAAAAGAGAAAAGATCATGCGCTGGTGGATAAGAAGGAAGAAGAGATGTCGGTCAAAGAGGAATTGCATGAACGAAGACTAATGCAGAGACCTTCGTGCACGGCTTCTAGTAGAGAGAGAGAGAGAGAGAGAGACCGAGGTGAGAACATTTAAGAAGAGGAAAAAGTAATTAAAAAACCAAATTACCCTTAGCTCTCTTAGCACAACAATTTCAATTGGTCAAGCTAGGCCAAATTCCATACCCACTTGTCTGATTTGAAGTTTAGATGAAGGCCAAAATAAGACGGTCTCTCAATCCCACAAATTTCTTTCAAAATCGAATTCTCTTTCATTTCTCTCGGAATCCGATTTTCTAAACAAACTTCTCCGGTTGAGGTCTGATTTGACAGCAGAAAGAGCCCATGAAATTTCCGTTCACCTATTCACTCACACCAGATGTCAAAATTCTCTTCAAATTCACCAATCCGAATTTCCGTTCGTTTTCCGAATCGTCCGATTCGCTTTTCCATAAAAATCCCGAACTTGCCGGAAATTCCTCAAAAGGTGTGTCAACGTTCCTAGAATGACCCATGACAGGACAAGACTTTTAATTTATGAAATCAAATTCAAATTCACAGTTAATTTCAATCAAACGTGCTTTTAGCGTGACCTAGCCTACCGAGTAGCTTTTAGGAGTTTTTGGTGCAATTGACCCGTGGTCGATTTTCTTTGAGCCATACATACCTCTTCGACACATTGGTGACTCTCAGTGGTCGTAAAAATCTCGAGATTTCAAATACAAACACAGGGTACCAAAAGCGATAGAAAATCGGTCTAGTGCCGCTTGACGAGAATTTTGCAATCAGTGGAATCACCCACACTTTGATCACCATCTTAGTTGAATCAGCCTATCTCCAGTCTCTACTAGATTTTTAATTATGCCGTAATGACCCTTGCAGACTAGCACGGTTGAGCAATCGATTCCTGGTCGAATTCTCAAGTCTATTGCATTAGAATCCCTTAATGGCTTTATCTGATAGGTCAGTTATCCCATGAGTGGCCAACTCATAGAAAAGCACTATAGTCACGTTGACGAAAGGCCCAACTTATTCAATCGAAATTATAGCCTGAAAAATCAGGATGTCACACAATAGTTGGACCATTTCCATAGCTTGTTGTGGAAGATTGGTGGTTGAAAATTGCAATGGAAGCTAGCCATACAGGTGGGACCATCTTTAGGGGACACGAAGATGAGGATGAAGACCAAGGGGGCCCACCACAAGCCTTTGGTCCCCTTGCCCCCTCCTTCTCCTCCACAGTCGATCCCTCCCCCTCCATTGTTGCCTGGAGAGCTTCAAAAACCTGCAGAGATGAACCAACAAACCTCCTTCTCCATTGAAGCCCATCGCACGCCGCCGGAGCGCCACCGCTGCTCGCCCGTGTGTGCCTCTCCGCCTTTGCCGCGTCCACCCGCTTCTATCTTGCCTACTCGCCGTCCTATAAGACCTCAGGACCACCGTCGGAGCCTGCACGCCGCTGTCCAGCCTTTGCCTATCGCCAAACCACCCGTCGAGCCACTGGAGGCCCTTTCGCCAGTTTCTATCGCCTCCTCCTTAGCCGAGCCACAGTCCAGCTTTCTCAGCCACTGAATAGAGCCGAAGCTCGTGGGTCTTGTAGTAGCTATTTGGGCCATTCTCTACCCTATTTAGCTAGCCCGCTTTGGAGTATCTCAAGCCTCACCTCGTCCCTGTCGTTTTGATCCGAGCAGATCATTAAACAAGTGAGTTTAACTCACTAATCCCCGCTTAGTAAGTTAATGACGTTTAAGGGTTGTTTAGTTTAGGCTATGATAGGATTAGGTGGTTAGTTAGAATGGACTAGTGAATTGATTAATTATCGATGCAGGTTAGGTGGATAGTTTAGTGCAATTAGGGCCTAAACAAGCTCTAGTATTTATCTATAGTGGTTTGGAAGTTTTCCGGGCTCGTCTTGGCTTTTAATTAGGCTTTATGGGCCTAAGTTCTATTTATTGGCATTTAATAATTATTTTTTGCAATTATTTAATTAATTGTTTATTTTTCGAAAATTAGACTGGTATAGTCGGATTTGGAATTTTATGCTGATTTCAGTGGTGTGGTTGGTTTATTTAATTGAAAGCTATTTGGTACTGATTGAGTGAAACCTGTGAATTTGTGAATTTATCCCAAAATTGAGTATTTTCGGTATTTAATTAGAAAATACCGAGCGTCGGTTTACAATTCTAAAAATGTATTTATGGACTGTTGGAATTAGTTTGATTTTCAAAAAGAAAAATATTGTATTTTGGCTAAGGTTGGCCACGTACCCACACACGATTATTTTTATCGGATATGATAAAAGTGGTGAAATTGTCGAACGATCAAGATGGTATACTATATTGCCTATGGGTTTGATATATCAGCTTAGTGTGAGCAGTATACTGGCATACTATATCAACTTGAGGGTTTTGATATATCAGCTTAGAGTGAGCATTGTCAGTATACTATATCAGCCTACGAGCCTCGATATATCAGCTTAGAGTGAGCAGTATACTTGATCCGCTTCGGTGAGCTATACCATCTTTTATCAGCTTAGGGTGAGCAATGTTCGATTTGATCGAATTATGGGGATGGTATTGTTGTTATGAAGTCGAGTACGTCGACTGATCGATGTCGATGTGAATCAAATTGGAGTGACTGGTTGATTATATAAATTGTACTGACTTACAAGAAGGATCTCAGGCAAATGTAAGTCTTCTGTCTTATGCATGTATAGGTAGCCTTTAAGCATATTTCCTTCCTAGTTGGGACTTAAGGGGTGAACTTGCTGAGATGTCGTCTCACCCTGTTGTGGGATAACATTTTCAGGTCCTTAGATGGTAACTCCTCCAGAGCATTTTGGACAGCTGAAGAAGGTCACAAAGCAGACATCCTATATTCCGCTTCATGGGAACCTAAGGGGATGGGTCTATGAACTTGTGAGGTCTATGGTCTGGGTTGATGCGGGTTTACCTCGTAAGGTACCCCATCAATACAGATGATGGTATCGTCGTGAGCGAAATGGATCGAGAGAAGGTCCCATACCATAATTTGAAGTCCCTGTGTCGGTGTTGGAAGTAGCTTTTGGAAAGGGTACGGCTGACCCTCCAGGTGGTTCGGTGGTTGACCTAAAACTTTCAGACCTAGGGTCCCCGGTGTATTCTGAGGAGGACTCAAATGCTTGAGGATCTGTAGCACTCTACCCCCCCTTTTTGCAGGCCTTGTATATAGTCAGCTAATATTGTATATGACATAGTTTGATGTATGTATATAAGTGTGTTGTGGTTTGAAAATGTTGTGGCCCTACTTTTCTTTCTCATCTGATTGTTGTCTGAGGATTTATTTTCGCTTCCGCATTTGCATTAAAATGAATGGGTCAATTCCACGTCCTGGGACGTCACTATTTTTTTGACCACTGAGGGATGGGATGTGCTCAAAGAATTGGGGTGTGACATCCTCGTTTAAGTGGTATAAGAGCAAGGTTAGTGGTTGGAGTGATAAGATGCGATGGTTTATGGGATAGTTAGTAGGAATGGCCTATATTTCATGCTGGTGTATGTTTGTGATAGCTGATTGGTAGAATTATTTATTTGTATAGATTGCTCAACTTCTAATTCTATGTGGAATTGGAAGGGAGGTTTCAGTAGAAAACTTGCATCATAAGTGATCAGGAGCAAAGGACTCCTAGAAAGGGTACTATAGGGCCTGCGACTCGACATAAGATGCCGATGAGGGTCGGTACCCAAGGAGGCCATGGTAGAGTGCCAGCTCAGGCTAGCGCTAGTGGAGTAGCATCGCCGCCTGTTGGTGTTGGGGTAGCAGCCCCTGGTCATCCCAAGTTCAAAGGGATCATGCAGGCGCTTGAAGCAATGAGAGATCTGATGGGGTAGCAGGCCCAGAATCATGCCGCCGCTACTGTTGCCATTGCTCAAGTTGCAACAATTGCTCCCGTTGCTGCCGCTACTGAAGTCACCGTCATTGCTGCACTTATCGAAGTTCCAGCTAAGAACATAGTTGTGGAGAGGGAGAAATCAATCCATTAGTTGGTAGAGCAGTTTTTGAAACTGAACCTGCTGAGGTTCACCGGTGCCAGAGATCTAGAGACTACATCACTTTGGATTCAAGATTTGGAGAAGGCTTTTACACTACTAATGTGCACCGAGGTAGAGAAAGTTGTCCTGGCAGTATATCAACTGCAGGGTAATAAGAATACTTGGTAGAGGGCTGCCAGAGGTACAGTATTTCCGGAAGACGTAGTCCCGGTGTGGAACGTTTTCCTTAGAACTTTCAACGACAAGTACTTTTCGGGTAGCGCCCGAGAATAGAAGATTGAGGAATTTCAGTGCCTCCGCAAAGGAATGATGATTGTTGACTAGTATGAGGTCAAGTTCGTGAAGCTTTCGCAGTATGCTCTGAGGTTGATAGAGGATCCATAAGACAAGGCTCGAAGTTTCAGGAATGGCTTTCGACTAGAACTAAAGAATCCCTTGGTGCCGCTAGATCTGAAGGACTATTGTGAGGTTTACAACCGAGCCCAATTGATAGAGAGAAGTCTAAATGAACAAGCCGCCTCGTCTGGATCGAGGTTTAATTTGAATAGAGATGAGATCCAACATGGGAAGAGGCCCATGACCAGAGGAATATTCCATCTCCCGCGTAATAGGAAGGGTGGAGTTGGCAAGTCGGGGCCAAGCCAAAACGGTGTGTGTCGCTTTTGTGGAAGGTGACATTGTATGACCCCGTGCCTTCAGAGAATGGGTGCTTGTTTTAAATGTGGCCAGCAAGGTCACATGGCTAGAGATGTTTTAGAAGACCAAGAGGACAATAGTAGTTACCGTCGCCACCACTGATGGGTCAGATAAGGGGTGTAGCACCGCAGTTTGCACCGCAGGGTGGACAGATCAGACCCCTAGCTCAAGGAACAATGTATGCCATCACAAGAGGTCAGGTGGAGGACGTGCCTGATGTGATTATAGGTACGGTTTTGTTTAACGACCATGCTACTTATGCTTTATTATACCCTGGCGTGACTCATTCTTTTATTGCTGAGTAATATGTTAAGCTGATAGGATTAAGTCCTAAGTTGTTAGAGTCAATGGTTAGCATATTTACACCTATAAAGGATAAGTTGTTGTCTGCATTGGGTTGTTCTGGTTGCAAGTTAGTGATTGGTGAGCGAGAGGGGAAAATAGATTTGTTAGTCCTAGCCATATATGACTTTAATTTGATAATTGGCATGGACTAGCTCACCAAGCAATGAGCTAAGATAACTGCTCTGGTAAAGTGATTCAGTTTGACCCGTTAGAGGGTGGAAGTTTCGAGTTTGTTGGGAGTCGAGGAGGACCCTTGATTATCTTGATCTCGTCGCTTGAGGCAACCCTTTTGTTAGACGGGGGTTGTCAAGGTTACTTGGCAACTGTCGTGGAGGAGCTGAAGATCAAAGATATCTCAGTTGTGCAAGAATTTCCAGATGTATTCTCGAAGGAATTGCTAGGTCTATCGCCAGGGAGAGAGAGAGAGAGAGAGAGAGAGAGAGATCAAGTTTGTGATTGAGTTAGCTCCTAGGACAGAGCCAATTTCTAAGGCTCCTTACCGGATGTCGTTGTCTGAGTTGAAAGAACTGAAAGTGCAGATGCAAGAATTATTGGATAAGGGATTCATACGTCCCAGTGCATTACCTTGGGGAGCACTAGTTCTATTCATGAAGAAGAAAGATAGTTCGTTGCGTCTGTGCATCGACTATCGTCAACTTAATCAGGTGACAATCAAGAACAAGTATCCACTCCCGAGGATTGACGGCTTGTTTGATCAGTTATAAGGAGCGTCGATATTTTCAAAAATCAACTTGAGAACAGGGTATCGTCAGCTAAGGAGGACATATCGAGGTCAGTGTTTCATACTTGATACGACCATTATGAATTCACTGTAATGACGTTCAGTTTGACGAACGCCCCTGCTGCTTTTATGGATTTGATGAACCAAGTGTTCAAAGAATATCTGGATCAGTTTGTGATCGTATTGATTGATGACATTTTGGAATATTCGAGGAGTGATGAAGAGCATGAAAGTCATCTGAGATCGGTACTTTAAACCCTGAGGATTCATGGACTGTACGCCAAGTTCAGCAAGTGTGAGTTTTGGTTGACTCGTGTAGCATTCCTAGGTCATGTGATTTTAGGCGAAGGAATCTCTGTGGACCCAGCCAAGATTGAAGTGGTGATCAACTGGCCAAGACCGGCTACAGTGACAGAGATCATAAGTTGTCTGGGTTTAGCAAGCTACTACGGAAGGTTTGTGGAAAGATTTTTTGCTTTGATGTCGCTGTTGACTTGACTCATGAAGAAGGACGAGAAGTTTGTATGGATAGACAAGTGTGAGCATAGTTTCCAAGAGCTTAAGCGGAAGTTGACTACGGCACCTGTGCTGATCATTCCATCTGGTCTTGGAGGGTATGAGATCTACAATGATGCGTTGTTGAAAGGATTGGGTTGCATGCTGATGCAACATGGTAAGGTAGTTGCATACGTCTCCTGTTAGTTGAGATCTCATGAACTCAATTACCCAACGCATGACTTGGAACTCGCGGCAATCATTTTCACTTTGAAGATTTGGAAACATTATTTGTGCGGAGAAAGATTCCAGATCTTCACTGACCATCAAAGTCTCAAGTATTTATTCTCTCAGGAGGAGTTGAATATGAGATAATGTCGATGGATGGAACTTCTGAAAGACTATGATTGTGAATATCTTATGTCACCCTAGGAAGGCAAATAAGGTCGTAGACATGTTGAGTCGGAACTCTTCAGTCGCACAGATGATAGTTTAGGAATGGGTTCTACTTGAGAGAGTGTGAGATTCAATTTTCAAATTTGAGGTAGGCCACATTTCAAATCTTATGGCCACCCTCAGAATTGAGCTGGACGTTCAGATCATGATCAAATTACTTCAATCAGCAGACCTAAATGTTCAGAAGATTCTGCAAGAGGATACCCATAAGAGAAATGCTGATTTTCAGATTTCTGAGAATGGAATGCTGAGGTTCCAAGGATGATTGTGTGTACTTGACAATGTAGAGCTTAGAGAGGAGATTTTATCAGAAGCTCATCGTAGCAGTTACAGCATTCATCCTAGCAATACAAAAATGTATTAGAATCTACGTCAACACTATTAGTGGTTTGGTATGTAGGCGAACATCACCAAACATGTCACCAAGTGTCTGACATGTCAACAAGTGAAAGTACAACATTGTAAATCGGGAGGACTGTTGCAACCTCTCAAAATTCCCGAGTGGAAATGGGAGAACATCACGATGGATTTTGTGACAGGCTTACTGAGGAGTCAGAGAGGTAATGATTCCATTTGGGTAGTGGTTGACAAACTGACAAAGTTGGCTCACTTCATCGCAGTACGAAAGGACCTTCATTTGGATAGGTATGCAGAGTTGTATGTATGCCAGATAGTTTGTCTGCATGGAGTGTCGGTGATGATTACTTTAGACCAACAACCGAGATTCACAGTCGCTTTTTGGAAGAGTTTGCTGGCTGCTTTAGGTACAAAGCTACAGTAAAATACGTCATATCATCCTCAGACAGATGACTAGTTTGAGAGGACAATTCAAACTCTCCAAGATATGCTGCGAACTTGCGTGTTGGATTTCAAGGGAAGCTGGGAGGAATGGCTTCATCTTGTCGAGTTTACCTACAACAACAGCTACCAGTAGAGCATTCAGATGGCTCCTTTCGAACTGTTGTATCGCAGAGCGTGTAGAACACCAGTGTGTTGGGATGAAGTCGGGGAAAGAAACATCACAGGCCCAGAGTTGGTTCAGTAGTCAGTGGATGTAGTTGTAGTCATCAGAAGCATATTAAAGACCGCTCAGAGACGCCAGAAAAACTATGCAGATAAGCATAGAAGACCTTTGGAGTTCCAAGTTGGTGATCACGTTTTTCTGAAGGTGTCACCAATGAGGGGTATTTCGTGCTTTGGCAAGAAGGGAAAACTGAGTCTGAGGTACGTAGGTCCGTTTGAGATTCTAGAGAGAATCGAGATCCTTGCATATCATCTTACATTACCGTCGAGATTGATGCAAGTGTATGACGCCTTTCATGTGTCAATGTTGAGGAAGTATGAGCCTGACCTGACCCACGTGCTTAATTTTGAGAAATTGTACGTGGAAAGCCCGGTTCAAATTGGGATCAAAAAGAACAAATTCTATGTACCAAGACAATTTCGTTGGTCAAAGTGGTCTGGCAACACCACGGCACTGAAGGAGCAACCTGGGAAAGCGAAGAATCGATGAGACGACTGTACCCACACTTTTTTGTTTAAAGAACTGTAATGATTTAAATTTCGCGAACAAAATTTTTATAAGAGGGGAAGAGTTGTGACATCCCGAAATTTCAATTATGTTTTCAATTAGATAAATCAAGCTTTTCATCAATGCGCCTATCGTGCTATTCTCAAAGTTGATCACTCTTGGAATAACTAGACTATTTGGTAAAACCATCAAGGGATTTTAATGCAATAGACTTGAGAATTCGACTAGGAATCGACTACTCAACCGTGCTCATCTACAGAGATCATTATGACATAATTAAAAATCATTTAGAGATCAGAGATAGGTCGTTTCGACTGAGATAGGTGATCAAAGTGTAAGTGATTCCACCAAATTGCAAAATTCTCGTCGATCGGCAGTAGGCCGATTTTTCTGTCATTTTGGTACCCTGTATTTGTATTTGAACCTTGAAATTTTCATGACAATCGAGAGTCATTAATGTGTCGAAGATGTACATTGTGACTCGAAACAAATCGTTCACGGGTCAATTGCACTAAAAATTTCTAAAAGGTACTTGGTAGATTAGGTCACGCTAAATCGCGTCAGATTGAAATTAACCGTGAATTTGAATCCGATTTCAGAAATTGGAAGTTTTGTCATGTCACGAGTCATTTTAGGAATGTTAACTCATCTTTCGATGATTTTTCTGCAAACCGAGATTTTGGTGGAAAAGTCAAAATATGGCTGTTTTCGACTGGAAAATTCAAGGGACCATTTTTGATCGCGTTTTTGGGATGTAAATTGGTTCTATTGGTGAGGAAAAATGTTAATTTAATTGAGGACTCAACGGTGGAATATTTAGGGCCAAATTGAATTAATTCAAAGGGGAATTGAAGTAGTTTTGGGAGAAATTTGTACAAATTTGTAGCCCCCCCTGGTCCACCACTTTTGGACCATCTCCAAGACTTCCTAAGCAAGCTAATGGTCTGAAAATTTCTAAGGAAGATAGCCAGCAATGGTAGGGCCTTGGTCAAGGAGACAAGAGGATAGAAAGAGAGAGAAGTGGCCCACTCCAAGCTGGTTTGGTCTCCTATCTTCCTCCTCTGCCTTTGCTTTCTCCATTTTCAGACATTTTTTAGCTCCTAAAGTGTAGAGAAACTGACCAGCAGCCTCCCTCCATTGTCCAGTAGCTCGCCAAGCCTCAGAATGCCATAGTTGCCCGTTGCGCGCTCAGTCGCGAGCCCGCGTGCACCGCTCGCTATCCTCGCGTCTAGCCACCCCTCTCTCGCCTCCTTGCCATCCCACAAGCTCCTTGGGTAGACGTTGAAGCCCTTAGGTCGCCATTCAGTCACTGCCAGCCACCAGAGTTGCCCACCTAGGCCGCTGCAGCCCGTCTGCCTCACCTTTACCGATTCCAGCCCTTACCAACAGTTGAGCTCTTTCCTCGGCCCCCTGTCCAGAATCGAAACTCTAGCAAGGGTTTTGCATCTTTGAGGCCTATTTCCGAGCCATTCTCGGCCTCGCTTGGTGGCCTCGCTTTGAAGTTTGTGGCCCGTCTTCGTGTCCCCATCGAAGTGAACTCACTAACTCGCAAATCAAGTGAGTTTACTCACAAATCTCCACTTAGGGAGTTAATTATGCTTAAGGGTTGATTGGTTTAAGCTAAATATGGATTAGATGGTTAGTTAGAACGGATTAGCAATTTAATAATTCGTTTATGCATGTTAGGTAGTTAGGTAGTTAGAGTAGCATAATTAGAGACTAGATAAGCTATAATATTTATTTAGATAGGTTCGGAATTTTTCCGGGCCCATTTCAATATTTAATCAGGCTTTTCCGGCCTAAATGCATTTATTGGTATTTATTTAATGAATTTTGGTAATTATTTAATTAATTATTATTTTTCGAAAATTAGACTGGGATAGTCGGTGACCAGAATTTCATGCTGATTTCAATGGTGTGGTTGGTTTATTTAATTGAATGCTATTTGGTACTGATTGAGTGAATATATGAATTTGGGAATTTATCTCAAAATTGAGTATTTTTGGTATTTAATTATAAAATACCGAGCGTCGGTTTACAACGCCAAAAATATGTTTATGGACTATTGGAATTAGTGGGATTTTCAAAAAGGAAAATATTGTATTTTGGCTAAGGCCGATCATGTATCCACACACGATTATTTTTATTGGATATGATAAAAGTGGTGAAATTGTCGAATGATCATGATGGTATACTATATCATCTTGCGAGTTTGATATATCAGCTTAATGTGAGCAGTATACCGGTATACTATATCAACCTGAGGGTTTTGATATATCAGCTTAGTGTGAGTAGTAAACCTTATTAGCTTAGTGTGAGCTATATTATTTATCAGCTTAGAGCGAGCATTGTCAATATACTATATTAGCCTACGGGTCTCGATATATCAGCTTAGAGTGAGCAGTATACTTGATCCGCTTCGGTGAGCTATACCATTTATGGTCAGCTTAGGGTGAGCAATGTTTGATTTGATCGAATTGTGGGGATGGTATCATTGATATGGAGTCGGGTACATTGATTGACTGATGTCTGATGTGCATTGAATTTGAGTGACTGGTTGATTATATAAATTGTACTAACTTGCAGGAAGGATCTGAGGCAAAGGTAAGTCCTCTGTCTTATTCGTGTATAGGTAGTCTTTGGGTGTATTTCCTTCCTAGTCAGGACTTAGGGGGTGAACTTACTGAGACATCGTCTCACCCCGTTATGGGATAACATTTTCAGGTCCTTAGATGGCAGCTCCCCCTAAGCATTTTGGACAACCAAAAAAGGTCATCGAGCAGACATCCTATATTACACTTCATGGGAACCCAAGGGGATGGGTTTATGAACTTGTGAGGTCCGTGGTCTGGGTCGATGTGGGTCTACCCCATAAGGTACCCCATCAATACAGATCATGGTATCGTTGTGAGCAAAATGGATCGAGAGAAGGTCCCATACCATAATTTGAAGTCGTCGGTGTTGGAAGTAGCTTTTGGAAAGGGTACGGCTGACCCTCCAGGTGGTTCGATGGTTGACCTAAAACTTTCAAACCCAGGGTCCCCGGTGTATTCTGAGGAGGACTCAAATGCTTGAGGATCTGTAGCACTCTATCCCCCTTTTTGCAGGCCTTGTATATAGTCGGCTAATATTGTATATGACATAGTTTGATGTATGTATATAAGTGTGTTGTGATTTGAAAAAGTTGTGGCCCTGCTTTTCTATCTTATCTGATTGTTGTTTGAGGATTTATTTATTCGCTTCCGCATGCACATTAAATTGAATGGGTCGGTGATGCATCTTGGGACGTCGCTATTTATTCGACCACTGAGGGATGGGCACGTACTCGGAGAATTGGGGTGTGACAATGGTCGTGTTGGCCACATCTGTAACACACTCCCGTTCTAGTAGAACACGGGGCAAATCCATGTTTTCTTCCACAAAATTGACACACACCATTCGAGTTGGGTGCCGGCTTTCCGATTCCACCTTTTTGACTGGGAGGAATGGGATACTTTCCTCCAGTCATCGGCCTTTTCCCAAACTGGTGCTATCTCTATTGGGCACAAACCGCGACCCAAATGCGGTGGCCCGTTCGTTCAGGTTCCTTTCTATCAATTGGGTCCTCTCATACAACTCATCATAGTCTTTGAGATTTAGCGGTATCGGTGGGTCCTTAATCTCTGGCCTGAGACCATCTTTGAACCTCCTTGCCCTATCCACTGGATCCTCAATCAACCTCAGTGCATACTTGGACAACTCAGCAAACTTTGCCTCATGTTGGTCCACAGACATCTGACTTTGACAGAGGCATTGGAACTCGGCCATTTTCTGCTCTCTGACGCAATCTGAAAAATACTTCCTGTAGAAGACCTCAACGAAGGTATCCCACTCCGGGACCATACCTTCGAGAAATACTCTCCCTTTAGTGGCTCCCCACCAAGTACTCGCGTTGACTTGCAACTGGTAGACGACCAGGACTACCTTGTCTTCCTCAGAGCACCTCAACAGTGCAAAGACTTTCTTTAATTCTCGGATCCAAAAGGTTGCAACCTCCGAATCGCCCGCTCCAGTGAACCTTGGCGGCTTTAGCTTCAGGAACTACTCCACCAGTTTATACATAAGCTGTTCACTGTTCCCATTTCCTGGTGGGGCTTCAACAGGTGCGGTAGCAACAGCAGCAACGGCATTGGCGGCAGCAGTGGTGGCGGCGGTAGGAGCAGCTTGGTTATGAGCCTGCTTATCGATCATATTCCCTAGAGTCTCTAGCACCTGCACGATCCCATCCAACCTAGTATCGCCTGGTGCTCCTTTTCTAGCACCAGCCTGAGGCAATGCTCTTCCTTTGGTACTAGTCTGAGCTAATGCTCTCCCTTTAGTACCTGCTCATCTTGGTGCCCTCCCTCTGGCACCTGTCACAACTACTACGGCCCTTCTTTGAGGGGCTCTTTGCTCAAGATTGCTCATTTTGTAGGGTCCTTACAAAAACCTACTTTCCAATTCTAACATAGAATTAGAAATCTAAGCGACCCACACAAAATAATCAATCAATCACAAGCATAAGCGTAAGGATAATGTCTTTCCTAACTAACTATCCATGACCCATCGCATCTTATCACTCTAGACATTGACCAATCTCTGATTCCACTTGAACGGGGATGTCATGCCCTGAACCCCGAGTACGCGAACATCCCGCGGTTGTGACATCCTGAAACTTGACCCTGTTTTAAATATATGAAATGGCTGTTTCGTTGACACGCCTATAGTCATTTTACTTGGAGCTGGCCACTCTTAAGTTAACTAATCTATTAGGTGATGCCATTAAAGGATATAAACACAGCAGACTAGATAATTCGATCGCAAATCGATCGCTCAACCGTAATAATTGGCAAGGGTCAATACGACATCGTTATATATCGATTAGTGAATGGATATAAGTCGATTCGATGGAATCACGTAGTCAAATTGCGGGTGGTTTAGCACAATTGCGATATTCACGTCAAACGACTATAACCCAATTTTCTATCGATACTATATTTGGGACACGTAATTGAAACCTCGTGATTTTATGACAACCAAGAGTCGTCTACGATTCGAAGATGCACAAAAGTGAATCGAAAATTATTGATCACAGGTCAAACACACTAAAATCCCTAAAAGCTACCCAATAGGTTAGGTCGTACTAAAATCACGTTCGGTCGATTTTAACCACGAAATTGAATTCAGTTTCGGGAATCGGATGTTCGAGTGTGTCACCATTCATTTATAGGACATCATCTCATCTTTCAGCAAATTTTCGTCTAGTCCGAAAATTTTGCGGAAAATCGATTTTCGGACAAACAAGAAATTAAAGGAAATTCGGATGGGCTGAATAATTGGATTTTTCTACCCTATTTTGTCTGATTTTTAGGGAAATTAGAGCTAAATTGTGAGTGGTTGGACCCTTGACCTTAAAGGATGAAGACTCTGGGGCATTGCAATGAGTAATTAGATATTTCTCCTAAGCTTTTGATTGGCCATTACCTTGACTTCCTTTTCTTGTTCTCTCTCTCCCTCTCTCTCACGCACAATTCTCTTCCCCCCTTCTGCCGACCATTCTTCCTGCCATTCCCCTTCTTCTTCCCCACGTCTCTCTCTCCATCCCCTTAATTTCCCTTCGTTCCATTTCTTTTCTCCAACGTCTGGCTTCTTCCTTTTGGCTACTGCCCCAACCAATGGCTATCATCATCTTCTTTGTTGCATCCTCACCATCCACCAGCTAGCCCTCCACATCCAGCTAACCCACCCGCCATTTCCACCACATCATCCCACCACCAGAATTTCTACCACCACTAGCAACACCGTCCCTACCCACCAGCGCCATCCTCATCATCTTCAGCTCATCCGCCAACCCCAACGTCCAGCTCCATCACCACCAACTCACCATTTCCACGCCATAGCCAGCACCACCACCGAAGCCTAGTCGCTTCACCGAGTCACCCACAGCCGAGCAACCACCGCTACTACCAACTCCACATCCCGACCTCACCGTCCGCACCACCACCAGCTACCAACAACTGCCATCCACCGAGACCAGCCCCCAAGCAGCCAAGCTCTCCCACTTGGCCGAGAGCTTGGGAGGTCCGCCACCACTGCCGTGGTTGTCTTGATTTTTCGTCGCCATTGCAGCAAGCCCGCCGCCGTCGAAAACGGTGAGTTAACTCTATAATCCTTGATTAGGCTATTAATTGCACTTAAGAGGTGTTTAGATTAGTGCTAATCATGGTTAGATTAGTGCTAATGAGGATTAGTTTAGTTAATCCTAGATTAGTGTTAACTAAGCTTGGTTAGGTTAGTTAACTTTGGTTAGGTTAGTTAACCATGGTTACTTCTAGCCATGGTTATGTTAGTTAATTGTGGTTAGGTTAATTAACCATGGTTATGTTAATTAAGTTGCTTTAACTCGATCTAATGGATTTCTCTTCGGATCTATTTATTGGACACTTGCTATTTGCTATTTTCGTGGGTTAAAATGTGCTACAATTTTGAGGTTTCTTCCTTCTCAAAAAATGTTCTAAACATCTTCATTTATGATATATATTTTACTCGAGATTTTATGAATTTAAAAGAACAAGATTTCAGGTCCGTTACATGCAAGACAGAATCTCGTTTTGGGCTGGAACCCGTGACATTTTGGTGTTTAAAGGATTTTTATCAACTCTTAGGGTTTGAATTTTGAAAGAGTTTCTTCACAAAATTTTTTCATCACATCTTGAAGTTTAACACAATCAAATTTGAGAGAAAACGGACGAGTTTTGGACCTCAAACCAAACTGATTTTGGAAAACATAATTTTTGGACACGGACACAGTTTTGGCAACAGTTTGAGCGAATTACTACTCTTATTCTAGGAAGATCTGAGTCAAGGTGTCTCATAAAAGGTGTTCATTTAAGTGTCCTTTATAACATATTTAAATTTGAGAATTTTCCGAACTCGTTTGGTTATGTTGCTTGAATTAATCTTGGAGACATGCGAGTAGACTCAGTTTCTGCCGGTGAGGGCCGATTGTGGTCTTGTGGTTGTTCTTGGTGTCTTGCTTGCTGGAAAATGTATGTTTTGTGATTTGATTTATTTTTGGCATGCTAAGAATTTATGCGTGATGTTGTGCAATTGATTGCTCTATGTTGGTTCCGATTTTTATGTCAAAAGATGGCTTTATGAGCTTTTAAAGAGAAAAACAATGAAGTGTCGGTTTTGGACACCAAAACTTATTTGCTCAACAAAACAATGAGTTTTTAAACTAGGTGCTTGCAAATTTTGACGGATTAATTTTGAGTAAGTGAGCATGTATGAATTTCTTTCCAAAATTTTTAAAGAAAAAAAAAGGGGTTACTCTAAATTGTTTCCAAAAGGGTGGTTGGACAAAGAAATAGAAAAGAAATATGGTGTCGGTTTTGGACGCCAAGTTTTATGTGCTCGTTAAAACCTTGAGGTTTCAAAGTAGATGTGTGCAAAGTTTGACGGGTTGATTTCAAATATATGAGCCCATACGAATATATTTCGAAAAGTTTTGAACAAAAAAAAAAGGAGTTGCAACGTTTATTATTTGAAAATGGATTTTGGTTTTCTTGGCTAAATAACGGAAATAAAAGCTGGTTTGATTGATGCATGGTAACTTAATGGAACCCGTCACCTAACGGGAGTTTAGGGGCGATGCCCGATTTTTATCAAATGCCGGTGGGGTTCGGAAGCCAAGTCGTGGTTGAGGCTAGATTGATGCTCCTTTATGGAATGCCGTCTAGGCGGGGGTTCTAGACGTTGCCATGCTCGACGAGGCGGGACGATGCCCGGTTACGCTAGATGATCGCCGACTTTAGAGTTGGCCATAGCCGATGGGTCGTAATAATCGGAACACGCCTGAATGATTGTGCTATTGCGCTTGATTATGGGGCAAAATTGAGTGGCACGGTATGGGAAGTGTCATAACAGCTTTACCTTATAATCGGGACCCATGAGAATGTTTGAAGGATGAAAATTATTTGTTATGTTTATTAATTATGCTTATTGCATGTATAATGACATATGTGATGTGCTAACCTACAGAGGTGTGCCAAGGCAAGGTGAGTCTGTTTGTGGTGCCTATTTAGGCTACCTCTGAGACGAATTTGCATCCTAATCGAGGTTTAGGTTGTTGACTCGTTGAGGTTTTATCTCACCTCGTCGTGGTTAAACTTTTCAGGGCTGTAAAGTTGAGATCTGCTGAGTGCGGATTTGGTGGGCGCGGGATGTGACACCTTTTGGCTAGCCCTATTGCTAGTGAAGTTTTGGTTGATCCTAATCTCTGAACGTTTTTGAGAGGGTCGATAGGAAGTGGCTGTAGGAAGGCTTGTAAGTATTAAACATCCTAGGGTTAACAGTTGATAAATGAATATGTTGTTTTCAGCAATGGTTGTCATGTTTTACTATCCTTATGTTTGTTTATTGGCCGGGTGATTATTTAATTCACTTATGCATGCATTTAATTGAAAGATATAAAGGAATGGGTCGGCGACGCGTCTTAGGACGTTGCATTTTTAATCGACTGCTGAAGGAGGTGCGCGTACCCGGGGTTTGGGGCATGACATCCCCGCACAGGTCGATTAAAAATGCGACATTCTAGGACGTGTCGCCGACCCATCGTTTTTATCTTTCAATTAAATGCATTTGGAATCGAATTAAATACACACCCAGTCAACCATCAAAAATAGGGATAGTAAAAACACATAACAATTTTTCACAAACTACGATTTATATAATAACAAGTTAGCGAAGAACTCATATATACAAGCCTACCAAAAGTGAATTCCTGTGTGACCTACTAATAAAAGGGGTCCAGGTCGGGGCTAACTTCCAACTATACAACTACCACAAGCTCCTACAACCTCCGCTCAAATACCCATATCCAGACCTAGCCAAGAAGTCAGGTATGTCGCCAGGTGAGCACGGCTCCCCGGGCCCTTCCGGCTCAGTATCTGAATCTATCACGACACCATTAAGGATGTCCATATCCATAAGGTCAGTGTCCTGCTCAACTTCACTTCCCATCGGCGGTCCATCAAAACCGTGCATGGGACCCTCCCAACCCCTATAATAAACCAAGCCTTGAAGTGGTGGGGCACCACATTCACGAAATCCTCATCGACCCAAACTGTAGTCACTACTAACTGACAACATCAGTTGGTCCCGGGGATAGGGTAGAAGGTACTCTCTACCTCCATATCCCGGGGAACCCTGAAATGGACCGGGCAGATCTCCATTCTTTGTACCTGAAAATATTTAACCACGATGAAGTGAGATAAAATCTCGGCAAGTTAAATTCCTCAAGCCTCGATTAGGATGCGAATTCGCCTCGAAGGCGGCCTAAGCACAGGCCAATCATAAACTCACCTCGCATCGGCACACCCTAGCACGTTAGCATGTCTATACAATAATAATAGAATAACGCGCATGAATAACAATCAGAACAAATATCTCTAGTGCACCACGCATCCTCATGGGTCCTGATTACAAGGTAAACCCGTTTTGGCACGTCCCATACCATGCCTAATAGTTTTACCCCATAATCAAGCGTAATCCATGTCATTTATTCACACATGTTCCAATTATTATGACCCCTCAGGCCACGGCCAACACAAGAGTCAACGGTCTTCTGGCATAACCAAGCATCGTCCCACCCCATTGGGCACGACAACGTCTAGAACCCCTACCTAGACGGCATTCCATAAAGGAGCATCGGTCTGGCCTCAACCGTGACTCTGCTTACGGACCCCCGCCAGGCATCAGATAAAATCGGGCATCGCCCCCAACTCTCGTCGGGTGACGGGTTCCCTTAAGTGACCATGCAGGCACATATTTAGTCAAGAGCACCATACTTTGTTTTCAAATAATGAACTTGACTAATTTTTTTAATTTAAAAATCCTGGTAAAATAATTGTGTGTGGTCATGTGTTAAAAATAGAACCATCAAACTTAGCACGCTCCCATTTTAAAACTCCACGGTTTTATCTAGCACGTAAAATTTGGCGTCGAACCTGACACCTAAGTTTTTTCCATTTAATTGTCCATAAAACCATCTTTTGTAATAAAAATCAGAACCTACCATAGGGCAATCAAACTCATAATATCACACGTGCAAACACTCAAAATCACGCATAAGTTCATCCAAGACAACGAGCGTAAAATTATACGTATCGACTAATCCGTCACTAATTACGCTAATTGCAATTAATTAATTAAATTACGATTAAATTAAATAAATTACAATTGATTAAACTAAACCCAATTAATTAATCTAACCGTTTTTAATCTAAATCTAATCGTAATTAATCTTCTCTAGCCTGGTAAGATCTTCTGAGAAATGCAGCTCGGATAGTTAGAAACCTTATCATCCTAGCGTCTCTGAGTATCTCTAGGCTTTGAACTAAAAGACAAAGTGGTTTTTTGCTAAAAGGCTATCCCTGAAGGGCTTGAATGGGAGTTGTTCGCCCACTGTAGGAAGGCATACCTGCAGGAAACTAACTCTGTCTTCGCTGGTTCTAAGTCTAGGTCCATTCAATGGTATTAGAGCCATGGTTTTGTTTCTAAAATATATGTTCCATGCGCTCAGTAGGTGAATCCAGTACTAAGAAGATCTCTTCACATCATGATTGATCCAAAAATTTTAGAAGCACCGGTTTCTCTTGCTGCATCTCCATCTTCTTCAACCTCTTCAGATTTTTGTGTTTCCAATGCTTCTAAAATAGCCTATGTCTAAGAAGTCTCTGTTAGCGATGAAACCAAGATCTCTGAAACTCAACTTCCTCTTATGAACCCTTATTCTGCTTTTGCTAAACCCACCTCATCATTTTCTCCCATCCGCTCCATTCACCAACTCATTCACCAAACTCCAAAGGAAGTAAAGGAGTACGTTCAATCCTCTAAATTCGACCAACATCCCATTCCTGCCATTGAAAAGAAGTACTTTGTTACTCTCCAGATTCCTCCAGAGTTTCCTAGGCAATGGATAGGGATATTCTCATGTCCATTATGAGGCTGTTTGTCTTACTCTTACCTTTCATGGTCGCAATGGCTTGCCAGTCGTGGCAAGAATAGCACTATTGGAAACCTAATTCCTAGAATACCAGCATGCTTGTATTGGTACTGTCCAAACCACTCTGAATGTTGGAACTGTCTTTGTGACTATACCCAAACTTCAATATAGCTCTTTCGGACCCCTTAGCAACTTTCTTTTCTAAAAGTTCAAATTCAGCTTATTGGAGCTCCTCAAACTGCTGACTCTATTGATGCAACACTGCACTACCAGATGGTTTATCGAGTACATAACCATTCCTTTGATTTAAATTTCCACAATGGGAATGAAAATGCTTTATTTATTTCTATGCAAAATGACCAAGCATCCTGCATCCATGTTCTCAAACAAATCCCAAAGGAAAAGTTGGCCAAGCTCCTTTCAGAGACTTGGATTACGAAGTATCAAAAGTTGCATCAGAATAACAAGCCTTTCCAGTCATTGAACTCTGAGTTCGTCAGAAAGAAAGATGGAACTATTTCCATCAAATTTGGCAAGGAAAATGAAGAAAGTCCTTCTATCTTCTCGACCCTTTTCATGATTGAACCATGTGTTCCTAAGTCAATTTCCAAGCTAGATTCGAAAAAGCTTGTTCAATATTTCAAAAGTGATGGACATCCTGTCCATTAATACAAGGACCGGTATGGTCACTGTTTCTGGGATCCTTTTTGTCAATGTTCCTATTGCACAAACTCTCCTGACGAGGTAGATCCAAATGCAAAACCTCGAAGGAGACACAAGAAGCAAAAGGATGCTATGTACCAAAAGTATCTAAACGAAGACCCCTCTGTTGATACTCTTGGTGAGTGGGATGAATTCCAGTTTATGGTCTCTTATGCACCAACTCCAACACCAGAGTTCATTATTCCACCCTAAGTCTCACCAACTCCACCACCATCACCTCCTCCACCTCCTCCTCAGAAAAAAAACCAGCTCTTTCCCCGTTTTATAAGCTAACCATAAAGTGGGCGAAGAAGCATTCCTACCCACTTGAGGCTCCAGCAAAAACACCACCAAGTTCTTCCAGCGCCATGTTCCATGAGACAGACTTCCCCCCCTTGTCTAAGAAAGTTCCAAACTCTCGTTTCCTGCTCCAGAAGAATTCATGGATCCACAAGGCAAATATCGGCATGCTCCTAAGATACCTGCCCCTACTGATGTGTATGAACATGGAAGACAGAAAAGAACTCCTATTGCTGAAGCCGTCCTAAATTAGCAATCAGAGACTCTTCATAACAATGCGTTCAAAGCAATTGATTCCAAGATTGTGAATGTGCAACAAGATCTTCGAAGATATGATGAAACCACTAAGAAAATGCTTTCCGATTTCCAAAAAGAGGCTTCATGCCTTGGAATCTAGACAACATTTAGGGTATCATCATCTCAAAAGTCCTAAGGTGGAAATATAGAAACTCAAAAGGCAAATCCAACTCCTTGAAGAAGGAAGATTTAATCATTTCAATCAGTTTCCGACCACGGTACGAACAAAGCATTTGCCTGCACCACCTCAAACGTCTATGTTTGCTACCCTTGCAGATGTTCCTATCAAACAGGACAAGACAGATATGGTAGAGATGCAAAACCATCTCAAAGAATTGGATAGAATAAGGAAAGAAAAGGGAAAAGAGAAAATACCCAAAGAATCATCACTTGTTATAAAGGAAAAGCTAGAACGGATGATGTTGTCCAACCCGTTGGAATCTTTCCGAAAAGATTGAGGCGATTAGGAAGAACAGCTTGATGTTGTCACTCAATAGCCTAATCCTGCCATTCCAAAGGATCAGATTCTATTTCCAGCAGAACCAGCTTTTCCAAACATCTTTGATACTGAATCAGATTCAATATCTCTCTCATCCTTTTCATCCTTCTCCGTCCCTACTATTGATCACTTTCTAATTGTACCAGTAACTTTATCAATATTCATGGCCGATCCTCCTGATTTGAATATGGAATCAAACCCTTATGAACCAGAGGTTGTTCAGCCAAACAATCGCTCTTAACATGTGTCCTCTATATCGAAATAGTTTTTTACTGTTGATGATATTCCTTATCACAAATGGCCAGAAAGAATTGAAGAATTTCATACTTCGTTAAATGCCCAAGCCCTTACCAATCAGGATAGATATGATGTCATTTTTGATTTTGTCGCAAGGTTTATAGGCAGCCTCAAGCACTAGTGGCAATCTGGGACAGAACAAGACCAACTTCAATTTTTACTCTCACCTGACTTTGGTCATGCCATTACCCTTCTATATCACCAAACCTCTAGTGAAACTGATTCGGATTCAAATTATGAAGATATTTTTCATATATCTCTCGCATCATCAGAACAAATCACTGACAATTTTCAAGCCAAATTCATTGTCCCCATTTTCCTATGAAAATCTTTACTTCAAAATTTGCCAAACCTATCACTGTCATTGCTCTCATAAACACTGGAGCAAGTTCTTCAAGTTTAGATACTAAAGTTCTTCCTAAAGAATATTGGACTTCCTGTGTTTGATATTTCAATTTTGCCTCAGGAGATACTTTTTCTACGAATGCAAGAACTATCCGAGTAATTGTCCAGTTTTTTCCCCAATACTCTATAACCACAAAAATCTTCGGATCTAGTCTTCCCAACAAAGATCTAATCATTGGTTAGGACATCATGACTTAGATTTCTCAATTTCGTATCATTCCTGGAAAGGGTCTTAAGTATAAGGACCAATTCTCTGAATTCATCAATATTCAAAGACTGTTTTCCATTCAAATGAGTATATTAGATTTGATCATGTAAAAGTTGATGAAATCCTGTTCAGAATCTCATTTTGAGTTCGCTCAAAAGTGTTCTCATCCTTTATGGGAAAACTTAGAGTTCTTTGTTTGCATTTCTTTCAAAAAGAATGAAGATAACAATCCAACCAAGGCAAGTCACATGGAAATGAAGCCAGAACACCCGGTTTTAGCTCAAAAGGAATGCTCAGAACTCTTGCAGCAAGGCCTTATTGAAATCTCTAATTCTCAATGGGCTTGTGAGGCCTTCTTTGTCAATAAGCATGCCGAGCAAAATAGAGAAAAGATGAGACTAGCAATTAATTATTAGTCTCTTAATCTTTTTCTCCAAGACGACAATTTTTTTTTACTCTCCAGAAACTCCCTCTTTACTGGATTATCTAAGACCCACATTTACTCCAAATTCGATCTCAAAGCCGGATTTTGGCAATTGGGCATCCATCCTGAAGACAGACCCAAAACAGGGTTCTGTATTCCGAACCAACACTTCCAATGGAAAGTTCTTCCTTTTGGCCTAAAGGTAGCACCATCATTTTTTCAAAAGGCCATGTGTCGAATGTTCCAACCAACCCTATCAAGTGTAGCAGTATACATCAATGATATCCTACTCTACAGTCTTGATGAGTAGTCGTACTGCCAACTTCTTGAACAGTTCGCAGAAATTGTGAAAAAGCATGAGATTATGCTTTCTCAAAGAAAGATGACTATTGCCCAGACAGAAACTGAATTTCTTGGTATGCACCTTAACAAAGGTACATATTACCCAGAGCCACATATTGCTCAAGAACTATTAAAGTTCGCTGAAGAAAATTTCATGACAAAGCAAGTTCAGCAATTCCTTGAGATAATTAATTATCTCAGAGACTTTGTTCCAAACATTGCTAAATTGCTAATTCCACTACAATTGATGCTGAAGAAGAATCCCCCACGTTGGGGAAAATCTCAAACTAAAGCAGTTACTGAGCTTAAGGAGATCATGCAGACTCTTCCTCCATTACAGATCCCATCAATGGGGAAGAGAATTCTCCAGACTGATGCCAGTGATGAATACTGGGCAGCATCCTGTTTCAAGAAATTGATGGTATGAGACACCTATGTGCCTACAAGAGTGGAAAGTTTTCCCAAGTTGAAATGCATTATTATTCCACTTTCAAAGAAATCTTGGCAGTAAAAAAATGGAATAAAAAAGTTCGAATTCCATCTCATCGGCCATTACTTCCTAGTAGAATTAGACATGGCATTTTTTCCTCAGATGACCAAGTTCAAATAGAAGTAGATTCCAAATTCTCAATTGCTTCGATGGGCTGAATGGTTTTCAAAATACTCTTTTGAAACCAAACATATTGCCGGGAAGAAGAATGTGCTTACTAATTTATTGTCAAGACCAAAAGAACCAGCAGAAATCAACATGTACATCATGAGGCATGCTTTTCATACTCTTCATCATAATAAAAAGTAAGAGATTGAGAAGATAAAAGATTTGCTAAGTTGGTGATACCCCCAGGAGATTGTTGAGCAATTCTAAAATGACAGCCTCACTAAAAATCTGGATAATCTTATGTGGTAATGCCACATAGATTTATTTAGACTCAATGGAGGTTTGATTCTTTATCCTTTTAGATTAAATTTGGATTATCCATTCATACATCCTCTAATCTGGAAGGAATATGATTTCCCTAATCAACTAAGATGGTTATTATGGTACTTAACCAATAAATACATAATAACTATTGAAATTTCAACCAGAAGATTCATTGCCAACCTTGCTAGGATATTTGGACTCGGTAGAGGAAACATTGAGAAAGAAAGTGACAAAAATCTCTTGGCCTTCCTCAATTGGTTTTATCCTCTTACTCACTGGAGACATCTCTTGCAACAAGAACTGAGAACCACCCAACCAAACCCTGAGGTCCATACTATTTTGTTTTTCCGACGTCCATGGGCTTTTGTCACAAATAATGGCAGCATTACCAATGCCCAACAAATTATAGGAACCACATCCTATAAACCTCAACCACGTGGTACAGAAGCTCGGATTTACAAATCTTTTCCAAGACCTGTTGGTTGTTGTGAGCACTAGTATTGAGAACTCCAAAGAGTTGTATGCAAAGAAAACAAAACCATTCTTGAAGATGCATGGAACTATAATGTACCCATGATATGGGATCATTATAGCCTAGCACCAAAAGCCAATGAAGCACTCAAGAAATTCAAACAAGCTGCATCATCACAAGAACATGAAATGACTGACACAGATAATCCCGCTCAATCCTCCTAAGGCCCCTATGCATGATGGGGAGGTCCTCTTTCCCAAGACCCCTATGACCAAGGACCTTTGTCCTTATCCCTTGGCACGAACACATCTTATTATGCAAAACCATCAAATTGACCCTAGCCAAACATTCATGCCAACATTATAGGGTCTTTCAAGAATCCTGAGGAAGCATTCTCGTCAAACTAGATTCTCTCGCCAGATTCACTTGAAGCACTTGAGCAAAAATATGAAGAACACATTCTGGCAATGCATAGTTCAGACGATTCAGACCATGATTACAATGCTCGTGACGGACATGACTACTGACTGTAGCAAATCACTGTAGTAGTAGGCTAGGGAAATCATTGTTCACTGTCACTATTCATACCGCGTGAATAATTCCCTACTGGAAGTTTTCGGTGCTTCTGTTTTGTTTTAGGACTTGTGAGCTTGGTCCTTGTTTGTGTGTGACCTCTTATTGCCTATAAAAGAGAATGAGGATGTAATGTGTTGGGCAAAGTCCCTTGAAGTAAAGTGAGTGTTTTGTGAAAACTCTCCATGGCTTTCTAAACTTCTTTTCTTCTCCAGCCTAGTAGGATCCTTTGAGAAATGTAGCTCGGATAGTTAGAAACATTATCATTCTGGCATCTCTGAGTGTCTCTAGGCTTTGAACTATAAAACAGAGTGGTTTTCTGCTAAAAGGCTGTCCCCAAATGGGCTTGAACGGAAGTTGTTCGCCGACTATGGGAAGGCATACCTGCAGGAAATTGACTACGTCTTCCCTGGTTCTAAGTACCATTGAATGGACCTAGACTTAGAACTAAGGAAGACAGAGTCAGTTTCTTGTAGGTATGCCATCCCAAGTTGGGTGAACAACTCCCGTTCAAGCCCTTTGGGGACAGCCTTTTAGCAGAAAACCACTCTGTCCTTTAGTTCTTAGCCTAGAGATACTTAGAGATGCCGGGATGATAATGTTTCTAACTATTCAAGTTGCATTTCTCAGAGAATCCTACTAGGCTAGAAAAGAAGAGAAGTTTAGAAAGCCATGCAGAGTTTTCACAAAACACTCACTTTAATTCAAGGGACTCTGCCCAATACATTACATCCTCCTTGCCTTTTATAGGCAATAAGAGATCACACACAAACAAGGACCAAGTTGACGGGTTCTGACACAAAACAAATGCACTGGAAACTTCCGGTAGGGAATTATTCGCACGGAATGAATAGTGACAGTGAACAGTGATATCTCTAGCCTACTGTTATAGTCAGTAGTCTCATCTATCGCGAGCATTCTAGTCATAATTTGAGTCGTTTGAACTATGCATTGCTAGAAGGTGTTCTTCATATTTTTGTTCAAGTGCTTCAAGTGAATCTGGTGAGAGAATATGGTTTTACAAGGATAATCATAATTTACGAATGAGGAAAATATTTTTGTGAGGAGTCCTCACGGCGTCCAAAAAGGTATCTTATGGCATCCTCCTCTAGTCTTCGTTATATTCTGTCTTATTTGTCCTCTTAGTCTTCAATTTGCTAAAATCGAAAAAAAACTTCTCTGCTTGCCACTCGACACTCACCTCACTCGCTTTGGGTCACTCGTGCCACTTGCCACTCGATGCTCGCTTGGCTTGCTGCTCCCTACTCAACATTCGATACTTATTCTGTTTCATGATCATCCCGTTGGAGAAATATTTCTTGGGTGTTTTGAAGCTGACAAAACTTTTCCATCAGTCTAGTCTAAATACTTGTAGACTATTTCATCAGTCTAGTTTGAAGACTTGTAGACTCTTTCATCAAAGTCTAAAGACCTCCGACTGCCAGACTCAAGATTCAAAGTCTATCCTCATTCACAGTCTTTAGTCCGTCGAAGAAGACTTATCCAGAACTGAATGTTTCGTTAAGGATTTGACTTTATCGACTGGAGAAGATCTCTTGGCTGGATATAGCATGTCGGAATCCATTATTCAAATCAAGATTGATTTAGCGATTGTGGATTTGTTGATTGGTGAAGTATACTTGGAAGATTCTACTTATGGAAACCAAGATCCTAATTGTATAGGTGAGTAGGATTGATGGGCTATCGTCATGTTCCTTAAACAGCTCGAAGATCTTCCTAATTGATTCTGTCCAATGGGTAGATTGGAGGAATTCCTTTGGTAAGTGCCAACGGGTATGATGGCATAAAGGAGTATATAAGGAAGACGTTCCGGTTGTTTTAAGTGTGTGTGCGATAGAAGAATTCCAAAGTCTGAAGCTCTTTGTTCTTAGTCAATTCATTTGTTGAGTGAAATCTTGTACGCAAAAGAAAGTCTATATCTTTGAGAAACCTTGAGGAAGTGTGGTAGAGTATCTGCACTGTGGAATCAAGGGAGAGCTTTGTTGTAACAACTCTTTTGTTCATAGTGAAATTTAGCTGGTAGGTTGTCAGTGTGGAAGAGTGGACGTAGGCTTGGAATAAGCCAAACCACTATAATCTCTGTGTTCATTTTCTCTTCCTTACTCTCTTTTACTTTGATCATAATTCGTTTTGTTAACAAAAGGTGAACTTCCTTTCTACTGTCTATTTCGTATTGCTCACTTATCACGAGAAATTATTTAAACACCTATTCACCCCCCTCTAGGTGCTTATACTAGCTATCTCAATTGGTATCAGAGCCTGTGTACTCACTTATTTTGAAGTGTTTTACTTCATAGTTAAAGATCCATGGCTAGTATGTTGGCTCCAGGGCTGGTAGAAGGGCAAAGTAATACCAAACCGCCTTACTTTGATGGAAATGAATACAACATATGGAAAAACAAGATGAAGGCATTCCTAAGATCAAAGGATCCTCTGGAATGGGACGTTGTAGACAAATGAATCATTTCTAAAGCTGCACCTGTCTCAGAGAGAGGAAAAAAAGTTGTTGAGTCTAGTGAAATGACTCAGAAAGAGATAACCAAAAGACAAGCTCCTAATGCAAAAGCAATTTATTCTTTCTATTGCGCTTTGTCACCTACTGAATATAACAGAATATCTTCTTGTGTTACAGCCAAAGAAATTTGAGATAGATTATACATCACCTATGAAGGAACTGATCGAGTGAAAGAAACCAGAATCAACATTCTCCTCGGTCAATACGAATCCTTCAGAATGAAATCAAGAGAATCTATTACTAACATGTTTAGTCTTTTTACAGAAATCGTGAATGGTCTTGAAAATCAAGGTCAACCAATTTCTAATCCCATGAAAGTAAACAAACTACTGTGTGGACTCTCCAAGGATTGGAATCACATAAAGACCACAATAAGGGAGATACAAAGAATTATGCCACTTTCATTTGATGAATTGGTTAGGACTCTTCAATCTTATGAAGTGGAGTGAATCAACGAAGACAAAGATCCTAAAGGTAAGAAATCTATTGTATTAAAATCTAATGATGATTTTGATGTCACAGATTCTGAAGACGATATGTATGATGAAGAGCTTACTCTCATGATAAGAAGATTCAGAAAACTGAACAGAAAAGGAAGAAGATTCAATCCAAAGAAACAGATTTTTCAAAAGCAACAGAGTAGGTCTGTTGGGGATGATGAATCCAATAAAGATGTAGTCTGTTTTAAATCTAAGAAAAAGGGACACATTAGACACAACTGTCTGTTAGGGAAATCCCTTATGATGTTTTGAAGATGACAAAATAAATCAAATGCTACTAACATGTTTGATGGTTGAGTAATAGACGATGCAGATGATAGAACATGTAAAGGATATTGTCAAAGTGCGAAGACGACCAGAAGACTGAATGTAACTCATGTCCAAAGTATATTCTGAAGATTTCCAGACTTCTGTGTCAAAATCTGAAGACTGCCAGACTCAAGACTCAAAGTCTGAAGACTGCTAGACTTAAGACTCAAAGTCTGTTCTACATCAGAAGTCTATTAACTCTGACTAATTCTAGACTGAACGTGAATGATGAACCAGAAGACAGATTCTATGCTGAAGCCGAACCAGAAGACAGACTCTATGCTGAAGCTGAACTGAGTACAGACCTTAAAGCTAAATCTGTTCAGAAGCAGATATGTTCAGACCCAGATTGTAAAGTCTACAGACTCAGATTGTAAAGTCTATAGACCCAGATTTTAAACTCTACAGACTCATATTATAAAGTCTACAGACTCAGACTTTACATCCAGATTCGATGAATCGTAACTCAAGCCCAATCATACAACGGCTAGTGATCTGCTTTGGATTCCACATCAAGATTGATTTGATTGATTCAATCTAATTGATTGACGATTGGATCTTAAAGACAAGAACTTTCTATACGAAGAAGCTTTACTTATGGAAGCCAATATTTCGTTTGTATGGGCGATCGGAATCAATTTGGGATTCTACCTTTGTCACTCAACGGCTACCAAATCTTCTAGATACAGAGCTGTCCAATGGGTATATTGGAAGACGATTCTCCGGGATACTGTCCAACGGGTAGTTTGGAAGTGGAGGAGTATTTAAAGAGATCATGGACCGATGAGCAAGTAAGAGACGGAGCGTAGAATTTATAATTCCAAAGTCTGAGCGACCTTCAATCATACACTTGTCTTTGGAGAGCTTAAACGTTTGTGATCGTGAGAGAAATACCAAAAGAGTGACTTAGTGAGATAGTGTGATCTACTAAGTGTTTGCACTCAAAGTTGTAATCTCTTGTTGATTGCATAGTGGAATCCAGCCAAGAAGGCTGTTAGCGTGGGAGAGTGGACGTAGGCTTAGATTAAGCCGAACCACTATAAACCGCGCGTTCAATTCTCTCTTTCCTTTACTCAGTCTTACGTTGATTATTATTTGTTGCAAATCCTCAATTGTCTAAGTATTGTGCAATTATCAAGAAAAATCTTTTATGTACCTATTCACCCCCCTCTAGGTACTCGTACTAGCTATATCAATTGGTATCAGAGCCAAGTGCTCGGTTTATAAAAGTGTTTTTACTTTTGAGCTAAAGATTCTTTATAGCTAGTATGTTGGCACCAGGACTTATGGAAGGACAAAGCAATACAAGGCCACCATATTTTGATGGAAAGGAATATGACGTATGGAAGAACAAAATGAAAGCATTCCTAAGATCCCGAGATCTCTTACAATGGGATGTTGTGGAAAGAGGAATCAATCCCATTGCTGCGTCCACATCAAATAAGAATGGCAAAGACAAAGAAACCAAACCCCCCACTCTTATGTCTCGAACGGAGTTGTCCAAAAGAGAAGCGCTTGATGCAAAAGCTATGTATTCTTTATATTGTGTCTTGTCTCTTGCTGAATATAATAGAATCTCTTCATGTGAAACAGCAAAAGAAGTTTGGGATAGACTTCATGTTACATATGAAGGGACCGATCGTGTAAAAGAGACAAAAGTAAACTTCTTGCTTGGCCAATATGAATCATTCAAGATGAAGCAAGGAGAGTCAATTGGAGATATGTTCAGCCATTTTACAGAAATTGTAAATTGTTTAGCATATCAAGGTCAGCAAATTTCTACCCCGATGAAGGTCAACAAACTCTTGCGAGGTCTCTCAAAAGATTGGAATCATGTCAAGACCTCAATCCGGGAGACTCAGAGGATTATGCCACTCTCCGTTGATGAATTGATCGGCACTCTTCAATTCTATGAAGTGGAACAACTTAACGATGAAGATCCCGAAGGTAAGAAGTCCATTGCTTTAATATCTAATGCTGTTTTCGATGAAATAGACTCAGAAAATGACATGGACGACGAAGAACTTGCCTTTATGGTTGAGAAATTCAAAAAGTTGAGTAGAAAAGGAAGCAAATTCAATGGAAGAAGAAAATACAAGCAGAATGGCCAGAAAAGAACAATAAAAGAAGATGATGAGCAAGGAAATCTATGCTTGATGGTACATTCAGAATCTGAGTCTGATTCGCATACGTACTCGAAATCGTCAGTCGACTGGATACAGACTCGGAATCGAGTCGACTCGAGCATGACTAGAATCGAGTCGACTCGAGCACGAGACTTGGAATCCGATGAGGAAATCGAGGTAAGCAATTCAAAAATTCTTCTCAAAGTTTCAAAGTATATAAATGAGCTTTGTTCAAATCTCAAATCTTCTCTTAAAAGGATTTTTGAACTTAAAAATGAGAATTCTCGACTTAGGCAACAAGATCTTTCTCAAGTCTGGAGACCTATTAAGAAAAATTGGATAAAAGCAACATATTCTGCTAACTCTCATGGACCCAAGAAAAATGGGTACCAAAGAAAAGATAAGTTATTTTTGCAGGATATAAAGAATAAAGAAGAAAGAGGATTTGGTAAGGAATTTTTTATTCTCAATTTGATTTGGGCAATAATTCTCATTATGCTTGAAATTCGATATATCATTGATTGATTCAGATTTTATAATGATCATATTTTGCTTTATTGAAGAAAGAATCGTATGATTTGTTTTTGTGATTTGTGAGTTGAGATTTGATTTAGTACGTGCGATTATTTGAGATAATTCGGATTATTTTGTCTAATTTTATACTCTCAGATATAATCATATTTTGCAAAGTGAAAATCTGTTTTACGTGATGATGCAAGATATTCTTAGATATTCAAAGATTTTATTCTCCCGATTTTATTGTACTATGACTAAGTGAGAATTTATTTTTCAAAATATCATTGTGCATAATATTCTTTCTTTGAATACTTTGTTAGGATGAATTAAGAAAGAATATTTGATTATGGAGATTTTCTATTTTACTCTAACGTCAAGGAAGGATCCAAATTGATGGATACCAAAAAGGGAAATGAGTTGATTGCAGGAAATTCTTTAAGGGAAGGATGATTGCGAATCTACGCAAATTTTGGTGCAATCAGAAAATATCTCCTATGACAATTGGTAATGATTTTTTTTTAATCAATGGTATATTTGAAACATATACCTTGGGTAAGAGAAATTTTTTTCCTGCCTTGTAAATTTCTACGTGCATTTATCATAATTTTGAATGATTGTTTATTATATTGCGAATATATTTTGTTATAAATATAAGGTATTGCAATTTTGGCACGTGACAGAAATATCTATTTTCTTTTTGCAAAATGCATATCTGAAATTTATGCTCAGAGAAATCTCTTTGATCTTGAAAAATATTACTGCATATTCATGGATATTCTTGCTATATTCTTAGAAGATATATTATATCTAGCAAATTTGATCCTCAAATCAAAGAAAGATATTACGTGATATTTTTGCAATGATTATTATCTGAATTTGCAGGTCACAAAAGAATCTTCCATTTTGATTTTGGAAAGCTAAATTTGAAAATCATTGATACTCTATACTATCTTATGGAGGTTCAAAGATTCCATTCCTTGTGGAAAATTTTTGCTTATTGAGGAAATCCCTTATGCATCGTACAAAAGCTTATTTGTGAAAAAAGTTTGTTAAGTTGATGCAGGTTGAATTCGAGAAAAGCTTAATTGAAGAAAATAAATTTTTGCCTCGAATTTCAAAATGCAAGTGATCATTACGGATATTGTTGCTACGAAGGAAATATTGGAAAAATATTATGTTCAACAATTGTTTCTATTCGCAAATATTGTCATGATGACAGGGGGAGAAAGCAAATCCAAAAGAAAAGGAAAAGAATCATGATCATCTCAAAAAGGCAACAAATTGAGGGGGAGCTTTGATCAATTTTGGAAAAATCTTTTTGAATTGATTGTGATCTTAATATAAATGGAAGGAAAGGTAAATGTGTCAAAATTTGTTCAAAAAATCCGGTTAATGCATCTTTTATTACCTTTTGTCATTAACAAATCTCTTACTGATATTATCATTTTATTATGACAAAAAGTGTACGTGAATTTCATGATGCATCTATGATTTTTATTGGATATTTGCTTATGTATATGATCGAAGTGAGCTATATTGCATATCTTTAATATTCGACTTGCTTTATAAAAGCTGATTTTTGGAAATTGTGATTCATGCGAGATATTTGTTATAATTCTCTACATGATACTTTTTTCCATTATTATCGCTTTTTGATTATGACAAAAAGGGGGAGAAGATATGAATATGCATATGTGCTGATTGGTTGATATTATTTATTGCATAATATTGAGCTACGATTACTTTTCTATATATTCTTATGCTCAATCTATTTGTTATCTTCTAATATCCTTTGATTTAAATTAATATTTTTAAAATCGTGTTTACAAATCTGCATATTCAGAGATTGTTTTGTCATCATCAAAAAGGGGGAGATTGTTAGGGAAATCCCTTATGATGTTTTGAAGATGACAAAACAAATCAAAGGTTACTAATATGTTTCATGGTTGAATAATAGACCATGCAGATGATAGAACATATAAAGGATATTGTCAAAGTGCGAAGACGACCGAGAAGACTGAATGTAACTCATGTCCAAAGTATATTCTGAAGATTTCCAGACTTACGTGTCAAAATCAAGACTGCGGACTTCAAGACTCAAAGTCAAGACCGCTAGACTTAAGACTCAAAATCTGTTCTACATCGGAGTCCGTCAAGTCGACTAATTCTAGACGAACGTGAATGATGAACCCGAGGAAGACAGATTATCTTTGAAGCTGAACCCAGAAGAAATGACTTCTATCTTGAAGTTTGGCCGAGTACGAGACCTTAAAGCTAAATCATTCGATGGATATGTTCAGACCCAGATTGTAAAGTCTATAGACTCAGATTGTAAAGTCTATAGACCCAGATTTTAAACTCTACAGACTCATATTGTAAAGTCTACAGACTCAGACTTTACATCCAGATTCGATGAATCGTAACTCAAGCCCAATCATACAACGGCTAGTGATCTGGTTTGGATTCCACATCAAGATTGATTTGATTGATTCAATCTAATTGATTGACGATTGGATCTTGAAGACAAGAACTTTCTATATGAAGAAGCTTTACTTATGGAAACCAAGATTTCGTTTGTATGGGCGATCGGAATCAATTTGGGATTTTACCTTTGTCACTCAACGGCTACCAAATCTTCTAGATACAGAGCTGTCCAATGGGTATATTGGAAGACGATTCTCCGGGATACTGTCCAACGGGTAGTTTGGAAGTGGGGGAGTATTTAAGGAGATCATGGACAGATGAGCAAGTAAGAGACGGAGCGTAGAATTTATAATTCCAAAGTCTGAGCGACCTTCAATCATACACTTGTCTTTGGAGAGCTTAAACGTTTGTGATCGTGAGAGAAATACCAAAAGAGTGACTTAGTGAGATAGTGTGATCTACTAAGTGTTTGCACTCAAAGTTGTAATCTCTTGTTGATTGCATAGTGGAATCCAGCCAAGAAGGCTGTTAGCGTGGGAGAGTGGACGCAGGCTTAGATTAAGCCGAACCACTATAAACCGCGTGTTCAATTCTCTCTTTCCTTTACTCAGTCTTACGTTGATTATTATTTGTCGCAAATCCTCAATTGTCTAAGTATTGTGCAATTATCAAAAAAAATCTTTTATGTACCTATTCACCCCCCTCTAGGTACTCGTACTAGCTATATCACTGTCCCATTCTGAGAAAAAAGAAAGGAAAAGATGAGAAATATCGAAAGGCAATCAAAGTAGAAACTTGGAGTGATACAGAATGTGAAGAAAGTGATGATGACTATGCCAGCATTTCTCTCATGGCACAATCAGATTCAGATTCAGACTCCGAGACAGACTTTGATTCAGACAATGAAATCGAGGTAAGTAATTTGAAAATCCCTACTAAAGTCTCTAGTTACATTAATGAATTGTGTCTTAGTCTCAAAACTTATCTTAAAAGGATTTCCGAACTTAAAAGAGAAAATTCTGCACTAAAACAACAAGAAAATGTTTTGAAAGAAAATGTCAAAATTTTGGACAAAAATGTTTCTACCTTGAAAGAAAATGAAGGCAATCTTTCAAAAGAAAATGCATTCTTGAAAAATGATATCTCAAATATTTCTAAACGATTTTCTATAGAATCTGAGAAATTGGAAAAAATTCTTTACGCTCAAAGACCTTATTTCGATAAAACTGGTTTGGGAATGATGACATGGAAACCATTCCTCTAATTAATTTTTCTAAAGTAAATGAAAGAATTAAGCAAAGACCTACAAGAAATGCTTACAAAAATCATTTCCAAAGAGTTTTTGTAAAACCAGTAGATCGCAATGCTCTTAAATGTTCTAAATGCAATAGCCCAGACCATTTTGAAAAAGAATGTCCTATGGTTTGGAAACCTGTTAAGAAAGTATGGGCAAAGACTGTATATTATGCTAACACCAATGGACCCAAGAAAATATGGATACCAAAGAAAGCTTGAGTCTCTTTTCTAAATGTAGGTCACTATCAAGAAAAATGTTAAATGGTATCTGGATAGTGGATGCTCAAGACATATGACAGGAGATTCAAATTTCTTCATAAAACTCATACATGTAAATTGTGGAAAATTCTCATTTGCAGGAAATAGTAAAGGAAGAATTGTTGGATTTGGAACTGTAAAGATTGGAAACCTCACAATCAACAATGTTTCATTAGTGGAATGACTCAACTACAATTTGCTTAATATCAGTCAGCTGTGCGATACAGGTTTCAAAATCAACTTTCAAGAGGGAATATGTTCAGGAACCAGTAAAGACTCTACTCAATCATTTATGAGTCGAAGACATGGAAATATCTACCTCTTGGATGTAAAACCAGATGAATCGCAATGTCTAATCTCAATTCAAGACGAAGCGAACTTATGGCACAGAAAACTTGAGCACATCAATATGAAGCAAATAGCCAAAATTTCAGCAAAGAAGCTTGTTCGTGGTTTACCCAATCTGTTATACCAAAAGTCTGATCTATGTACACCGTGCGTATTGGGAAAGCAGGTAAGAAATTCATTTAAACCAATAAATCAAGTTTCCACTAATCGTGTATTGCAACTTCTGCATATGGATCTCTTTGGACCAACAAGAACTCAAAGCATTGGAGGTAAGAAATATTGTCTAGTAATTGTGGATGATTACTCACAATTTACTTGGGTATATTTCCTGACAAGTAAGTCTGAAACCTTTTCTTACTTTGAAAAGTTTGCTAAAAAGGTCCAAAATGAAAAAGGGTATGTTATTTTAAGTATAAGAATGGACCATGAAGGTGAATTTGAAAATCAAGATTTTACAAAATTCTGTGATGAATCTGGTTTTCAGCATGTGTTCTCATCTCCATATACTCCAGAGCAAAACGAAGTTGTGAAAAGAAAGAATAGGTCGCTTCAAGAAATGGCTAGAACTCTTTTAATTGAAAGTAACACCTCTTCACGTTTTTGGGTTGAAGCAGTTTCTACAGCATGTTATATTATTAATAGAGTTTTTCTAAGGCCTATTCTAGAAAAAACCCCTATAAGTTATTCAAATAAAAGAAGCTTATTGTTTCATATTTTCATGTGTTTGGATGTAAATGCTTTATATTGAAAAATGCAAAGGATCGAGTTGGTAAGTATGAAAAAAAAATCAGACGAAGGCATCTTTCTTGGATATTCAACCACAAGCAAATGGTATAAAGTCTACAACAAGAAGACTCAATATGTGGAGGAATCAATGAATGTCAAATTCCAAGATTCTATACAAAATGAATCTATTCAGACTCATCTTGAAGAATCTGAACTTGCTCCAGACTTTACAAAGTCTAATTCTTCAGAAGTAGCTCAGACTTCAAAAGTCTAGCAACAAATGATTGTCGAAGATTCAAATGAAGAAAAAGATTAACAATCTAACAAATCAACCAGTAATTGGAAGCATAAATCCAGTCATCCCAAAGATCTCATTATTGGCGACATTAATGAAGGAATTCACACAAGATCCAAAAGGCGCGAAGAATCTAGTGCTATGGTTCTTATTTCTGAAATAGAACCCAAAAGTATAGAAGAAGCTTTATTTGATAAAAGCTGGATTGAAGCTATGCAAGAAGAACTCAGGCAATTCAGTATTAATGATGTCTGGGAATTAACTCCTAAACCAAAAGGTAAATCTATTATTGGAACTAAATGGGTTTTCAGGAACAAGATGCACGAGAAAGGAAAGGTCGTAAGAAACAAAGCAAGACTCGTGGCCAAGGGATATACGCAAAAAGAAGGGATAGACTATGATGAGACTGACGCACCAGTAGCGAGGTTAGAAGTAATTAGATTATTACTTACTTTTGCTTGTCATAAAAATTTCAGGTTATTACAAATTGATGTCAAAAGCGCTTTCCTAAATGGATTTATCAAAGAGGAAGTCTATGTGGAACAACCACCCGGTTTTGAAGACCCAAGGAAACTAGACTCTGTATTCAGACTCAAAAAGGCTTTATATGGTTTAAAGCAAGCACCTCGAGCTTGGTACGATAGGCTGAGTAAGTTTTTAATTCAAAACGGCTTTGTCAAAGGTAAAGTAGATACTACACTATTTATCAAAAGAGAAAGCAAAAGTTTTATGCTTGTTCAAATATATGTTGATGATATTATTTTTGGATCCCCTAATGAAAGTCTGTGCAAGAGATTCTCTAAGTCTATGCAGGATGAATTTGAAATGAGCATGATGGGTGAACTAACCTTCTTTCTTGGGCTTCAAGTGAAACAACTAAAGGAATGAACTTTTACTCATCAAGAAAAATATGCTAATGATCTTGTCAAAAAGTTTGGACTGGAAAATTGCAAAAAGGCTAATATACCAATGTTAAGTTTCTCGAAGATTGACAAAGATGAAGGAGGAAAGAAAGTTGATTAGAAGTTATACATGAGTATTATTAGTTCACTTTTTTATTTTACTGCTTCTAGACCTGACATTTGTGCCAGATTTCAAGCAGACCCTAAAGAATCTCATCTAAGTGCTGCAAAGCGTATTATCAAATACATTATATCAACTTCAGACTTTAGTCTTTGGTATCCTAAAAAGGGAGACTTTACTCTTCTTGGATACTCAGACGTAGACCTAGCCAGATGCAGAGTTGATAGAAAGAGCACCTCGGGTACCCGCCAACTACTTGGAAGCAGGACAGTATCTTGGTTTTCAAGGAAGCAAAGTACAGTAGCTCTTTCTACAACAGAAGCAGAATATATAGCTCTTTAGAGTTGTTGTTCACAAATTCTGTGGATAAAACAACAGCTAAGAGACTTTGGAATTGAACATTCATGCACGGAGATTAAGTGTGACAACACCAGCGCAATCAATCTCACTAAGAATCCAATTCTTCACTCAAGAGTAAAACATATAGAAATTCGACATCACTTCATTAGAGATCATGTTCAAAATGGAGAAGTATCGATTCAGTTTGTTGACTTAAAGAATCAACTGATGGATATTTTTACAAAGCCTTGGGAGAAAAATCAATTTGAAGCTATTCATTCTAGACTCAAAATCTTAAAGTCTGAGGAAATTCAAACCCAGGACTGAAAGTCTAAAAATACCCGACTCAGACAATCAAGATTTTCTCTTGTAAGTTATTTTACTTTATTATCTCTCGAATCTCAACTCGAAAAGGTACGATCATCAACCCGTGATTGATTATTGCTATCTTTAATTTACGTGATTATTGCAATCTTTCCTTTTCGAAAAATGGGTTATTTTTTAAATGACAATTATCTAATTTTTTTAAAAAGGCAGTTATTTTTAAAAGGCATCTTTACACTTTCTTTTATGACGTTCCATATGCCTCTCTTCGACTGTCTTATATACTGTCGGTTCGTCTTCGCTTTACTCTCAAAAACCCTAAGAGAGCACCAATCTTCCATTTCTGTCTTCTTCTCTTGTTTAATCCTCAAAAAGTTGTCATCTTTCTTGGGAAAACAAGTTTGGAATCTCTCAGTGACCGTGAAAAATGTCTTTCCAAAGAAAGTCTTCAAGGATCGCAAACAGAGGACCACAGCAAATGCGTGAGGGGCCTATGCACTTCGATCTAACTGAAGAAGAAGAATCTCCTAATCAGCAACAGAGCCCTCAACATTCTCAGCAGCGTCCATCTCCTCCTTCTAGACCTCAGGATGTTGTACATCGAGAAGAGGAAGAGATAATCGAAGATGTAGAACCTGTAAGAATTCATAAGCCCTCTTTTACCTACAAACTTTATTGTGCTTTGAAGAAGGGTGGTACTCCTTTGAACCACATCGATGAATTTTTAAAAGACAAAGGGTATAGAAATGAAACTTTCTTTTTACGCACAATAAAGCGTTTGGGAATAGCCCCTGCGGGGTCGGCGGAAGAAGCCTTTGCTAATATCCCAAGTGATCCATGGGTTGAAGGATTTAATCAACTAGATGGAAACGATGATTATAGGATGTACAGTCAGTTTAAACCAAGAATGGGTGTTGCGACAAAAATTCGGAGCAAAATGACAGACTTGTTTCGATTGGAGGAACACAAGCAACTGTACTCTAAGTTGCTGAAGTGTGGGGTAATAAACCTTAGAAGTGTGGATTTTGATTTTCTTGACTCTGTGAATGTCAATCTGCGAGAGAAATTCAGCCTTCTTCAACTTAAACAGTTTTGTTCTAAATCTACTGAAGCGCATGCTGAACTTACTGCATAATTCTATTCGAATCTTAGTTTCTTGGATGCGAATAGATTCTCTTTTAGTGTTCGAGATCAGGATTATGTGGTTGACATGAATACATTAGCTGATGTGATTGGAGTTGAAAGAGGGAGATATCAACCTATTAGTGTGTCTATCGCTCGTGCAACGTTGAAACTTGTTCAGGATAGAAGGACAAAGGAAAAGATTTCCTATATGAGAATGAATGCGACAAACGTTCTGCTTCACAAGATTGTGATTAATTGCCTCAAACCAAAATCTACTTCAAAGATCGACGTTTCAAACTTGGAGGCAAAGCTGATGTATGCCATCAATGCTGGGAAAAAGTTCTCTCTTCCACACACTATTATGTTCCACATGTACAGGGCAGTGGTGAAGGACAAAGGTCAACTTCCTTATCCATCTCTTGTGACAAAGTTATTTAGACATTTGAATGTTCAGCCTCCCCGAATTCTCTGTGTTCGAACGTGCGATCAAATGGTGGTGGGACTGAAAATGGTCTCCAAAATGTGTCTGAAGGAACTCAACAAGGCTTTGGAGAAATTCAAAGAGAAAACCCCTGTTAAGACTCATCAAATCTCTTCGGCTGCAAAGAGAAAAGGGAAGGAGCCCATGGTTGCTCCATCCAAGAAAAGAAGAGCTCTCATCGTTGAGGATGAAGAAGATGAGGAAGACATAACCATTTTTGCAATGGCATTGACGAACCTGAGTCATTCTGTTCTAGAATCAACGGAACGACAAGAAAAAGACACAGAACAGAGAACTGAAGAAAGAAAAGATTTGCAAGTAGAAGAGAAAGAAATAGAGGAGGGAGAAGGAGAAGAAAGAGATGCAGAGGAGGAAAGATTTGAAGAAGAAGAAGAGGAGAGAGGAGATCAAGCGGAAGCAGCGCATGAGGAACACTCTTCTCCACCTGAAGGCATGGAAATAGGAGAAGATCCTGAGAAAAGAGGAATGTCCTCATACCCTGCTACCAGTGAAGGAGTAACCCGCTCTCTAGTAGATCCAAAGGACATCTATGCATCTCAATTTCCTAAGGAAGGATATGATGTTTCATCGCCTAATCTACGTGACTATGCTGATTTACCATCATCTGCTTTTACACCATTGATCGTGCAGAAGCCAGTACTCAGACTGATAATTCAGAAGATTTTCGCAGAATTCTTGATGTTCTATTAGAGATGTGGGGCCAAATATATGCTCTGGGATGCGAAGTACAGAACTTGCAGAATGCAGGTCAAGCTTCTTCAGTTTCTTTGAATGATCAAATTCAAGCTCTTGCTCTTCAAGTTCAAGCAAATGCCAAGGGTGAAGATGTGGCGCAACTGAAGGAGGAGTTGAAAAAGCTGGAAGGCATTGTCCAGTCAATGGAAGATTTTCAGCTTGTTCGTGTTCTCAAGCAATCTTAAACTCCATTTTCTTTTCATCTCTACCTTTTTAATGATGACAAAAATGGGGAGATGTGGTGTAGATTTGATTAGAATTTTTGAACTCTTTTGACTTTTATGATGTTTTGACTTGACTTTTGTGTTTGGCTGTTTGGATTTGGACTGGATTTGAGTTTGACTGTTTGAATGTTTGTTTAAGCACTGTTGATATCTCATGGTTTTGCTTAGAGAACTAATCTACCTTCTGTGGATGCAGATTCTAGTGTTATTAAGCCATTTATCTATGTGAGATATCCATATTTGCTTGAGTAATGTTTTGCAGGTCAAAGATATTAAAATCTGCAGGAAAGTTTTGTCATCATCAAAAAATGGGGAGATTGTTGGAGAAATCTTCCTTGGGTGTTTTGAAACTAACAAAACTTTTCCATCAGTCTAGTCTAAAGACTTGTAGACTCTTTCATCAAAGTCTGAAGACCTCCGGACTGCCAGACTCAAGATTCAAAGTCTATCCTCATTGACAGTCTTTAGTCCGTCGAAGAAGACTTATCTAGAACTGGATGTTTCATTAAGGATTTGACTTTATCGACTAGAGAAGATCTCTTGGCTGGATATAGCATGTCGGAATCCATTATTCAAATAGCAATTCTGGATCCGTTGATTGGCGAAGTCTACTTGGAAGATTCTACTTATGGAAACCAAGATCCTAATTGTATGGGCGAGCAGGATTGATGGGCTATCGTCATGTTCCTTAAATAGCTCGAAGATCTTCCTAATTGATTCTGTCCAACGGGTAGATTGGAGGAATTCATTTGGTAAGTGCCAACGGGTATGATGGCATAAAGGAGTAAATAAGGAAGACGTTCCAGTTGTTTTGAGTGTGTGCGCGATAGAAGAATTCCAAAGTTTGAAGCTCTTTGTTCTTAGTCAATTCATTTGTTGAGCGAAATCTTGTACGCAAAAGAGAGTCTATATCTTTGAGAAACCTTGAGGAAGTGTGGTAGAGTATCTACACTGTGGAATCAAGGGAGAGCTTTGTTGTAACAACTCTTTTGTTTATAGTGAAATCCAACTGGTGGGCTGTGAGTGCGGAAGAGTGGACGTAAACTTGGAATAAGCCGAACCACTATAATCTATGTGTTCATTTTCTCTTCCTTACTCTCTTTTACTTTAATCATAATTCGTTTTGTTAACAAAAGGTGAACTTCCTTTCTATTGTCTATTTCGTATTGCTCACTTATCACGAGAAACTATTTAAACACCTATTCACCCCCCTCTAGGTGCTTATACTAGCTATCTCACACCCCACTTGACCCTCACCGCTTGTCTTTCTTAGCTAACCTTGCTCATCATCAAATCCATTGGATCGGTATGGTCTTCGGTTGCCTTTTTAAGGAGTACAAAAAATGAAATAAAAAATAATTGGTTAGTCCTAGGTTGACCTTGAAACCGGATTGAACCCATTAGGTTAGTCCGGTCCTCAATCGCTTTTTTAAGGAGTACAAAAAATGAAATATAAAATTATCAGTTGGTCCCGAGTTGACCCTGGAACCAGACTAAACCCATTAGGTTGGTCTAGTCCTCGGTCCAAAGCTCAATAGGGTCGGTCCAAAGCTCAATATGGTCGGTCCTTAGTTCCAAAAATTGAGAACCAACACTGTGCGGATTGGTCCTAGGGTTAAGGGGTGGACTGGCTCAACCTGGACCATGCTCACCTCTAGCGAGTGTATTTGCTTGTGAATGAGCTGAATACAATGAGGGGGAGGGTCCCCTATTTATACAAGTTCAAGTCTCATCTCATCCGTTGATCTTCTCTCTGATCTAATGGCTATGTTTAAACGTGTGCCATCATTACAAGTCTGTATATTTAGGCCACTCAATGACTCTAGGCCTTGGGAAAGCCCATGAGGCGTGCGTCAGAAGTAAGTGCAGGCCACCTGACACCATTAGGTGAGCAGCCACGGGTTGCACATGGGCCGACCGAGCATTGATCACGGGTTGTGCATGTGCTTTTGTCTAGATTGCAAATGGGTTGGTTGTGCGCTAATTGTGGATCGTTCATGGGCTGCTCGTGGGCTGCTCGTGGGCAGCCCCTTGTGCATGACACGGCCCCATCACGGATGGTCTTGAATCATGGTTCATCCATGGGCTGTGTCACAAGCATATCATCTTCACCGATTGGTGATTATAAAAAGAGGTGAATTAGACGAAGTTGATCTTCCTTACAAGTGATAAGCACTTTCATTTGATTATATATATCATCTTCAGTACTTTTGTTTCTTAAATCTCTGGTCCTATCATAGTGGAATCTTGAACTCTTGCCTTTCTTTTCTAGGGAAGCAAACTCACTTTTGAATAAAAAGAAAGTAAAAGAAATCAAGAAATTTGAGGGAGCGATGACAAAAAAAAAACCCGTCTGAAAACCGACTTTGTTTAAAAATCTTATTATGATATACTGAACAACCTCTTGTATTTATACTGATCTATATTGTGGTTCGTAATGCAGCGGGATTATTCATAAAATGAGTTCCGATACAACATGTGGCGCATATTCAAACTTTTCCATCGTAATGCAAAACATGTCGATAGAATTACTCATTATAATCAACAAGAATCTATCATTATGCTCAATAAGATAGGTCATAAATGGAAAATCATATACAAAAAAAAACAAAAGGAGGAATAGAAAAGAAATCATGGACAGTAATCATTAAAATAAGTACCTTCTTCCAAAGCTAATAAAAAATGGACAAAGTTTTGGCATCATATGAGCGTGCCTTGTTCACTTTCTTAGCTTTATTACCAATATTTGTCCGGGAGAAAACCTTCTTCAAGAAACAAATAACAAAACAACAACAAAACAAACAAAATGGCTACACCAAGCACAACAACCAAGTCAAGTTCCGACTTCCTTTTCGGCGCAACATTCGGGTGTCATCGTAATACTTGCTGGGCTTCCATCAGGTCGGATTCCGTAACCCCTCGAAAAGCATCTCACAATAGCAACCCCTGCCACATTTGAAATAACTATGACGGTGGGGCAACCATTTGCAACGGACAATTAGGGAACATTCAAAATCCAAACTTGAAATGTCAGCCAAACTCTCCAACGATTTGCAATCATGAATCCACAAATGCTTTAGAGATTCCAAGTGTTCTAACCTTTCCATGCTTCTTAGCTTTGGACACTTTCCTACTCAGAGCTCCCTTAGCTTCCTTGATTTCGATAGGTCTGGCATCCTTTCGATCGACCTGCAATATGCGACCATGATGGAGAAAAGGGATCCCAATTCTTCAAGGCCGCGAATCTCGACTAACAGCTCGCATTTGACAAATCCATCTCTTGCGGATTCTTCATATGCGACGGCTCAAGCACTTTAGTGGGGAACTCATGCCGAAGCTGACCTTAAAGATATGAATCTTCTCATTTTCAACTCAAACAGTGCGAGCCATCTTGAAAACGTGCAATCCTGCATATGGAGTTTCTCCGTCTCCGAATCACATATACCAAGGAATATCGGCATCCAACAACCATAGAAATCCGAAGCTGACCAACTCAAGATATGTCGGAAATGTGTGGTCGCCAGTTCTCGAAATACTAACTCTCTTGAACTAGACGGGAGCTGGTGGAGGAACTGCATGTTTGGGGAGGCCAATATTACTTCTTCCAGCTGTGATAGGGTACGGAGTTTAGTGGGAAGAAAAACGACATTCTCCAGCTCACGAAGAGGGGTCCACGTCGGATCCCTCAACTGTTTGCTATCCTGTGCGGCTATCTCAAGTTCATGGATATTAGAGACGAGACTCGCCACGGTGGGTAGTCTGGATATTTGGGTCCATGGCAAGTCTGGCATTTTCAAACAGGACAGGCGCACATTTCGTTCGAGGAGCCGAAGAGGATCAACGACTAACTGTATAAGCCAGATCTCACTAGGTAATTTTGTTGTCCCTCCCTCAATGTCATCCATCCTAAGTCTTGTTAGTTGCTTTAGATTGCTGAATGAATTAGGTAGGTGATCAAAACCCGTTCCTACCAAATCCAACTCAATTAATGATTGCAATTTCCCAATTGAGTCTGGAAGTTTCTTTATGTTCTCACAACCACGTAATCTCAAAATCTCCAAAGACACCAACGTAGATAAATCAGGTGTTCTCCTCAAGTTAAAGCACTCGCTAAGATCTAGGACTTTTAGGTTCCTTGCTTCCTGCAAAACAATTTGATAAAATATTTATTGAGAAACAACCTACAAAAAAATGGAAAAGAAACGATTTACGAATATAAGAAGTGGGACTGGTATTGTACTTTGATCCAATCAATGCTTTTTCCTGAAATTTTGCTCCATGAAAGGTCAAGAACGACTAAGTTAGTCGGCTGAAAGTTTTTTGGCTCAAAGGTGGAAGGGCAATGATGGCAAGAAAGCCATCTTAAATTGGAGAGAAGATTATTGAAATCTTCGACAAGGACACTTGTTCCCCTTGAAAGAACCGCAGCTTCCGTAAATTAGCAAACTCATCATGCTTTAGAATAATGTCTTCATCAAATAATCCTTGAAATCCAACTGACAATGCTTCTATTTTCTTACTCCCTGAGAATGGAAACACCAAGAAGTCCACGTGTGATGGTCGAAATCAAACAATTGCAAGCGCTAATAGCAATTAAAATTTTCTTTTGCAAGAATAATCTACAACAATTCACATTAAATTAAATTGCTATACCCTTTCTATACCTCGTTTTGCTTCAGAATGCTCAGGGCATCCTTATGATTCCACACTCTACTATGCTTGCAAGGATATCTTCTCTCTTGACGTACAATTTCCCTTCCGAGGTCTCGCACTTGGTCATGCATCGAAAACGTATTGTCATCTTTAATTTTGATCAAGGACATGAGAAAGAGGACCTTAATGGAAACGTGTGGGTAGTATCCACAAGCATCCCACATGTAGATAGGGTATGTTTTATCCTTATTAACAAAAAAGCAAGCTATATCCAAAAATACTTGCTTTTCTATATAATCTAACTTATCATAAGATATCATCAATTTACCTTGGACTTCATGGGGAGGAGCATCTTTTAGCTTCTTCAATGTGGCTTCCCAGAATTCTTTGGGTTCATTGTTAAGGGATGAACCTGTAACCTCCAGGGCTAAAGGAAGCATTCCCAAAGTGGAGACAACTTCATTTGAAAGGGTGGCATAATGATCAGGAGGAGAGTCTCTTCTAAAGGCGTGTTTACTAAAAAGCTTAAGAGCATCATCATAATCCATCTTACAGACTTCATAAGTTGAAACTTTTGTAGACTTTTCTACGATGCCCTCACTTATTTCTTCTCCCTCAATCCTTAGTACACTTTGGTCCCTAGTAGTTATGATAATCCTACTACCAAAACCAAACCAATCGCCTTTTCCTGCTAGACATTTGAGTTGCTTTTTCTCATCCACGTCATCTAGAACAATGAGAACTTTTCTTTTGCCAAGAACTCTCTTAATCATGTCAATCCCCTCATCCACATCATGAATTCGGTCAAGGATAGAATAAGAATCAAGGAACTTGGATAGCAATAGTTTTTGCAAATATACCACACCATGGCGTAGTGACGACTCTCGGACATCCGAAAGGAAATAATATTCTTTGAAGTGAGAAGACAGTCGGTTGAAGATGACCTTGGCAAGTGTTGTTTTGCCAATACCGCCCATTCCTTGGATTCCAAGGAATTGTACGCTTTTAGATCCCACATCCAACATCTTGATTATAGCTTCGACACTATCATCAACTCCAACTAGATGTTCAGTCACAATCTTTTTATTTCCAACATTCAACTTATGCAACACAGTTTCAATTATAGATTCTATCAGATCTGCTTGGCTGCAACAACGTAACAACCATGTCAAGAATATATTTTATATTGCAAAACTACTCCATAAGTGACTTAATTGCCCTTACAACTTGCAGCAATTATGCAAAACAATCTAGACGGTAAAACAATCTGTTTTTTTCCCAATCTATCTCCGCTCCCCCAATTTTAGTCACCCTCACTATTTGCCGCTGCCACCGCCACACCTCTGTTGACGTCGCTCACGTCCCCCGGCCATCATTGTCACGTTCCAATGCCGTCGCTCATTGCGCCCCACCAACCCGCCCATCTCGACCTTGCCTCAATCTTTAAAGTCACATGGGTCATGTGGCCTTGCAACCGCCAAGGATGCTTTATGCGCCTTCAGCGGCGCCAGATTTGAGGTCGCCCAAGGTTGGTGACGCCAGATATGAGCTCGGTGACGTCAGACCTGACCTCCCGAGCCCATATCCGACTTTTCAGTGAGTGAGAGAAAGAAAGGTTGGGGGCCGGATGGCTCGACGGCGGCTTCTAGCGACTTGTTGTCTGGCTGGCAAGGAAGAAGTGGCGACGGCTGAGGGAGAGCTGCTACTGTGGCTGGCCAGCGGCTTGGTGGAGCTGCTAGGAGCGATTGCCGTGATTCCATAAATATAAGCTGGCCCCTTGGACTTGCGCCAATGACCATATAGTTTTATACTTCTATATTTTTCTTAAATGCTTATGAAATCGAAAGTAATAAAATAAAATAAAAATAATGCACTGCCATATAAATGAGGACGAAAGAAATAAGAGGAAATACACAAAATCATCTTAAATTTTGGGTTAGTACACATTTACTCCTGAACATTCAATTTTTTTCGCAATATTTCCTGCACTTTTACTTTGTTATTCGACCATTAACTATGTATTAGTTTTGTCATCAACATGTGCAAGGCACGTGATTTTTACGTGATTAATATATATATATCTCTCAATTTTTGAAAAAAAAATCTGTTTGATCCTTAATTATCATGAAGAAAATAAATTTAGAAAATGTGAGAAAAATGAAAAGAATGAGATACTAATAATTGACCAAACTATTTTTTCACCAACAATACTGCAATTAAACTAGGTATGGAGGAAAAGGAAATCGATAGATGCCAGTTTGAAAAATTTTAGACATTTACCTTTCATCTTTCTTCCAGTTCCATCCCTTTATCTTGCCCACCTCAATGAGAGCCCTTTCCCATGACTCTGCTTCATCGCGCGCCTTTGGGTGCTTTGAAAGAGTTTGTTTGTATAGGTTTGTTTTCAGCTTGACATCAGAAGGCTCCACATCCAAGAAGATGGGCAGAATCTCTTTGTTCCCATTCGATTTCGAGGTGCACTCGACCATACATGCAAGCTCTCGGAGGCACCACCCACTTGAAGCATAATTCTCAGAAAATATAGGAATGTAAATCTTGGAATTCTCAATTGCTTGTCGAAGTTTACCAATTTCTTCACCGACATGGAGGGACTCACTATCCCTGAAGAAGAGGATTCCGGCATCAACCATCCCATGGTAAAGACAGTCGGTGAATGTATAACGAGTGTCTGTTCCTCGAAAACTTAGAAAAACCTCATACGAAAATCCGTATGATGCTTGTGAACTGGTCCCTTTCTCCATTGTAAGTTCTCTAAATGCCACAGGTATCGAATCCTTTCTTTCTCTCAGGGAAGTTTGCTTTGGGTGTGCTTGGATCTGAGCAAAGGCTGTCAATATGATAAGCTCTTTTGGTCTCTGGCGTGGAGAATAAGTATTGGACTTCGAATATCCCTTGAGTCAATATAGTCAACACCTTGAGTCATCCGAGAAGTATCCGAGAAGTTTCCTAAAAAGTTTCCGTGAATCAATCAATGGGTTGGCATCCTAGGAATTATTGGGTCCCATTCACTTAATGACAAATTTAAATCTGAAACCTAACAACAAATGAAAGTGACAGTACATATTCATAGATTCATGGCCTTAGAAATAGAGGATATAAAGTGAAACGAAGATAGAGGAGAAAGATAGTTTTTGAGTTCTTCTTTATTTTAGTAATATTAAAGAAATAGTTTTTGAGTTCTTCTTTATTTTAGTAATATTAAAGAAAATTTCAAAAGTACTCCCATCTATATTATATACGCTTCTCAGCATTTAATATTTGTAGAATGTTCATCTTTAGAAAAAAAAATCCTCAACTAAAAGATCAAACTACCCCTTTTATTATGGAAATGTACTTTTATGTGTCAATCATCTGCGAAGTAATCGGATTGCATGCATGTCCTTTTAATTGGTGCTTGAATGTTGAAAATGCTCAATATTGATTAGTTTATCATACCACATTTTACTATTGCATGATGCAATTATTACTCAAAATTTGTCTCTTCTCCACCATAACATTTCTCTCTTGGTCAAGCTAAATTAAAAATCTCACTAGTCTCAATCTTCAAGACACAAGTAGTTTGAAACAATTACGGTTCAATCCATGTATTTTATAGGGGTGGAGGACCCTTTTATGATCGGATATACAGAAGGTCTCTAGAGTTGATCACTCTTATCTGCCCTTTACTCAAAATAGGGGAAAATTGTATATTTTTATCAGGAAAAATTCCCTTGACAATAGTTTTACTTTAGATGATGGCAAATGTAGAATTTGATTTTTCACACTTTGTTCCTAAGTTGAACAAAAGTTGGTCAACTTCAAAAATAGTGCTAAACATGTCGCTTTTGACTTTTGCAGCTGCAGGTGCGCTGTGCTTTGAAATGAAATGACAGAGAAATTTAACTAATGATGAGTAAAATTCTTAAAAATTAAAGTGCAATGAGAAATGGCATCATTTGTTCTTGTCACTTCCTCACGCGTCTCTCTTCATTTTTTCTTCGCACCTCCCCATGAGAATCTGCCTCCCCAATTTTTCTTTTTCTCTCTCTTCTTTTGCTGACAACTTCCCTGTTTTTCTCTTCTTTTTATTGAAGTTTTCCCTCTTTTGCGGGCCATTTCCTCCCTGTGTTTCTCTTTCTTGGCCACGAAGAAAAGCTCCACCCTTTCTCTTTGAGCTCTCTTTGGCAATGATTATATGCTGAAAAATCTCTGGCCCCGCTTGGCCGAAAGTCGTCTGCTTTTTGATGCCCGGATTTTCTATTTTTCTTTTGTCCGTGAATTCCGGTCCTTGAATGCTGAGATTGCTCCCTTCGTCAAGATGAAAACTGCACGCCTCTTTCCTCCTTCAATTCTCCTTTGCCTTCTCTTACAATTTCGGCTCGTGCAACTGAAGAAGACCTTCCATCTTATGTGTCCAAACTAGAATTGGCTTTGAAAATGGGTGTTGGCTGATTTGGAATTCCCTTATTGTCCTTGAATGGCTGCGCTTCCTTTCCCTCCATTCACCCAAGTTTGACTAGCTTAGGGCCAGGCTGTGCAGGCTCGGTTTTGGAACCTCAAGTTAGTCGAGGACTCATTTCGCTCACTAGGGCATCTATGGGGCCAATCCCAGAGAAACTCATAGTTGGATCCATGTTTTGTTCAACGCGAATGTCTTACGCCCAAAATCTAAGACAAGACTATTGCGTGATCGATATTTTTATTTAAGGGTCAAATTCTATTAAATGCAATCTCCAATTGTCTTATTGAATGATTGTGAAGCCTTTCAGCAAAAAATTTAGGTGTCGACCGACACAAAGTGTTTTAAAACAATCTGGAAGAAGCCATCCACATCCTTTTGCAAGATGATCCAGTTCCTATGTAAGACAATCAGCACTCTTGTGTAAATTGGAAACAGAGTTACGGAAAGATTCCTCTTTGTTGGGATTAACGGGTTCCCAAAAAGGGGATTCGACACTAAATCTAACCCCTAAAACGAATGCGGAAGACGAGCCCAGGAAAAACACGTATCACCGATCCTAAAGCACACAACGGAATCGAGCGTACCTTGTTAGCCACAGATTAAACACCAATGCTGAAGATTGAGGAAGAGAAACCGATCCCGTTCGATCCGATGACGTCGATTGGACTTGAAGGAAAGATGGCGTCGCCTTAAGCCTTTTGATTTTCTTTTTGGAGGGAGAGAGGGAGGGGAAACGTACGCTTATTATGCCAAAAAGGTGCATTCTCCCTCTTTTTCCTCCCTTATATACATTCCCTCAAAAAAATAGAAATGTACCCCTTCATTGTATCCCTCCATCCATGGGCCCTAATCTTGTGGGCCGTGCTTTTAGGCCCAACATGGGCGGATGGGCCTTAAGCCCATCACATAAAACCATCATCTCCCACTCGCACATGGTGGGCCAAACAGGATTCTCTTTACCTCTCTTCAACATTCATACCGGTGAATAATCCGTGCGACCAGCATACTTTGAGAGCTCGTTGCCATACATCTGTTAGTAATATATAGCAGCTCATAATGGGCATCACACTCTGAGGAGATTTAGTATGTAGTACCCTAGATCGATCGATCACATTTATATCTCTCTTGATTTCTTTTAAACAATGATATATATGTATATTGTATTCACAATTATGATTATCCCAAAGACAGTCATAATTGGTTAACTAGTGAATACAAAACTACAATGTGATTCTCCAAATTCGATCTTCCTCTTTCCTTCAAACTCTCAATTTCAGTTTAACTTGCTTTTCTAGAAATGTCCCATTAAATCGAATTAAACTCATGACCATTGGCAACATCCTAAAATAGCAAACACTAAATAGAAATCTTGAGAATAAGTAAGAGTCATGAGGGCACTAAAATTGAGGAACTCTTTTCCTCAAGAGTCTCATACGACATAAAAGTTGAGATCAAACTTTTGCCACTCTTATTAGTCGTCTCATGCATACGTAGTATGAAATACGTATTACAGTATTAACTCCTTTCCCATGGAGCGTATGTCTACACCTTTAAATACTGTACAGATGATAGTTCAGACATACCCAATGTCTAACTTGAGTTCACGTATCTACTTATTCACAAAATTCATCAGAACTCACATCTGGCATCTTAGACAGATAAAGTAAAATATGTGGGGTATTTTACTTTCGGACATAGTAAGTATTATGTCCTATCTTAACACTCAGTTAAGGCGACATACATATTTTAAGCTTGAGCTCTCGATTATCACCTAGATAATAAGCTTTAAAAAAGTCTCATCTCTATTTATCACACAGTAAATAGAGGCGATTACCCGTGTGAGTGGGCTAATCTTATATCTGTCCGATATACTTTCTCAACTTAAAATAATGCACTAAGCATTAAGATGCATAAAGATCAAACAAAGATTCATAGGCATTAATGATGAAAACACAAATTCATCAAATGTGAACACTTAGGGAAATTACAATATTCAGTACATCAGCCTCTACGAAATCCTAGAGATTTCATATAGCCACAAAACACATCTCTAGGTATTGGTTTTGTCATAGGATCTGCTACTATTCTATGTGTAGATATGTACTATAAGTTCACGTCCTTTCGTGCAACCATATCTTTGACAAAGTTATACTTTGTATCTATATGTTTGGTCTTGCCATAATATTTTGGATCTTTGGTGTACGCTTTCACTGTTTGGCTATCACAGTTAACCAACAATGAATCTGCAGCACTTCCAATAACACCTAAATGACCCAAAAAATCTCTTAAGCCAAACACCTTCTTATACTGCTGCTAATAATGCCACGAACTCAACTTCCGTCATAGACAAGGCTATACACGTTTGTTTCTTACTGCTCCAACATATGGTGCCATTATTCGGTAAGAAAACAAACCCAGTGGTAGATTTTCTTTCATCTAAATCTCCTCCATCCAATATCAGAATAGCCTTAGAGTCGCAGATCCTTTCCTTAATAACTCAGCGTATAATCAGCAGTCCCCTTTAGATACCTCAATATTCTCTTAACGGCCTTCCAATGTGCTTGACCAGGATTGGATTGGTATCTTCTCACAATTCCAACTACAAAACATATGTCAAGTTTTGTACACATAATAGTGTACATCAAGCTTACAATAGTACTAGCATAAGGAATGTGTTTCATTTGTTCCTTCTCTTGTGGAGCCCTTGGACACAGTCTATGGCTCAATCTTTCACCTTTTGCAATAGGAGTGTCTATGGGTTTACAATCTTGCATACGAAATCGTTCAAGAACCTTATATATATATGTTTCTAGCGAAAGATATAACGATATCTTCGTACGATTTCTTGAAATCTTAACTCCAAGAGTGTATGCAGCCTTACCCATATCTTTCATCTCAAAGTTGGAAGACAACCAACTCTTGACAGTATTAACAAACTCCATATTACTTCCGGCAATTGGTATATCATCAACATCTAATGATATGATCACAAATTGATCTTTGGATCTTTTGATATATACACAATGATCCTTATCAATCATTGTAAAATCATATGCCATTATGGCATTATGAAAACGTATATACCATTGTCTTGACGACTGCTTAAGGCCATATATCGACCTCAAAAGTCGACATACCTTTTCTTCTTGGCCTTTCATTATGAAACCAGCAGGTTGTTCCATATATATTTCTTCCTCTAATTCTTCATCGAGGAAAACAGTCTTTACATCCATCTGATGTAACTCAAGATCCATACTAGCCACTATTGCTAGAATAATGTGAATCGAGGTAAATCTTATTATAGGAGAAAATGTTTCTTCATAATCAATTCCTTCCTGTTGATTATACCCCTTCGCCACAAGGCGAGCCTTATGCCTTTCTATCGAGCCATCATCTTTCGCTTTATTTTAAGAACCCACTTGATCCCAATAACTTTGCGTCCTTTAGGAAGATCAACCAGTTCCCAAACATAGTTTGACTTCATTGACTCCATTTCCTCTTCCATTGCATGAATCCATTTTTCCTTATTAGGGCAATTTAGAGCCTCATTAATATTTCTTGGCTCATCCTCATCTTGTGGAGCAATCACAAAAGTTTCCCCTTCAATGTCAAAACGTTAAGGGGGAATATTTTGGCGACTTGTTCACCGTATGGGAGATTGTATACTTAGCACATCATTCCCATTATGCTCCCACTAGGATTAGATAATTATGACGCCGTCTCATCATGTGGTTGCAATTGAGAATGAGTTGAATTCAATTCATCACTTCTCATATTACTCCCACTTGAACGAATTCCACTAATATCATTATCTTGATCCAAGATTACAAATAGGGAGTAATTTTCCCTTATTTTGCCTTTCTTAGGAAATTCATCCTCTAAGAATGTGACATCTCGTGATTCAAATTCAGTTATACTCCCACTTTCTTGCTCACCTATGAACACATACCCTTTCGAGTGTTCGGAGTATCTCATGAAAATACTTTTATTTCCTTTGCGACCCAATTTCCCAAACTTGTGAGAGGACTCATAAGTATAGGCAGCACAACCCCATGGCCTAAGAAGAACTTAAGTCCGGTTTTCTACCTGTCCATAACTCATATGGAGTGGAAGTAACTGATTTGGAAGGTACCCAGTTAAGTATATAGGCAGCAGTTAACAACACATCACTCCAAAAAGTAATAGGTAAGTTAGCATGCGCCATCATGGACCTAACCATTTTCAGTAGAGTTCTGTTTCTTCTTTCCGAAACACTATTTTGTTGAGGAGTATATGGAATAGACAACTGTATTTCTTATTCCTCTTTCATCACATAATTTTTTGAACTCATCAAATAAATATTCTCAACCTCGATCGGATCCCGATGCTTTTATTTTCTTGTCTAATTGATTTATAAACCTTTTGAAATAACTTAATGATTCAGATTTATGAGAAATCAAATAGACATATCCGAATCGAGTATAATCATCTATAAAGTGATAAAATAAACAGCCCCATGCCTTCTTCTCACATTCATTGGACCATAGACGTCATAATGGATTAAATGCAGAGAAAATTCAGCTCTTTTACTTTTTCCAAATGGTTTCCTTGTCGTTTTCCCTTATAGGCAATGCTCACATATGGGCAAATCGACTTTTTCAATGTTGCCTAACAAGCCCTCTTTGGCTAGTCTATTCATACGTTGTTGGCCAATATGATCAAGTCTAACATGCCACACATTCACATCATTATCATATGAAGTAGAAAACGTGAAAAGGGAATAACAAATATTGACATCACCATAGTCAACATTTAGTGTACAATAAAACCATCCAGAAAATGACCACAACCATAGTAGTTTGTATTCAAATACAAATCTACACCTCTATTATGGAAGTTCACACTAAAACCAAGCTTAACCAACACCAAAACAGATACAAAATTTCGACGAATCTCCGGAGCATATAGAATATCAAGGTGCGTCCACCACGCATGTTCAATTGCCAGGTGCCAATTCCTTTGCTTCATCTCTAGAGTTATTTCCCACATAGATCCACTTAGTTCCAGTTGGTATCGTCAGAATTTCACGAAGGATTCTCTATCCTTCGCTACATAGTCTGTCGCTCTTGAATCTACAGTCCACAAAGGATTGGATTCACCCAATAATATAGAACTTGACACAGAAGCAAAGTTCTCAAATGTATAAGAGTTGTTTACCTTTTTCAGCTCACAACAGTTGCGAGCATAGTGACCTTTCTTGTCACAATTGTAACACATCACCCTTGACATTTTTTTTTACTTGAGGACGTTTTCCTCTTTTGTGTTGGTTAACTCTTGATTTCTTGCAATAAGGACTTGATTCTTTGTATTCCCACATATTGAACGAATCAATACGCTTGCGCTTAGAGCTCAAAGCCATTTCTGAGCTAGAACCGGTATTGTAAATGCCCATTTTCGGCTCAAATGCCATTAGGCGGTCCTCTACTAGCTCAAGGTGGCGCACGGCATCCTCAAGATATTCCATAACATGGTCAAGAGCTTCTAGTGCTTCTTGCTTTTTCAGCACATATTGAATCTTCATATTCAATATTTTACAATTGTTGCCGTTCATATCAGCAATTACGTTCTTACTTGCTGAAACCATCGATCTGAATACAACAGACATATATGCACGAATAATTAATGCCTATCATTTATGCATCCATTTTGCACAAACCCATCATATCAATGAACAATTTCAAGTAAGGTTTCAGAATCAAAAGGTTACTATGTTTCCAATCATCCTCCAAAAATACTAACTTAAAATTATTATTAATATAATTCTCTTATGCAAAATAAATTCTATGAAGTTACAAAAACTTCTATAAACTACCCACAGTAGTCAACAATAATAGAAAGCAAATAATATGTGACATCCAATAGAATAATAATACTTTCACATAATACAATAATCCATTACACTAAGCAATATATACAGAGGAAAATTATCAACATAGAAAGAGATATTCACATCCAAAACATCTCAAACTAATCTAAGAAATAAGTAGAGAATGTCCCTTCTAATCTATCAGTCAAAATATCTGAGAAATTTGAAGGCATATTTGCCAACCATGGAAAAAACCTTTGGAGAGCTTTCATGTCGCCTCCAAGACGCATTCACTCTGCGCCATGTGACGCTCAATCTAAGGGTTGAAGTTTTGGTTAACTCAATCCTATAGTACTCTCTTATAAAATCTGCTACTAGCCTCCTACAACACGGGATCACGTTAACCTCCCATAGCCGATCTAACACTGCTTGCCATTCAGGTGGAAGAGTGTTCATCAAAGCCGGCACCTTCTCAAAATTTGGCATAAGATAACCATTCCAGATGATTTCCTGTATCATCTGATTGACCCTGACCACATGTGATACTAAATCACCATCATGCCATCGATAATTAGCTAACTCTGTCATCAGCCTTTTAAGTCTTGCAATTCCTTCATCTGTTCTCGGGAATGCAGGTATCCGTGCATAATTGCATCATAGTTTCTGCAACAAATGCAGAACCAAAAAATGGATCACTTATAATCCATAATGTACATAAGGGAAAATACATAATTTTCCATGATCATACAACAAATACATAATAAAAAATTGATTACCTATAACCCACACAAACATAATTGAAAAAGAAACAAATTCATTTTTCCTTCTTTTTTTTTGTATCAACGGTCAACGGTCAGCGGTCATCGGTCAATGGTCAACGGTCAGCGGTCAACGGCCAACGGTCAACGGTCAACGGTCAACGGGCGTCGGTTAAAGGTCAACGGTCGCCGGTCATCAGGTCAACGGGCGGCGAGTTGGGCCAGTTGGACCGGTCGGGGCGATCGCACTGGTCGAACCGGTCGGGCTGAGTCGGACGAACCAACCAGCATGTGCCGCATGGGTGCGTAGGCTGACGTCACGCAGACGTCAGCCGGCACGTGCATGGTATGCGCCAAGCTTCCGTGCATGTTGGGTTGGGTCAGGTCGCCGGCCGGTAATCGGCGGGCCAACGGTTGTCGGCGATGACGTCATCAGTGACGTCATCCTAGCGGTTACCGACCGTTGGGTGACGTCACCGTGACGTCATCGCGTGACGTCAGCACGCATCGGTTCGCCGATCGGCGTGTGTTGGTTCGCTGGCCGGCGGCGCACACGTGCCGGTTTGCCAACCGGCGCGTGTGGCGCACGCGCTGGCCGAGCCAGCGCTTCAGGCATGTGGCGCCCACGCGCAGCGGCTTCTAGCTGCGCGTGTGGGCGCATCCGACGTCGCCCAGCAGCGCACAACTCGTCAACGGACTCATCTCAACGAGCTCTTTCACCCTATGCTCTCAAAAATCGATTTTAACTTACAAAAACTCGAAAAAACAGATGAACAGTGCTCGGGTGTCGGGATTTCTCGCCCCGATCCATGTCGGCCGAATATTTTCGCGAAAAATCAATCAAAAAACATCAAAGGGATCGGGAAAACATGAACTAGTGCTCTGATACCAATGTTGGGATTAACGGGTTCCCAAAAACCGGATTTGACACTAAATCGAACCCCTAAACGATGCAGAAGACGAGCCCAGGAAAAACACGTATCACTGATCCTGAGGCACACCACGAAATTGAGCGTACCTTGTTAGTCACAGATTAAATACCAATGCTGAAGATTGAGGAAGAGAAACCGATCCTGTTCGATCCGATGACATCGATTGGACTTGAAGGAAAGACGGCGTCGCCTTAAGCCTTTTGATTTTCTTTTTGGAGGGAAAGAGGGAGAGGAAACATATTCTTATTATGCCAAAAATGTGCGTTCTCCCTCTCTCTCCTCCCTTATATACGTTCCCTCAAAAAAATAGAAACGTACCCCTCATCGTATCCCTCCATCCATGGGCCCTAATATTGTGGGCCGTGCTTTTAGGCCCAACATGGGCGGACGGGCCTTAAGCCCATCACATAAAACCATCACTCTTCAACTGTGCCCTGCCAAGGCCAGATAGAGGAGACAACTTCCTGACGTTTGCATTGACTGCTTCCAGCTCTTTGAAGATGGTCACTCTTTGCCACTGGAAAGTCGATTTTGTAGTAGCTAACAATGCATCCTAGATGGGTAAATTGGTTAAGGGAGACGTGAGAATTCAAGAACGAGCGCTCTGCGTAGAGATAGAAGGAGCAGTGCAAAAGAGAGAGCTATACTATTACTTATGAAAGTGCTATTGTTATGAATGAGTGGTAATAAATTGCAAAAAGTTAAGAGTGATGGGGGTTCACAACGCATTGCACACTACCCAAAACAAAAACAAAAAAACAATTGTTTCAGAAGTGGCCCCGCCTTATTGTTAGACGTGGTAGCATCTAAGCATGCCTCGATCCGGCCCTTAATCGCTCGATGGCCCGCTCTAATCCCTCCTGTTCCAGATGGAATCATCCTCAGCCGTCCAATCCGAATACCTGCTTCCAAGTCAAACCAAGTTACACAACCAGCGGCGCCCAAAAAAGGAGAACGTGAAGGAAAGGCATGAAATGAGGGTGTCGCCATCACTGTGGACTACTCAACGACTGAGAGAAAAGCAAGTAAAAAAGTCTTCCCCCATCTTGCTTTAGCTGCAAAAAAGCAAAGCCGGCAAAACCCTCTCGAAAGAAAAGTGAAAAAGAAAGATTCTAGCTACGCAAATCAAGACAAAAGTCTTCCACTGTCTTGTACGGTTTGTAAGCGATGCCACGGATAAAATCAATAATAATGTAATAATTGTACAGAAATTTGTGTTTGACTATGGGATTTAGAATGGGATCTACACGGTTTTTCTCAGGTATTTTAGAAAATTTAGATGTCTGATTTTATTAAGTAAATTTAGTATACATCAAACTCTTCAACGTGTTTATTAATTCTAACTAACTCATATTTATCATATAGTATATGTGGTAATGTTATTGTTTTATAATTTTACTTTTGTTTTCTTTAAATTAAAAAGAGTGATCCGATGCTAGTCATAGTACATGAATGTAAACCCACAAATATACAATATATGTAATGTTAACACTAATATCTCGTCAAGGGTTCGAAGAGAGTTGAAGTTGATATGTGAAAGCTATCGGTTACTTTGAACATACGTCGACATTGCCAAGATTGGCCACGTAATAAAGTTCATTGAATTTTCATCTTTATCATAATCCATAGAATCCCTCTTCTCCCCTACTTGTTCTACTTGTGCTGATCATGAGTTTTTCTCTTAGATTTACATTAAATCCATCTTTTTTATGGGTCTAGATTTAATTCAACACATAATCAGATTCCTAGCTTCAAAATTAGAGGATATAAAGTGAAATCGGGATAGAGCATGAAGATGAATTTTGAGTTTTCCTTTATTATAATCATATAAGAGAAAATTTCCAAAATCTCCACTAACTTTATATCTGTATCAAATTTGCTTCCCATTTTTTTGACATTTGCAGCAATATTTGTCTTCAGAAAAAATCCATAACTAAAAGATTTAACTACCGCTCTACTACAAATATGCATCTTATGTGTTAGTCATATGATTGACGTGATGTAATTGATTAATCCACATGGCCTGTGCACTACGCATGTCATCCTAGTTGGCACTTACATATTGAAAATACACTTCATTGGCTTATCACACCATGTATCACTGTCGTGTGATACAACTATCACATGAAATACCTTCTACTTTACCACACATTTCTCTCTCTTTCTCTCTCCTCATCTTATAGTGTCACGCCTCGAACCCCGAGTATGCGAACATCCCTCAACGGTTGATTAAAAATGCGACATCCCTGAATGCGTCGCTGACCCAATCTCTTTATTCTTCAAATGTACGCATGCGGAAATTATATAAGCCTACCACAAAACGGAACTCCTATGCGATTAAATTAAACACAATAGCAATAGGGATAGTGAAACACAATAACGATTTATTTAACGACAGGTTAACCCAAGGAGTTTAATTATATAAGCCTACCACAAAACAAAACTCCTATGCGACCTAAAAACAAAAAGGGTCAAAAGGTTAGGGTTAACTTCTAGCTATACAAGCTCCAAACACCGACCCTAGTATCTAGGCACAAAGTCGTGCATGGCATTAGGTGGGCATGGCTCCCCGGGCCCTTCCGGCTCATAATTTGGGTTCACAACGACATCATTAGGTATATTGATATCCATAGGGTCACAATCTTGCCCTCCCACATTTCTGACGGGCGGTCCATCAAAACCGTGAAGTGGACCAATCCAATCGCTGTTCGCCTTCCTAATGAAGCACGCCTTGAAATTGTGGGGCACCACATGTACAAAGCCCTCATCTACCCACACCGTCGTAACCATCAACTCGCGAAATCGGTCGGTCCCAGGGATAGGATATAGAGTGGTCTCTACCTCCATGTCATAGGGGACCCCAAAACGCACAGGGCGGCACTCCATACTACGAACCTAAAAATACTTGACAACAGCGGGGTGAGATAAATCTCAGCAAGCTAAATCCCTAAGCCTCATTGGGACATGAATTCACCTCGAAGGCGACCTAAGCACGCACCACACATAAACTCACCTCGCCTCGGCACCCCCTGCATATTAGCACGTCTCACACAGTAATAATAGTGTAACGGGCATAAATAACAATCATAACACACACTAAAATTTCGTGCGCATTGTCGCCACATGTGTTCCAATTTTTACAACCCCTTGGGCCACGGCCAACACAAGTGTCGGCGGTCTTCCGACATGACCGGGCATCGCCCCACCCCATCGAGCATGGCATTGTTTAGGACTCTCACCTAAATGACATTCCATAAAGGAGGTTCCATCCGACCTCAACCGCGACTCGGCATCCGAACCCCCGTTGGGCATCCGATGAAACCAGGCATCGTCCCCAAACTCCCATTGGGTGATGGGTTCAATTAAATGACCACTCAAGCACATATTTAGTCAAGAACACTATGCTTTGTTTTCAAATAATAAACTTGGCCAATTTTTCTTATTTAAAAATCCCAGTAAAATAATCATACATGGTCACGTATTCGAAATCAACCCGTCGAACTTAGCACACTTCTATTTTAAAACTCCATTGTTTCATCTAGCATGTAAAATTTGGCATCCAAACTCGACACGTCACGTCTTTCTATTTAATTGCCTAAAAAACCGTCTTTGGTAATAACAACCAATATTTGCCATAGAGCAATCAATCACATAATATTGTACGTGCAAACAATCAAAATCACGCATAATCTCATCCAAGAAAATGAGCATAAAATTCTACCTAACGACTAATCCGTCACTAATTACGCTAATTGTGATTAATGTAAATAATCTACAATTAATAAGGCTAAACTCAATTAACTAATCTAAACATACTTAATTAGACTAATCAAAATTAAAACATATTTAATTAGACTAATCAAAGTTATTTACACTAATCGTAGTTAAATTTAATCCAATCTATCCTTAATCATAATTAAGAATAAACTAGGATTAACTAAGACTAATCACCATTAGCACTAAACTAACAACCTCCTAAATGCAATTAATGTCCTAATCCATGATTTAGAAATTAACTCAAGGGTTTTCAATGATGGCGTGCTCGCGGCGACGGTGACACAACGGCATTGAGAATGTGACACCCGTGGCTTGAACGGAGGCTCAACGGTGTCGGTGGTGGTCCCTCAAGCTCTCGGCCACCTAGGGTTGCTTGGCTTGGTGGGTGGTGGCGGTGTGAAAATGGAGTGGCGGGTGGAGTTGGCGGTGGTGTGGAGCGTTGGCGGTGGTTGGAGTTGCTGGTGGTGGAGACGTTGGTGTGATGGCGTGAGGTGAAGGTGATGATGGATGATGAAGGTGCTGCTGGGATGATGGGGTGATGGGTGTTGAACGTGGTGGTGGGGTGCTAGACGTGGTGGTGAGGTGAGATGAAGATGATGATGGGTGATGATGGATGGGGGGGGGGGTAGGGGTTGATGGTAGAGAAAGAAAAGAGAATGGAGGGGAGGGGATGAAGGCGCGAGGGAAGAAAGGAAATAAAGGTAGAAGAAGAAGATGGCCGGGTGTCTGCAGAAGAAGGAGAAGAAGGAGCATGGGGGAGGGAGAGAAAAGAGGGAGAGAGAAGAAAATGAAGCAACAAAAAGGTTTCTTAGGAAAATATCTCAAAAACTCATCATCACACTTTATCTACTTGCCACAAAAGTCTTCTAAGCCTATCTATAGTCTCCCAAATATCTTCTTTACTCTAATTTCTCAAAAATAAGGCTTTTTGGAGCAGCAAAATCCACTTTGGCCTCTTCATCCGAATTTCATTTCCCTTTCCTTTTTGTCAGAAATTCCATTTTCTGAAAAATTTCGGACTCGTCAAAAATTTGACGAAAAATGAGACGACATCCAATAATTGAATCATGACGCGCTTGAAACTCTGATTCCCGAAATTGAATTAAATTTTGTAGTTAAAATCGATCGATCGTGATGTGGCTTTAGTACAACCTAATATATCGGGTAGCTTTTAGGAGTTTTTGCGCAGTTAACCCATGGTCGATAATTTTCAACCCACGTTTGTGCATTTTCGAATCGTAGACGACCCTCGGTTGTCATGTAATTGCGAGGGTTCAATTACGTATCCTAAATATAATATAATTAGAAAATCGGTTTATTGCCGCTCGATGCGAATATCGTAATCATGCGGAACCACCCACAATTCAACTACGTACTTCCATCGAATTGGCTTATATCCGTTTGCTAATTGATTTATAATAGCGTAGTAATGACCCTTGTCGATTATTATGGTCGAGCGGTCACTTTCTGATCGAATTCTCTAGTCTGTCACGTTTATGACTATTTATGACTTCACTTAATAGATTAGTTAACTCGTGAGTGACTAGCTCAGAGTAAATGATAATAAGCACGTCGATGAAATAACATTTTCATATATTCAAAATGGGGGCCAGATTTCAAGATGTCACAACTCTTCCCCTCTAAATTTAAACCACTACATGTCACGCCCTGATCCTCCGAGCGCGCACCCATCCCTCACTGGTCGGTCGAATAGCGATGTCTCAGGATGCATTGCCAACCCATTCATTTTAAATGCACATGTGGAATCAATTATATAATCCCCAGACAATAATACAATGGGATAGGAAAGTAGGGTCATATATTTCAAACTAAAAACCCAACCACACACTTATATATACAAGCAAACCACATTGTATATATTACAAGCTGAACTATAAAAGTCAGGTTCTACACAAAACCAGTTCAAAAAACAGGGTCTGCAAATAGGGGTGGAGTTCCTAATCAACTACGGGTCTTTGTCCTCCCCGTCATGTCCTTCCACACTCCAGCTGGAGCCTACAGCAGAATACACAGGAGATTCTAGATTTTCAAGCTTAGGGTCCACCGAGTCCACCACCAATCCTCCTTTAGGGTCTGTAGTACCCTTCCCAAACGCAACCTCCAGCATATACAGAGGTATCTTCGATTCCGATATGGGGCCCTCTCTCAATTCATTGCGATCCTAGCGATACCATGATCTGTACTGATGGGGTACCTTTTTGGGTAAGCCCACATCAATCCAGATTATGGACTGCACCAGCTAGTACTCTAACCCGTTAGGGTGCCCATGAATTGGAATGTAGTGCCTCTGCTCAGTCATCTTCTTGGGTTGCCAAAAATGTTCGGGAGGAGCTGCCATCTATGGACCTGAAATGTTATCCCACAATAGGGTAAGACAATGTCTCAATGAGTTTAACCCCCTAAAACCTGACTAGGAAGAAAATATGCCCTAAGGGCTGCCTAGGCACAATCACAAGTTAGAGGACTTACCTCGGCCTCAGTTCCTTCCTGTAAGTCAATACAATTTATGATTCATTGAATCACATCAACCAATCAATTCATCACATCAGATCGAAACATCGATCAATCGACTCAGTCGATTCCATGTCATTAAGACCCTTCCCCGGTCATCTCATCCAATACTATCTATAAAGTCTGATCGTAATTCAGGATTGTTCATTCTAAGCTGATATATAGATAGTATAGCTAGTACTAAAGCTGATCCATTGATTTAAGGTATCGCTATACTAAATATGATCATATCGAGGCCCTCGATCTATATAGTATACCCCTGATGCTCACTCTAAGCCGATAACGTGTTGATCTCGCGTTAAGTTGCTATCACCATTTTTGATACACACTAGTATAAAACTAATCGCTAAGGTACATATCGAGCACTGTAGGATGATATAATATACTATCTCAACCATTTCACAAAATCATCATTTTTATCATTCCCGATAAAATAATTTTATCACGTTGTAAACGGACGCCCGATTATTTTTCAATTAATTACTGAAATTAAATAATTTTAGGAATAAATGCCCTCAAATCACAAATTACTCACAATTAGCACAAATTAGAACTCAATTAAATAAACAGATCACACCATTGCAATCAACATAAAATTCTGATCAATGACTATCCTGATCTAATTTACGGAAAATAAATAAATATTTAAATAATTACAAAAAATAATTATTAAATGCCAATAAATAGAACTTAGGCCCGTAAAGCCTAATTAAAAGCCGAATCGAGCCTGGAAAATTTTCAAACCACTGTAGATAAATACTAGAGCTTGTCTAGGTCCTAATTGCACGAAACTATCCACCTAACATGCATTGATAATTAATCAATTCACTAATCCAATCTAACTATCCACTTAATCCTTGTTTAGTCTAAAATAATCAATCCTTAAACGTCAATAACTTACTAAGCGATGATTAGTGAGTTAAACTCACTTGATTAATGATCCGCTCGGATCAAAACAATGGGGCGCAACAAGGCTTGAGGTACTCCAAAGCGGGCTTGCCAAACGAGGTCGGGAAAGCACCAAAATGAACCTAAATAGCGGCTACGAGACCCACAACTTCAATCACTGAGCTGGGCCGAAAGGAGCTAGATCGGGTGGCTCGAAGTGGTGAGGGTGGACGACAACGGTGCAGCGGGGTCAAGCGGGCTGAGGCGGGGCTGCATGGCGGTTGGAGGCGGCTAGACGATGGCCTGAGCTGGTCGAAGGACCTCTTGGACATGAGGATAAGCAGAGACGACACGGCTGGATGGAGCAGAGGCGGAGGGCGCGTGTGGGTGAGTGACAACATCGCGGTGGCTGTTTGCGCTCTGGCGGGTGGCTGTGATGGCGAAGGGAGGCAGTTAGTTCTTCTTCTGGGCTATTGGAGTGTTTTCTCAGCTGGAATGGAGGAGAAGCTGGCGTCGACTGGCTGAAGGAGAGGGAGAGGGGACCGATGGCAATAAGGGGGGACCACTTGGTCTTTATTCCATCTCTTTGGTCCCCTAGCTTGGCCCACCAACCTAGCTATCTTCCACAGTCCAATTCCAAACCAAAATGCCTTCTTCTAGAAACTTGAGTTGGTATAAGAGTTGGGTCTAAGGGGGGGCACACGAATTTTGGTTGATCTTTCTTCAATTGGACACCAAATGCTTCTTGAATCAACATCAATCGGCTTCTATAAAGTCAACCAACACATCATTGATCAAATTGGCATTTTTCCTCACCAATAGGATCCACTTGCATCCCAATTTCGCGGTAAAAAATGGGCCTCTGAATTTTCTGAATAAAAACGACCCTACCTCGACTTTTTCCCAAAAAGTCTCAGTTTACTGAAAAATCTTCGGAGACTGAGTCAACGTTCCTAAAATGATTTGTGACATGACAAAACTTTCAGTTTCTGAAATCAGATTCAAATTCATAGTTAATTTCAATTCGGCGCGATTTTAGCGTGACCTAAGTTACGGGGTAACTTTCAGAAATTTTTAATACAAATGATCCATGGTCAACTTTTTTTCGAGCCATAATGAACCCATTTGACACATTAGCAACTCTCAGTAGTCATGAAAATCTTGAGGTTTCGATTACGGACACAGGGTATCAAAAAGATAGAAAAATCAGTCTAATGCCGGTCGATAAGAATTTTGCAATTTAGTGGAATCACCCACATTTAACCACATGTCTCAATCGAACCGACCTATCTCTGATCCCTGATCGATTTTTAACTTTGTCGTAATGGCCTCTAAAGATGAGCACGGTCGAGTAGCCGATTCCTGGTTGAATTCTCAAGTCTATTGCATTAAAATTCCTTAATGGCTTTCTCAGATGGTCTAGTTATCTCACGAGTGATCAGCTTTGGGAATAACATTATAGGCACGTCGATAAAAGGCCCAATTAATTTTAATTGAAAAAAGAACTGAAAAATTCAGGATGTCACAACTCTTCCCCTCTTATAAAAATTTCGTCCTCGAAATTTAAACCATTACAATGCTTAAGCAAAAAGGTGGGGGTACAAATGTCTCATTGATTCTTTAGTCTCCCAGGTTGCTCCTTTAGTGCCGTGGTGTTGCCATACCACTTTGACCAACGGAATGGTCTTTGTACGCAGAACTTGCTTTTTTCGATCCACAACCTGAACCGGGCTTTCAACATATGACACTCTATCATCCACGTCCAATTCTTCAAAATTAAGCATGTGGGTCGGGTCAGGCTCGTACTTCCTCAACATCGACACGTGAAAGATGTTGTGCACTTGCGCCAATCTTGGCAGCAATGTAAGACGATACACTAGGGTCTCAATTCTCTCTAGAATTTCAAATGGACCTACGTACCTTGGACTCAATTTTCCTTTTTTACCAAAGCACGAAGTTCCCTTCATTGGTGACACCTTTAGAAAAACGTGATCACCAACTTGGAATTCCAATGATCTCCAGCGCTTATTTACGTAACTTTTCTATCTGCTCTGGGCGGTCTTTAGTCTGCCTCTAATAACTACAACTGCATCCACTGACTGCTGAATCAACTTTGGGCCTGTGATCTTTCTCTCCCCAACTTCATCCCAACACACTGGTGTTTTGCATGCTCTGCCATACAATGCTTCGAAAGGAGCCATTTGAATGCTCTGCTGATAATTGTTGTTGTAGGCAAATTCCACTAGATGAAGCTGTTCTTCCTAATTTCCCTTGAAATCTAGCACACAAGCGCGTAGCATGTCCTCGAGGGTTTGAATTGTCCTCTCAGACTGACCATTCATCTGAGGATGATATGCCGTACTATGCTGCAGCGTGGTTCCTAAGGCAGCCTACAAACTTTTCCAAAATGCAATTGTAAACCTTGGGTCTCTATCTAAAGTTATCTTCACCGGTACTCCATGCAGATGAATTGCCTGACACACGTACAACTCTGCATGTCTATCCAAACTGAGGTCCTTTCATACTACAATAAAGTGAGCCGACTTCGTCAATCTGTCAACCACTACCTAAATGGAATCATTACCTCTTTGACTCCTCGGTAAGCCGGTCACGAAATCCATCGTGATTTGCTCCCATTTCCACTCTAGGATCTCGAGAGGTTGCAGAAATCCTCCCAACTTGCAATTCCGAGCTTTCACTTGCTGACATGTTAGACACTTGGTGACATGCTTGGCAATGTCCGCCTTTATACCCGACCCCCAATAGCATTAATGTAGATTTCGATACATCTTGGTATTGCTAGGATGAATGCTGTAACTGCTACGATGTGCTTTTGATAAAATATCATCTCTAAGCTCTACATCATCAGGTACAACCAAACGTTCTCGGAATCTCAGTATTCCATCATCAGAAATCTGAAGGTCAGCCTTTCTTTTCTTAGTGTCTTCCTGTAGAATCTTCTGAACATATGGGTTTGTCGACTGAAGTAATTTGATCCTAATTTGGACATCCGGAGGGTGGCCATAAGATTCGAAACGTGGCTTACCTCAAATTTGAATACCGAATCTTGAGCTCTCTCGATCAAATTCCACTCTTTAATCAGTGTATGAGCAACTGAAGACTTTCGACTCAAAGTATCGACGACCTTATTCGCCTTTCCTGGGTGATATAGGATATCACGGTCGTAGTCCTTCAGAAGTTCCATCCAACGGCGTTATCTCATATTCAACTCCTTCTGATAAAATAGATACTTGAGACTTTGATGGTCCATGAAGATTTGGAATATTTTTCCACACAAATAATGTCTCTAAATCTTCAGGGCAAAAATAATTGCCGCAAGTTGTAAGTCATGCATGGGGTAATTTAGTTCATGAGGCCTTAACTAATGGGAGGCGTATGCAACAACCCTGCCATGCTGCATTAACACGCAACACAATCCTCTGAACGACGCATCACTATAGATCTCGAATCCTCTAGGACCAGATGGAATGGTCAGAATAGGTGCAACAGTCAACTTATGCTTCAGCTCTTGGAAACTACGCTCGCACTTGTCTGTCCATACAAATTTTTCTTCTTTCTTCAAGAGTCTTGTCAATGGCGACGCTAGGATGAAAACCCTTCCACGAATCATTTGTAATAACTTGCCAAACCTAGAAAACTTCTAATTTTTGTCACGGTAGTTGGTCTCGGCCAGTTGATCACTGCTTCAATCTTGCTCGGGTCCATGGAGATTCCTTCGCATGAAATCATGTGACCTAGGAAAGCAACACAAGTTCACCAAAACTCGCACTTGTTAAACTTGGCGTACAACTGATAGACTCTTAGAGTTTGCAGTACTAATCTCAGATGACTCTCATGCTCTTCATCACTTCTCGAATAAACCAGAATATCATCGATGAACATGATCACAAATTGATATAGATATTCCTTGAATACTCGGTTCATCAAATCCATGAAGACAGCTGGAGCATTTGTCAACCCAAACGGCATTACAATAAACTTATAATGACCATATCGAGTACGAAATGCTGACTTTGGAATGTCATCCTTTTTGATCCTTAGCTAATGATATCCTGTCCTCAAGTCGATTTTCAAAAATATCGACGCTCCTTGTAACTGATCGAACGAGTCATCGATTCTCGGGAGTAGATACTTGTTTTTGATTGTCACTTCATTGAGTTAACGATAGTCGATGCATATGCATAATGAACCATCTTTCTTCTTTATGAACAAAACTGGTGCTCCCCAAGGTGATGCATTGGGATATATGAATTCCTTATTCAATAACTCTTGCATCTGCACCTTCAGTTCCTTCAACTTAGATAATGCCATCCGATAAGGAGCCTTAGAGATTGGCTCTGTCCCAGGTGCTAGTTTAATCACGAACTCAATCTCTCTCTCTGGCGATAACCTTGACAATTTCTTCGGAAAAACATCTAGAAATTCTTGCACCACGGCAATATCTTCCATCTTTAGCTCTTAAACTATCGTATCCACGACAGTTACCAGGTAACCTTGGCAACCCTCATCTAACAAATGAGTTACCTCAAGTGACGAGATCAAAGTAATCGAGGGTCCTCCTCGATTCCTGACAAACTCGAAGTTCTCACCCTATAACGGGTTAAACTAAATCGCTTTGTGATAGCAGTCCATCTTAGCTCGTTGCTTGGTGAGCCAGTTCATGCCAATTATTAAATCAAAGTTATCCATGGCTAGGACTAACAAGTCTATTTTCCCCTCTCGCTCACCAATCGCTAACTTGCAATCAGAACAACCCAAAGCAGCTAACACCTTATCATTCAATGGTGCGATAAAAGAATGAGTTGCTCTTGGGTCGAATAAAGCGTAAGCAAGATGGTTGTTCAACGAAACCATACCTGTAATCACATTAGGTGCAGCCTCTACCTAACCTTGGGTGATGGCATATACCGTTCCTTGAGCCGAGGGTCGAATCTGTCCTCCTTGCGGTGCATTTTGAGGTGTATCCTCTAATTTGTCCCAACGGTGGTGGCGGCGGCGGCGGTGGCGGCGGCAACTACAGTTGTCATCTTGGTTGTCTAGGACAATCCCTGGCCATGTGACCTCGTTAGCCACACTCAAAACAAGCATCCGTCTTTCGAGGACACGGGGTTGTACCATGTCACCTTCCACAGAAGCGACACAGGCCATTTTGACCAAGTGGGGCGGAATGTGAAATCTTCCTCCAGTCATGGGCCTCTTCCCATGTCAGATCCCTTCTCTACTCGATCCAAACCACGATCCAGATGCGGTGGCTTGCTCTTCAAACTTCTTTCCAATCATTGGGCTTGATTATAAACTTCTCAATAGTCATTAGGTTGAGCAATAAACAACACTAGCGGTTGTTTCAGCTCTCTAAATCCATTCTCAACCTTCGATCTTGTCTTCTCCTCTATTCAATCTCGGAGCATAGTTGAGAATTGACCTCGTATTGATTTATAGTCATTGAGCCTTGGCAAAGACGTTGGAACTCTTCCATTTCATCTCTCCGGCACTCATCAAAAAAGTATTTATTGAAGACCTCAAGGAAGGCATCCCAGAGCGAGACTACTTCTCCCGAAATTATGGTCTCTCTAGCGACTCTCCACCAGGTATTGGCATTACCCTGTAGTTGATAGACTGCAAGGGTTACTTTCTCCTCTTCATTGCACCTCATAAGTGAAAACACCTTATCCAAATCCTGAATCCAAAGAGACGTAGTCTTTGGATCTTTGCCCTAGTAAACTTAGGGGTTCAATTTCAAGAATTGTTCCACCAATTGATGAATCGGTCTTCCCTTTCCATAATCATAACCTCCACTAGGGTGTAGGTGCGGCGACAAGTGCGACAACTACAATAGCATTGGCAGCGATGATAGCGGTGGCTGCAATGGTGGCGGTAAAGGTGGCTGCTTGGTTCCGGGCCTGCTGCTCGATCATCTCTCTCATTGCATCCAGAGCTTGTGTGATCCCGACTATTCCTGGATCACCTGGGGCTGTAACTCTAACACCAATGAGAGATGGTGCTACTCCACTGGCGCTAGTCTGTGCTGGCACCTTACCTCTGCCTCCTCGAGTACCGACTTTGGTTGGCGTCTTACCCCGAGTCGCAGGTCTAACCATTCTCTTACTAGGAGTCCTCTATTCCTGATCACTCATAATGTAGTCTACCTACAAAACTTGTTCCCAATTCTATATAGAATTGGAAACTGAGTGATCCACACAACAAACAATTCTACAAATTAGTTATCACAAACATGCACCAGCATGAATTAAAGGCCATTCCTACTACTATCCCATAAACCATCGCACATTATCACTCCAATCCTAAATCATGCTCTGATACCACTAAATGGGGATGTCATGCCTCGATTCTCGAGCGTGCGCCTATCCCTCACTGGTCGATTTAATAGCGACATCTTAGGACGCATCGCCAACCCATTCATTTAAATGCACATACAAAAACAATTATATAATCCTCAGACAATAACACAATAAGGTAGGAAAGTAGGGCTATGATTTTCAAACTAAAGTCCAACCACACTCTTAACATATACATAGCAAACCATATTGTATATATTACAACTTGAAATATAAAAGCCAGGTCCTACACAAGCCAGTTCATAAAACAGGGTCTGCAAATAGGGGTGGGGTTTCCATTCAACTACAGGTTCTCATCCTCCCGTCATCTCCTTCTACACTCCAGTTGGAGCTTAAATCAGAATATACAGGAGATTATAGATCTTCAATGCCAGGGTCCACCACCGAACCTCCTTTGGGGTTTGTAATGCCCTTCCTAAACGCAACCTCCAACACACACAGAGGTATCTCCGATTTCGGTATGGAACCCTCTCTCAATCCGTTACGATCCTGGCGGTACCACGATCTGTACTGATGGAGCACCTTATTAGGTAGTCCTTTATCAACCCAGAGTATGGACTGCACCAGTTCGTACTATAATTCGTTAGGATGCCCATGAATCGGAATGTAGTGCATCTGTTCGGTCATCTTCTTGGGTTGCCCAAAATGCTGGGGAGGAGCTGCCATCTATGGTCCTGAAATGTTATCCCACAACGAGGTGAGACAATGTCTCAGCAAGTTCAACCCCTTGAGACCTGACTAGGAAGAAAATACGCATTGAGAGCTGCCTAGGTACAGTTATTAGTCAGAGGACTTACCTTAGTCTCGATTTCTTCCTATAAGTTAATATATTTCACAATTTCATCGAGTTCTATCAACAAATCAAATCATTCAATCAGATTGAATCATCGATCAATCGACTCAGTCGATTCCATGTCATCGAAACCATTCCCCAGTTATCTCAATTAATACTATCTATAAAGTCCAATCATAATTTAGGGCTGTTCACTCTAAGCTGATATATAGACAGTATAGCTCGCACTAAGCTGATAAGGTTAAGGTACATATAGATAGTATAGCTCACTATAAGTTATCCAAATCACTAAATATACTACTCGCTTATAGAAGGTTGATATAATATACTAGATACTACTCTCGCTATTCGTTATACAAAATATTCTTACCATTTTTATAATACAAAAAAAAAAAAATCGTGTGTGGGTACACGGTCAATCTTAGCCAAAATACAATTTTCTACCACTTGAAAATCCCACCAATTTTAATGGTCCAAAATCCATTTTTGGTATTGTAAACCAACTCGCGGTGATTTTTCAATTAATTACTGAAATTAAATAAATTTAGGAATAAATGCTCCCAAATCACAAATCAACTCAATTTGCACCAAATAGAACTAATTAAATAAATAGATCACACAACTGTAATTAGCATAAAATTTCCAAATAAATAATTAAAAAAAAATAAATACAAAAATAATTAGTAAATGTCAATAAATAGAACTTAGGCCCATAAAGCCTAATTAAAAGCCAAGACAAGCCCGAGAAAATTTTCGAACCGCTCTAGATAAATACTGGAGTTTGTCTAGGTCATAATTGCACTAAATTATCCACCTAACATGTATCGATAATTAATCTATTCACTAATCCAATCTAACTATTCACCTAATCCTAGCTTACTCTAAACTAATCAACCCTTAAATGTCATTAACTTACTAGGTGAGGGTTGGTGAGTTAAACTCACTTGATTAATGATCCACTCAAATCAAAACAACTGGGAAACGGCGAGGCTCGAGGTACTCTAAAGTGGGCTTGCCAAACGGGGTTGGGAAAGCACCAAAACGAAACCTAAAACCCCGGAACTTCGAGACCCAAAACTTCGGTCTAACCTTGGGGCCGAGAAGGAGATACTGGATTGGATGGGGCTCGCAAGTGGCGAGTGGTGGACGGCTACGATGTAGGGGGTCAAGTGGAGCTTGGCGGGGCCTCATGGCGGCTCCAAGAGGTAGCTAGACAATGGCATGGTTGGCTCGGAGGACCTCCTGGACGAGGTGAGGACAGGCATCGGATCGAGTTGGACGGTGTAGGGCGGAGGGCGCGTGTGGGTGAGCAATGGCATCACGGTGGTGGGGCTCCGGGTGTGCGACTATTACTCGACGGAGGAGGAGGGATTCTTCTTCTAGGCTGCTTTCGGGTGTTTTCTTGGAACAACCAAATGGGAGGAGAAGTTGGCATCAACGGCTTTGGAGAGGGAGAGGGGACCAATGGCAACAATGGGAGGACCATTTGGTCTCTATCCCATCTCTTTGGTCCCCTAGCTTGGCCCACAAACCCAGTTGTCTTCCACAGCCCAATTCCATACCAAAATGCCCTCTTCTAGAAGCTTGAGTTGGTCTAAGAGTTGGGTCCAAGGGGGGCCACACGAATTTTGGTTGATCTTGCTTCAATTGGACACTAAATGCTTCTTGAATCAACACCAATTGGCTTCTATAAATTCAACCAACACATCATCGATCAAATTGGCATTTTTTCTCACCAATATGATCCACTTGCATCCCAATTTTGTGGTCAAAAATGGGCCTCTGAATTTTCTAGACAAAAACGACCCTACCTCAACTTTTTCCCAAAAAGTCTCGGTTTGCAAAAATCTTCGGAAACGAGTCGACGTTCCTAAGATGATTTATGATATGACAGAACTTTCAATTTCTGAAATCGGATTCAAACTCGCGGTTAAATTTAATTCGGCGCAATTTTAGCGTGATCTAGGCTACTGGGTAGCTTTCAGAAATATTTAATATAAATGAACCATGGTCGATTCTCTTCAAGCCACAATGAATCCATTTGACACATTGGCGACTCTCGGTGGTTGTGAAAATCTCGAGGTTTTGATTATGGACATAGGGTATCAAAAAGACAGAAAAATCAATCTAGTACCGGTCGATGAGTATTTAGCAATTTAGTGGATTCACTCACGTTTAACCACACATCTCAATCGAACCTATCTATCTTTGATCCCTGATCAATTTTTAACTGTGCCGTAATAACCTCTAAAGATGAGCACGGTCGAGTAGCCGATTCCTGGTCAAATTATCAAGTCTATTGCGTTAAAATTCCTTAATGGCTTTCTCGGATGGTCTGGTTATCTCATGAGTGATCAGCTCTGGGAATAGCACTATAGGCACGTCAATGAAAGTCCTAATTAATTTTAATTGAAACCAGAACTAAAAATTCAAGATGTCACACTACAACTCTTCCACGAAAAGGTGAGGGTGTTGACATCTCATCGACTCTTCGTTTTCCCATGTGGCTCCCTCCATTCGATGGTGTTGCTAGACCACTTTAACGAAGAGAATCGTCTTTCTACATAGCACTTGCTCTTTTGGATCCATTATCCGAACCGGTCTGTCCACATATGACACTCTTTCGTCCATGTCTATTTCCTCGAAATTTAGCACGTGGATTGGGTCAGGTTCCTACTTCCTCAACATTGACATGTGGAATACATCATGCACTTGAGCAAGTCTCGGTGGCAACGCGAGACGATATGCAAAAGTCCTAATTCGTCCCAAAATTTCAAAGGGGCCAACGTACCTCGCACTTAGCTTTCCTTTCTTGCCAAAACGCGAAGTACCCCTTATTGGTGACACTTTGAGGAATACGTGTTTACCGACTTGGAACTCCAATGGTCTACATCGCTTATCTGCATAGCTCTTCTGACAACTCTAGGTGGTCTTGAGCCTTTCTCGAATGACTTTGACGGCGTCAACTGACTACTGAACCAACTCAGGGCCTGTAATCTTACGTTCTCCAACTTCATTCCAATAGACAGAAGTCCTGTAGGCCCTGCCATACAATGCTTCAAATGGTGCCATCTTGATGCTCTGCTGATAGCTATTGTTGTAGGCAAAGTCAACTAGATGAAACTATTCCTCCCAGCTTTCTTTGAAGTCTAATACGCAAGCTCGCAGCATATTTTTGAGGGTTTGAATAGTCCTCTTAGACTGACCATCTATTTGCAGATGATAGGCTGTGCTGTACTATAGGTTCATTCCCAAGGCAGTTTGTAAACTTTTCCAAAAAGCTACCTAACCTTTGGGTCTTGATCTACCGTGATTGTCACTAGCACTCCATGAAGACGAACTATCTGTCGCACGTATAATTCAGCATACCTATCTAATGCAAAGTCCTTTTGTACGACGAGGAAATGAGCAGACTTCGTCAACCTATTGACTATAGCCCATATGGAATCGTTACCTCGCTGACTCCTCGGTAATCCCATCACAAAATCCATTGTGATATGTTCCCATTTCCACTCTGGAATCTCAAGAGGTTACAAAAGTCCACCAGGTTTGCAATGTTGTGCCTTCACTTGTTGGCATGTCAAACACTTGGCAACATGTTTGGCAATGTCTGTCTTCATACCACTCCACCAATAGTATCGGCGTAGGTTCTGATACATCTTTGTGCTGCCCAGATGAATGCTATAACTGTTGAGATGGACTTCTGACAAAATTTCCTCCTTAAGCTCCACATTGTTAGGCATGCACAATCATCCACGAAACTTTAATATTTCATCCTCAGTAACTTGAAAGTCAGCTTTCCTCTTTTACGCATCCTCCTGCAGAACTTTCTTGATTTTAGGGTTTGTCAACCGCAACATCTTAATCTTTACCTGCACTTCCGGTTCAATTCTGAGGGTAGCCATGAGACTTGAAATGTGGCATATCACAAACTTGAAATCTGAATCTCGAACTCCTTCGAGTAGGATCCACTCCTGAACCATCATTTGTGCAATTGACGACTTTCGACTTTAACGCATCCGCAACCTTATTGGCCTTCCCAGGATGATACAACTACGATGATGTCCTCCATCCTTGGCTCCTCAACTAACATATCAACTACGGTTGCCAAATAACCTTGGCAACCCACATCTAACAATCAGGTTGCCTTAAGTGACAAAATTAAGGTAATCAAGAGTCTTCCTTGATTTCCAACAAACTCGAAACTTTCACCGGTTAACAAATTAAACTAAATCACTTTACAATAACAGTCTATGGTAGCTCGTTGCTTGGTGAGCCAATCCATACCAATAATCACATCAAAATTAAACATTGCCAACACAATCAAATCTATTATTTCCTCTCGATCACTAATCACTAACTTGCAACGAGGACACCCTATCGTCGACAACATTTTATCCTTTAACGGGGTGGATATACTAATGACTACTACCAACGGTAATGAACTTAATCCTACTAACTTAACAAATTGTTCAGCAATAAATGAATTTGTGGCTCCAGGATCAAATAAATCGTAAGCACCGTAGTTGTTCAACGAGACCATACTTGTAACCATGTTTTACAAGTCCTCTGCCTCTCTTTGGGCGATAGCATACAACATTCCTTGCATTGGAGGCCTGCTCAAAATGCCCTGTTGTGCATTTTGCGCTGCACTTCCTATTGCCTGTCCTATCTGCGGTAGTGGTGCCTGCGCTCCCATGGGTCTGCACGGACAGTTCTTCACCCGATGGCCGTGTTGGCCACATCCATAGCAAGCTCCCGTTCTAGCAAGACACGGGGTTGGTCCATGCTTCATTCCACAGAATTGGCACATGCCATTCAAGTTGGGTGCCGGCTTTCCAATTTCACCCTTGCGGTTGGGAGGAATGGAATACTTTCCTCTCGTCATTAGTCTCTTCCTAAACCGATTGTTATCTCTATTGTGCACAAATCGCGACCCAGACACGGCGGCCCGCTCATTCATATTCCTCTCAATCAATTGGGCCCTCTCATACAGTTCATCATAGTCCTTGAGATTCAACAACACCAGTGGGTCCTTGATCTCTGACTTCATACCATCTCTGAACCTCCTTGCCCTGTCCACCAGGTCCTCAATTAACCTCGGTGCATATTTTGACAACTTAGCAAACTTCACCTCATATCGATCCATGGACATCTGATTCTGATAGAGACGCTGGAATTTGGCCATTTTTTGTTTCGACGCACAATCCGAAAAATAATTTCCGTAGAAGGCCTCAACGAAGGCATCCCACTCTAGGACCGTGCCTTTGGAAAACACTCTCCCTTTGGTGGCTTCCCACCAAGTACTCGTGGTACCTTGCAACTTGTAAATAGCCAAGACTACCTTGTCCTCTGCAGAGCACCTCAGTAGTGCGAAGACCTTCTCTAATTCTCGGATTCAGAGGGTTGCAGCCTTAGGATCACCCGCTCCAGTAAACCTTGGTGGCTTTAGTTTCAGGAATTGTTCCACCAGTTTATGCATAAGCCGTTCACAATTCCCATCTCATGGTGGGACTTCAGCAAGTGCAATGGCAACAACAGCAATAGCATTGGCAGTAGTGGCGGCGATGGTAGCAGCAACTTTGTTCTGAGCCTGCTGACAGATCATGTTCCCTAAAGTCTCTAGCGCCTGTAAGATCCCATCCAACCTAGGATCGCCTTGTGCTCCTCTTCCAGCACCAGCTTAAGGTGGTACTCTTTCCTTAGCACTAGCCTAAGCTAGCGCTCTCCCTCTAGCACACGCTCGTCTCAGTGCCCTTCCCCTAGCACCTGTCAAAGCCACTACGGCCCTTCTCCGAGGGGCTCTCTGCTCAGGATTGCTCATCTTGTAGGGTCCTTGCGGCAACCTACATTTCAATCCCAACAACAAGTTAGAAGTCTGAAAGACCCGCACAAAACAATCAATCAATCGCAAGCATAAGCATAAGGAAAATGTTTTTCTTAACTAACTATCCCATAACCCATCACACCTTATCACTCCAAACCTTAACCAAGCTCTAATACCACTTAAACAGTGATGTCATGCACTGAACCCCAAGTACGTGAACATCCCTTAGTGGTCAATTAAAAATGCAACATCCTAGGACGCGTCATCGACCCAATCTCTTTATTCTTCGAATGTACGCATGCGAAAGAGACTAAATTAAACACCCAGTCAATCAACAACAATAGGGATAGTGAAACACACCAATAATATATTTAATGACTGGTTAACCCAAGGAGTTTAATATATACAAGCCTACCACAAAACAAAAAGGGTCAAAATGTCAGGGTTAACTTTTAGCTATACAAGCTCTAAACACCCGCCCTAGTATCAAGGTGCAAAGTCGTGCACAACGTCAGGTGGTCACGGCTCCCCGGGCCCTTTCGGCTCGAAATCTGGGTTCACAACAAGATCATCAGGGATGTCGATATCCATAGGGTCATAATCTTACCCTCCCACATTTCCGACTAGCGGTCCATCAAAACCATGAAATGGACAAATTTGATCGTCGTTTGCCTCCCTAATGAAGTACGCCTTGAAATTGTGGGGCACCACATGTACAAAGCCCTCATCTACCCACATCGTCGTAACCACCAACTCGCGAAATCAGTCGGTCCTAGGGATAAGATATAGAGTGGTCTCTACCTCCATGTCCCAAGGGACCCCAAAATGCACAAGGCGGCACTTCATACTACAGACTTGAAAATATTTGACAACGACGGGGTGAGATAAATCTCAACGAGTTAAATCCCTAAGCCTCGATTAGAACGCGAATTCGCCTTGAAGGTGACCTAAGCACGCACCACACATAAACTCACCTCGCCTCGACACCCCTTGCAAATTAGCATGTCTTGCAGAGTAATAATAGTGTAACGTGCATAAATAACAATCAAAACATACTAAAATTTCATGCGCATTGTGGCCACACGTGCTCCAATTATTACAGCCCCTCGGGTTACGGCCAACACAAGTGTCGGTGGTCTTCTGGCATGATCGGGCATCATCCCTCCCCATCAAGCATGGCATCGTCTAAGACTCCTGCCTAAACGCATTCCGTAAAGGAGCTTCGGTCTAGCCTCAACCGTGACTCAGCATCCAGACCCTCGCCGGGCATCCGATGAAATCAGGCATTGTCCCCAAACTCCCGTTGGGTGACGGGTTCAATTAAATGACCACTCAAGCACATATTTAGTCAAGAACACTATACTTCGTTTTCAAATTAAAAAATTTGGCCAATTTTTCTTATTTAAAAATCCTAGTAAAATAATCGTACGTGATCACGTATTAGAAATCAACCCGTCAAACTCAACATACTTCAATTTTAAAACTCCATTGTTTTATCTAGCATGTAAAATTTGGCATTCAAACCCGACACCTCACAGTTTTCTATTTAATTGCCTATAAAACTGTCTTTCGTAATAACAATTGATATTTACCATAGAGCAATCAATCACAAAATATCATACATGCAAACAATTAAAATCACGCATAATCTCATCCAAGAAAACGAGCATAAAATTCTACCTAATGACTAATCCATCACTAATTACGCTAATTACAATTAATGTAATCTACAATTAATAAGGCTAAACTCAATTAACTAATCTAAACATAATTAATTAGACTAATCAAAATTATTTACACTAATCATAATTAAATTTAATCTAATCTATCCTTAATTGTCATTAAGAATAAACTAGGATTAACTAAGACTAATGACCATTAGCACTAAACTAACCACCTCCTAAACGCAATTAACGTCTTTATCCACAATTAGGAAATTAGCTCACGGGTTTTCGACAGCGGTGGGCTCGCAGCAATGACGACGCGATGGCGTCGAGAACGTGACACCCGCGGCTTGATTGGAGGCTCGACGGTGTTGGTGGCGGTCCCCCAAGCTCTTGGCCACCTAGGGTGGCTTGGCTTGGTGGGTGGTGGAGGTGCTGGCAGGTGGTGGCAATGTGAGGATGGAGTGGCAGGTGGAGTTGGCAGTGGTGTGGAGCGCTGGCGTGGTGGAGACATTGGTGTGATGGTGTGTGGTGAAGGTGATGATGGATGATGAAGGTGCTGGTGGGATGATGGGGTGATGGGTGCTGGACATTGTGGTGGGGTGCTAGACGTGGTGGTGAGGTGAGATGAAGATGATGATGGATGATGATGGATAGGGGGGCTGATGGTAGAGAAAGAAAAGAGAATGGAGGGGAGGGGATGAAGGTATGAGGGAAGAAAGTAAATAAAGGAAGAAGAAGAAGATGGCCGGTCATCTGCAGAAGAAGGAGAAGAAGTAGTGTGGGGGAGGGAGAGAAAAGAGGGAGAGAGAAGAAAATGAAGCAACAAAAAGGTTTCTTAGGAAAATATCTCAAAAACTCTTCAACAGGGATATTCTCATGTCCATTATGGGGCTGTTCATCTTGCTCTTACCTTTCATGGTCGCAAGGGCTTGCTTGTCGTGGCAAGAATAGCACTACTGGATACCCGATTCCTAGAATACCAGCATGTTTGTATTGGTACTGCCCAAACCACTCTGAATGCTGGAACAATCTTTGTGACTCTATACCCAAACTTCAACATAGCTCTTTTGGACCCCCAGCTACTTTCTTTTCTAAAAGTTCAAATTCAGCTCACTGGAGCTCTTTAAACTGTTGACTCTATTGTTGCAACACTACACTACTAGATGGTTTATCGAGTACAAAACCATGCTCTTGAGTTAAATTTCCACAATGGGAATGAAGATACTTTATTCATTTCTATGCAGAATGATCAAGCATCCTGCATCCATGTTCCCACACAGATCCCAAAGGAAAAGTTGGCCAAGCTCCTTCCAGAGACTTGGATTATCAACTATGAAAAGTTGTATAAGAATAACAAGCCTTTCCAGTCATCGGACTTTGAGTTCATCAGAAAGAAAGATGGAACTGTTTCCATCAAATTTGGCAAGGAAAATGAAGAAAGTCCTTCTATCTTCCAGACCCTTTTCATGAATGAACCATGTGTTCCTGAGTCAATCTCCGTGCTAGATTCGAAAAAGCTTGTTCAATATTTCAAAAGTGATGGACATCCTGTCCATTACTACAAGGACCGGTATGGTCACTGTTTCTGGGATCCCTTTTGTCAATGTTCCTATTGCACAAACTCACCTGACGAGGTAGATCCAAATGCGAAACCTCAAAGGAGACACAAGAAGCCAAAGGATGCTATGTACCAAAAGTACCTGAACGGAGACCCCTCCATTGATACTCTTGGTGAATGCAACTTATTCCAGTTTATGGTCTCTTATGCACCAACTCCACCACTAGAGTTCATTATTTCGCCCCCAGTCTCACCAACTCCACCACCATCACCTCCTCCATCTCCTCCTTAGAAAAAACCAGCTCTTTCCCCGTTTTATGAGCCAATCATAAAGTCGGTGCAGAAGCATTCCTACCCACTTGAGGCTCGAGTAGAAACACCACCAAGTTCTTCCGTCGCCATGTTCCATGAGACGGACTTTCCCCCTCTTGTCCTAGAAAGTTCCAAACTCTCGTTTCCTGCTTCAAAAGAATTCATTGATCCACAAGGCAAATATCGACATGCTCCTAAGATACCTACCCCCACTGATGTGGATGAACATGGAAAACAGAAAAGAACTCCTAAATTGGCAATCGAAGACTCTTCTAACACATAACAATGCGTTCAAAGCAATTGATTTCAAGATTCTGAATGTGCAACAAGATCTTCGAAGATATGATGAAACCACTAAAAAAATGCTTTCCGATTTCCAAAAGAGGCTTCATGCCTTGGAATCCAGACAACATTTAGGGTATCATCATCTCGAAAGTCCTAAGGTAGAAATAAAGAAACTTAAAAGGCAAATCCAATTCCTTGAAGAAGGAAGGGTCAATCCTTTTAATCCATTTCCGACCATGGTACGGACAGAGCATTTGCTTGCACCACTTTAGACGTCTATCTTTGCTGCCCTTGTAGATGTTCCTATCAGATAGGACAAGACAGGATGTGGTAGAGATGCGAAGCTGTCACAAAGAATTGGATGAAATAAGGAAAGAAAAGGGAAAATAGAAAATGCCCGAAGAATCCTTGCTTGTTATAAAGGAAAAGCCAGAACATATGATGTTGTCCAACCCATTGGAATCTTTCCTCAAAGATTTGGGCAATCAGGAAGAATAGCCTGATATTGTCACTCAGCAGCCTGATCCTGCCATTCCAAATGATCAGATTCCATTTCCAGTAGAACTAGCTTTTTCAAACATCTTTGATACTGAATCAAATTCAGTATCTCTCTCATCATCTTCATCCTTCTCAATCCCTGCTATTGATTCCTTTCCTATTGTACCAGTAACTTCATCAATATTCATAGCCAATCATCCAGACCTATGTATGGAATCAAACCCTTCTGAACCAGAGGTTGTTCAACCAAACAATCCCTCTTAGCATGTGTCCACTATATCAAAACAGTTTTTTACTGTTGATGATATTCCCTATCACAAATGACCAGAAAGATTTGAATATTTCATACTTGGTTAAATGCCCAAGCTCTTACCAATCTGGATAAATATGATGCCCTTTTTGGTTTTTTCACAAGGTTTACAGACAGCCTCAAGCACTGGTGGCAATCGGTGACAGAACAAGACCAACTTCAATTTTACTCTCACTTGACTTTGATCATGCCATTACCCTTTTATATGATTTCTTTGTTGGAAAATCTTCTGACCTCCAAGAGCTTAAAAGGAGAGAATTTTTCGAAAGAAGATGTTGTTCTCTCCAAATAGAAACATCTTGATAAACATTATCGAGAAATGCTTAAGCTCTTTTATGGTATTTGAGCTGATCCAAACCTGAAGCACGTCTTCCTAAATTCCATTCCTAAAGAATTATCCCAACAGGTTGAGAGAGCTTTTCTCAGCAGACAAAGGAGGATTCAGGATATTCCGTTGGGAGAAATACAACAAGAAATCCATTTGTGCCTTGATGAGTTGTGTGTAAAGCGCCAAATGGTCCAGACTTATCTCACAAACAACAAAGAACTTGATACAACCTGTTCTCGCCAAAAGCTAAAGATCAAATGCTCCAAGCGAGATTGTGATGGTTCTTGTGGAAAATCTTCCAGAAAAAAGAAGCACTTTAAGAAGCTCTAGATAAAGAAATCCAAACATCGCTCTAAGCACTTTCAAAGAAAGAATAAATGGTGATACCTATGCAAAAGAAAAGTTCACTCAGGCCACAAGAAATCAAATCGATGCTTCATCTACAATCAGAAATGACATTTTGCCAAAAATTGTTCCTAAGCAAGAAAATGTTATAATCATCTGATACGTCATATAGAGAATGAAACTGGTATTTCTCTTGAAAATGATGATATCGAATCTTTATTTTCTGCGGATGAAGAACCATCTGAACAAACTCTGTGTCATACCTTGTTACCAAACTTCTAGTGAAACTGATTTGGATTGAGATTCTGAAGATATTTTTCATATATCTCTCGCATCTTCAGAACAAAGTACTGACATATTTTTAAGCCAAATTCATTGTCCCAATTTTCATGTGAAAATCTTCACTTCAAAGTTTGTCAAACCTATCACTGTTATTGCTCTCATAGACACTGGAGCAAGTTCTTCAATTTTAGATACTAAAGTTCTTCCTGAAGAATATTGGACCTCCTATGTTCAATATTTCAATTCTGCCTTAGGAGATACTTTTTCTACGAATGTAAGAACTACCCCAGTAACTGACCAGTTTTTTCCCCAATGCTCCATAACCACAAAAATCTTCCGATCTAGTCTTCCTAACAAAGATCTGATCATTGGTTAGGACATCATGACTCAGATTTCTCTGCTTCGTATCATTCCTGGAAAGGGTCTTAAGTATAAGGACCAACTCTCTAAATTCGTCAATATTCAAAGACTTTTTTCCATTCAAATGAGTCTGTTAGATCTAATCATGCAAAAGTTGTTGCAATCCTGTTCGGAATCTTATTCTGAGTTCGCTCAAAAGTGTTCTCATCCTTTATGGGAAAACCCAAAGTTCTTTGTTTGCATTCCTTTAAAAAAGAATAAAGATATCAATCCAACCAAGGCAAGTCACATGGGAATGAAGCCAGAACACCCGGTTTTAGCTCAAAAGGAATGCTCACAACTCTTGCAGCAAGGCCTTATTGAAATCTCTAATTCTCAATGGGCTTGTGGGGCTTTCTATGTCAATAAGCGTGCCGAGCAAAACGGAGAAAAGATGAGACTAGTAATTAATTATCAACCTCTTAATCTTTTTCTCCAAGATGACAAATTTTTTTTACTCTCTAGAAATTCCCTCTTTACTGGATTATCTAAGGCCCACATTTACTCCGAATTCGATCTCAAAGCCAGATTTTGGCAATTGGGCATCCATCCTGAAGACAGACCCAAAACAGGGTTCTGTATTCCGAACCAACACTTCCAATGGAAAGTTCTTCCTTTTGGCCTAAAGGTAGCACTATCCTTTTTTCAAAAGGCCATGTGTCGAATGTTCCAACCAACCCTGCCAAGTGCAACAGTATACATCGATGATATCCTACTCTACAGTCTTGATGAGTAGCCGTATTGCCAACTTCTTGAGCAGTTCGCATAAATTATGAAAATGCATGGGATTATGCTTTCTCAAAGAAAGATGAATATTGCTCAAACAGAAATTGAATTTCTTGGTATGCACCTTAACAAAGATACATATTACCCAGGGCCACATATTGCTCAAGAACTATTAAAGTTCCCTAAAGAAAATTTCACGACAAAGCAAGTTCAGCAATTCCTTGAGATAATTAATTATCTCAGAGACTTTGTTCCAAACATTGCTAAATTGCTAATTCAACTACAATCAATGCTGAAGAAGAATCCCCCACGTTGGGGAAAATCTCAAACTAAAGCAGTTGCTGAGCTTAAGGAGATTGTGCAGACTCTTCCTCCATTACAAATCCTATCAATGGGGAAGAGAATTCTCCAGACTGACGCCAGTGATGAATACCGGGCAGCCATCCTGTTTCAAGAAATTGATGGTATGAGACACCTATGTACCTACAAGAGTGGAAAGTTTTCCCAAGCTGAAATGCATTATCATTCCATTTTCAAAGAAATCTTGGCGGTAAAAAATGGAACAAAAAAGTTCGAATTCCATCTCATTAGTCATCACTTCTTGGTAGAATTAGACATGGCATTTTTTCCTCAGATGACCAAGTTCAAATAGAAGCAGATTCCAAATTCTCAACTGCTTCAATGGGCTGAATGGTTTTCAAAATACTATTTTGAAGCCAAACATATTGCCAGGAAGAAGAATGTGCTTGCTGACTTCTTGTCAAGACCAAAAGAACCAGTAGAAATCAACATGTCCATCATGAGACATGCTTTTCATACTCTTCATCATAATGAAAAGTATAAGATTAAGAATATAAAAGATTTGCCAAGTTGGTGATACCCCCAGGAGATTGTTGAGCAATTCTAGAATGATAGTCTCACTGAAAATCTGGATAACCTCATGTGGCAATGCCACACAGATTTATTCAGACTCAATGGAGGTTCGATTCTTTATCCTTTTAGATTAAATTCGAACTATCCGTTCATACATCCTCTAATATGGAAGGAATATGATTTCCCTAATCAACTAAGATGGTTATTTTGGTACTTAACCAATAAGTACATAATAGCTATTGAAATTCCAACCAAAAAATTCATTGCCAACCTCACTTGGATATTTGGACTCGGTAGAGGAAACATTGAGAAAGAAAGTGACAAAAATCTCTTGGCCTTCCTCAATTGGTTTTATCCTCCTACTCACTGGAGACATCTTTTGCAACAAGAACTGAGAACCATCCAACCAAACCTTGAAGTCCATACTATTTTGTTTTTTCGACGTCCATGGGCTTTGGTCACAAATAATGGCAGCATTACCAATGCCCCACAAATTATAGGAACCACATCCTATAAACCTCAACCATGTGGTACAGAAGCTCAGATTTACAAATCTTTTCCAGGACCTGTTGGTTGCTGTGAGCACTAGTACCAAGAACTCCAAAGAGTTGTATGCAAAAAAAAACAAAACAATTCCTGAAGATGCATGGAACTATAATGTACCCATTATATGGGATCATTATAGCCTAGCACCAAAAGCCAAGGAAGCATTCGAGAAATTCAGACAAGCTGCATTATCACAGGAATGTGAAATGATAGACACGGATAATCCCGCTCAATCCTCCTAAGGCTCCTATGCATGATGGGGAGGTCCTCTTTCCCAATACCCCTATGACCATGGACCTTTGTCCTTATCCCTAGGCACGAACACATCTTATTATGCAAAACCATCAAATTGACCTCAGCCAAACATTCATGCCGACATTATAGGGTCTTTCAAGAATCCTGAGGAAGCATTCTTGTCAAACCAGATTCTCTCGCCAAATTCACTCGAAGTAGTTGAGCAAAAATATGAAGAACACATTCTGGCAATGCATAGTTCAGATGATTCAGACTATGACTACAATGCTCGCGACGGACATGACTACCGGCTGTAGCAAATCACTGTAGCAGTAGGCTAGGGAAATCATTGTTCACTATCACTATTCATACAGTGTGAATAATTCTCTACAGGAAGTTTTTGGTGCTTCTGTTTTGTTTTAGGACCCGTGAGCTTGGTCCTTGTCTATGTGTGACCTGTTATTGCCTATAAAAGGGAATGAGGATGTAATGTGTTGGGCAGAGTCCCTTGAAGTAAAGTGAGTGTTTTGTGAAAACTCTCCAGCCTAGTAGGATCCTCTGAGAAATGCAGCTCAGATAGATAGAAACGTTATCATCCTGGCATCTCTGAGTGTCTCTAGGCTCTAAACTATAGGACAAAGTGCTTTTCTGCTAAAAGGCTATCCCCAAAGGGCTTGAACGGGAGTTGTTCGCCGATTATGGGAAGGCATATCTGCAGGAAATTGACTCCATCTTCCCTGGTTCTAAGTACCATTGAATGGACCTAGACTTAGAACTAGGCAAGACAGAGTCGCCGCCCCTGTAGGTATGCCTTCCCACGTTGGGCGAACAACTCCCGTTCAAGCCCTTTAAGGACAGCCTTTTAGCAGAAAACCACTTTGTCCTTTAGTTCATAGCCTAGAGATACTTAGAGATGCCAAGATGATAATGTTTCTAACTATTCAAGTTGCATTTCTCAGAGGATCCTACCAGGCTAGCAAAAAAGAGAAGTTTAGAAAGCCATGGAGAGTTTTTACAAAAAACTCACTTTACTTCAAGGGATTATGCCCAACACATTACATCATTTTTACCTTTTATAGACATTGGGAGGTCACACACAAACAAGGATCATGCTCATGGGTCCTAAAATAAACAGAGGCACTAGAAACTTCAGGTAAGAAATTATTTGGGAGGTATGAACAGTAACAGTGAACAGTGATTTCCCTAGCCTACTGCTACAATAATGATTCAGTGACTTTCTATAGTCTCATCCATTGCGAGCATTCTAATCATAGTTTGAGTCATCCGAACTATGCATTGCCAGAAGATGTTCTTCATATTTTTGCTCAAGTCCTTCAAGTGATTCTAGTGAGAGAATTTGATTTGATAAGGATGCTTCCTCTTGATTTTGGGAGGAACTTGTAGTGTCGATAGGAATGTTTGGCTGAGGCCAATTGGATAGCTGAGCATAGTAGGATGTGTCAATGCCTAAAGATAAGGACAAAGGTCCTTGATCATAAGAGTCTTGGGAAAGAGGACCTCCCCATCGTGCATAGGGGTCTTGGAAGGATTGTGCAGGGTCATATGTGTTTGTCATTTCATGCTCCTGTGATGATGTAACTTGTCTGAATTCCTCAGTGCTTCCTTGGCTTTTGGTGCTAGGCTATAATGATCCCATGTAGTGGGTACATTATAGTTCCATGCATCTTCATGAATGGTTTTATTTTCTTGGCACAAAACTCTCTAAAGTTCTCATATTGGTGTTCACAACAACCAACAGGTCCTAGAAAAGATTTGTAAATCCGAGCTTCTTCACTATGCGGTTGAGGTTTATAGGATGTGGTTCCTATAATTTGGGGGGCATTGGTAATGCTGCCATTATTTGTGACAAAAGCCCATGGACGTCGGAAGAATAAAATGGTGTGAACTTCAAGGTTTGGTCAGATAGTCCTTAATTCTTTCTACACAAGATGTCTCTAGTGAGTAGGAGGATAAAACCAGTTAAGGAATGCCAAGAGATTTTTATCACTTTCTCTTTCAATGTTTCAACCAAGTCCGAATATCCTGGTGAGGTTGGCAATGAATCTTCTAGTTGGAATTTCAACAGCTATTAAGTACTTATTGGTTAAGTACCATAATAACCATCTGAGTTGATCGGGAAAATCATCTTCCTTTTGGATTAGAGAATGTATAAATGGATAGTCCGAATTTAATCTAAAATGATAAAGAATCGAACCTCCATTCAGTCTGAATAGATTTGTGTGGCATTGTCACATGAGGTTATCCAGATTTTCAATGAGGTTGTCATTTTGGATTTGCTCAACAATCTACTTGGGGTATCACCAACTTGGCCAATCTATTATCTTCTCAATCTTCTACTTTTCATTATGATGAAGAGTATGAAAATCATGTCTCATGATGTACACGTTGATTTCTGCTGGTGCTTTTTTGTCTTGACAAGAAGTCAGCAAGCACATTCTTCTTCCCGGCAATATGTTTTGGTTCAAAAGAGTATTTTGAAAACTATTCAGCCCATCGAAGCAGTTGAGAATTTGGAATCTGCTTTTGTTTGAACTTTGTCATCTGAGGAAAAGATGCCATGTCTAATTCTACTAGGAAGTGATGGCCGATGAGATGGAATTCAAACTTTTTTATTCCATTTTTCACCGCCAAGATTTCTTTGAAAGTGAATGATAATGCATTTCAGCTTGGGAAAACTTTCCACTTTTGTAGGCACACAGGTGTCTCTTACCATCAATTTCTTCAAACAGGATGGCTGCCCAGTATTCATCACTAGCGTCAGTCTGGAGAATTCTCTTCCCTATTGATGGGATTTGTAATGGAGGAAGAGTCTGCATAATCTCCTTAAGTTCAGCAACTGCTTTAGTCTGAGATTTTCCCCAATGTGAGGGATTCTTCTTCAGCATTAATTGTACTGGAATCAGCAGTTTAGCAATGTTTGGAACAAAGTCTCTAAGATAATTAATTATCCCAAAAAATTGCTAAACTTGTTTTGTCGTGAAGTTCTCTTCAGGAAATTTCAACAATTCTTAAGCAATATGTGGCCCTGGGTAATATGTACCTTTGTTAAGGTGCATACCAAGAAATTCAATTTCTGTCTATGCGATATTCATCTTTCTTTGAGAAAGCATGATCCCATGTTTTTTCACGATTTCTGTAAACTGCCTAAGAAGTTGGCATTGGGATTCTTCATCAGGGCTATAGAGCATAATATCATCAATGTATACAACTGCACTTGACAAGATTGGTTGGAAAATTCGACACATTGCCTTCTGGAAAAGGGATGGTGCCACATTTAGACCAAAAGGAAGAACTTTCCATTGGAAATGCTAGTTCAAGATACAAAACCCAGTTTTGGTTCTGTCATCAGGATGGATGCCCAATTGCCAAAATTCGGCTTTGAGATCGAATTTGGAGTAAATGTGGGCCTTAGATAATCTAGTAAAGAGGGAATTTCTGGAGAGTAAAAAAAATTGTTATCTTGGAGAAAAAGATTAAGAGGCTGATAATTAATTACCAGTCTCATCTTTCCTTTGTTTTGCTTGGCACACTTATTGACATAGAAGGCCTCACAAGCCCATTGAGAATTAGAGATTTTAGTAAGGCCTTGCTGCAAGAGTTCTGAGCATTCATTTTGAGCTAAAACTGGGTGTTCTGGCTTCATTCCCATGTGACTCGCTTTGGTTGAATTGATATCTTCGTTTTTCTTGAAAGGAAGACAAACAAAGAATTTCGAATTTTTTCATAAAGGATGACAACACTTTTGAGAGAATTCATAATGGGATTCTAAATAGGATTTTAACAACTTTTGCATGATAGGATCTAGAAGATTCATTTGGATGGAAAAAAGTCTTTGGATTTTGACAAATTCAGAGAATTGGTATTTATACTTAAGACTTTTTCTAGGAATGATGCAAAGCTGAGAAATCTGAGTCATAATGTCCCAACCAATGATCAAATCTTTGTTGGGAAGACTGGAAACAAAGATTTTTGTGGTTATAGAACATTGGGGAAAAAATTGGATAGTTATTGGGGTAGTTCTTACATTCGTAGAAAAAGTATCTCCTAAGGTAGAATTGAAATATCGAACACAAGAAGTCCAATATTCTTCAGGAAGAACTTTAGTGTCTAAAATTGAAGAACTTGCTCCAGTGTCTATGAGAGCAATGACATTGATAGGCTTGGCAAACTTTGAAGTGAAGATTTTCATATGAAAATGGGGACAATGAGTTTGGCTTGAAAATATGTCAGGGCTTTGTTCTAGAAGAAGTGAGAGATATGTGAAAAATATCTTCCGAATCTGAATCCAAATTAGTCTCACTAGGAGTTTGGTAATAAGGAATGACACAAAGAGTTTGTTCAAATGGTTCTTCATCCGTAGAAAATAAAAATACGATATCAACATTTTCAAGAGAAATACCGGTTTCATTATCTATGTGATGTATCAAATGTCTGACATTTTCTTACTTGGGGACAATTTTTGGCAAAATGTCATTTCTGATTGCAGATGAAACATTGATTTGTTTTCTTGTGGCCTGAACAATCTTTCCTTTTACGTAGATATCACCATTTCTTCTTTCTTCGGAAGTGCTTAGAGCCATGTCTGGATTTCTTTATCTAGAGCTTCTTGAAGTGCTTCTTTTTTTTCTAGAAGATTTTCCACAAGAACCATCACAATCTCTGTTGGAGCATTTGATCTTTAGCTTTTGGCGAGAACATGCCATGTCAAGTTCTCTGTTGTTTGTGAGATAAGTCTGGACCATTTGGCGCTTTAGACACAAATCATCAAGACACAAATGGATTTCTTGTTGTATTTCTCCTAAGGGAATATCCTGAATCCTCCTTTATTTGCTGAGAAAGGATCTCTCAACCTGTTGGGATAATTCTTTAGGAATGGAATTTAGGAAGACGTGCTTCAAGTTTGGATCAGCTCCAATACCATAAAAGAGCTTAAGCATTTCTTGATAATGTTTATCAAGATGTTTTTTTTCTTCTTTCGAAAAATTCTCTCCTTTTAAGCTCTTGGAGGTCATAAGGTTTTCCAACAAAGAAATGATATAGAAGGGTAATGGCATGACCAAAGTCAGGTGAGAGTAAAAATTGAAGTTGGTCTTGTTATGTCACCGATTGCCACCAATGCTTGAGGCTGCCTGTAAACCTTGTGAAAAAACCAAAAAGGACATCATATTTATCCTGATTGGTAAGAGCTTGGGCATTTAACCAAGTATGAAATTCTTCAAATCTTTCTAGCAATTTGTGATAGGGAATATCATCAACAGTAAAAAACTGTTTTGATATAGTGGACACATGTTGAGAGGGATTGTTTGGTTGAACAACCTCTGGCTTAGAAGGGTTTGATTCCATATCTAGGTCAGGAGGATTGGCTATGAATATTGATGAAGTTACTGGTACAATAGGAAAGGAATCAATAACAGGGATGGAGAAGGATGAAGATGATCAGAGAGATACTGAATCTGATTCAGTATCAAAGCTGTTTGAAAAAGCTAGTTCTACTGGAAATGGAATCTGATCCTTTGGAATGGCAAGATCAAGCTGTTGAGTGACAGAATCAGGCCGTTGAGTGACAGGATCAGGCTATTCTTCCTGATTGCCCAAATCTTTGAGGAACGATTCCAACGGGTTGGACAACATCATAAGTTCTAGCTTTTCCTTTATAACAAGTAGGGATTCTTCGGGCATTTTCTCCTTTTCCCTTTTCTTTCCTTATTCAATCCAGTTCCTTGAGACAATTCCGCATATCTACCACATCTGCCTTATCTTGTTTGATAGGAACATCTGTAAGGGCAGCAAAGATAGATGTCTGGGGTGGTGGAAGTGAATGCTCTGTCCGTAACGTAGTCAGAAAATGATTGAAAGGATTGAACCTTCCTTCTTCAAGGAGTTGGATTTGCCTTTTGAGTTTCTCTATTTCTGCCTTGGGACTTTCAAGATGATGATACCCCAAATGTTGTCCGAAAGCATTTTCTTGGTGGTTTCATCATATCTTCAAAGATCTTGTTGCACATTCACAATCTTGAAATCAATTGCTTTGAACGCATTGTTATGTGTTAGAAGAGTCTTTGATTGCCAATTTAGGACAGCTTCAGCAACAGGAGTTCTTTTCTATCTTCCATGTTCATCCACATTAGTGGGGATAGGTATCTTAGGAGCATGCCGATATCTGTCTTGTGGATCAATGAATTCTTCTGGAGCAGGAAACAAGAGTTTGGAACTTTCTAGGACAAGAGGGGGAAAGTCTGTCTCATGGAACATGGCGACGGAAAAACTTGGTGGTGTTTTTGCTTGAGCCTCAAGTGGGTAGGAATGCTTCTTCGCCCACTTTAGGATTGGCTTATAAAACGAGGAAAGAGCTGGTTTTTTCTAAGGAAGAGATGGAGGAGGTGATGGTGATGGTGGTGAATTTGGTGATACGAAGGGTGGAGTAATGAACTCTAGTGGTGGAGTTGGTGCATAAGACACCATAAATTGGAATTTGTCACACTCACCAAGAGTATCAACGGAGGGATCTTCGTTCAAGTACCTTTGGTACATAGCATCTTTCGGCTTCTTGTGTTTCCGTCGAGATTTTTCATTTGGATCCATCTTGTTTGGAGAGTTTGTGCAATAAGAGTATTGACAAAAAGGGTCCCAGAAGTAATGACCATACCGGTCCTTGTAGTAATGGACAGGATGTCCATCACTCTTGAAATATTTGGACAAGCTTTTTAGGATCTTGCTCGAAAATTGACTCGAGAACACATGGTTCAATCATGAAAAGGGTCTGGAAGATAGAAGGACTTTCTTCCTTTTCATTGCCAAATTTGATGGAAACAGTTCCATCTTTCTTTTTGACAAACTCGGAGTCCGACGATTGGAAAGGCTTGTTATTCTTATGCAACTTTTCATAGTTGGTGATCCAAGTCTCTGGAAGGAGCTTGGCCAACTTTTCCTTCGGGATTTGTCTGGGAACATGGATGCAGGATGCTTGATCATTCTACATAGAAATGAATAAAGCATCTTCATTTCCATTGTGGAAATTTAAATCAAGAGCATGGTTCTGTACTCAATAAACCATCTGATAGTGCAATGTTGCAACAATAGAGTCAGCAGTTTAACGAGCTCCAGTGAGCTAAATTTGAACTTTTAGAAAAGAAAGTAACGGGGGCTTCAAAAGAGCTATATTGAAGTTTGGGTATAGAGTCACAAAGACTGTTCCAGCATTCAGAGTGGTTTGGACAGTACCAATACAAACATGCTGGTATTCTAGGAATCAGGTATCCAGTAGTGCTATTATTGCCACAACTAGCAAGTCCTTGCGACCATGAAAGGTAAGAGCAAGATGAACAGTCCCATAATGGAAATGAGAATATCCCTATTGAAGAGTTTTTGAGATATTTTCCTAAGAAACCTTTTTATTGGTTCATTTTCTTCTCTCTCCCTCTTTTCTCTCCCTCCCCAACGCTACTTCTTCTCCTTCTTCTGCAGAGAGCCGGCCATCTTCTTCTTCTTCATTTATTTACTTTCTTCCCTCACACCTTCATCCCCTCCCCTCCATTCTCTTTTCTTTCTCTACCGTCAGCCCCCCTATCCATCATCATCCATCATCATCTTCATCTCACCTCACCACCACGTCCAGCACCCCACCACCACGTCATCCCACTAGCACCTTCATCATCCATCATCACCTTCACCACACACCATCACACCAATGTCTCCACCACCGGCAACTCCAACCATTGCCAGCGCTCCACACCACCGCCAACTCCACCCGCCACTCCATCCTTACATTGCCACCACTTGCCAGCACCTCCACCACTCGCCAAGCCAAGCCGCCCTAGGTGGCCAAGAGCTTGGGGGACCGCCACCGTCACCGTCGAGCCTCCAATCAAGCCGCGGGTGTCACATTCTCGATGCCATCGCGTCGCCATCGCCACAAGCCCACCGCTATCGAAAACCCGTGAGCTAATTTCCTAATTGTGGATAAAGACGTTAATTGCGATTAGGAGGTGGTTAGTTTAGTGCTAATGGTGATTAGTCTTAGTTAATCCTAGTTTATTCTTAATGACAATTAAGGATAGATTAGATTAAATTTAATTACAATTAGTGTAAATAATTTTGATTAGTCTAATTAATTATGTTTAGATTAGTTAATTGAGTTTAGCCTTATTAATTGTAGATTATTTACATTAATTGTAATTAGCGTAATTAGTGACGGATTAGTCATTAGGTAGAATTTTATGCTCGTTTTCTTGGATGAGATTATGCATGATTTTAATTGTTTGCACGTACGATATTTTGTGATTGATTGCTCTATGGTAAATATCAATTGGTATTACGAAAGACAGTTTTGTAGGAAATTAAATAGAAAAATGTGAGGTGTCGGTTTGAATGCCAAATTTTACATGCTAGATAAGACAATGGAGTTTTAAAATAGAATGATGTTGAGTTCGACAGGTTGATTTCGAATACGTGATCACGTACGATTATTTTACCAGGTTTTTTAAATAAGAAAAATTGGACAAATTTTTTTATTTGAAAACAAAGTATAGTGTTCTTGACTAAATATGTGCTTGAGTGGTCATTTAATTGAACCCGTCACCCAACGGGAGTTTGGGGACAATGCTTGATTTAATTGGATGCCCGGCAAGGGTCCGAATGCTGAGTTGCAGTTGAGGCCGGACTGAAGCTCCTTTACGGAATGCGTTTAGGCAGGAGTCCTAGATGATGTCATGCTTGATGGGGCGGGACGATGCCCGGTCATGCTGGAAGATCGCCGACACTTGTGTTGGCCGTGACCCGAGGGGCTATACTAATTGGAGCACGTGTGGCGACAATGCGCATGAAATTTTAGTATGTTCTAATTGTTATTTATGCACGTTACACTATTATTACTCTGCGAGACGTGCTAAAATGCAAGGGGTGTCGAGGCGAGGTGAGTTTATGTGTGGTGTGTGCTTAGGTCACCTTTGAGGCGAATTCGCGTTCTAATCGAGGCTTAGGGATTTAACTCGTTGAGATTTATCTCACGCCATTGTTGTCAAATATTTTCAGGTCTGTAGTATGGAGTGCCGCCCTGTGCATTTTGGGGTCCCTTGGGACATGGAGGTAGAGACCACTCTATATCTTATCCCTAGGACCGACTGATTTCGCGAGTTGGTGGTTACGACGATGTGGGTAGATGAGAACTTTGTACATGTTGTGCCCCACAATTTCAAGGCGTGCTTCATTAGGGAGGCAAACAACGATCGAATTTGTCCACTTCATGGTTTTGATGGACCGCCAGTCGGAAATGTGGGAGGGTAAGATTATGACCCTATGGATATCGACATCCCTGATGATGTTGTTGTGAACCCAAATTTCGAGCCAGAAGAGCCCGGGGAGTCGTGCCCACCTAACGCCGTGCACGACTTTGCGACTAGATACTAGGGCGGGTGTTTGGAGCTTGTATAGCTAAAAGTTAACCCCGACCTTTTGACCCTTTTTGTTTGTAGGTTGCATAAGAGTTTTGTTTTATGGTAGGCTTGTATATATTAAACTCCTTGGGTTAACCCGTCGTTAAATATATCATTGTTGTGTTTCGCTATCCCAATTGTTGTTGATTGACTAGGTGTTTAATTTAGTCTCTTTCGTATGCGTACATTCGAAGAATAAAGAGATTAGGTCGATGACGCGTCCTAGGATGTCGCATTTTTAATCGACCGCTAAGGGATGTTCACGCACTTGGGGTTCGGTGCGTGACATCCCTGTTTAAGTGGTATTAGAGCTTGGTTATGGTTTGAAGTGATAAGGTGTGATGGGTTATGGGATAATTAGTTAAGAAAAACATTTTCCTTACGCTTATGCTTGCGATTGATTGATTGTTTTGTGCAGGTTGCTCAGACTTCTAACTTCTTGTTAGAATTGAAATGTAGGTTGCCACAAGGACCCTACAAGATGAGCGATCCTGAGCAAAGAGCCCCTTGGAGAAGGGCTGTAGTGGCTTTGACAGGTGCTAGGGGAAAGGCACCGAGACGAGCGTGTGCTAGGGGGAGAGTGCTAGCTTAGGCTAGTGCTAAGGAAAGAGTACCACCTCAAGCTGGTGCTGGAAGAGGAGCACCGGGCGATCCTAGGTTGGATGGGATCGTACAAGCACTAGAGACTTTAGGGAACATGATCAGTCAGCAGGCTCAGAACCAAGTTGCTGCTACCATCGCCGCCACTGCTGCCGCTAATGCTATTGCTGCTGTTGCTGCTGCACTTTCTGAAGTCCCACCATGAGATGGGAATTGTGAGCGGCTTATGCATAAACTGTTGGAATAGTCCCTGAAACTAAAGCCGCCAAGGTTTACTGCAGCGGGCGATCCTAAGGCTGCAACCCTCTGGATCCGAGAATTAGAGAAGGTCTTCGCACTACTGAGGTGCTCTGAAGAGGACAAGGTAGCCCTAGTTGTTTACCAGTTGCAAGGTACCACGAGTACTTGGTGGGAAGCCACCAAAGGGAGAGTGTTTTCCAAAGGTATGGTCCTGGAGTGGGATGCCTTCGTTAAGGCCTTCTACGGAAATTATTTTTCGGATTGTGCGTCGGAACAAAAAATGGCCAAATTCTAGCGTCTCTGTCAGAATCAGATGTCCATGGACCAATAAGAGGCGAAGTTTGCTAAGTTGTCAAAGTATGCACAGAGGTTAATTGAGGACCCGGTGGACAGGGCAAGGAGGTTCAGAGATGGTCTGAAGTCAGAGATTAAGGACCCACTGATGATGTTGAATCTCTAGGACTTTGATGAACTGTACGAGAGGGCCCAATTGATTGAGAGGAATATGAATGAGTGGGCCGCCGCGTCTGGGTCGCGGTTTGTGCACAACAGAGATAACAATCGGTTTAGAAAGAGACTAATGACGAGAGGAAAGTATTCCATTCCTCCCAACCGAAAGGGTGGAATTGGAAAGCCAGCACCCAACTTGAATGGCGTGTGCCAATTCTGTGGAATTAAGCATGGACCAACCCTATGTCTTGCTAGAACGGGAGCTCGCTATGGATGTGGCCAACACGGCCATTAGGTGAAGAATTGTCCGCGCAGACCCATGGGAGCGCGGGCACCACTATCGCAAATAGGACAGGCAACGGGAAGTGCGACGCAAAATGCACAACAAGGCATTTTAAGCAGGCCTCCAATGCAAGGAATGGTGTATGCTGTCACCCGAAGATAGGTAGAGGACTTGTAAAACATGGTTACAAGTATGGTCTCGTTGAATAACTACGATGCTTACGATTTATTTGATCCTGGAGCCACACATTCATTTATTACTGAACAATTTGTTAAGTTAGTAGAATTAAGTTCATTACCGTTGGAAGCAGTCATTATTATATCCACCCCGTTAAAGGATAAACTGTTGTTGACGATAGGGTGTCCTGGTTGCAAGTTAGTGATTGGTGATCGAGAGGAAAGAATAGATTTGATTGTGTTGGCAATGTTTAATTTTGATGTGATTATTGGTATGGATTGGCTCACCAAGCAACGAGCTACCATAGACTGTTATTGTAAAGCGATTTAGTTCAATTTGTTAGTGGGTGAAAGTTTCGAGTTTGTTGGGAATTGAGGAAGACTCTCGATTACCTTAATTTCGTCACTTAAGGCATCCCAATTGTTAGATGTGGGTTGCCAAGGTTATTTGGCAACCGTAGTTGATATGTTAGTTGAGGAGCCAAGGATGGAGGACATCACCGTGGTGTAGGAATTTTCGGACGTGTTTCTTGAGGAGTTGCCTGGTTTGCCCCTGGAAAGGAAGATAGAGTTTGTGATTGAGTTGACCCTTGAGACGGAACCAATTTCGAAGGCTCATTACCATATGGCGTTATTAGAATTAAAAGGGCTAAAGGTGTAGATGCAAGAGTTGTTGGGCAAAGGATTTATTCGTCCTAGTGCATCGCCTTGGGGAGCACCAGTTCTGTTTGTAAGGAAGAAGAATGGTTCATTGTGTCTTTGCATCAACTATCGGCAACTCAATAAAGTAACAATTAAGAATAAGTATCCGTTGCTAAGGATAGATGACTTGTTTGATCAGCTGCAAAGAGCTTCGATATTTTCCGAGATTGACTTGAGGACAGGTTACCATCAGTTGAGGATTAAGAAGGAGGATATACCGAAGACGGCTTTCCGTACGCGTTATGGCCATTATGAATTCACCGTAATGCCATTTGGTATGATCAATGCCCCAGCTGCTTTCATGGATTTGATGAATCAAGTGTTCAAGGAGTACCTGGACCAGTTCCTGATTGTGTTTATCGATGACATTTTGGTGTATTCGAGAAGTCCAGAGGAGCATGAACAACACATAAGGATGGTGGTTCAGACCCTGTGAGAACACAAGTTGTATGCCAAGTTCAGTAAGTGTAAGTTTTGGCTAACTCATGTAGCTTTCTTAAGTCACGTGATTTCTAGCGAAGGGATTTCTGTGGACCCAACCAAGATTGAAATTGTTACAAACTGGCCAAGACCAAGAACGGTGATGGAGATCCGAAGTTTCTTGGGATTGGTAGGCTATTATAGACGGTTCGTGGAAAGATTTTCTACAATAGCCATGCCATTGACACGATTGCTGAAGAAGGAAGAGAAGTTCAAACGGACGAATAAGTGTGAATGCAGTTTCCAAGAGCTAAAGTAAAAGTTGACTACCGTGCCCATGTTGACGATTCCGTCTGGTCCTAGAGGATATGAGATTTACAGCAATACGCTACATTTTAATGCAACATGGGAGAGTTGTTGCATATGCGTCCCGTTAGCTAAGGCATCATGAGTTAAATTATCCGACGCATCACCTAGAACGAGCAACAATCATCTTTGCCCTAAAGATTTGGAGGCATTACTTATGCGGAGAAAAGTTCCAGATTTTTACAGACCATCAAAGCTTGAAGTATTTATTCTTTCAAAAAGAGTTGAATATGAGGCAAAGTCGTTGGATGGAGCTTCTCAAGGACTATGACTATGACATCTTGTATCATCCTAGGAAGGCCAATAAGGTTGCGGATGCGTTAAAGTCGAAAGTCGTCAATTGTGCAAATGATGGTTCAGGAGTGGATCCTACTCGAAGGAGTTCGAGATTCGAATTTCAAGTTTGTGGTATGCCACATTTCAAGTCTCATGGCTACCCTCAGAATTGAACCGGAAGTGCAAGTAAAGATTAAGACATTGCAGTTGACAGACCCTGAAATCAAGAAAGTTCTACAGGAGGATGCGGAAAAGAGGAAAGCTAACTTTCAAGTTACTGAGGACGGAATATTAAAGTTTCGTGGACGATTGTGCATGCCTAACGATGTGGAGCTTAAGGACGAAATTTTGTCAGAAGTCCATTGCAGCAGTTATAGCATTCATCTGGGTAGCATAAAGATGTATCAGAACTTGCGCCGATACTATTGGTGGAGTGGTATGAAGACAGACATTACCAAACATGTTGCCATGTGTTTGATGTGCCAACAAGTGAAGGAACAACATTGCGAATCCGGTGGACTTTTGTAACCTCTTGAGATTCTAGAGTGGAAACGGGAATATATCACAATGGATTTTGTGATGGGATTACCAAGGAGTCAGCGAGGTAACGATTCCATATGGGCTATAGTCAACAGGTTGACGAAGTCTCCTCATTTCCTCGTCGTACAAAAGGACTTTGCATTAGACAGGTATGCTGAATTATACGTGCGACAGATAGTTCGTCTTCATGGAGTGCTAGTGACGATCATGGCAGATCGAGACCCAAAGGTTAGGCAGCTTTTTGGAAAAGTTTACAAACCGCCCTGGGAACGAAGCTATAGTACAGCACGGCCTATCATCTGTAGACAGATGGTCAGTCTAAGAGGACTATTCAAACCCTCAAGGATATGCTGCGAGCTTGCGTATTGGACTTCAAAGAAAGCTGGGAGGAACAGTTTCATCGAGTTGACTTCGCCTACAACAACAGCTATCAGCAAAGCATCAAGATGCCACCATTTGAAGCATTGTATGGCAGGGCCTACAGGACTTCTGTATGTTGGGATAAAGTTGGAGAACGTAAGATTACGGGCTCTGAGTTGGTTCAGTAATCAGTCGACGCCGTCAAAGTCATTCAAGAAAGGCTCAAGACCACCTAAAGTTGTCAAAAGAGCTATGCAGATAAGCGGCGTAGACCATTGGAGTTCCAAGTCGATAAACATGTATTCCTCAAAGTGTCACCGATAAGGGGTACTTTGCATTTTGGCAAGAAAGGAAAGTTAAGCGCGAGGTATGTTGGCCCCTTTGAAATTTTGGAACGAATTAGGACTTGCATATTGTCTCGTGTTGCCACCGAGACTTGTTCAAGTGCATAACATATTCCACGTGTCGATGTTGAGGAAGTATGAACCTATCCCAATCGACATGCTAAATTTCGAGGAAATAGACGTGGACGAAAGAGTATCGTACATGGACAGACCGGTTTGGATAATGGATTCAAAAGAGCAAGTGCTACGTAGAAAGATGATTCTCTTCGTTAAAGTGGTCTGGCAACACCATCGAATGGAGGGAGCCACGTGGGAAAGCGAAGAGTCGATGAGATGTCAACACTCTCACCTTTTCGTGGAAGAGTTGTAGTGTGACATCTTGAACTTCTAGTTCTGCTTTCAATTAAAATTAATCGGGCCTTTCATTGACGTGCCTATGGTGCTATTCCCAAAGCTGATTACTCGTGAGATAACTAGACCATCTGGGAAAGCCATTAAGGAATTTTAATGCAATAGACTTGATAATTCGACCAGGAATCGGCTACTCAACCGTGCTGATCTTTAGAGGTCATTACGGCACAATTAAAAATCGATTAGAGATCAAAGATAGGTAGGTTCGACTGAGATGTGTGGTTAAACGTGGGTGATTCCACTAAATTGCAAAATTCTCATCGACCAGCACTAGATTGATTTTTCTGTCTTTTTGATACCCTGTGTTCGTAATCAAAACCTCGAGATTTTCACTACCACCGAGAGTCGCCAATGTGTCAAATGGGTTCATTGTGGCTTGAAGAGAATCGACCACAGTTCATTTGCACTAAAAATTTCCGAAAGCTATCCAGTAGCCTAGGTCACGCTAAAATCGTGCCAAATTGGATTTAACCGCGAATTTGAATCCGATTTCAGAAATCGAAAGTTCTGTCATGTCACAAATCATTTTAGGAACATCAACTCAGTCTCCGAAGATTTTTGCAAACCAAGACTTTCTCCCAAAAAGTCTCGGTAGGGTCGTTCTTTTCCAGAAAATTCAGAGGCCCATTTTTTACTGCAAAATTGGGATGCAAGTGGATCCTATTGGTGAGAAAAAATGCCAATTTGATCGATGAGGTGTTGGTTGAATTTATAGAAGCCAATTGGAGTTGATTCAAGAAGCATTTAGTGTCCAATTGAAGTAAAATCAACCAAAATTCGTGTGCCCCCCCTTGGACCCAACTCTTGGACCAACTCAAGCTGCTAGAAGAGGGCATTTTGGTATGGAATTGGGCTGTGGAAGACAGCTGGGTTTGTGGGCCAAGCTAGGAGACCAAAGAGATGGGATAGAGACCAAATGGTCCTCCCATTGTTGCCATTGGTCCCCTCTCCCTCTCCTTTAGCCAGTTGACGCCAGCTTCTCCTCCATTCCAGCCGAGAAAACACTCCAACAACCTAGAAGAAGAACCAGCTGCCTCCCTTCGTCGTCGCAGCCACCCGCCAAAGCCCGAGCAGCCACCGTGATGCCGTTGCTCACCCACACGCGCCCTCCGCCTCTACACCTTCCAGCCGCAACGTCTCCACTTGTCCTCACGTCCAAGAGGTTCTCCGACTAGCTCAAGCCACCGTCCAGCTACCTCCGATCGCCATGCAGCCCCACCTCAGTCCGCTTGACCCCGCTGCACCGTTGCCGTCCACCCTCGCCACTTTGAGATGCCCAATCCAGCTCCTTTTGGCCCAGCTCAGAGACCGAAGTTTTGGGTCTTGCAGCCACTATTTAGGTTCATTTTGGTGCTTTCCCACCCCCGTTTGGCAAGCCTGCTTTAGAGTACCTCGAGCCTCACCACGTCCCCGTCGTTTTGATTTGAGTGGATCATTAATCAAGTGAGTTTAACTCACCAACCCTCGCCTAGTAAGTTAATGATGTCTAAGGGTTGATTAGTTTAGACTAAGCTGGGATTAGGTGAATAGTTAGATTGGATTAGTGAATTGATTAATTATCGATGCATGTTAGGTGGATAATTTAGTGCAATTAGGGCCTAGACAAGCTCTAGTATTTATCTAGAGTAGTTTGAAAACTTCTCAGGCTTGTCTCGGCTTTTAATTAGGCTTTACGGGCCTAAGTTCTATTTATTGGCATTTACTATTTATTTTTCGAAAATTAGACCGGGATAACCGGTGATTGGAATTTTATGCTAATTACAGTTGTGTGATCTGTTTATTTAATTGAGTTCTAATTTGTGCTAATTGTGAGTGATTTGTGATTTTAGGCATTTATTCCTAAAATGATTCAATTTAAGTAATTAATTGGAAAATCACCATGCGTTGGTTTACAGTGCCAAAAATGGATTTGTGGACCGTTAAAATTGGTGGGATTTTCATGTGGCGGAAAATCGTATTTTGGCTAAGGCTGACTGTGTACTCACACATGATAATTTTATCGGGAATGATAAAAATGGTGATTTTGTGAAATGGTCAAGATAATTTACTATATCATTCTACGGGTTCTGATATGTCAGCTTAGTGAGAGCAGTATACTAGGGTATTATATCAACCTACGGGCTCTGATATGTCAGCTTAGCACGAGTAGTACACCTTATAAACTTAGAGTGAACATCAGGGATATACTATATCAGTTTGAGGGTCTCGATATATCAGCTTAGCGAGAGTAGTGTACCTTAACCTTATCAGCTTAGTGCGAGCTATACTATCTATATATCAGCTTAGAGTGAGCAACCCTAAATTATGATCGGACTTTATAGATAGTATTGGATGAGATGACCGGGGAAGGGTCTTAATGACCTGGAATCGACTGAGACGATTGATCGATGATTTGATCCGATGTGATGAATTGATTGGTTGATATGATTCGATGAATTATAAATTGTATTGACTTGTAGGAAAGAACTGAGGCCGAGGTAAGTCCTCTAACTCATGATTGTGCCTAGGCAGCCCTCAAGGCATATTTTATTCCTAGTCAGGTCTTAGGGGGTTAAACTCGCTAAGATATTGTCTCACCTCGTTGTGGGATAACATTTCAGGTCCATAGACGACATCTACTCTCGAACTTTTTGGGCAACCCAAGAAGATGACTAAGCAGAGGTACTACATTCCGATTCATGGGCACCCTAACGGGTTAGAGTATGAGTTGGTGTAGTCCATAATCCGGGTTGGTGCGGGCTTACCTAAAAAGGTACCCCATCAGTACAGATCATGGTATTGCTAGGATCGTAAGGGACTGAGAGAGGACCCCATATCGGAATTAGAGATACCTCTGTATGTGTTGGAGGTTGCGTTTGGGAAAGGTACTGCAGACCTTAAAGGAGGATCGATGGTGGACCCGGTGAACACGGTGGACCCTAAGCTTGAAGATCCATAATCTCCTATGTATTCTTCTATAGGCTCCAACTGGAGTGTGGAAGGAGATGACGAGGAGGACGAAGACCCGTAGTTGATTAGGAACTCCACCCCTATCCGCAGACCCTGTTTTCTGAACTTGTTTTATGTAGGACCTGACTTTTATAGTTCAACTTGTAATATATACAATATGGTTTGCTTGTATATATAAGTGTGTGGTTGGGTTTTTAGTTCGAAATATATGACCCTACTTTCCTATCTCATTGTGTTATTGTCTGGGGATTATATAATTGCTTCCGCATGTGCATTGAAAATGAATGGGTCGACGATGTGTCCTGGGATGTCGCAATTCAATCGACCAGTGAGGGATGGGCGGGCGCTCGGAGGATCGGGCCGTGACATCCCTGTTTAGTGGTATCAAAGTGTGGTTTAGGATTGGAGTGATAAGGTGTGATGGTTTATGGGATAGTAGTAGGAATGGCCTTTAATTCATGCTGGTGCATGTTTGTGATAACTGCTTGATAGAATTGTGCGTTTATGTTAATCACTCAGCTTCTAATTTGGTGTGCAATTGGAAGCAGGTTTCTTTAACGAACCTCCAGCATAAGCCATCAGGAGCAGAGGACTCCTAGTAAGAGAACCATCGGACTTGCCACTCAGGGTAGGACGCTGATGAGGGTCGGTACTCGAGGAGGCAGAGGTAAGGCGCTAGCACAAGCGAGCGCCAGTGGCGAAGCACCACCTCCCATAGGTGTTGGGGTTGCAACCCTTGGTAATCCAAGAACTATTGGGATCGCGCAAGCATTGGATGCTATGAGAGAGATGTCGAGGTAGCAGGCCTAGAATCAAGCTACCGCTTTCATTGCCGCCGTTGCAGTTGCCTCTACTGTCGCTACCAATGCTGTTGCTACTATCGCACTTGTTGCCGCACCTGCCAAAGCCCTAGTGGAGAATGTGATTATGGAAAGGGAGAGATCAATCCACAAGTTGGTGGAACAATTCTTGAAGCTGAACCCACTAAGGTTCACGAGTACCAGAGATCCAGAGACTACATCTCTTTGGATTTAGGATTTGGATAAGGTGTTTTCACTTATGAGGTGCAATGATGAGGAGAAAGTAACCCTAGCAGTCTATCAACTATAGGGTAATGCCAATACCTGGTGGAGAGCTGCTAGAGAGACCATATTTCCGGGAGAAGTAATCTCTCTGTGGGACACCTTCTTTAGGGCGTTCAATGAGCAGTGTTTCTCGAGGAGTGCCAGAGAGCAGAAAATGGAAGAGTTCCAACGTCTTTGCCAGGGGACAATGACTGTTGACCAGTACGAGGTCAATTCTCAATATGCTCCGAGGTTGATAGAGGACATTGAAGACAAGACTCGAAGGTTCAAGAATGGCCTTCAGCTAGAGCTGAAACAACCGCTAGTGTTGTTTGACCTGAATGACTATTGAGAAGTTTATCGTCAAGCCCAACTGTTGGAAAGAAGTTTGAACGAACAAGCTAACTCATCTAGGTCGAGATTTAGCTCGCATAGAGAAGGAATCCGACATGGGAAGAGGCCCATGATCGGAGGAAGATTCCAAGTCCCGCCTAACAGGAATGGTGGAGTTGGAAAGTCAAGGCCTAGCTAGAATGGCGTATGTCGCTTATGTGGAAGGCGACACGGTACAGCCCCGTGCCCCCGAAGGACGGCGCTTGTTTCAAGTGGCCAATAGGGTTACCTAGCCAGAGATTGTCCTAGACGACCAAGAGGACAACCGCAGTTGCTGCCACCGCAGATGGGACAAATCAGAGGGTACACACCTCAGAATGCACCGCAAGGAGGACAGATTCGACCCCCGGCTTAACGAATGGTATATACCATCACCCAAGGTCAAGTAGAGGCTGCACCTAACATGATTATAGGTATGGTTTCGTTGAACAACCATCTTGCTTACGCTTTAATTGACCCAAGAGCAACTCATTCTTTTATCGCCGAGCAGTATGTTAAGCTGATAGGATTAAGTCATGTATTGTTGGAGTCGGTGGCTAGTATATCTACACCATTGAATGATAAGGTGTTAGCTACTTTGGGATGTTCTGATTGCAAGTTAGCGATTAGTGAGCGAGAGGGGAAAATAGACTTGTTAGTCCTAGCCATGTATGACTTTGATTTAATAATTGGCATGAACTGGCTTACCAAGCAACGAGCTAAGATGGACTGCTATTGCAAAGCGATTCAGTTTAACCCGTTAGAGGGTGAGAGCTTCGAGTTTGTCGAGAATCGAGGAGGACCCTCGATTACTTTGATTTCGTCGCCTGAGGCAACTCGTTTGTTAGACGAGGATTGCCAAGGTTACCTGGTAACTGTCGTGAATACGATAGTTGAGGAGCTAAAGATGGAAGACATCGCAGTGGTACAAGAATTTCCAGATATTTTCTCGAATGAATTACTAGGGTTATTGCTAGAGAGGGAGATCGAGTTCGTGATCGAGTTAGCACCTGGGATAGAGCAAATCTCTAAGGCTCCTTACCAGATGGCGTTATCTAAGTTGAAGGAACTGAAGGTGCAGATGCAGGAATTATTGGATAAGGGATTCGTATGTCCCAATGCATCACCTTAGGGAGCACCAGTTCTATTTGTAAAGAAGAAAGATGGTTTGTTGCGCCTATGCATCGACTATCGTTAACTCAATTAGGTGACGATCAAAAACAAGTATCCACTCTCGAGAATCGATGACTTCTTCGATCAGTTGCAAGGAGCGTCGATATTTTCGAAAATCGACTTGAGGACAGGATATCATTAGCTAAGGATCGAAAGGATGACATTCCAAAGTCCACATTTCGTACTCGATACAGTCATTATGAGTTCATAGTAATGCCATTCGGATTGACGAATGCGCCAGCTGCGTTTACGGATCTGATGAATCGAGTATTCAAAGAATACCTGGATTACTTTGTGATCGTATTCATCGATGATATTCTAGTATATTCGAGAAGTGATGAAAGGCATGAGAGTCATTTGAGATTAGTACTGCGAACTCTGAGAGTCCATCTGTTGTACGCCAAGTTTAGCAAGTGTGAGTTTTGGTTAACTCGTGTTGCTTTCCTTGGTCACGTGATTTTAGGCGAAGGAATCTTCATGGACCCAAGCAAGATTGAAGCAACAATCAACTTGCCAAGACTGACTACAATGATAGAGATTAGAAGTTTTCTAGGTTTGGCAGGTTATTACAAACGATTCATGGAAGGGTTTTCAGTCCTAGCGTCGCCATTGACAAGACTCTTGAAGAAAGAAGAAAACTTTGTATGGACAGACAAGTGCGAGCGTAGTTTCCAAAAACTGAAGCAGAAGTTGACTATCACACCTATCCTGACCATTCCATCTGGTCTTGGAGGATTCGAGATCTATAGTGATGTGTTGTTCAGAGGATTGAATTGCGTGTTAATGCAACATGGCAGGGTTGTTGCATACGCCTCCCATTAGTTAAAGCCTCAAGAACTAAATTACCCCATGCATGACTTAGAACTCGCGGCAATTATTTTTGCCCTGAAGATTTGGAGACATTATTTGTGCGGAAAAATATTCCAGATCTTCATGGACCATCAAAGTCTCAAGTATCTATTTTCTCAAAAGAAGTTGAATATGAGATAACGCCGTTGGATGGAACTTCTGAAGGACTACAACTGTGATATCCTATATCACCTAGGAAAGGCTAATAAGGTCACCGATACTTTGAGTCGAAAGTCTTCAGTTGCTCATACATTGATTAAAGAGTGGAATTTGATTGAGAGAGCTCGAGATTCGGTATTCAAATTTGAGGTAAGCCACCCTTCGAATCTTATGGCCACCCTCCGAATGTCCAGATCAGGATCAAATTACTTCAACCGACAAACCCTGATGTTCAGAAGATTATACAGGAAGACACTAAGAAAAGAAAGGCTGACTTTCAAATTTCTAATGATGGAATACTGAAGTTCCGAGGACGTTTGGTTGTACCTGACAATGTAGAGCTTAGAAAGGATATTTTATCAGAAGCACATCGCAGCAGTTACGACATTCATCCTAGCAATACCAAGACGTATCGGAATCTACATCAACACTATTGGTGGTCGGGTATGAAGGCGGACATCGCTAAGCATGTGGCACCCCTCGACGGCCCCCGATCCGCTAGAGTCACCACAGTTCGCTTACCTTTCATTTTCCTTATTAACAAGTCACTCTGATACCATTTTTAGTTGCAGCGGGTCCATACAACTTGGGGGTTTACATTTTTTTTTTTTCAATAGGTCCCTTGCGCGATTTATATAACGGAAGCATATCCAACAATTCCCTTCCCTACATTCAGAAATCGATGCACACCTACTAAACATTTATAGGTAAAAGCCGTACACCTTTTATTTACTTAAATCAGATGGACATTGTTCATCGGTACATCAAAATGCCGTAGTCTTCTATATTCGCTACACTCCAAAAGATGACCGATGTTTCCTCAAATAGTCATACACTTAAAGTCCATCGATCAGTGTCGGCGTCCAAAAGCTCCTTCCCTTGCTCTCCTCCTCTTCACGGTTATATCCAACCGCTCAAACCATCTACTAATCCCCGAAATGTTGGTCCCCAAAAGGAGTGAAGACAACCACTCGCCATGAGTAAAGAATCCAATAACCACTCAATGCATCATACAAGTCATACATGCATTGCGGCAGCATCACTTACCTTGAAGCCATGCGCATACTATCATGCATCATCACATCAATTTATAATACATACATATGTATCATCATCGTATCACACATGTCATCATCATCATGACATCATTACATTACACGTGTCATCATCATCATGGCATCATCACATTACACATGTCATATCATATATCATCATCATTATCATCACCATGCATATCATCATGCATATCATCATCATCATATGTCATCATCATAATCATCGCCATCATCATGCATATCATCATGCATATCATGCCATGGGTGATCATCATATCACATCACATATCATCACCATCATCATGCATATCATCATGCATATCATGCCATGGGTGATCACCATATCACATCACATATCATCACCATCATCATGCATATCATCATGCATATCATCATGCATGTCATGTCATGGGTGATCATCATATCACATCACATATCATCACCATCATCATGCATATCATCATGCATATCATGCCAGGGGTGATCACCATATCACATCACATACCATCACCATCATCATGCATATCATCATGCATATCATGCCAGGGTGATCACCATATCACATCACATACCATCACCATCATCATGCATATCATCATGCATATCATGCCATGGGTTAATTTTCATCTTTATCTTTAAATTTGATCACTACATCACCCTTCCTCGATTCATCAATTTCATCTCATATTTTACACTCGCATCTCATGCGAGAAAAACCTCCGGGCATGTATCCAAGATACAACCGGGCATCCGCCCCCACATTCCGGGCATCTCGCATCTCATCTAGCATCACGAGGAACCTCCGGGCATGTATCCAAGATACAACCGGACTTCCGGCCTTTACCCTTCTAGCCAGGCATCCCGCACCCCAATCCTGGTGTCGCGAGGAATCTCCGGGCATGTATCCAAGATACAACCAGACTTCCGCCCCCACATTCCGGGCATCCCGAAACTCCCGGAATCTCTCGGAATTACGCCACCAGGCCACCCGGACAACATCCTCCACCACAACCTCTTTCTCATCCACATTTATCCTTTTATCTCAATTTGACATGGCAATTGGCATGGCATCCAACGAATCACACTTGCATTTCAATTCACATGTCGTGCACATGTCGTAGCTTAATCACATAAGTATTTCAATTCACATGTCATGCACATGTCATAGCTTAATCACATAAGTATTTCAATTCACATGTCATGCACATGTCATAGCTTAATCACATAAGCATTTCGATTCAATGCATGTACCAAGAACTCATCACACAAGTGCCACACAAATGGAATTGAATCCATGGCCAAATAAAAAATCTATTTAATTTTATTATTATTTTATTATTTTATTATTTTATTATATTTATTTATTTCCATAAATAAATATTATATTTAATATTTATGATTTTCCAAAATCATAATCAATCAATCATTAAACAAACAATTAGAATCAAATTTCACATAAAATCCATGGCTAATTTGCATTTTACATAATTTCCCAAATTTCCACAAAACACACACAACATTCGGATCATGGCCAGATTGCACAATTTTCGAATTAATTCAATTAAAATACTCATATGACCTCCGAAAATTCCCAAATTTTACAGGATGATAGCCAACACATTTTCGTGCCTTTTTTATTTAGAACTTTAGGCCAAATTCTTTTTAGATTAATTTCCATATCCCTACGAAGCTTCTGGAATCACCACCGTTTCGTTCAGAACACTCTTCTCCGTATTTCTTAGATTTCACCCATCAAATCTCTTTCGTTCCTTCTGAAATTTAAGTATGTTATGTAACAATGTGTCCTTTACAAGTTTTGTGAAGGAATCTAGGTCAAATACCCAGATTATGGTCACCATTTTAACCCATGAAGTCTCGGGTGTCTCGGTACATCTCACCAGAATCAACCATCTCCAAGATCTAACCGATTCACCAAGTTATACTTGTTCTTTTTGCTTCATATTCGAATATGTTGTAGCTTAAGGTGTTTCCTACAACTTTCAAGAAGACAATAAAGTGAGATCTCCAACAGAAATCAACATGCAACCAAGAAATCAACAAAAGGTCAGTAGGAAATTCGCAGATCTAAAGCCTCCGTGAAATAGAACTTTTGACCCCTCATATCACCATATTTTTCCATGAAACTCGAGTATGTCATACCTCAAGATGTTAGCTTCAACTTTCATGAAGACACCGAAGCCAAAATCACACTCCAAATACACATGCAAGCTCGAATAAGATACTGTCTACCACCAACCGAACGGAAACAGCCACATAACATGCACACATTCAACCCTTACTTCGGTATTTCGCCCAAATCACCCCTAAAACCGAACATGCAACCATCAAAACAACATGCAAGAGAAGTTACGGACCCCCACTTGCCTCCAAAATGAACGAACAGCAAGCACAAGGCGGCGTAGGACGGTCGGACAAGGCGGCGACGGCGAGACACGGCGGCGGCAACTCTCGCTCCACCTCCTCTCTCTCGATCTCTCCCTTTCTCTCAAGCCCTCTCTCTCTCGCACACCTCTCTTGGACGGAAATGAAAAAGCAACCGGCCACTCTCTCTCCTAATCCCTCTTATACTCCCTCAATTGCAATGATTAATCCACCTCAACCATGGCCAATGCATGAGGACTTGTCTTGCCACTTGTCATTTCTATTTTTGAAATTTGATTTGGGTTAATGGGCTTGGGCTTAGGCCCAACCGGCCATTCCCCCTTGGGCTGGTCGAAAATCCTTCTTGGGCCCTAATGGGCCGACAAGCTTGGCCCACCAAGCTCTAGGCCAATGGGTCCAAGGCCCATTTCAAAAATAACCCTCTTTTTCTCTTTTTTTTTTTTTGAATTCCTTCTATAAATATTTTTAAATTCCAATTTTCATCTTGGCCAAAGTCTTTGGGCATTTTTGTTCATTGAAATTTAATTTATAAATCTTATGGCCAAGCATAGATTATTAATTTATCCTATAGTCCTAAATTCAAAATTCATAAATACAAGCACAATAACACCTAGCCTTAAGAAAACTAATGGCTAACACATAGACTATAGGTAATTTCATTACCTAATTATAGGCTTTAATTTCTCTAGAGGATGACTTGAATTTTGGGATGCCACAATTCTCCCCTCCTTAGAGAATTTCGTCCTCGAAATTAGACATTTCCTATGTCTCTTGAAATAAGTGAGGGTACCTTTCCCTCATCTCATTTCCACTCTCCCATGTGGCTTCCTCCACTTTATGATATCGCCATAATATCTTAACCAATGGAATTCTCTTGGTCCTGAGAATTTGTTCCTTCCGATCCAATATCAACACAGGCTCTTCGATATACCTCACTTCCTCATCTATTTTGATGGCTTCATGATCGAGTATGCAACTAGGGTCGGGTTGATACTACCTCTAAAGTTAAGGATGCAAGCTCTTAACATATCTTAATTTATCTCAATACCATAGACAGTTTTAAAACATCAACCACATCTGAAATTTCTTTTGAATGCTTGAGAATCTTCCTTCATGAAATCAAACAATACAAATTGAGGTTTTCAAAAGTATTCAACGACAACAGCAAGCTTTGAAATCATATGTCATTTCCATGTCAAAACGTTTTCAAATCACCAATGTGGAAAATCCTTTGAGTTCTCGAAAATCCCACTTTATAATACCAAATAATGCAAAACAGGGATTTCAAAGACACAACAATGTAACAATAATAGTCTTTGAAAATAAGGTAAATCTCATATCGTTGAAACCAATTCACAAAATCAAAGCATGATACCAAATCCATAAAATCCATGATCACGTTTAAATTTCCAAATGTTTTTTCGGAACTCACATGTAAAGCCTTGAGTTGCACTTGCATCACGGCGCGAAATAAAATACTTTATCAAAACCCTTAGTAAATTTTTAAATCGGTACGCTGGCAAATTCCAATCTCAATCCCAACTCCAATGGGTTGGAACATTTTCTATAAAAAGTTCATAATTCTTTGTACGGTGTCACAATACTCATAAATTTTGATGAAATTCAAGAGATTTTCTAAAACAGCTCACCATCAAAATCTACTTTTCGATTGAAGTTCAAAACTTGGGATGTACAGGTGATAATTTCCTTCAAAAACCATAAGCATTTCTTGAAGTATTGAAATTCATAGTTCGGCGAGTCGATAATATTGGTCCAAGATGTTTGAAACCAAAAACTTTGAAATACCAAAATCCTAAGCCTTTCTTGAAATATTGAAATCAACGCATCGGCGAGTCATCAAACTCAATCCCAACCTTAAGATTTTCAAAGTAATTTACATGCAAAATCTTAGAGCTTTGAAAACATCCAAACTCAAGTATTTCCAATCTAACACACCATTTAGCCGAATCATTCCTATACCGTAGTCACCACAAATTCAAGCCTAGAACCATCAAAATCAGCACCATTAACAACTCATTTGGTTCAGTCCAACAAAGACATTCACTATGCATTCACCGCAACATAGATTCAAGCCTAAAATATAGCATCATTCCTTCGATTCAAATATCTATAGTCCACCAAGACTTTTTCAATTCAAAGATCGACAATCCACCAAAATAAAACTTGTCTAGTTTCCACCGAATATATCTCAGATCTCATCCTAAATGATCATCACTTAGACTAATCATTCATCAAATCCACAATTTGAACTTCCACTATCTTACCTTGGAAAGTCTATAACCACAAATGATCACGTTCACTAATTCCACCAAATCCTTTCAAACTGAGATCATCACCTAAAATTAAAAGTCGATCATCGTCAATTAAACCTATTATTCCAATATATAAACCTCAAATAATTTCATGTCTCATATGACCACTCAAACTCATAACTTCTAAGATCAATCTATACATATTAAATACCTCCATGTAATGCATCAAGACTTCCAATGAAATCCTCAAATAGGAAGTCACTGCTACTTAGCTCAAATGATCATATCTTAATCCTCAAATTCATAATTTCGCTCTCCATAATTCACTTCTTAAGCCTTGCTTGCAACACTATGCTTAGATGCTACGCATGATCTTCAAGTCCTTTAGAATATATCAGGATATCATCAGATGAAAACAATCACAATTTAATCCAAATAAGGCTTAAGTATCCTATCCATTAAGTCCATGAATGCAACTAAGGCATTCGTCAATCCAAATAGCATAACTAGGAACTCATAGTATCCATAGCGAGTCCTAAATGCAATCTTAGGAATGTCTTCCTTCTTAATCCTTAATCAATATCCTGATCTCAAGTCAATTAACGACCAATCTTCCTTGCAATCGGTCAAATAGGTCATTAGTTCTAGGTATTGAGTACTTATTCTTAATGGTCACCTGATCCAACTGCCTATAACCAATACACAAGCGCATCGATCCATCTTTCTTTCTCACAACAAGAGTTCTACAAGCTTAACCATGCTTCCACTGCGCTACTCTAACAAAATTATCCCAGAAACACTACCTTTCCAGTTCAGTTCATAGTTTGGTTCATTCCTGCCCCCTTTTACCATTCTAGAAGCCTGCTAGGAGCCGCTCCTTGTTCAGGTCCTCTGACCTCGGCGTCCACTCCCCGCCCTCATCAAACCGGGACATTACAGGTACACCAGCTTTCGCCTGGTTCGAACCCAAACTACACATCTACCGAAGGGTCTCGTTTCAATAGGGATTAACTTACAGAGTTATTATCCATTTTGGCTTATCCCATTCTTAGCCTCACGGTTTTATCTTTAGCACACGAGCAAGTACTATCTCAGGAGATCATTCATCCTAGTCCATTGCTTATGGAGCTAGTCCATTCCGACGATGACATCAAAGTCATACATAACTATCACTATCAAATCAATTTCCAGATCTCATTCCCCTAGGGTTATCTCACTCATCTCACATGCCAATATAGATAACAACATATCTTTCAGCGATGTAGAAATACGAAGAGGCATATCTAGAAATTAGTTCCTACTCCTCACAATCATTTATATTTTCTCAGACACAAATGGATGCAAGTCACTCACATCAAATAATGCATATACCTTCTTATCCCCCTATCAAAATCATACCTGAGATAACACTTTTGGAAGCTCCTGCTTCCTCTTGAGTGACCGTATACACCCTTCCTTGTGGTGGTGGCCTTTGTGGATTCCTTGGTGGATTTGGTTCAATAGCACTTTGTCGTACCTGTCGCACCGAGCTAACATTCGGCTGCAACCTCTTTTGTGTACAGTCTTTCTTAAAGTGACCTCTCCGCCCACAGCCAAAACATTTCAATCGATCATTACAGGGTCCTGGTCCATGTTGTCCACCACATCTCTGACAAATGTTACCCTGATAGGGTACTCTTCCTAGAATCGGGCCACTCCTGACCTTTCTAGAATTCCCAAAATTATTCCTCTTCTTAGATTCCCAGGTCTGACCTTGACTAGGATAGGGTCTCTTATCCCTTCGAACATCATTAAAGGTCATCTGTTTCTTAGATTCTGATTGCTCCCTCACTAACTCTTGCTCCACTAACTGTGCCCTCTCATAAATCTCATTATAATCCCTTATATTCAAAGGCACCAGTTGTTTTCTAATATCAGTCCTTAATCCTTTCAGAAATCTCTTAGCCTTTTCCTCTCGATCCTCAATCAACCTAGGAGCATATCTAGACAATTCGGAAAATTTTGCCTCATACTGGTCTACTGTCAGCTCCCTTTGTTCTAACTGAACAAATTCAGTGATCTTTCTATCCTTGGCACAATCAGAGAAATGCTTCCTATTGAAAGCCCTAACAAACTCTTCCCAGTTCACATCAGTACCTGGTGGAAAGATCGTATCTTTCGAGGCTCTCCACCAAAACTTTGCATTTCCCTCCAGCTGGTACTCTGCCAAAACTATTCTCTCAGCATCACTGCAGTCCAACAACCGGAAAATTCGTTCCATTCCATCGATCCATTGTTCCGCCTCCTCAGGACTTCCCATTCCACTAAACTTAAGTGGTTTCAGCTTTAGAAATTGTTCAACCAGTCCCTGAGGGTGACGTTCCACTCCGGGTTGTTGTTGCACTTGCCTTTCCATCAGATTTCCAATATTGGCCAATGCTTGCAGGATATCCTCCATTCGGGGTTCAGCCCTTGTAGCAGAGGCTTCAGCCCTTGATGGATGAGCACTTCCAGCTCGCACCATGACTTTCCTGCGATTTCCAAGCATTACCTCAGGAATAATCTGAGACTCACTGTCTCTATCCAAAGCGACTACTACTACTACATAAGTAACATATACACGTTACCGGTACCTAAAGGCAATTCAAAGCAAACTACTAGGGATCTACGAGTGAGTTATCATCACCCGTTATTCAATTATTCCGTTTTATTTCCTACGGTGTGCATCATTCTATCCTCATTTCCATCTGAGGCACCTTATCACTCCAAATAGACCATAGCTCTGATACCAAAACAGGCTGTGGCACCCCTCGACGGCCCCCGATCCGCTAGAGTCACCACAGTTCGCTTACCTTTCATTTTCCTTATTAACAAGTCACTCTGATACCATTTTTAGTTGCAGCGGGTCCATACAACTTGGGGGTTTACATTTTTTTCTTTTCAATAGGTCCCTTGCGCGATTTATATAACGGAAGCATATCCAACAATTCCCTTCCCTACATTCAAAAATCGATGCACACCTACTAAACATTTATAGGTAAAAGCCGTACACCTTTTATTTACTTAAATCAGATGGACATTGTTCATCGGTACATCAAAATGCCGTAGTCTTCTATATTCGGCTACACTCCAAAAGATGACCGATGTTTCCTCAAACAGTCATACACTTAAAGTCCATCGATCAGTGTCGGCGTCCAAAAGCTCCTTCCCTTGCTCTCCTCCTCTTCACGGTTATATCCAACCGTTCAAACCATCTACTAATCTGAAATGTTGGTCCCCAAAAGGAGTGAGTACAACCACTCAGCAGGTAAAGGAATCCAATAACCACTCAATGCATCATACAAGTCATACATGCATTGCAGGCATCACTTACCTTGAAGCCATGCGCATACTATCATGCATCATCACATCAATTTATAATACATACATATGTATCATCATCGTATCACACATGTCATCATCATCATGACATCATTACATTACACGTGTCATCATCATCATGGCATCATCACATTACACATGTCATATCATATATCATCATCATTATCATCACCATGCATATCATCATGCATATCATCATCATCATATGTCATCATCATAATCATCGCCATCATCATGCATATCATCATGCATATCATGCCATGGGTGATCATCATATCACATCACATATCATCACCATCATCATGCATATCATCATGCATATCATGCCATGGGTGATCACCATATCACATCACATATCATCACCATCATCATGCATATCATCATGCATATCATCATGCATATCATGTCATGGGTGATCATCATATCACATCACATATCATCACCATCATCATGCATATCATCATGCATATCATGCCAGGGGTGATCACCATATCACATCACATACCATCACCATCATCATGCATATCATCATGCATATCATGCCAGGGGTGATCACCATATCACATCACATACCATCACCATCATCATGCATATCATCATGCATATCATGCCATGGGTTAATTTTCATCTTTATCTTTAAATTTGATCACTACATCACCCTTCCTCGATTCATCAATTTCATCTCATATTTTACACTCGCATCTCATGCGAGAAAAACCTCCGGGCATGTATCCAAGATACAACCGGGCATCCAGCCCCCCACATTCCGGGCATCTCGCATCTCATCTAGCATCACGAGGAACCTCCGGGCATGTATCCAAGATACAACCGGACTTCCGGCCTTTACCCTTCTAGCCAGGCATCCCGCACCCCAATCCTGGTGTCGCGAGGAATCTCCGGGCATGTATCCAAGATACAACCAGACTTCCGGCCCCCCACATTCCGGGCATCCTGAAACTCCCAGGGAATCTCTGGAATTACGCCACCAGGCCACCAGACAACATCCTCCACCACAACCTCTTTCTCATCCACATTTATCCTTTTATCTCAATTTGACATGGCAATTGGCATGGCATCCAACGAATCACACTTGCATTTCAATTCACATGTCGTGCACATGTCGTAGCTTAATCACATAAGTATTTCAATTCACATGTCATGCACATGTCATAGCTTAATCACATAAGTATTTCAATTCACATGTCATGCACATGTCATAGCTTAATCACATAAGCATTTCGATTCAATGCATGTACCAAGAACTCATCACACAAGTGCCACACAAATGGAATTGAATCCATGGCCAAATAAAAAATCTATTTAATTTTATTATTATTTTATTATTTTATTATTTTATTATATTTATTTATTTCCATAAATAAATATTATATTTAATATTTATGATTTTCCAAAAATCATAATCAATCAATCATTAAACAAACAATTAGAATCAAATTTCACATAAAATCCATGGCTAATTTGCATTTTACATAATTTCCCAAATTTCCACAAAACACACACAACATTCGGATCATGGCCAGATTGCACAATTTTCGAATTAATTCAATTAAAATACTCATATGACCTCCGAAAATTCCCAAATTTTACAGGATGATAGCCAACACATTTTCGTGCCTTTTTTATTTAGAACTTTAGGCCAAATTCTTTTTAGATTAATTTCCATATCCCTACGAAGCTTCTGGAATCACCACCGTTTCGTTCAGAACACTCTTCTCCGTATTTCTTAGATTTCACCCATCAAATCTCTTTCGTTCCTTCTGAAATTTAAGTATGTTATGTAACAATGTGTCCTTTACAAGTTTTGTGAAGGAATCTAGGTCAAATACCCAGAGATTATGGTCACCATTTTAACCCATGAAGTCTCGGGTGTCTCGGTACATCTCACCAGAATCAACCATCTCCAAGATCTAACCGATTCACCAAGTTATACTTGTTCTTTTTGCCTCATATTCGAATATGTTGTAGCTTAAGGTGTTTCCTACAACTTTCAAGAAGACAATAAAGTGAGATCTCCAACAGAAATCAACATGCAACCAAGAAATCAACAAAAGGTCAGTAGGAAATTCGCAGATCTAAAGCCTCCGTGAAATAGAACTTTTGACCCCTCATATCACCATAGTTTTCCATGAAACTCGAGTATGTCATACCTCAAGATGTTAGCTTCAACTTTCATGAAGACACCGAAGCCAAAATCACACTCCAAATACACATGCAAGCTCGAATAAGATACTGTCTACCACCAACCGAACGGAAACAGCCACATAACATGCACACATTCAACCCTTACTTCGGTATTTCGCCCAAATCACCCCTAAAACCGAACATGCAACCATCAAAACAACATGCAAGAGAAGTTACGGACCCCCCACTTGCCTCCAAAATGAACGAACAGCAAGCACAAGGCGGCGTAGGACGGTCGGACAAGGCGGCGACGGCGAGACACGGCGGCGGCAACTCTCGGCTCCACCTCCTCTCTCTCGATCTCTCCCTTTCTCTCAAGCCCTCTCTCTCTCTCGCACACCTCTCTTGGACGGAAATGAAAAAGCAACCGGCCACTCTCTCTCCTAATCCCTCTTATACTCCCTCAATTGCAATGATTAATCCACCTCAACCATGGCCAATGCATGAGGACTTGTCTTGCCACTTGTCATTTCTATTTTTGAAATTTGATTTGGGTTAATGGGCTTGGGCTTAGGCCCAACCGGCCATTCCCCCTTGGGCTGGTCGAAAATCCTTCTTGGGCCCTAATGGGCCGACAAGCTTGGCCCACCAAGCTCTAGGCCAATGGGTCCAAGGCCCATTTCAAAAATAACCCTCTTTTTCTCTTTTTTTTTTTTTTTGAATTCCTTCTATAAATATTTTTAAATTCCAATTTTCATCTTGGCCAAAGTCTTTGGGCATTTTTGTTCATTGAAATTTAATTTATAAATCTTATGGCCAAGCATAGATTATTAATTTATCCTATAGTCCTAAATTCAAAATTCATAAATACAAGCACAATAACACCTAGCCTTAAGAAAACTAATGGCTAACACATAGACTATAGGTAATTTCATTACCTAATTATAGGCTTTAATTTCTCTAGAGGATGACTTGAATTTTGGGATGCCACAAAGCATGTCACCAAGTGTCTAACATGTCAGCAAGTGAAAGCTCAAAATTGCAAGCCAGGAGGACTTCTGCAACCTCTCGAGATCCCAGAGTGGAAATGGGAGTAAATCACGATGGATTCCGTGACCAGCCTACCGAGGAGTCAAAGAGGTAATGATTCCATTTAGGTAGTGGTCAACAGATTGATGAAGTCGGCTCACTTTATTGCAGTACGAAAGGACCTCAGTTTGGATAGACATGCAGAGCTGTACGTGTGCTAGGTAGTTCATCTGTATGGAGTATCGGTGACGATAACTTTAGATAGAGACCCAAGGTTTACAGTTGCATTTTGGAAAAGTTTGTAGGCTGCATTAGGAACCAAGCTGCAGTATAGTACGGCATATCATCCCCAGACGGATGGTCAGTCTGAGAGGACAATTCAAACCCTCGAGGACATGCTACGCGTTTGTGTGCTAGATTTCAAGGGAAATTAGGAAGAACAGCTTCATTTGGTGAAATTTGCTTACAACAACAATTATCAGCAGAGCATTCAGATGGCTCATTTCGAAGCGTAGTAAGGCAAAGCATGCAGAACACCAATATGTTGGGATGAAGTTGGGCAGAGAAAGATCACATGCCCAGAGTTGGTTCAGTAGTCAGTTGATGCAATTGCAGTTATTAGAGGTAGACTAAAGACTGCCCAGAGCAGATAGAAAAGTTACGCAGATAAGCGCTGGAGACCATTGGAATTCTAAGTTGGTGATCACGTTTTTCTGAAGGTGTCACCAACGAAGGGAACTTCGTGCTTTGCTAAGAAAGGAAAATTGAGTCTAAGGTACATAGGTACATTTGAAATTCTTGAGAGAATTGAGATCCTAGTGTAGCGTCTTGCATTGCCGCCAAGATTGGCGCAAGTGCACGACGTCTTTCACGTGTCGATGTTGAGGAAGTACGAGCCTGACCCGACCCACATGCTTAATTTTGAAGAATTGGACGTGGATAACAGAGTGTCATATGTTGAAAGCCTGGTTCAGGTTGTGGATCAAAAAGAGCAAGCTCTGCGTACAAAGACCATTCGATTGGTCAAAGTGGTCTAGCAACACCACGGCACTAAAGAAGCAACTTGGGAGACTGAAGAATCGATGAGACGTTTGTACCCTCACCTTTTTGTTTAAGTATTGTAATGGTTTAAATTTCGAGGATAAAATTTTTATAAGAGGGGAAGAGTTGTGACATCCTGAATTTTTCGGTTCTTTTTTCAATTAAAATTAATCTGGTCTTTTATCAACGTGCTTATAGTGCTATTCCTAAAGCTGATCACTCGTGAGATAACTAGACAATCTGAGAAAGCCATTAAGGAATTTTAACGCAATAGACTTGAGAATTCAACCAGGAATCGGGTACTCGACCGTGCTCATCTTTAGAAGCCATTACAACAAAGTTAAAAATCGATCAGTGATCAGAGATAGGTCGGTTCAACTGAAATGTGTGGTTAAATGTAGGTGATTCTACAAAATTGCAAAATTCTCATCGACCGGCACTAGACTGATTTTTCTATCTTTTTGGTACCCTATGTCCGCAATAGAAATCTCAAGATATTCATGACCACGGAGAGTAGCTAATATGTCAAATGGGTTTATTGTGGCTCGAAAAAAAATCGACCTTTGGTCATTTGCAATAAAAATTTCTAAAAGCTACCTAGTAACCTTGGTCAAACTAAAATCACGTTGAATTGAAATTAACCATGAATTTGAATCCGATTTCAGAAATTGAAAGTTTTGTCATATCACAAATCATTTTAAGAACATCGACTCGATCTCCGAAGATTTTCAGTAAATTGAAACTTTTTGGGAAAAAGTCGAGGTAGGGTCGTTTTTGTTTAGAAAATTCAAAGGCCCGTTTTTTACCGTGAAATTGGGATGCAAGTGGATCCCATTGGTGAGGAAAAATGCCAATTTGATCGATGATGTGTTGGTTGAATTTATAGAAGCTGATTGGTGTTGATTCAAGAAGCATTTGGTGTCCAATTGAAGAAAGATCAACCAAAATTCGTGTGCCCCCCCTTAGACCCAACTCTTAGACCAACTCAAGCTTCTAGAAGAGGGTATTTTGGTCTAGAATTGGACTGTGGAAGATAGCTGGGTTGGTGGGCCAAGCTAGGGGACCAAAGAAATGGAATAAAGACCAAATGGTCCCCCCTTGTTGCCGTCGGTCCCCTCTTCCCCTCCTTTAGCCAGTCGACGCTAGCTTCTCCTCCATTCCAGCCGAGAAAACACTCCAGCAGCCCAGAAGAAGAACCAACTACCTCCCTTCGCCATCACAGCCACTCACCAGAGCTCGAACAGCCACCGCGACGCCGTCGCTCACCCACACACGCCCTCCACCTCTGCTCCATCCAGTCGCGTCGTCTCTACCTATCCTCATGTCCAGGAGGTCCTTCGACCAGCTCAGGCCATCGTTTAGCCACCTCCAACCGCCATGCAGCCCCTCCTCAGCCCGCTTGCCCCCGCTACACCGTTGTCGTCCACCCTCGCCACTTCGAGCCACCCGATCTAGCTCCTTTCGGCCCAGTTCAGTGACTGAAGTTGTGGGTCTCGCAACCGATATTTAGGTTCATTTTGGTGCTTTCCCGACCTCGTTTGGCAAGCTTGCTTTGGAGTACCTGAAGCCTCGTCGTGCCCCATCGTTTTGATCCGAGCGGATCATTAATCAAGTGAGTTTAACTCACTAATCATCGCTTAGTAAGTTATTAACGTTTAAGGATTGATTATTTTAGACTAAAGTAGAATTAAGTGGATAGTTAGATTGGATTAGTGAATTGATGATTTTATCGGGAATGATAAAAATGATGATTTTGTGAAATGGTTGAGATAGTATACTATATCATCCTACAAGCTCTAATATGTCAACTTAGTGGGAGCAGTATACTAGTGTACTAAATCAACCTACGGGCTCTGATATGCTAGCTTAACGCGAGCAGTACACATTATCGGCTTAGAGTGAGCATCAGGGGTATACTATATCAGCCTGAGGGCCTCGATATATCAACTTAGCGAGAGCAGTATACCTTAACCTTATCAGCTTAGTGTGAGCTATACTATCTATATATCAGCTTAGAATGAGCAATCCTGAATTATGATCGGACTTTATAGATAGTATTGGATGAGATGATCGGAGAAGGGTCTTAATGACATGGAGCCGATTGAGTTGATTGATCGATATTTCAATCCGATGTGATGAATTGATTGGTTGATGTGATTCGATGAATCATAAATTGTATTGACTTGCAGAAAGGAACTAAGGCCGAGGTAAGTCCTCTAACTTGTGATTGTGCCTAGGCAGCCCTCATGGCATATTTTCTTCCTAGTCAGGTCTTAGGGGGTTAAACTAGTTGAGACGTCATCTCACCCTATTGTGAGATAACATTTCAGGTCCATAAATAGCAGCTCCTCCCGAACATTTTGGGCAACCCAAGAAGATGACTGAGTAGAGGCACTGCATTCCAATTCATGGGCACCCTAACAGGTTAGAGTACTAGCTGGTGCAGTCCATAATCTGGATTGATGTGGGCTTACCCAAAAAGGTACCCCATCAGTACAAATCATGGTATCGCTAGGATCGTAATGAATTGAGAGAGGGCCCCATACCGGAATCAGAGATACCTCTGTATGTGCTGGAGGTTGCGTTTGAAAAGGGTACTGCAGACCCTAAAGGAGGATCAATGGTGGACCCGGTGGACCCGGTGGACCCTAAGCTTGAAAATCTAGAATCTCCTGTGTATTCTGCTGTAGGCTCCAGCTGGAGTGTGGAAGGACATGATGGGGAGGACAAAGACCCGTAGTTGATTAGGAACTCCACCCCTGTTTGCAGACCCTGTTTTCTGAACTAGTTTTGTGTAGAACCTAACTTTTATAGTTCAGCTTGTAATATATACAATATGGTTTGCTTGTATATATAAGTGTGTGGTTGGGTTTTTAGTTTGAAATATATGACCCTACTTTCCTATCCCATTGTATTATTGTTTGGGGATTATATAATTGCTTCCGCATGTGCATTTAAAATGAATGGGTTGGCGATGCATCCAGAGACGTCGCTATTCGATCAACCAGTGAGGGATGGGTGCGCGCTCGAAGGATCGGGGTGTGACATGTAGTGGTTTAAATTTCCAGAACGGAATTTTTGTAAGAGGGAAAGAGTTGTGACATCTTGAAATTTGGTCCCTGTTTTGAATATATGAAAAGGTTATTTCATTGACGTGGTTATTATCATTTACTCTGAACTAGTCACTCACGAGTTAACTAATCTATTAAGTGAGGTCATAAATGGTCATAAACGTGACAGACTAGAGAATTCGATCAAAAAGTGACCGCTCGACCATAATAATCGACAAGGGTCATTACTATGCTATTATAAATCAATTAGCAAACGGATATAAGCCGATTCAATGGAAGTACGTAGTCGAATTCTGGGTGGTTCCGCATGATTACGATATTCGCATCAAGCGGCAATAAACCGATTTTCTAATTATATTATATTTAGGATATGTAATTGAACCCTCGTGATTACATGACAACCGAGGGTCGTCTATGATTCGAAAATGTGTAAACGTGGGTTAAAAATGATCGACCATGGATCAACCGTGCAAAAACCCCTAAAAGCTACCTGATATATTAGGTCATACTAAAGTCACGATCGATCGATTTTAACCACAAAATTTAATTCAATTTCGGGAATCAAACTTTCAAGCACGTCACGATTCAATTATTGGATGTCGTCTCATTTTTCGTCAAATTTTCGACGAATCCGAAATTTTTCGGAAAATGGAATTTCTGACAAAAAGGAAAGGGAAATGAAATTCCGATGAAGAGGCCAAAGTGGATTTTGCTACCCCAAAAAGCCTTATTTTTGAGAAATTAGAGTAAAGAAAATATTTGGGAGACTATAGATAAGCTTAGAAGACTTTTGTGGCAAGTACATAAAGTGTGATGATGAGTTTTTGAGATATTTTCCTAAGAAACCTTTTTGTTGCTTCATTTTCTTCTCTCTCCCTCTTTTCTCTCCCTCGCCCATGCTACTTCTTCTCCTTCTTCTGCAGACAGCCGGCCATCTTCTTCTTCTACCTTTATTTCCTTTCTTCCCTCACGCCTTCATCCCCTCCCCTCCCCTCCATTCTCTTTTCTTTCTCTACCATCAACCCCTCCCCCCCCCCCCCCTCTTTTCTTTCTCTACCATCAACCCCCCCCCCCCCCCCATACCCATCATCATCTTCATCTCACCTCACCACCACGTCTAGCACCCTACCACTACGTCCAGCACCCATCACCCCATCATCCCACCAGCACCTTCATCATCCATCATCACCTTCACCTCACGCCATCACACCAACGTCTCCACCACCAGCAACTCCAACCACCGCCAACGCTCCACACCACCGCCAACTCCACCCGTCACTCCATTCTCACACCGCCACCACCTGCCATGCCAAGCTACCCTAGGTGGCTGAGAGCTTGAGGGACCGCCACCGACACCGTTGAGCCTCTGTTCAAGCCACGGGTGTCACATTCTCAACGCTGTCGTGTCGCCATCGCCACGAGCACGCCATCGTTGAAAACCCTTGAGTTAATTTCTAAATCATGGATTAGGACATTAATTGCATTTAGGAGGTTGTTAGTTGAGTGCTAATGGTGATTAGTCTTAGTTAATCCTAGTTTATTCTTAATTATGATTAAGGATAGATTAGATTAAATTTAATTACGATTAGTGTAAATAATTTTGATTAGTCTAATTAAGTATGTTTTAATTTTGATTAGTCTAATTAAGTATGTTTAGATTAGTTAATTGAGTTTAGCCTTATTAATTGTAGATTATTTACATTAATCACAATTAGCATAATTAGTGACGGATTAGTCGTTAGGTATGATTTTATGTTCGTTTTCTTGGATGAGATTATGCGTGATTTTGATTGTTTGCACGTACGATATTATGTGATTGATTGCTCTATGGCAAATATTGATTGTTATTACCAAAGGCAGTTTTATAGGCAATTAAATAGAAAGATGTGAGGTGTCGGGTTTGGATGCCAAATTTTACGTGCTAGATGAAACAATGGAGTTTTAAAATAGAAGTGTGCTAAGTTTGACAGGTTGATTTCGAATACGTGACCATGTATGATTATTTTACTGGGATTTTTAAATAAGAAAAATTGGCCAAGTTTATTATTTGAAAACAAAGTATAGTGTTCTTGATTAAATATGTGCTTGAGTGGTCATTTAATTGAACCCGTCACCCAATGGGAGTTTGGGGATGATGCCTAGTTTCATCGGATGTCCAGCGGGGGTTCGGATGCCAGGTCACGGTTGAGGTCGGACCGAAACTCCTTTATGGAATGCCATTTAGGTGAGAGTCCTAAACAATGCCATGCCCGATGGGGTGGGGTGATGCCCGATCATGTCGGAAGACCGCCAACACTTGTGTTGGCCGTGGCCCGAGGGGTTGTAAAAATTGGAAAACATGTGGGACAATGCGCACGAAATTTTAGTATGTGTTTTGATTGTTATTTATGCCCATTACACTATTATTACTATGTGAGACGTGCTAATATGCAGGGGGTGCTGAGGCGAGGTGAGTTTATGTGTGGTGCGTGCTTAGGCCGCCTTCGAGGCGAATTCGTGTCTCAATTGAGGCTTAGGGATTTAGCTTGTTGAGATTTATCTCACCCCGCCGTTGTCAAATATTTTTAGGTTCGTAGTATGGAGTGCCGCCCTGTGCGTTTCAGGGTCCCTTGTGACATGGAGGTAGAGATCACTCTACATCCTATCCCTGGGACCGACCGATTTCGCAAGTTGATGGTTACGACGGTGTGGGTAGATGAGGGCTTTGTACATGTGGTGCCCCACAATTTCAAGGCATGCTTCATTAGGAAGGCGAACAACAATTGGATTGGTCCACTTCACGGTTTTGATGGACCGCCCGTTAGAAATGTGGGAGGGCAAGATTTTGACCCTATGGATATCGACATCCCTAACGATGTTGTTGTGAACCCAAATTCCGAGCCAGAAGGTCCCGGGGAGCCGTTCCCACCTAACGCCATGCACGACTTTGCGCCTAGATATTAGGGTGGGTGTTTGGAGCTTGTATAGCTAGAAGTTAACCCTGACCTTTTGACCCTTTTTGTTTTTAGGTCGCATAGGAGTTTCGTTTTGTGGTAGGCTTATATAATTAAACTCCTTGGGTTAACTTGCCGTTAAATAAATCGTTATTGTGTTTCACTATCCCTATTGTTGTTGATTGACTGGGTGTTTAATTTAGTTGCTTCCGCATGCGTACTGTTGGGATTGTCGGATTTCCAAAAATCAGATTCGACACTAAATCGAACCCCTAAACTTGTGTGGAAGATGAGCCCGGGAAAAACACATGTATCATCAATCCTAAAGCACACCACGGAATCGAGCGTACCTTGTTAGCCACAGATTAATCACCGACGCCAATATGAGGAAGAGAAAACCGATCCCGTTCGATCCGATGACGTCAATTGGCCTTGAAGGGAATATGGCATCGCCTTTTTGCATTTGTTTTCTTTTGGAGGTGTTTCAAGGGAGAGAGAGGGGAGGAAACGTACGTAATATGCCAAAAGGTGCGTTCCTCCCTCTTTATCTCCCCTTATATACATCCCCTCCAAAAAGAAACGTGCCCCTTCATCATATCCCTCCATCCATGGGCCCTAATCTTGTGGGCCGGGCTCTTAGGCCCAACATGGGCGGACGGGCCAACTTAGGCCCATCACATTAATAAAACCATCACGTACATTCGAAGAATAAAGAGATTGGGTCAGCGACGCATCCAGGGATGTCGCATTTTTAATCGACCGTTGAGGGATGTTTGCATACTCAGGGTTCGGGGCGTGACACTATAAGATGAGGAGAGAGAAAGAGAGAGAAATTTGTGATAAAGTAGAAGGTATTTCATGTGATAATTGTATCACACGATAGTGATACATGGTGTGATAAGCCAATGAAAGTGTATTTTCAATATGTAAGTGCCAATTAGGATGACATGCGTAGTGCACGAGCCATGTGGATTAATCAATTACATCACGTCAATCATGTGACTAACACATAAGATGCATATTTGTAGTAGAGCGGTAGTTAAATCTTTTAGTTATGGATTTTTCTGAAGACAAATATTGCTGCAAATGTCAAAAAAATGGGAAACAAATTTGATACATATATAAAGTTAGTGGAGATTTTGGAAATTTTCTCTTATATGATTATAATAAAGGAAAACTCAAAATTCATCTTCATGCTCTATCCCGATTTCACTTTATATCCTCTAATTTTGAAGCTAGGAATCTGATTATGTGTTGAATTAAATCTAGACCCATAAAAAAGATGGATTTAATGTAAATCTAAGAGAAAAACTCATGATCAGCACAAGCAGAACAAGTAGGGGAGAAGAGGGATTCTATGGATTATGATAAAGATGAAAATTCAATGAACTTTATTATGTGGCCAATCTTGGCAATGTCGACGTATGTTCAAAGTAACCGATAGCTTTCATATCAACTTCAACTCTCTTGAACCCTTGAGATATTAGTGTTAACATTACATATATTGTATATTTGTGGGTTCACATTCATGTACAATGACTAGCATCGGATCACTCTTTTTAATTTAAAGAAACAAAAGTAAAATTATAAAACAATAACATTACCACATATACTATATGATAAATATGAGTTAGTTAGAATTAATAAACACGTTGAAGAGTTTGATGTATACTAAATTTGCTTAATATAATCGGACATCTAAATTTTCTAAAATACCTGAGAAAAACCGTGCAGATCCCATTCTAAATCCCACAGTCAAACACAAATTTCTGTACAATTATTACATTATTATTGATTTTCTCCGTGGCATCGCTTACAAACCGTACAAGACAGTGGAAGACTTTTGTCTTGATTTGCATAACTAGAATCTTTCTTTTGCACTTTTCTTTCGAGAGGGTTTTGTCGGCTTTGCTTTTTTGCAGCTAAAGCAAGATGGGGGAAGACTTTTTGACTTGCTTTTCTCTCAGTCGTTGAGTAGTCCACAGTGATGGTGACACCCTCATTTCATGCCTTTCCTTCACGTTCTCCTTTTTCGGGCCCCGCTGGTTGTGTAACTTGGTTTGACCTGGAAGCAGGTATTCGGATCGGACGGCTGAGGATGATTCCATCTGGAACAGGAGGGATTAGAGCGGGCCATCGAGCGATTAAGGGCCGGATCGAGGCATGCTTAGATGCTACCACGTCTAACAATAAGGCGGGCCCACTTCTGAAACAATTGTTTTTTCTTTTTTTTTTTGGGTGGTGTGCAATGCAATCTGAACCCCCATCACTCTTAACTTTTTGCAATTTATTACCACTCATTCATAACAATGGCACTTTCGTAAGTAATAGTATAGCTAAACGAGTCTCTCTTTTGCACTGCTCCTTCTGTCTCTGCGCAGAGCGCTCGTTCTTGAATTCTCACGTCTCCCTTAACCAATTTACCCATCTAGGATGCATTGTTAGCTACTACAAAATCGACTTTCCAGTGGCAAAGAGTGACCATCTTCAAAGAGCTGGAAGCAGTCGATGCAAACGTCAGGAAGTTGTCTCCTCTATCTGGCCTTGGGAGGGCACAGTTGAAGAGGAATCTTTCCGTAACTCTGTTTCCAATTTACGCAAGAGTGCTGATTATCTTACATAGGAACTGGATCTTCTTGCAAAAGGATGTGGATGGCTTCTTCCAGATTGTTTTAAAACAGTTTGTGTCGGTCGACACCTAAATTTTTTGCTGAAAGGCTTCACAATCATTCAATAAGACAATTGGAGATTGCATTTAATAGAATTTGACCCTTAAATAAAAATATTGATCATGCAATAGTCTTGTATTAGATTTTGGGCGTAAGACATTCACGTTGAACAAAACATGGATCCAACTATGAGTTTCTTTGGGATTGGCCCCATAGATGCCCTAGTGAGCGAAATGAGTCCTCGACTCACTTGAGGTTCCAAAACCGAGCCCGCACAGCCTGGCCCTAAGCTAGTCAAACTTGGGTGAATGGAGGGAAAGGAAGCGCGGCCATTCAAGGACAATAAGGGAATTCCAAATCAGCCAACACCCATTTTCAAAGCCAATTCTAGTTTGGACACATAAGACGGAAGGTCTTCTTCAGTTGCACGAGCCGAAATTGGAAGAGAAGGCAAAGGAGAATTGAAGGAGGAAAGAGGCGTGCAGTTTTCATCTTGACGAAGGGAGCAATCTCAGCATTCAAGGACCGGAATTCACGGACAAAAGAAAAATAAAAAATCCGGGCATCAAAAAGCAGACGACTTTCGGCCAAGCGGGGCCAAGAAAGAGAAACACAGGGAGGGAAATGGCCCGCAAAAGAGGGAAAACTTTAATAAAAAGAAGAGAAAAACAGGGAAGTTGTCGGTAAAAGAAGAGAGAGAAAAAGAGGCAGATTCTCATGGGTAGGTGCGAAGAAAAAATGAAGAGAGACGCGTGAGGAAGTGACAGAGAACAAATGATGCCATTTCTCATTGCACTTTAGTTTTTAAGAATTTTACTCATCATTAGTTAAATTTCTCTGTCATTTCATTTCAAAGCACAGCGCACCTGCAGCTGCAAAAGTCAAAAGCGACATGTTTAGCACTATTTTTGAAGTTGACCAACTTTTGTTCAACTTAGGAACAAAGTGTGAAAAATCAATTTCTACATTTGCCATCATCTAAAGTAAAACTATTGTCAAGGGAATTTTTCATGATAAAAATATACAATTTTCCCCTATTTTGAGTAAAGGGCAGATAAGAGTGATCAACTCTAGAGACCTTCTGTATATCCGATCATAAAAGGGTCCTCCACCCCTATAGAATACATGGATTGAACCGTAATTGTTTCAGACTACTTGTGTCTTGAAGATTGAGACTAGTGAGATTTTTAATTTAGCTTGACCAAGAGAGAAATGTTATGATGGAGAAGAGAAACAAATTTTGAGTAATAATTGCATCATGCAATAGTAAAATGTGGTATGATAAACTAATCAATATTGAGCATTTTCAACATTCAAGCGCCAATTAAAAGGACATGCATGCAATCCGATTACTTCGCAGATGATTGACACATAAAAGTACATTTCCATAATAAAAGGGGTAGTTTAATCTTTTAGTTGAGGATTTTTTTTTCTAAAGATGAACATTCTACAAATATTAAACGCTGAGAAGCGTATATAATATAGATGGGAGTACTTTTGAAATTTTCTTTAATATTACTAAAATAAAGAAGAACTCAAAAACTATCTTTCTCCTCTATCTTTGTTTCACTTTATATCCTCTATTTCTAAGGCCATGAATCTATGAATATGTATTGTCACTTTCATTTGTTGTTAGGTTTCAGATTTAAATTTGTCATTAAGTGAATGGGACCCAATAATTCCTAGGATGCCAACCCATTGATTGATTCATGGAAACTTTTTAGGAAACTTCTCGGATACTTCGCGGATGACTCAAGGTGTTGACTATATTGACTCAAGGGATATTCGAAGTCCAATACCTATTCTCCACGCCAGAGACCAAAAGAGCTTATCATATTGACAGCCTTTGCTCAGATCCAAGCACACCCAAAGCAAACTTCCCTGAGAGAAAGAAAGGATTCGATACCTGTGGCGTTTAGAGAACTTACAATGGAGAAAGGGACCAGTTCACAAGCATCATACGGATTTTCGTATGAGGTTTTTCTAAGTTTTCGAGGAACAGACACTCGTTATACATTCACCGACTGTCTTTACCATGGGATGGTTGATGCCGGAATGCTCGTCTTCAGGGATAGTGAGTCCCTCCATGTCGGTGAAGAAATTGGTAAACTTCTACAAGCAATTGAGAATTCCAAGATTTACATTCCTATATTTTATGAGAATTATGCTTCAAGTGGGTGGTGCCTCCGAGAGCTTGCATGTATGGTCGAGTGCACCTCAAAATCGAATGGGAACAAAGAGATTCTGCCCATCTTCTTGGATGTGGAGCCTTCTGATGTCAAGCTGAAAACAAACCTATACAAACAAACTCTTTCAAAGCACCCAAAGGCGCGTGATGAAGCAGAGTCATGGGAAAGGGCTCTCATTGAGGTGGGCAAGATAAAGGGATGGAACTGGAAGAAAGACGAAAGGTAAATGTCTAAAATTTTTCAAACTGGCATCTATCGATTTCCTTTTCCTCCATACCTAGTTTAATTGCAGTATTGTTGGTGAAAAAATAGTTTGGTCAATTAGTAGTATCTCATTCTTTTCATTTTTCTCACATTTTCTAAATTTATTTTCTTCTTCATGATAATTAAGGATCAAACAGATTTTTTTTTTTTTCAAAAATTGAGATATATATATATATTAATCACGTAAAAATCATGTGCCTTGCACATGTTGATGACAAAACTAATACATAGTTAATGGTCGAATAACAAAGTAAAAGTGCAGGAAATATTGCGAAAAAAAATTGAATGTTCAGGAGTAAATGTGTACTAACCCAAAATTTAAGATGATTTTGTGTATTTCCTCTTATTTCTTTCGTCCTCATTTATATGGCAGTGCATTATTTTTATTTTATTTTATTACTTTCGATTTCATAAGCATTTAAGAAAAATATAGAAGTATAAAACTATATGGTCATTGGCGCAAGTCCAAGGGGCCAGCTTATATTTATGGAATCACGGCAATCGCTCCTAGCAGCTCCACCAAGCCGCTGGCCAGCCACAGTAGCAGCTCTCCCTCAGCCGTCGCCACTTCTTCCTTGCCAGCCAGACAACAAGTCGCTAGAAGCCGCCGTCGAGCCATCCGGCCCCCAACCTTTCTTTCTCTCACTCACTGAAAAGTCGGATATGGGCTCGGGAGGTCAGGTCTGACGTCACCGAGCTCATATCTGGCGTCACCAACCTTGGGCGACCTCAAATCTGGCGCCGCTGAAGGCGCATAAAGCATCCTCGGCGGTTGCAAGGCCACATGACCCATGTGACTTTAAAGATTGAGGCAAGGTCGAGATGGGCGGGTTGGTGGGGCGCAATGAGCGACGGCATTGGAACGTGACAATGATGGCCGGGGGACGTGAGCGACGTCAACAGAGGTGTGGCGGTGGCAGCGGCAAATAGTGAGGGTGACTAAAATTGGGGGAGCGGAGATAGATTGGGAAAAAAACAGATTGTTTTACCGTCTAGATTGTTTTGCATAATTGCTGCAAGTTGTAAGGGCAATTAAGTCACTTATGGAGTAGTTTTGCAATATAAAATATATTCTTGACATGGTTGTTACGTTGTTGCAGCCAAGCAGATCTGATAGAATCTATAAAAGAAACTGTGTTGCATAAGTTGAATGTTGGAAATAAAAAGATTGTGACTGAACATCTAGTTGGAGTTGATGATCGTGTCGAAGCTATAATCAAGATGTTGGATGTGGGATCTAAAAGCGTACAATTCCTTGGAATCCAAGGAATGGGCGGTATTAAGCAAAACAACACTTGCCAAGGTCATCTTCAACCGACTGTCTTCTCACTTCAAAGAATACTATTTCCTTTCGGATGTCCGAGAGTCGTCACTACGCCATGGTGTGGTATATTTGCAAAAACTATTGCTATCCAAGTTCCTTGATTCTTATTCTATCCTTGACCGAATTCATGATGTGGATGAGGGGATTGACATGATTAAGAGAGTTCTTGGCAAAAGAAAAGTTCTCATTGTTCTAGATGATGTGGATGAGAAAAAGCAACTCAAATGTCTAGCAGGAAAAGGCGATTGGTTTGGTTTTGGTAGTAGGATTATCATAACTACTAGGGACCAAAGTGTACTAAGGATTGAGGGAGAAGAAATAAGTGAGGGCATCGTAGAAAAGTCTACAAAAGTTTCATCTTATGAAGTCTGTAAGATGGATTATGATGATGCTCTTAAGCTTTTTAGTAAACACGCCTTTAGAAGAGACTCTCCTCCTGATCATTATGCCACCCTTTCAAATGAAGTTGTCTCCACTTTGGGAATGCTTCCTTTAGCCTTGGAGGTTACAGGTTCATCCCTTAACAATGAACCCAAAGAATTCTGGGAAGCCACATTGAAGAAGCTAAAAGATGCTCCTCCCCATGAAGTCCAAGGTAAATTGATGATATCTTATGATAAGTTAGATTATACAGAAAAGCAAGTATTTTTGGATATAGCTTGCTTTTTTGTTAATAAGGATAAAACATACCCTATCTACATGTGGGATGCTTGTGGATACTACCCACACGTTTCCATTAAGGTCCTCTTTCTCATGTCCTTGATCAAAATTAAAGATGACAATACGTTTTCGATGCATGACCAAGTGCGAGACCTCGGAAGGGAAATTGTACGTCAAGAGAGCAGATATCCTTGCAAGCATAGTAGAGTGTGGAATCATAAGGATGCCCTGAGCATTCTGAAGCAAAACGAGGTATAGAAAGGGTATAGCAATTTAATTTAATGTGAATTGTTGTAGATTATTCTTGCAAAAGAAAATTTTAATTGCTATTAGCGCTTGCAATTGTTTGATTTTGACCATCACACGTGGACTTCTTGGTGTTTCCATTCTCAGGGGAGTAAGAAAATAGAAGCATTGTCAGTTGGATTTCAAGGATTATTTGATGAAGACATTATTCTAAAGCATGATGAGTTTGCTAATTTACGGAAGCTGCGGTTCTTTCAAGGGGAACAAGTGTCCCTTGTCGAAGATTTCAATAATCTTCTCTCCAATTTAAAATGGCTTTCTTGCCATCATTGCCCTTCCACCTTTGAGCCAAAAAACTTTCAGCCAACTAACTTAGTCGTTCTTGACCTTTCATGGAGCAAAATTTCAGGAAAAAGCATTGATTGGATCAGAGTACAATACCAGTCCCACTTCTTATATTCGTAAATCGTTTCTTTTCCATTTTTTTGTAGGTTGTTTCTCAATAAATATTTTATCAAATTGTTTTGCAGGAAGCAAGGAAACTAAAAGTCCTAGATCTCAGCGAGTGCTTTAACTTGAGGAGAACACCTGATTTATCTACGTTGGTGTCTTTGGAGATTTTGAGATTACGTGGTTGTGAGAACATAAAGAAACTTCCAGACTCAATTGGGAAATTGCAATCATTAATTGAGTTGGATTTGGTAGGAACGGGTATTGATCACCTACCTAATTCATTCAGCAATCTAAAGCAACTGACAAGACTTAGGATGGACGACATTGAGGGAGGGACAACAAAATTACCGAGTGAGATCTGGCTTATACAGTTAGTCGTTGATCCTCTTCGGCTCCTCGAACGAAATGTGCGCCTGTCCTGTTTGAAAATGCCAGACTTGCCATGGACCCAAATATCCAGACTACCCACCGTGGCGAGTCTCGTCTCTAATATCCATGAACTTGAGATAGCCGCACAGGATAGCAAACAGTTGAGGGATCCAACGTGGACCCCTCTTCGTGAGCTGGAGAATGTCGTTTTTCTTCCCACTAAACTCCGTACCCTATCACAGCTGGAAGAAGTAATATTGGCCTCCCCAAACATGCAGTTCCTCCACCAGCTCCCGTCTAGTTCAAGAGAGTTAGTATTTCGAGAACTGGCGACCACACATTTCCGACATATCTTGAGTTGGTCAGCTTCGGATTTCTATGGTTGTTGGATGCCGATATTCCTTGGTATATGTGATTCGGAGACGGAGAAACTCCATATGCAGGATTGCACGTTTTCAAGACGGCTCGCACTGTTTGAGTTGAAAATGAGAAGATTCATATCTTTAAGGTCAGCTTCGGCATGAGTTCCCCACTAAAGTGCTTGAGCTGTCGCATATGAAGAATCCGCAAGAGATGGATTTGTCAAATGCGAGCTGTTAGTCGAGATTCGCGGCCTTGAAGAATTGGGATCCCTTTTCTCCATCATGGTCGCATATTGCAGGTCGATCGAAAGGATGCCAGACCTATCGAAATCAAGGAAGCTAAGGGAGCTCCGAGTAGGAAAGTGTCCAAAGCTAAGAAGCATGGAAAGGTTAGAACACTTGGAATCTCTAAAGCGTTTGTGGATTCATGATTGCAAATCGTTGGAGAGTTTGGCTGACATTTCAAGTTTGGATTTTGAATGTTCCCTAATTGTCCGTTGCAAATGGTTGCCCCACCGTCATAGTTATTTCAAATGTGGCAGGGGTTGCTATTGTGAGATGCTTTTCGAGGGTTACGGAATCCGACCTGATGGAAGCCCAGCAAGTATTACGATGACACCCGAATGTTGCGCCGAAAAGGAAGTCGGAACTTGACTTGGTTGTTGTGCTTGGTGTAGCCATTTTGTTTGTTTTGTTGTTGTTTTGTTATTTGTTTCTTGAAGAAGGTTTTCTCCCGGACAAATATTGGTAATAAAGCTAAGGAAGTGAACAAGGCACGCTCATATGATGCCAAAACTTTGTCCATTTTTTATTAGCTTTGGAAGAAGGTACTTATTTTAATGATTGCTGTCCATGATTTCTTTTCTATTCCTCCTTTTTTTTTTTGTATATGATTTTCCATTTATGACCTATCTTATTGAGCATAATGATAGATTCTTGTTGATTATAATGAGTCATTCTATCGACATGTTTTGCATTACGATGGAAAAGTTTGAATATGCGCCACATGTTGTATCAGAACTCATTTTATGAATAATCCCGCTGCATTACGAACCACAATATAGATCAGTATAAATACAAGAAGTTGTTCAGTATATCATAATAAGATTTTTAAACAAAGTCGGTTTTCAGACGGGGGGTTTTTTTGTCATCGCTCCCTCAATTTTCTTGATTTCTTTTACTTTCTTTTTATTCAAAAGTGAGTTTGCTTCCCTAGAAAAGAAAGGCAAGAGTTCAAGTTTCCACTATGATAGGACCAGAGATTTAAGAAACAAAAGTACTGAAGATGATATATATAATCAAATGAAAGTGCTTATCACTTGTAAGGAAGATCAACTTCGTCTAATTCACCTCTTTTTATAATCACCAATCGATGAAGATGATATGCTTGTGACACAGCCCATGGACGAACCATGATTCAAGACCGTCCCTGATGGGGCCGTGTCATGCACAAGGGGTTGCCCACGAGCAGCCAACGAGCAGCCCACAAATGATCCACGATTAGCACACGACCAGCCCATTTGCAATCTAGACAAAAGCCCATGCACGACCCGTGATCAATGCTCGGTCGGCCCATGTGCAACCCGTGGCTGCTCACCTAATGGTGTCAGGTGGCCTGCCCTTACTTCTGACGCACGCGTCATGGGCTTTCCCAAGGCCTAGAGTCATTGAGTGGCCTAAATGTACAGACTTGTAATGATGGCACACATTTAAACACAGCCATTAGATCAGAGAGAAGATCAACGGATGAGATGAGACTTGAACTTGTATAAATAGGGGACCCTCCCCCTCATTGTATTCAGCTCGTTCACAAACAAATACACTCGCTAGAGGTGAGCATGGTTCGGGTTGAGCCGGTCCACCCCTTAACCCTAGGACCAACTCGCACAGTGCTGGTCCTCAATTTTTGGAACTAAGGACCGACCATATTGAGCTTTGGACCGAGGACCGGACCGACCCAATGGGTTCGGTCCGGTTCCAGGGTCAACTCGGGACCAACTGATAATTTTTTATTTCATTTTTTGTACTCTTTAAAAAAGCGATTGAGTACCGGACTAACCTAATGGGTTTAGTCCGGTTTCAAGGTCAACCTAGGACTAACTAGTTATTTTTTATTTCATTTTTTGTACTCCTTAAAAGGGCAATCAAAGACCATACTGATCCAATGGGTTCGATGATGAGCAAGGTCAGCTAAGAAAGACAAGCGGTGATGGTCAAGTGGGGTGAGCATCAAACAGAATAAGTATCGAATGTCGAGCGGGGAACAACAAGCCAAGCGAGCATCGAGTGGCAAGTGGCACGAGTGACCCAAAGCGAGTGAGGTAAGTGTCGAGTGGCAAGCGAAGAAGTTGTTTTTTTCGATTTTAGCAAATTGAAGACTAAGAGGACAAATAAGATAGAAGAGAACGAATATTAGAGGAGGATGCCATAAGATGCCTTTTTCGATGCCATGAGGACTCCTCACAAAAATATTTTCCTCATTCGTAAATTATGACTATTGACACCATAAAAGATATTAAAAACCTAAGTTATTAAAGAATAATCTAAAATTACTTGAACTTTTCACTAAAGAGCTGTTTAATGTTGTTGACGCCATTTATTTTAAATTTTTCTCTATATAAAAAATTATATATATGTAGTTAGGGTTAGTCCGAGTTGGATCGACCCGGAACTCTTAAGACCAAGGACCGATCCACACAATGCTGGTCCAGGGATTCTAGGACCAAGGACTGACCCGGTCTTCCTGAGAACCGGACCAGGACCTGTAGGGTTAGGCCGGTCCAAGGTGTCACGCCTCGATCCTCGAGCGTGTGCCCATCCCTCAATGGTCGATATGAATGTGACATTCCCAGGTCTCGTCGCCAACCCAATTTGTTTTAATGCACATGCGAAAGCGAAACATTAAACCCCCTGTAACAAACAGCGTGGGATAGGAAAGCAGGACACATTTCACAAAAGCCAACTTTTATAAATAACGGGGTTTAGTTATAAAATGAGTCTAGTCAAAATTCTACAAAAGGGCAACTTTCAAAAGGAAGCTGTCCTACGACCTACTCGTCAGACACAAACGCCGATCCTCCATACTCCACCTCCACAGACTCGAGGCTTCGATCCTCCACCTGAGGACCTGAAAATTGAGCCCATGATGGGGTGAGACAATGTCTCAGCAAGTTCACCCCCTAAACCCCTATTAGGAAGAAAATACATCTCAGGGCACTCTAGCCACACAACCACACAATTAGAATAGAGGGCTTACCTCGCTTTAGTTCCTTCCTACACGTCAGCACAATTCATATCACAAATGCATATAATTAATGCACATAACAATTGAAATGTCTCCACAACTCAATCAATCACAAGGGTCCTGATTATAAGGCCAAACCGTTATGACATGTCCCATACCATGCCATACAGTTTTGTCTTATAATTAGGCTCATCAAATTCAATCAACCATGCGTTCTAATTGTTAATATTGCCCCTCAAGGGTACGACCTACTCATAAGTTCGGTGTCTATTGGCGTAGCCAAGCATCGTCTCACCACCATTGAGCACAGTGACGTCTCTCAATAGACGGCTTTCCCGAATGAGCATAGGTCCAGAATCTACTGCGACTCGAGTCCCACCAAGTGGGTATCTCATATAGGGTAACGTCTGGCTTAAAAGCTCGAGACGGATTCTCATTAACCAACACACAACCAATCAATCTTGGCCTAGGATACCATGCATTATACTCAAATGCCTCAATTAAAATAGTGATCCTGAGCTATTTTCTTCATATTAAAAATATTCAGAAAATAGTTGTGCATGGGTACACGGTCAATTCGAACCAGAAAAACTAATACCTTTCTTTTTTCAAACCCCATTATTAGATATAGTACTTAAAATCCATTTGCAACATCAAAACCCGACACTCGAGATTTTTATGAATAAACTCCATATTTTCACAATCATCACTCAATTTGCACAATCCAACCATCAAATGCATAATCTAAACACACCACAGTAGTTAGCACGAAATTCCGGTCACCAGCTATCCCGGTCTAATTTCAGGAAAATAATAAATAATTAAATATATTTCAAAATTAAATAAATAAATCATATATTAATTTAATTTAATTTAATAAAATAATTTTATAAATTCAAAATAAAAAATTAATTTTAAATAATTACTTAAGGGCATAATCAAGATAACACTAATTTAATCACCTAATTAGCCTTAATTAATTATCCACTAAACTAATCGCATCCCTTAATCTAATTAACAATTAATTAAACTAATCTAACTACCTAACCATACTTAGCTTAATCTAAATATCCTTTAAGTATAATTAACCTCCTAAGCAAGATTTAGTGAATAAACTCACCGGTTTAGCGTTCCAGTGAGTCCATGGTGACGACGACGCCAAGGCGGGTGACAATCCTCCTAGCGGCGACACCAATCAAGGCCGGGAAGGGCTCAGAAACGGGCCACAAAGACTAAAGACCCTTGCTGGTTTGGCTTCTATTCTTGGCTGAACCGGGAGAGGGAACCAACTGCTGCAATGGCGAAGAAGGGTTGATTGGAGCTCCGGCGAGCTAGTGGCCGGCAACCGGCGGCACTTGGGGCTCAAGGGGGACTTGTTGGTGGTTGGTATGGGTGGAGGAAGGGTCGGAAGGGGAGGAAATTTGTGAAAATCGCGAGACAGTGCAAGCGGGCAGACTCCAGGCAGTACTACGTGTGGCGACTTCCGACTGGTGGACGGGTCGGCCGACGGCTCTGTTCGGTGTGAGGCCGGGCTCCTCCATATGGTTTGGATGTGCTGAAGACGATGGTTGGTGGCATGGGAGCTAATTCTCATGGGAATGTAACTTTTAACTCAGATCTTTGGAAAAAGGTCAGCTGGAGCAGAAACTAGGAGAAGAGAAAACATAAGAGGAAAGCGGTTCGGCGGTGGCTCTAATAGCCTAGGCGGTATGCAACAGGCAAAGGGAGGGTACCGCTAGCTTTCTGCAAGTTTCTCAAGCTCTCTCAACACCTCAATAATGGAGAAAGTGAAGCCAAATGAGGAAGAAGAAGGGCTACTAGTCAAGGAGGGGGCCACCAAAATATCATAAGCTCTCAAGTGGTTGTCCCACCACCTTGGCTGGCATCCTTAGCCAAGTTGCGGCCCCTTGGCTTCTCAAACAAGCCTCTCAAGTGGTCCAAAAGGTTTAGGGGCATGGGGGCTACGAATTTTGGACTCTTGGCCACCAAATTGGACTACATCCTCTCCAATTAACCTCCAATTGGACCTAAATTGGAGTCTATAAATCCCACCAAGGTGTTCACACTCCAATTCACATTTTTCCTTGTCCATTCGTCCAACTCAAATCCCAAAAACGCAACAAAAAACAGTCATAAGATTTTTCCGGTCCAAAGAAGATCCTTACTTTGAAAATTCGCCGAAATTCTCGATTTGTAGAAAAATCTTTAGAGGATGAGTTCGTGTTCCTAAAATGAATTATGACATGATAGAACTTTCAATTTTTGAAATCAGGTTTAAATTTGCAGTTAATTTCAATCTGGCGCGATTTTAACGCGTCCTAATCTACCAAGTAGCTTTTGGGAATTTTTAGTGCATTTGACCTATGGTCGATTATTTTCAAGCCACAATGTACATCTTCGACACATTGGCAATTCTCGGTTGTTGTGAAAATCTCAAGTTTTCAAATACGGACACAAGGTACATAAAAGACAGAATAATCAGTCTAGTGTCATTCGACGAGAATTTTGCAATCAGGTGGAATCACCCACTCACTGATCACATACCTCAGTTAAATCGACCTATCTCTGATCTCTGATCGATTTTGATAGTGTCGTATTGACCCTTGCAAATTAGCATGGTCGAGTAGTCGGTTTTTGGTCGAATTCTCAAGTTTGTAGTGTTAAAATCCCTTAACGGCTTCACTTGATAGATTAGTTAACTCGTGAATGGCCAACTCAGAAAAAAAGGCTATGGGCGTGTCGATGAAAAGCCTGACTCATTCTATTGAAAACATAAGTGGAAAATCAGGATGTCACATAGGGTTGGTCTAAGGGTTGACCTTGGACCGATGCTTATGACCCTTGTGTTCATGCATATGCGTGTAAGGCTGACTTGGGAGTAAGATCCTAAGGTCGCACGGGTGTTTGATTGTTCGTAATCAACTGACCCATGACAAGTGGTATCAGAACCTTTGTTCCAAGCGTGATGGCTGATTAGCATCCTGATGTTGTGATCGCTTAGGTCAAGGATTCAGAGGACCGTGGTAGGACCAACAAGAAGGCTCCTACATATATTTACAGTGATCAAAACTGTAATTGAGCAAACTCATGTGGTTGATCCCAAAAAATGAGTGATGACATCTTTTGGAGTTATTTACAGTGATAGAGCTCTCATAATCAAGTCTCTCTAAATCCTACCTTTACACCGTTGTCCAAATGAATGACGTCGAGGTTGAGTCGCGACAATGATCTAAAATTATAACGAGTAGTCAAGCAATCAAACTCTGTCACAGCATCCAACTCGATGCTTGCTAAACTTGCTCAAGCTCGATACTAGATCTGGCCAAGCATCGTTGCAGCTTCGAGCTCAACACCTCCATTTTTGAGTTAGGTGATGACAAGAGGAGGAGAGAGAGAGAGAGAGAGAGAGAGAGAGAGAGAGAGAGAGAGGTGGGGGCTAACTTGTGGAGAGCATCAGTGGTGCTAGTTGGGGGAGTGGTGTTGTTAGTTGAGGACAAGGATGGTGATGTTGATCGGCAATATGGTAGGAAGAAAGAGAAAGAGAGAAATGATATGATAGAAAAAAAGACATTTCATGTGACACTTGAACTACATGGTAGTGACATGTATTGTGACAAGCCAATACAAGCAATTATTTCCAATATTTAAGAGCCAATTAGGATGACATATAGTGCACCAGCCATATGGATTGATTGATCATACCACATTAATTGTGTAACCAACACATTACATATATTTTCTTTATAGTATAGGTTAACCTTTTAGTTAATGGTAACCTTTTAGTTAATGGTTGTTGTCTAGACAGCAACACTTCTGCAAATGTCGAAAACTGAGAAATGTATTTGATACAAATGTAAAGTTTAAGCGGATTTTAGAAGTTTTCTCTAATGTGATTAAAATAAAGAAAAACTATCCCAATTTCACTTTAAATCCTCTAATTTTTAAAGCTAGGAATCTTTGATTCAAGAAAAACGTCCCTTTTGTAGCTTTGCTAATAGGCTTCAGATTTCAAATTTGTTATTAGATGAGTGGGAGGAGGAAACATCTAGGATGACTACCAATGATTAATACAATTGAGAAGATTGCAGTCATCAAAGTGTTCGATTCATCTTTAGTGGAATCTCACTTTTGATGGACAAGAATCATGTGGTTGTTCGTGGATTAGCATCTACTTGTCATTTTCTGAATTAGAAAAGCAAGTCAATAGGATGTTCAAAAATTCGTAAACCGCATTCTATTTTTCAGCATATCTTATAAATATGACTAATGGACAAGAATTTATTGAAAAATTTCGTAAACCGCATGTAACTATGTGACTTCGAATTTTACTGATTTTTTTAGTAAAGTAATTGCTTCCACCACACCTAGTCTATGTGCACTACAAATGGTTCTCACGTGCACTTCAGTCATAGGAAGCATTTCAGAATTCTCGCTTCGTCTTACTTAACCACATGATCACGTTTTTGTTAAAAAGCAACAAAGCCAGAACAAATAAAAGATAGATGAGAGGCCTGCCCATCACCCAACCTCGGTAATCGGAAGCACGAATGCCATTTCGCCTTAATTTGGGCATCTAATTGTTATAAATTGCGTTCTATTTTTTAATATGCACAAGAAGTTCTCGACAATTTCGTAAATCGCGTCATTTTTTATTCAAATATTCTTTGTTTATTCGATACCGCAAAAAACGAAGATCATCTTTTCTCATTTTCACATGTTCAATGACCAAAGTTATTCACAATCAATTCTTCTTGCTGTAAACCAACTTAAAACGCTATCTTTGAATTTCCCTCTCCTAATTTTAAAAATTCTGGATGTTTGATATTAAATCAAAACCTCATTTCAAACCCTAGAAAGTTAAAAAAGAGAAAAATGTTGCCGAGATCTGTTCAATCTATTGCCTTTTCTGTCCCTCTAGGCAATTCTTTATAGTTCTTTACTGCATTCTGCTTCCATGTGACTTCAAATTTTTCTGAATTAGAAAAGCAAGTCAATAGGATGTTCAAAAATTCGTAAACCGCATTCTATTTTTCAGCATATCTTATAAATATGACTAATGGACAAGAATTTATTGAAAAATTTCGTAAACCGCATGTAACTATGTGACTTCGAATTTTACTGATTTTTTTAGTAAAGTAATTGCTTCCACCACACCTAGTCTATGTGCACTACAAATGGTTCTCACGTGCACTTCAGTCATAGGAAGCATTTCAGAATTCTCGCTTCGTCTTACTTAACCACATGATCACGTTTTTGTTAAAAAGCAACAAAGCCAGAACAAATAAAAGATAGATGAGAGGCCTGCCCATCACCCAACCTCGGTAATCGGAAGCACGAATGCCATTTCGCCTTAATTTGGGCATCTAATTGTTATAAATTGCGTTCTATTTTTTAATATGCACAAGAAGTTCTCGACAATTTCGTAAATCGCGTCATTTTTTATTCAAATATTCTTTGTTTATTCGATACCGCAAAAAACGAAGATCATCTTTTCTCATTTTCACATGTTCAACGACCAAAGTTATTCACAATCAATTCTTCTTGCTGTAAACCAACTTAAAACGCTATCTTTGAATTTCCCTCTCCTAATTTTAAAAATTCTGGATGTTTGATATTAAATCAAAACCTCATTTCAAACCCTAGAAAGTTAAAAAAGAGAAAAATGTTGCCGAGATCTGTTCAATCTATTGCCTTTTCTGTCCCTCTAGGCAATTCTTTATAGTTCTTTACTGCATTCTGCTTCCATGTGACTTCAAATTTTTCTGAATTAGAAAAGCAAGTCAATAGGATGTTCAAAAATTCGTAAACCGCATTCTATTTTTCAGCATATCTTATAAATATGACTAATGGACAAGAATTTATTGAAAAATTTCGTAAACCGCATGTAACTATGTGACTTCGAATTTTACTGATTTTTTTAGTAAAGTAATTGCTTCCACCACACCTAGTCTATGTGCACTACAAATGGTTCTCACGTGCACTTCAGTCATAGGAAGCATTTCAGAATTCTCGCTTCGTCTTACTTAACCACATGATCACGTTTTTGTTAAAAAGCAACAAAGCCAGAACAAATAAAAGATAGATGAGAGGCCTGCCCATCACCCAACCTCGGTAATCGGAAGCACGAATGCCATTTCGCCTTAATTTGGGCATCTAATTGTTATAAATTGCGTTCTATTTTTTAATATGCACAAGAAGTTCCCGACAATTTCGTAAATCGCGTCATTTTTTATTCAAATATTCTTTGTTTATTCGATACCGCAAAAAACGAAGATCATCTTTTCTCATTTTCACATGTTCAACGACCAAAGTTATTCACAATCAATTCTTCTTGCTGTAAACCAACTTAAAACGCTATCTTTGAATTTCCCTCTCCTAATTTTAAAAATTCTGGATGTTTGATATTAAATCAAAACCTCATTTCAAACCCTAGAAAGTTAAAAAAGAGAAAAATGTTGCCGAGATCTGTTCAATCTATTGCCTTTTCTGTCCCTCTAGGCAATTCTTTATAGTTCTTTACTGCATTCTGCTTCCATGTGACTTCAAATTTTTCTGAATTAGAAAAGCAAGTCAATAGGATGTTCAAAAATTCGTAAACCGCATTCTATTTTTCAGCATATCTTATAAATATGACTAATGGACAAGAATTTATTGAAAAATTTCGTAAACCGCATGTAACTATGTGACTTCGAATTTTACTGATTTTTTTAGTAAAGTAATTGCTTCCACCACACCTAGTCTATGTGCACTACAAATGGTTCTCACGTGCACTTCAGTCATAGGAAGCATTTCAGAATTCTCGCTTCGTCTTACTTAACCACATGATCACGTTTTTGTTAAAAAGCAACAAAGCCAGAACAAATAAAAGATAGATGAGAGGCCTGCCCATCACCCAACCTCGGTAATCGGAAGCACGAATGCCATTTCGCCTTAATTTGGGCATCTAATTGTTATAAATTGCGTTCTATTTTTTAATATGCACAAGAAGTTCCCGACAATTTCGTAAATCGCGTCATTTTTTATTCAAATATTCTTTGTTTATTCGATACCGCAAAAAACGAAGATCATCTTTTCTCATTTTCACATGTTCAACGACCAAAGTTATTCACAATCAATTCTTCTTGCTGTAAACCAACTTAAAACGCTATCTTTGAATTTCCCTCTCCTAATTTTAAAAATTCTGGATGTTTGATATTAAATCAAAACCTCATTTCAAACCCTAGAAAGTTAAAAAAGAGAAAAATGTTGCCGAGATCTGTTCAATCTATTGCCTTTTCTGTCCCTCTAGGCAATTCTTTATAGTTCTTTACTGCATTCTGCTTCCATGTGACTTCAAATTTTTCTGAATTAGAAAAGCAAGTCAATAGGATGTTCAAAAATTCGTAAACCGCATTCTATTTTTCAGCATATCTTATAAATATGACTAATGGACAAGAATTTATTGAAAAATTTCGTAAACCGCATGTAACTATGTGACTTCGAATTTTACTGATTTTTTTAGTAAAGTAATTGCTTCCACCACACCTAGTCTATGTGCACTACAAATGGTTCTCACGTGCACTTCAGTCATAGGAAGCATTTCAGAATTCTCGCTTCGTCTTACTTAACCACATGATCACGTTTTTGTTAAAAAGCAACAAAGCCAGAACAAATAAAAGATAGATGAGAGGCCTGCCCATCACCCAACCTCGGTAATCGGAAGCACGAATGCCATTTCGCCTTAATTTGGGCATCTAATTGTTATAAATTGCGTTCTATTTTTTAATATGCACAAGAAGTTCTCGACAATTTCGTAAATCGCGTCATTTTTTATTCAAATATTCTTTGTTTATTCGATACTGCAAAAAACGAAGATCATCTTTTCTCATTTTCACATGTTCAACGACCAAAGTTATTCACAATCAATTCTTCTTGCTGTAAACCAACTTAAAACGCTATCTTTGAATTTCCCTCTCCTAATTTTAAAAATTCTGGATGTTTGATATTAAATCAAAACCTCATTTCAAACCCTAGAAAGTTAAAAAAGAGAAAAATGTTGCCGAGATCTGTTCAATCTATTGCCTTTTCTGTCCCTCTAGGCAATTCTTTATAGTTCTTTACTGCATTCTGCTTCCATGTGACTTCAAATTTTACCTTTTATTTTCCGAGTAAAATGCTTGCTTCCACTACACGTCTCCGTATGCACTACAAATGACTTTCACATGCAAGTCGGTCGAGTCGGTTGCGTCTCTACCCCTGGTTTGTCTCTTCTTGATGCCCAAGAACTCCTCATATTTGCTCTCTCTACAGAATCTGGTCGATGTGGATCTTATTACTTCCTAAATTTGAACCTTATATGCAACCCTTTGATAGGACTATCTTCAATGCATCTTCTTCGTTATCATTGTTATTTTGCTACTCTTCATGAACCTCCATCCTATCGAGAGGCCTATTCCAACACTTATTGGCAGAAGCTAATAATTCAGGGACTGCAAGCTTTGGAAAAGAGTCATGTGTAGGATTTGGTTGATTTTCTACTCGAAAAAATTACCAGAGTTTAGCAAATCAGTTTATTAAGTGAAGACTCTCTCTGATGATCCTAGTGATCAGTATTAGGTTTGCTTAGTAAGTCAAGGATTTTAAATAGGAGTATGACATTCACTATTAGGACAATTTTGAACTGTTAGCTCGACTCATATTTGTCGATAATCTATTAGTTCTTGCCACAACACGTGGTCAGGACTTGTCACAGATGTGTGTTTGAAATACGTTTTTTTAATGAGGACCTTCATGCGGTGCAGCCCCATGATTGATATTCATACGAGGTCTACTGTTTTCGGACGAGCCTTATATGGTTCGAAACGGGCACCATTTTCTAATACTGTGGAACAGTTTGGTTTTCTATCTAGCTCTCATGACTTTACCTCATTTTGTGAAAGTCTGATCAAGGCATTAACTTGCTGCTGATCTATGTTAATGACGTGATCATCACTATAATTACACTCGTGGTATTTCATACCTTAATTAAGCGGTTTTTTGTTCAACATATTGAGATAAAAGATCAGAGAAAACTTAGTTATCTATTAGGGCTTTATGTGTCTTCTGCTGGGATTTACTCTCGCACGGAGGTCACTTTGACGCATTTCGAGCCAAATGCCTAGTTGAATACTTCAGACGGTCAAGCACTGACAGATGCCACCTTGTGTCGGCTGCTAGTGGGGCAATTTAGTTTACCTTAGTATTTACTTTGTCTTGGTATAGCTTATGTAGCTATATTATCAGCGTCATTCTGGTCTCATTTAGAACTACTCACTATGCTACCATTCTATGTACAATTTGTTACATGAAGTACTTCATTGCTTAAGTGAGGTATTCTCTTGTGTTGAATGACCTCTACGATGCCAAGTATGCTGGTTATCTCAATGATCATCTCTTTATGGCTTATTTATTTATTATTTATTCTTTTCATGGAAACACTCTAATTACATGTTGTAAAAAGCAAGATCTTAATTCTTGAACCCGTGCTATAGAACATCATTGTATTCTAGCTAATTCAGCTATTGAAGTTTTATGGCTTCAGTGGCATCTCGTAGGTACGGGTGTTCCATAGAAATTTGATGTTGCTTTATTTTATGACTCTGGGTTGCTTATATTGATGTTTTTCATGAATAAACAAAGTATGTTGAAAATGATTTTTGCTTCTTGCAACAACATAATGTCTGTGGCAGCCTACGTTTACTCGAGAGTAGTACCCAAAAAGTCCTAAATCTATTGTATTTGCACCAATTCAGTCATAAACATTTTAATTGGATCAATTTAGTCATAAATATTTCATATTTGTATTAATTTAGTCCTAAATCTTTCAATTTGACTAATTTAGTCCTAAACCATTTCATATTGGTATCAATTCAATCTATCCGGCCAATTTTGGCTAGCTAACGCTTGACGTGGTAATTTTTAAATAATTTTTTTTCCGAATTTTTTATTTATTTATATTTTTTTTCCTTTTCCTTTCCTTCTCCTTCTTCCTTCTTGGACTTTCGTCACAGTGGCTGGCAATGGTAACAGCCCTCGCCTCGCCTCGCCCAAGGGCTTGAGTGAGCTGGCTTTGCCCAGATTTGGGCTAGGCCAGCCGCGCCTGGCCTTGCCATGGGCGAAGGCAGCCTCGCCTACGGCTAGCGATATGACATCTTGATTTTCAGGTTCTGTTTTCGATTGGATAAGTTGGGCTTTTCATCGACATGCCTATAGTTGTTTTCCCTTAATTGATTAGTCACGGGATAACTAGCCTATTAGATGAAGCCGTTAAGGAATCTAAACGCAATAGACTTGACCATTCGACCAAGAATCAACTACTCGACCGTGTTAATTTGCAAAGGTCATTACGGCACAATTAAAAATCCATTAGAGAACGAAGATAGGTTGATTTAACAAAGGTGTGTGATTAGTGCGTGGGTGATTCCACCTAATTGCAAAACTCTTGTCGATCGGCACTAGACCAATTTTTATGTTGTTTTGGTATCCTGTGTCTATATTCGAAACCTTGAGATTTTCACGACAATCGAGAGTCACCAATGCATTGAAGATGTACGTTGTGGCTTGAAAATAATCAACCATGAGTCAAACGTACTAAAAATTCCTAAAAGCTACCCAGTAAATTAGGTTACGTTAAAATCGTGCCAGATTGAAATTAACTGCGAATTTGAATCCGATTTCATAAATTAAAAGTTCTATCATGTCATGAGTCATTTTAGGACCATCGACTCATCCTTTGAAGATTTTTTTGCAAACCGGGATTTTCGGCAAAATTTCAAAGTAAGGGTATTTTGGACTGGGAAAATCCGAGGGCCGTTTTTGGGATCAAGTTGGACAAATTAATGAGGGAAAATGCTGAATAGGATGATGGCACCTTGGCTGGATTTATGGACATTAAATTGGTTCCAATTGGAGGGGAATTGATTTAATTTTGGTGGAAAATGTTCCAAAATTCGTAGGTCCCTTGGGGTACAACATTTCGACCATATGGGAAGTGTGTTGAGGAAGCTTGAGGGCTGCAAATTGGCCTTGGATGACAGCCAATTGTGGTGGGGCCTTGCCAAGGGCGAATTGGATAGAAGTGTGGACTTTGGAGGCAAAATGGGACCCTTCAATCTTTAGTTGTCTTCTTCTTCTTCGAGTGACTTGCTTTCTCTATTGTTAGATCACTTTTGAAGCTTACAAAACCAAAGAAAATCGGTAGCCCCTTCCCCTAGCCCGTCGACCGCTCGCCGAGCCACCAGAGCCACCGCACGTTGCCTGCTCACGCCTGCTCACCCGCATGCGCCGTCCGGCCGTCCTCACACCCAGCCACTCGTGTCATGCCTCGTCGCCAACCTGTAGCCTCCCTGGTCGCGGTAGGAGCTCAACCGGAGCCCCGCCGTCCCTGTCCAACCACCGTCTACCTCTGCTTGGCCCACTGCAGCTACCCATCTGCCTGCCTTGCCATTTCAGCCGCTAGTTCTAGCTCTTCTGGGCCTAAGTAGAACCGAAAAGCCAACACGGGCTTTGAGGCTTCGTGGCCCATTTTCAAGCTCATCTAGTCTCCATTTGGTGTCACCACAGGGTTGTTTGTCGCCCGTCTCCGCGTCGCCGTCATCGTGGACTCACTGGGTTGCTAAACCAGTGAGTTTACTCGCTAAACTCTGCTTAGGGAGTTAATTATGCTTAAGGGGTGATTATTTTAGGCTAAGTATGGTTTAAATGGTTAGTAAGAATGGATTAGTGATTTAATTATTCAATTGTGCATGTTAGGTGGTTAGAATAACCTAATTAGAGACTAGATAGATCGTACTATTTCTCTACATAGGTTCAGAAATTTTCCAAGCTTGTTTAGGTGTTCAATTAGGCATTTATGGCCTAAGTTAGTATTTTTGGTAATTAATTGTATTTATTTAATTATTTTTTATACTTATTTAAATATTTAATATTTTTCGGAAATTATATCAAGATAGCCGGTGACCAGAATTTCGTGTTAATTGCAATGGTGTGCTTAGTTTCTGTGATTGATTGCTATATTGTGCAAATTGAGTGGAAATTGTAATTTTGGGTATTTATTCAAAAATTGTGGAATTTTGGTATTTTACTCAGAAATATCGGGCGTCGGTTTTTAACGCCAAAAATGTTTTTAGACACTATAATAAATAGTGGGATTTTTGAAAAGGAAAATATTGCATTTTCGATTCAGACAGATCGTGTACCCACACACAATTATTTTTATCTGGTATTTTTAATACGATGAAAATATGCCAAGTTCATTATTTTAATTGAGGAATTGGTGTGCAAAGCACAATGTCCTTGGCCGGGATTGATTGATCGTGTGTCAGCTTGTGAGAGCATTATTGTACGTCAGCTCGTGAGAGCAATATTGTACGTTAGCTTGTGAGAGCATTATTATATATCAGCTTGTGTGAGCTACCATCTATATATCAGCTTGTGCGAGCTACCATCTATATATCAGCTTGTGTGAGTAGTAATCGTATCGAGTGATTGATAGATGGTATCGATTGTATCGAATCGATTGGATTGAATTGATTGATAGAGATTATGAACTGTACTAACATGCATGAAGGAATTAAGGCGAGGTAAGTCTTCTGACTTGTGTGCATAGATTGCCTCTTGGCATATTTCCTTCCTAGTCAGAGTTTAGGGAGTGAACTTATTGAGACATTGTCTCACCCCGTCATGGGCTTAACCTTTTTAAGTCCTTAGATAGTGGCTCCTCCGAAATGTTTTGGTCGGCCAATGAGGGTTACCAAGCGGAGTTTTGATTACCATGGCGCAGGGGGTCAATGGGTCCATGAACTCGTGGTAACCACCGTCTGGGTCAATGAGTCTCTACCTCAGAGGGTACCTCATCGGTTTAGAGCGTGGTTTCACTACGATTTCAATGGATTTTGTGTGGGTCCCCTCCAAGGTTTTAAAATTCCCGCTGTGGTAGTCGATGCCACTCTAGGTGAAAGTGCAGCTGACCCTTCTGATGGTGCAGTAGAGGACCCGACGCCCCTAGAGCCTGTGGAGACTGAAGAATCGGTGAATGTGTCTAACTAGATGGTCATAGGATAGCTTCGTTTTCAAATCCGGTCCTTTGTAGACTCTTGACTTTAGTCTACTGTTGTATATACACCGGGGTGTTTATAAAAGCATGTTTTGGTTATGATTTGTTTCCTGCTTTTCTATCCCATGATATTTGTTGTTAGGGGTATTTGTTCACTTCCGCATGTGCATTAAAATGAATCGGTCAGCGACATGTCCTAGGACGTCGCAATTTTATCGACCACCGAGGGATGGGCATGTGCTCGAGGATCGGGGCATGACATCCCCGCCCGGAGTGGTATTAGAGCTGGTCGATAGTTGGAGTGATAAGGTGTGATAGGTTATGGGATAGTTAGTAGGAAAGGCCTTTTGATTATGCTAGTGTATGTGATTGATAGCTGATTGGTAGATTGTTTTGTGGGGATTGCTCAACTTCTAATTCTGTGTGGAATTGGAAAGTAGGTTTCTATAAGGAACTTGCATTATGAGTGATTCGAAGGAGAGGACTCCTAGGAAGAGAACCATTGGACCTGCTACTCGGGGTAGGACGCCGACAAGAGTCGATACTTAAGGGGGTCGTGGTAGAGCGCCGGTTCAGGCTAGCGCTAGTGGTATAGCACCGCCTCCTGTTAGTGCTGGGGTAGCAACCCCTTGTGAGCTTTAATGGGGCAGCAGGCCCAAAATCAAGCCGCCACCATTACCGCTACCACTCAAGCTATCGCTACTGCTGCCGTTGCCATCGCTGTTGAGGCTGCAATCGTTGTCACACCTTCCAAAGTTCCAACTAGGAACATAGTTGTGGAGAGAGAGAGGCCGATGCATAAGCTTGTGGAGCAGTTCTTGAAGCTGAACCTGTCAAGGTTCACTAGTGCAAGAGATCCTGAAACTGCATTGCTTTGGATCCAAGACTTGGAGAAAGCTTTTGCACTTCTGATGTGCATCGAAGAGGAGAAGGTTGTCCTGGTAGTATACCAGCTGCAGGGTAATGCAAGTACGTGGTGGAGAGCCACCAGAGGCATGATTTTCCTTGAAGGCATAATCCTGGTGTGGAACGCCTTTCTCTCAGCCTTTAATGGCAAGTACTTTTTGCGTAGCGCCCGAGAGTAGAAGATGGAGGAATTTCCGCGCCTTCATCAAAGCATGCTAACTGTGGATTAGTACGAAGCAAAGTTCGCAGAGCTGTCTCAGTATGCTCCAAGATTGGTGGAAGATCCGGAAGATAAAGCTAGGAGGTTTAGGAACGGCCTTTGACTAGAGCTGAGGAATCCACTGGTGCCATTCGACCTAAAGAATTACAACGAGGTATATGGTTGGGCCAAGTCGATTGAGAGGAATTTGAGTGAGCAAGCCGCCTCATCTAGATCGAGGTTTAGTTTGAACAAAGATGGGAACCGGTTTGGGAAGAAGCTTGTGACTGGAGGAAGGTACCATGTTCCACCCAACAGGAAGAGTGGAGTAGGCAAGTCAGCGTCGAGTCAGAATGGCGTGTGTCGCTTTTGTGGAAGGCGACATGGTTCAACCTCGTACCCTTTAAGGACGGGTGTTTACTTCGAGTGTGGCCAATAGGGTCACCCGGCTAGAAATTGTCCCAGAAGACTGATAAGACAATAGCAGTTGCCACCGCCGCCACCGATGCGTCAGATTAAGGGGTTAGCGCCACAGAATGCATCGCGGGGTGGTCGAATAGACCCCTAGCACAAGGACGAGTGTACGCCATCACGAGAGGATAGGCAGAGGACTTGCCTGATGTGATTATAGGTACGGTTTCACTAAACAACCATGTTGCATATGCTTTATTTGATCCTGGAGCGACTCATTTGTTTATAGTTGAGCAATTTGTTAAGTTGATAGGATTGAGTCCTGAGTTGTTGGAGTCAATGGTTAGCATATCTACATCGTTAAAGGATAAGGTGTTGTCTGCGTTGGGTTGTTCTAGTTGCAAGTTAGTGATTGGTGAGCGAGGAAGGAGGATAGATTTGTTAGTCCTAGCCATGTATGATTTCGATGTGATAATTGGCATGGACTGCCTCACCAAGCAACGAGCTAAGATGGATTGCTATCGTAAAGTGATTTGGTTTAACCCGCTTTCGGGTGAAAGTTTCAAGTTTATTGGGAGTCGAGGAGGACCCTCAATTACCTTAATCTCGTCGCTTGAGGCAACCCGTTTGTGAGATGGGGGTTGCAAATGTTACTTAGTGACTGTTGTGGATACGATAGTCGAGGAGTTGAAGATCGAGGACATTGCAATAGTCTAAGAGTTTCCAAACGTGTTTCCAAAGGAATTGCTAGGCCTACCACCAGAGAGAGAGATCGAATTTGTGATCAAGTTAGCACCCGGGACAGAGCCAATCTCTAAGGCTCCATATTGGATGGCGTTGTCTGAGTTGAAAGAACTGAAGGTGCAGATGCAGGAGTTGTTGGATAAGGGATTCCTACGTCCCAGTGCATCACCTTGGGGAGCACCAATTCTGTTCATGAAAAGAAAGATGGTTCGTTGCGTCTGTACATCAACTATCGTCAACTCAATCAGGTAACGATCAAGAACAAGTATTCACTGCCGAGGATTGACGACTTCTTTGACGAGCTGCGAGGTGCATCGATATTTTCAAAGATCAACTTAAGGACAAGTTATCATTAGCTGAGGATCATAAAGGAGGACATACCGAAGTTAGCGTTTCATACTCAATACGACCATTATGAGTTTACTGTAATGCCGTTTGGTTTGACGAACGCCCCCGCTACTTTTATGGATTTGATGAACTGAGTGTTCAAAGAATACCTTGATTAGTTTGTGATCGTGTTCATCGATGATATTCTAGTGTATTCGAGATGTCCTGAGGAGCACGAGAAGCATTTGAGAATGATACTCTAGACCCTGAGAAATTATGAGCTATATGCCAAGTTCAGTAAGTGCAAGTTTTGGTTGACTCGTGTAGTGTTCCTAGGTCACGTGATTTTAGGCAAATGAATCTTCGTGGACTCGACCAAGATCGAAGTAGTTATCAACTAGCCAATATCGATAACCATGATAGAGATCCGAAGCTTTTTGGGTTTGGTAGGGTACTACAGAAGGTTCGTGGATGGATTTTCAGCGTTAGTTTCGCCGTTGACTCGATTGTTGAAGAAGGAAGAGAAGTTTATGTGGATAGACAAGTGCAAGTGTAGTTTCCAAGAGCTTAAGAAGAAGCTGACTACCGCACCTGTGCTGACCATTCCATCTGGTCCTAGAGGATACGAGATCTACAGTGATGCGTCGTTTAGAGGATTGGGTTGCATGTTGATCAACATGGTAGGGTTGTTGCATACACGTCCCGTCAATTGAGACCTCATGAGCTGAATTATCCAACACATGACTTAGAACTCATAGCAATCATTTTCGATTTGAAGATTTGAAGGCGTTATTTGTGTGGAGAAAGATTCAAGATCTTCACTGATCATCAAAGTCTCAAAAATCTATTCTCTCAGAAGGAGCTGAATATGAGACAACGTCGCTGGATGGAACTTCTAAAGGACTATGACTGTGATATCTTGTATCACCTTGGAAAGGTGAATAAGGTCGCAGATGCATTGAGTCGGAAGTCTTCAGTTGCGCATATGATGGTCAAGGAATGGACTTTACTTGAAAAAGCTTGATATTTGGTTTTCAAATTTGAGGTAAGCCACCTTTCAAATCTTATGGCCACCCTTAGAATTGAGCCGGAAGTGCAGATTAGGATGAAGACGCTTCAGTGGACAGACCCAGAGATTCACAAGATCCTGCAAGAGAATACTAAAAAGAAGAAGGCTAACTTTCAGATTTCTGAGGATGGAACACTAAGGTTCCGAGGATGATTGCGTGTACTTGACGATGCAGCGCTTAAGAAGGAGATCTTATTAGAAGCTCATCGTAGTAGTTACAACATTCATCCTAGTAGTACAAAGATGTATTAAAATCTGCATCAACACTATTGGCGGTCCGGTATGAAGGCGGATATTGCCAAGCATGTCGTCAAGTGTCTGACTTGTCAACAAGTGAAGGCACAACATTGTAAGCTGGGAGGACTTCTACAACCTCTCAAGATTCCTGAGTGGAAATGGGAACCGATCACAATGGGCTTTGTGACAGGCTTACCAAGGAGTCAAAGGGGTAGTGATTCCATTTGGGTAGTGGTCAACAGATGGATAAAGTCAACTCACTTCATTGCAGTACAAAAGGACCTTGATTTGGATAGGCACGCAGAATTGTACGTGCGTCAGATAGTTCGTCTACATGGAGTGCCAGTGTGGCACCCCTTGATGGCCCCCGAACCGTTGGGGTCGCCACAGTCCACTTACGTTTCACTTGACTTGAAGGTCTATCAATCCTGGGGGTTTATATCTTTTAGGTCGATCCCTGCGCAATTTATATGGTAGAAGCAGATTCATCAACTCCCTTCCCTATATTCAGAAAACGATGCACACCCACTAAACATTTATAGGTAAAAGCCGAATATTTTTATTTACTTAAATCAGATGTACATCATTCATCGGTACATCAAAATGCCGTAGTCTTCTATACTCGGCTATACTTCAAAAGATGACCAACATCTTCTCCAACAGTCGTATATTTCAAGTCCATTGATCAGTGTAGGCATCCAAAAGTTCCTTCCTTTGCTATCCTTCTCCTCGCGTTCATATCCAACTACTTGCTCTATCTACCGGTGGCAGTGGCAGTAGAGGATCTTATCTAGTTTGAAATGTTAGTCCCCAAATGGGGTGAGTACAACCACTCAGTAGTAAAGATCCATCAAACTACACAATGCAACAAGCAAGACAATCAAGATATCATGAGTAAAGCACATATCATCCATGCTATCGAGTATACATCACCATGCAGTCGTGCATATATCACCATGCAGTCATGCATATCTCACCATGCCATTGTGTATATCTCACCGTGCCATCATGCATATACCACCATGCAATCATGCTTGTATTTCCATGAGATTCATTCCATGCCATATGCACATACATACGCATGATTCATATCATCCATATGATCATGTATACATCCCCATGAGATCCATTCAAGCCTTCATGATCGCATTCTCAATGTCAAATTACATCAAATTACTTTCATAAGCAGATTATGCATCATGCCATATGCATACACCCATGCACATGATTCAATTTCAATATTTATCTTTCACAAGGATCTCATCATTTTTCTTCCAGAGACCAATGTTTGCATCCCTCATTTATTGCTCGCACCCAACCTAGCATCGCGAGGAGCCTCTGGCACACACCTCCGAGCATCCGGCACGCACCTCCGGGCATCTCGCATCCCACCTGGCATCACGAGGAATCTTCGGGGCTCGCGCCCCTACCCTCCAGGCATGCATCATAATACAATCCCGCACCCTCCGGGCATGTATTATAATACAACCGGGCATCCCGACACTCCTGAGGAAAACCTCTGGGTATGTATTCATAATACAACCAAGCATCCAAAGGGCATCCACTCATTCGAACCTTTGGGAATCCCGACTCCCGGGGCATCGTCAGCTCACACCTCTGACAGTATCATCATTATCACAATATACCATCTCATATATGTCTCATTTTCATCATGGCATTTGATGCAACAATATCAAAGATCTAAACCATCATTTGATGTCACATGATATGCCAAACATCACCATATATGCAGTATATATAACCACTCAAGACATCATATCTCGTAGGGCAGTCCATTTATTCTTGAAAATACAGCCAATTTCGGATAAAGTATAATGCACTTCTTTAGTGAAAATTATTGGAAAATTAGTAATAAATCTCAATAAATTCTGCGAATTTAACATAATGTAAACAAGATCCAGAGGAAGATATTTCATGAAGAACACCATGTCAAGAAAGTTCCACATCGATCACATAGATCCATACATCACAGCGAAAGAAATTCCAACACCACTTTTGCATAGTTTCGGAAATAATTTCAATTAAGCCCTTAAATGAATTTAGAAAATTATGAGATTTTGATACGTTATAGCTGAGATATAAAGAAAAAAGTCTCATGAAGAAATAGAAATTTAATTCCATCTGGATTAAAATCTATAATTTTTATAACTTTTCCTATCTCTTGGTTCACTGTCCAGATTCATCCTTTTCAAAGAAAATCATTTTCCCCAATCATTACTTGTCCGTTTATCCTCAAATTTTAGTATGCTTCTCCTCAAGGTATCGTCTACAATTATCATTGAGAACACAAGATCAAATTCGGATTAATAATTTCAAAAAATTCACGGAATCACAACAGATCAATATAACAATTTCCAGATCTAGTTTCATCAAAGAAAAATGGTTTCATCAACCTATACTTATCCGTTTCCTTTGAAATTTTGATATTTTATTCTTCAAGAAGTCCTTTATAACTTTCATCAAGAAGTCGAAGTTAGATTCCAACTAGAACATCGCATGCAACTCACGAAATCACCAAAAGTCGGACTGTTTTTCCCTGAAACAGAATACTAGGCTAGAATACAACACTTATGGCTTCGAAATTTCACACTTCATCCACATCTGAAATTTACCATTCAACACACACACAGCACAGCAAGCAAAGGGTAGATTAATGGACTCTACTTGCCTCTAATCCAAGCAAAAACACAGCAAGCACACGGCGGGGCAAGGCGGCTCAACAGCGGCAGCGCACGAGCACGGACGGAGGGCGGTCTCCTTCCTTCCCCCTCACTCTTGCTCGCTGCATGCTCACAATTTCTCTCGCTCACCCGCTGCACTCACCCTCTCGCTCGCTGAGCTCACTCGCTTTCTCTCTGTCTAATTTTTCTGTTCGGTTCCTTCTCTTTCCTGCTCACAATTACGAGCATTTTGTTCCTTTGCTTAGTTGACTAATTCAGTCGACAATCCTACAATTCGGTGGCCGCATGCGCAAGGGGCAGCTGTTGAAGACGTGGCCTCCTGCATGCGGATTCTTCTCTCTGTCGAGACAGCCGGACCCCCATGCGAGACGTGGCTTTTCTCTCGGTCAACTACTCCATTTAGTTGACCCTGACTTTACAGCCGCACGCCACCTCGCATGCTGCATGCGGACGTGGCCTTTACTGGCCGCTCGACACCTTGCTTCTCCATGCAAGGAACGTGTCCTCAGCAACCGTACTCCTCCTTGTTGCTGTCCACCGAAGGAAGTGCTACGGGGCTTGGTCAAATGGGCTTCTTTGGTTGACTCCAATTTGTCGACCAAGAGGAGAGAGGGCTCGGGATTACTTGCACCAACAAATTGGTGGCCGCATTGTCCGTAATACATGACCCAAATTCCTTCCAACTGTTAGCCCTAAATTTCTATTCGTGCATGCAGCATTTTCGGTTCCATGGTCTTGATGGAATCAACTAATCTCCTTTTATTCAACCACCGCATGTACAAGTACGTGGCTGCAATTCTTGCATGGAGAAAGAACTCGACAAGGCTGCATGGTGATCGATTCTTCTTCATTTGTTGATCCGCACAATGAAGAGACGTGCATGGTCCTCATGCACGGTCCAACTTCTCCCAAAATTTAACTCTTAATTTCAGCATGTGCGTGGGCTGAAATATAATTACTTACGTGGCTGCACGGGGTCGCAACAACGTACATGCGAAGGTTCGGTTCGTAGCGTACACAATTTGACAGCCAAATTTAATATAGAAAATATCTTGTCGACACATCTCATGGAATAAATCTTGGTCTTGCTTGAACGTAAGGACGAGGCTATAACTCATTCGACGATCAAACCATTTCTAATTGTGACCCATTGGTCCAATGGTGAAAATAAAACAATGCCCGTACAAAATACCAATGACACCATCCGACGATACTCCCATCGATCGGTCACGGTCATCACATGTCCGAGGGTTGTCGAAATTCCTGGATGCCACAATTCTCCCCTCCTTAGAGAATTTCGTCCTCGAAATTTTACATCACTCATGTCTCGTTAAACAAATGATGGTACCTTTGCCTCATTTCTTTTTCACTTTCCCATGTGGCATCTTCCATATCATGATGTCGCCACAACACCTTAACCAGAGGAATTTTCTTCGTCCATAGGACTTGTGCTTTTCGATCTAATACCCATATTGGCTCTTCTATATACCTCACTTTCTCATCCACTTTGATGGCTTCATGATCGAGTATGTATCTTGGATTAGGCTGGTACTTCCTCTAAGGACAAGGATGCAAGCTCTTAACACGTCCTCTAATGAGTGGATCACTCTTTTCGTTTGTCCGTCCATTTGTGGATGAAAAGCAGTACTAAACTAAAGCTTTAGTCCCTAAGGTGGTTTGAAGACTTTGCCAAAGGTTTTGAAGTAAATCTTGAATCTCGATTCGACGTGATAGTTACAGGAACACCATGTAAGCATACCACTTGGCTTACACGTATATCGGCAATTTTATCCATCGGATAATCTACGCGAACTACTAGGAAATGGGCAGACTTAGTCAAGTAATCTACTATCACCCAGATAGAGTTGTGACCACTTGATGTCCTTGGTAATCTTCGCACAAAATCCATCGTCACATGATCCCATTTCAACTCTTGTATATCCAATGGTCTCAATAGTCCTATGGGTTTGTGTTGTTTTGCCTTCATTCCATTCCATTAGTGGTACTAGTGAAGGGTTCTATAATTTGATCCTTTGCATAATTTCAAGCTCTATCCTAAGTGTAACCAACAATCAAATTCAAATTTAAAGAATTCCACCTCTCGGCTCAATCAAACACACCATTTAGCCGAATTATTCCTATACCTTTGTCACCATCAATTCAAGCCTAGAACCATCAAAATCGACACCATTAACAACTCATCTGGTTCAGTCCAACAAAGACATTTACTATGCTTTCACTGCAACATAGATTCAAGCCTAAAATATAGCATCATTCATTCGGTTCAAATATCGATAGTCCACCAAGACTTATTCAATTCAAAGATCGACAATCCACCAAAATAAGAACTCGTCTAGTTTCCATCGAGTATATCTCATGTCTTGCCCTAAAAGATCGTCACTTGGACTAATCACTCATCAAATCCATAATTTGAACTTCCACCATTTCACCTTGGAGAGGGTATCACCACAATTGATCATATCCACTAATTCTACAGAACCTTTTTAAACTGAGATCATCACCAAAGTTAAAAGTTGACCATCATTAATTAAGCCTATTATTCCGACATATAAACCACAAATAATTTCATGTCTCATATGACCACTCAAACTCATGACTTCCAAGATCAATCTATACATACTAAATGCCTCCATGTAATGCATCAAGACTTCCAATGAGATCCTCTCATAGGAAGTCACTACTTAGCTTAAATGATCACAACTTAATCCTCAAATTCATAACTCACTCTCCATAATTCACTTCTTAAGCTTTGTTTGCAGCACTATGCTTAGATGTTGCGCATGTTCTTCAGGTCCTTTAGAATATATCGGGATATCATCAAATGAAGACAATCACAATTTGATCCAAATAAGGCTTAATTATCCTATTCATTAAGTCCATGAATGCGGCTAAGGCATTCGTCAATCCAAATAGCATAGCTAGGAACTCATAGTGTCCATAGCGAGTCCTAAATGTGGTATGAGGAATGTCTTCTTTCTTAATCCTTAGTTGATGGTATCTTGACCTCAAGTCAATTTTTAGAAAAGACCGAACTTCCTTGCAGTTGGTCAAATAGGTCATCAATTCTAGGTAATGAGCACTTACTCTTAACAATTACATGATTCAATTGCCTATTATCAATGCACAAACGCATTGACCCATCCTTCTTTTTCACAAACAAGAGTTCTACAAGCTTAACCATGCTTCCGCTGCGCCACTTTGATAGAATTATCCCAAAAACACTGCCTTCCTAGTTCAGTTCATAGTTCGGTTCATTCCTGCCCCTTTTTGCTATCCTAGAAGCCTGCCAGGAGCTGCTCCTTGTTCAGGTCCTCTGACCTAGGTGTCCACTTCCCGCCCTCATCAGACCGGGTCATTACAGATACACCAGCTTTCGCCTGGTTTGAACCCAAACTACACATCCATTGGAGGGTCTCGTTTCCATAGGGACTAACTTACAGAGATATTATCTACTTTAGCCTTTCCTATTCTTAGCCTCACGGTTTTATCCTCAGCGCATGGGTAAGTACTATCTCAGGAGATCATTCATCCTAGTCCATTGCTTACGGAGCTAGTCCATTCCTATGATGAGGTCAAAGTTATACATAACTATCACTACCAAGTCCATCTCCAGATCTCGTTTCCCCTAGGGTCATCTCACACACCTCACATGCTAACGTAGACAACAACATATCTTTCAGTGATGTAGAAATACGAAGAGGCATATCTAAAGATTTGTTCCTATTTCTCACAAGCATCTATATTTTTCGAACACAAATGAATGTGTGCCACTCATATCAAATAACGCATATACCTTCTTATCCCTCTATCGAAATCGTACCTAAGATAACATTTTCGGAAGCTTCCGCTTCCTCTTGGGTGACCGCATACACCCTTCCTTGTGCTGGTGGCCTCTGTGGATTCCTTTGTAGGTTTGGTCCACCAGTACTTTGTTGTACGTGTCGCACCGAGTTGACATTCGTTTGTGACCTCTCTTGTGGACAATCTTTCTTAAAGTGACCTCTCTGCCCATAGCCAAAACATTTCAATCGATCATTACAGGGTCCTAGTCCATGTTGTCTACCACATCTCTGACAAATATTACTCTGGTAGGGTACTCTCCCTAGAACCAGGCCACTCTTGACTTTTCCATAATTCCCAAAATTATTCCTCTTCTTAGATTCCCATGGTTGACCTTGATCAGGATAAGGTCTCTTACCCCTTGAACATCATTAAAGGTCATATGCCTCTTAGATTTTGATCGCTCTCTCACCAGCTCTTGCTCCACTAACTGTGCTCTTTCATAAGTCTCATGATAATCCCTTATATTCAAAGGCACCAGTTGTTTCCTAATATCAGTCATCAATCCTTTCAGGAATCTCTTAACTTTTTCCTCACGATCCTCAATCAATCTGGGAGCATACCTAGACAGTTCAGAAAATTTTGCCTCATACTGGTCTACTATCAGCTCCCTTTGTTCCAACTGAACAAATTCAGTGATCTTCCTATCCTTAGTACAATCAAAGAAATGCTTCATATTAAAAGCTCTAACAAACTCATCCCAGTTTATATCAGTACCTAGTGGAAAGATCGTATCCCTCGAAGCTCTCCACCAAAACTTTGCATTTCCCTCCAGTTGGTACTCTGCCAAGGTTATCTTTTCAGCATTGCTACAGTTCAACAACCGGAAAATCCGTTCCATTCCATCAATCCAATGCTCCGCCTCCTCAGGACTTCCCATTCCATTAAACTTAGGTGGTTACAACTTCAGGAATTGTTCCACCAGTCCTTGAGGGCGACGTTCCTCTCCGGGTTGTTGCTGCGCTTGTCTTTCCATCAGATTTCCAATATTGGCCAATGCCTACAGGATATCTTCCATTCGGGGTTCAGCCCTTGCAGTAGAGGCTTCACCCCTCGATGGATGAGAACTTCCAGTTTGTACCATGATTTCCCTACAGTTTTTCAAGCATTTGCCTCAAGAATAATTTGCAACTCGGTGTCACTAGTTAGATCATTAATTAAGGTTATCACTAAAGTCACATAAGTAACATAGAATGTTACTGACACACAAAAGCAACATCACACTAGTTACCAGGGAACTACGAGTGAATATCCATCACCCGTTGTCCAAAGTTAGTCAACCATTCCAGTTAGTATCCTATGGTGTGCATTGTAATCATATTATTCAATTTCGAAATGAGGCTCCTTATCACTCCACCTATAACCATTGCTCTGATACCACTAATTGTGGCACCCCTCGACGGCCCCCGAACCATTGGAGTCGCCACAGTTCACTTACCTTTCACTTGACTTGAACGTCTATCAATCCTGGGGGTTTATATCTTTTAGGTTGGTCCTTGCGTAATTTATATGGTGGAAGCACATTCATCAACTCCCTTCCCTATATTCAAAAATGATGCACACCCACTAAACATTTATAGGTAGAAGCCGAACACTTTTATTTACTTAAACCAGATGGACATCATTCATCGATACATCAAAATGCCATAGTCTTCTATACTTGGCTATACTTCAAAAGATGATTGAAATCTTCTCCAACAGTCGTATACTTAAATTCCATCGATTAGTGTCGGTGTACAAAAGTTCATTCCTTTGCTATCCTCCTCCTCGTAGTCATATCCAACCACTTGATCCATTTATCGATGGCAGTGGTAGTAGAGGTATCTTACCTAGTCTGAAATGTTAATCCCCAAATGAGGTGAATACAACCACTCAGCAATAAAGATCCATCAAACTACAGAATGCAACATGCAAGATAATCAAGATATCACAAGTAAAGCACATATCATCCACACTATCGAGCATACATCACCATGCGGTCGTGCATATATCACCATGTAGTCATGCATATCTCACCATGCCATCGTGTATATCTCACCGTGCCATCATGTATATACCACCGTGTAATCATACTTGTATTTCCATGAGGTTCATTCCATCCCATATGCACATACATACGCATGATTCATATTATCCATGTGATCATGCATACATCCCCATGAGATCCATTCAAGCCTTTATGATCGCATTCTCAATGTCAAATTACATCAATTTACTTTCATAAGCAGATCATGCATCATGCCATATACATACACCCATGCACATGATTCAATTTCAATATTTATCTTTCACAAGGATCTCATCATTTTTCTTCCAGGGACCAATGTTTGCATCCCTCATTTATCGCTCGCATCCAACCCTGGCATCGCGAGGAGCCTCTGGCACACACCTCCGGGCATCTCGCATTCGACCTGGCATCACGAGGAATCTCCTGGGCTCGCCATGAAAATGGTTACCCCTACCCTCCAAGCATGCATCATAATACAATCCCTCACCCTCCGGGCATGTATCATAATACAACCGGGCATCCCGACACTCCTGGGGAAAACCTTTGGGCATGTATTCATAATACAATCAGGCATCCAAAGGGCATCAACTCATTCGAACCTTTGGGAATCCCGACTCCCGGGGCATCGTCGGCTCACATCTCTGACAGTATCATCATTATCACAATATATCATCTCATATATGTCTCATTTTCATCATGGCATTTGATGCAACAATATCAAAGATCTAAACCATCATTTGATGTCACATGGTATTCCAAACATCACCATATATGCAGTATATATAACCACTCAAGACATCATATCTCGTAGGGCAGTCCATTTATTCTTGAAAATACAGCAAATTTCGGATAAAGTAGAATGCACTTCTTTAGTGAAAATTATTGGAAAATTAGTAATAAATCTCAATAAATTCTGAGAATTTAACATAATGTAAACAAGATCTAGAGGAAGATATTTCATGAAGAACACCATGTCAAGAAAGTTCCACATCGATCACATAGATCCATACATCACAGCGAAAGAAATTCCAACACCACTTTTGCATAGTTTCGGAAATAATTTTGATTAAGCCCTTAAATGAACTTAGAAAATTATGAAATTTTGATATGTTATAGCTGAGATATATAGAAAAAAGTCTCATGAAGAAATCGAAATTTAATTCCTTCTATATTAAAAGCTATAATTTTTATAACTCTTCCTATCTCTCGGTTCACTGTCCAGATTCATCATTTTCAAAGAAAATCGTTTTCTCCATTCATTACTTGTCTGTTTATCCACAAATTTTAGTATGTTGCTCCCTAAGATGTCATCTACAACTCTGATGAAGAACATGAGATCAAATTCGGACTAGCTAATTTCACAAAATTCACGAAATCACAACAGATCAACATAACATTTCATGATCTAGCTTCATCGAAGAAAAATGGTTTCATCAACCTATGCTTGTCTATTTCCTTTCAAATTTTGATATGTTATTCTCCAAGAAGTTCTTTACAACTTTTATCAAGAAGTTGAAGTCAGATTCCAACTAGAACATCGCATGCAACTCACGAAATCACCAAAGGTTGGACTGTTTTTCCCTGAAACAGAATACTTGGCTAGAACACCATCCAACGATAGTCCCATTGATCGGTCAAGGTCATCACATGTCCGAGGGTTGTCGAAATTCTCGGATGCCATAGCCGGTGACGATTACATCTAACTGAAACCCGAGGTTCCCAACTGCATTTTGGAAAAGTTTGTAGGCTGCTTTAGGAACAAAGCTGCAGTATATTATGGCATATCAGCCTCAGACAGATGGCCAATCTAAGAGGACGATTCAAACCCTCGAAGACATGCTGTGAGCTTGCGTGTTGGATTTTAAGGGGAGCTAGGAGGAACAGCTTCATCTTGTCGAGTTCGCCTACAACAACAGCTACTAGCATAGCATTCAGATGGCTCCTTTTGAAGCGTTGTATGGCAGAGCGTGCAAAATGCCAGTGTGTTGGGATGAGGTCGGAGAACAAAAGATTACAAGCCCAGAGTTAGTCCAACAGTCAGTGGATGCAGTTGTCGTCATCAGGGACAGATTAAAGACCACTCAGAGTTGCCTGAAAAGTTACGCAGATAAGCGTTGGAGACCTTTGGAATTCCAAGTTGGTGAGCACATCTTTCTGAAGGTGTCACCGATGAGGGGTACTTCACGCTTCGGAAAGCTGAGTCTGAGGTACGTAGGTCCTTTTGAGATTCTAGAAAGAATCGGGATCCTAGCATATCGTCTTGCATTGCTGCTGAGGTTGGTCCAAGTGCATGACATCTTTCACGTGTCGATGTTAAGGAAGTATGAGCCTAACCCAACTCACGTGCTAAATTTTGATAGAATGTTGTATGTGGAAAGCTCGATTCAGATTGTGGATCGGAAAGAACAGATTCTGCACACTAAGATGATCCCGTTGGTTAAAGTGGTCTGGCAACACCATGGCACAAAAGGAGCAACCTAGGAAAGTGAAGATTTGATGAGACGACTATACCCCCACCTTTTTGTTTAAAGATTTGTAATGGTTTATATTTCGTGGATGAAATTTTTATAAAAGGGGAAGAGTTGTGACATCTTGATTTTCAAGTTTTATTTTTTATTGGATAAGTTGGGCTTTTTATTGACGCGCTTATAGTTCTTTTCCCCGAACTGATCACTTACGGGATAACTAGTCTATCAAATGAAGCCGTTAAGAAATCTAAACGCAATAGACTTGAGAATTCGACCAAGAATCGACTGCTCGACTGTGCTAATTTGCAAAGGTCATTATAGCACAATTAAAAATTAATTAGAGACTAAAGATAGGTCGATTCGACAAAGGTATGTGAATAGTGCGTGGGTGATTCCACTTAATTGCAAAATTCTTGTCAATCGGCACTAGACCGATTTTTCTGTCATTTTGGTACCTTGTGTTCGTATTCGAAACCTCTAGATTTTCATGATAATTGAGAGTCGCCAATGTGTTGAAGATGTACGTTGTGGCTTGAAAATAATCAACCACAGGTCAAATGTGCTAAAAATTCCTAAAAGCTACCCGGTAGATTAGGTCATGCTAAAATCGCGCCACATTGAAATTAAACACGAATTTGAACCCGATTTCAAAAGTTCTGTCATGTCACGAGTCATTTTAGGATCGTCGACTTATCCTCCGAAAATTTTTCGGCAAATTGGGATTTTCGGCAAAATTTCAAAGTAAGAGTATTTTGGACCGGGAAAATTCGAGGGCTATTTTTTGTCGCGTTTTTGGGATTCAAGTTGGACAAATTGATGAGGAAAAATGTTGAATGGTATGATGGCACCTTTGTTGGATTTATGGACATTAAATTGGATCCAATTGGAGGGGAATTGATTCACTTTTGGGGCAAAATATTCCAAAATGCGTAGGTCCCTTAGGGTGCAACATTTGGAACATTTAGGAAGTGTGTTGAGGAAGCTTGAGGGCTGCAAATTGGCCTTGGATGTTATCCAATTGTGGTGGGGCCTTGCTAAGGGAGAATTGGATAGAAGTGTGGACTTTAGAGGCAAAATAAGACCCTCCAATCTTCAGCTGTCTTCTTCTTCTTCAAGTGACTTGCTTTCTCTATTGTTAGATCACTTTTGAAGCTTAGAAAACCAGAGAAAACCAGCGGCCCCTTCCCCTAAACCATCGATCGCTCGCTAAGCCACCGAAGTTGCCGCATGTCGCCTGCTTGCGCATGCTTGCCCGCGTGCACCATCCGACCATCCTCACCCCTAGCCCCTCGTGTCGCTCCTCCTCGCCATCCAACAGTCTCCTTGGTTGCCATAAGAGCTTAGCCGGAGCCTCGCCGTCACTATCCAGCTGCCGTGTACCTCCACCTGGTTTGTTGTAGCCACTTGTCCGCTCGCCTTGCCATTTTAGCCACTGGTTCCAGCTCTTCTTGATTCAAGCAGAACCGAAAAACCAGCAAGGGCTTTGAGGCTTTGTGGCCTATTTTCAGGCTCATCCGATCTCCGTTTGGTGTCACCACAGGGTTGTTTGTTGCCCGTCTTCATGTCACCATCATCGTGGACTCACCAGATTGCTAAACCGATGAGTTTACTCGCTAAACTTTGCTTAGGGAGTTAATAATGCTTAAGGGGTGATTAGTTTAGGCTAAGTATGGTTTAGGTGTCTAAGTAATGGTGCGATAGTCAGCTTCTGCTTAAGCTCTTGGAAACTGCGCTCGAACTTATCTGTCCATACAAACTTTTCTTCCTTCTTCAATAGTCGAGTCAACGACATGGCTATTACTGAAAACCCTTCCACGAACCGTCTGTAGTAACCTGCCAATCCCAAGAAACTTCTAACCTTTGTCATTGTCATCAGTCTTGGCCAGTTGATCATGGCTTCAATCTTGGTTGGGTCCACGAAGATTCCTTCACCTGAAATCACGTGACCTAGGAAAGCTACACGAGTTAACCAAAACTCGCACTTACGAACTTGGCGTACAACCCATGATTCCGCAGAGTCTGAAGCACTATCCTCAAGTGCCTTTCGTGCTCCTCTGAACTTCTCGAGCACACTAGGATGTTGTCAATGAACATGATCACAAACTGATCTAGATATTCCTCAAAGACACGATTTATCAGATCCATGAAAGCAGTTGGAGCATTGGTCAAACCAAACATCATTACAATAAATTCATAATGGCAATAACACGTACGAAACGCCGTCTTCAGTATATCTTCCTTTTCGATCCTTAACTGTTGATATCATGTCCTCAAGTCGATCTTGGAAAATATCGACGCTTCTTACAACTGGTCAAACAAGTAGTCAATCCTCGGTAGCGGGTACTTGTTCTTGATCGTCACCTGATTGAGTTGCTGATAGTCGATGCAAAGATGCAACGAACCATCTTTCTTCCTCATGAACAGAATTGGTGCTCCCCAAGGTGATGCACTAGTACGTATAAATCTCTTATCCTACAACTCCTGCCTCTACACCTTCAGTTCTTTCAACTCTGATAAAGCCATAAGGTAGAGAGCCTTAGAGATTTGCTCCGTCTCGGGGGCCAACTCAATTACGAACTCGATCTCCCTCTCTGGTGGCAAACCAGGCAATTCTTTTGGAAACAAATATGGAAACTCCTGTACCACTGCAATGTATTTTATCTTCAGCTCCTCAACTGTCGTATCCACGACAGTCACCAAGTAACCTTGGCAACCCCGGTCTAACAAACGGGTTCCCTCAAGCGACAAGATTAAGGTAATCAAGGGTCCTCCACAACTTCCAATAAACTCGAAACTTTCACCCGCGAATGGGTTAAACTGAATCGCTTTACAATAACAGTCCATAGTAGCTCGTTGCTTGGTGAGCCAGTTCATGCCAATTATCACATCAAAATCATACATGGCTAGGACTATCTATCCATTGTTTCCTTTCGCTCACCAATAACTAACTTGCAATTAGAACAGCCTACTGTAGCTAACACCTTATCCTTTAACGGGGTAGATATACTAATTACTGACCCCAATGATTCAAGACTCAACCCTACCAACTTAACGTACTGCTCAGCAATAAGTGAATGAGTAACTCCAAGATCAAATGAAGCATAAGCAGCATGATCGTCTAGTGAGATTGTACCTGTGACCACGTCAGGCAAGTCCTCTGCCTATCGTTGGGTGACGGCGTACACCCTTCCCTGTGCTAGAGGTTGGTTCAAACCCCTCTCTGGTGCATTCTGTGGCGCATAACCCTTGTTCTGACTCGTTGGCGGCGGTGACGGCAACTGTGATCCCATTGGCCTTAGGGGACAGCATCTGGCCAGGTGACCCTGCTGGCCACATTCATAGCAAGCACCCCTCATAGAATGGCACGGGGCTGATCTGTGTCACATTCCGTAGAAACAGCACACAGCATTCTGATTTGGCGCTAACTTTCCTATCCCACCCTTTGTGTTGGGCGGAATAGGGTACCTTCCTCCAGTCATCGATGTCTTTGCAAAACGACTTCCATCCTTGTTCGAACCAAATCTTGACCCAGACGTAGCAGCTTGTTCATTCAAGTTTCTTTCTATCAACTAGGCCCATTCATACAAGTCATTATAGTCCTTTAACTTGAAAGGTACCAACGGATTCTTCAGCTCCGGTCTGAGTCCATCGCTGAACCTCCTAGCTCGGTCTACCGGATCTTAGATCAGTCTAGGGGCATACTGAGACAGCTTGGCGAACTTTGCGTTGTACTGATCTGCTGACATTAATAGCTGGCGAACGCACTGAAACTCTGCCATCTTCTGTTCCTTGGCACTATCGGAAAAGTACTTGCCATTGAAGACTTCGACAAAAGCGTTCCATTCCAGAACCACACCTTTAGGGAATACTTTACCTCTGGTGGCCCTCCACCAAGTACTTGCATTACCCTGCAGTTGATAGACTGCAAGGACCACCTTTTCATCCTTTGAGCACCTCAACAGTGCGAAAGCTATTTCCAAATCTTAGATCCAAAGGGTTGTAGCCTCGAGATCATCTGCACCTGTGAAGCTCGACGGGTTCAACTTCAGGAACTACTCTATGAGCTTGTGCATCGGTCTCTCAGGAAACACGTTCCCAGGTGGAACCTCGGCAGGTATGGCTGTAGCAGCGACAGTAGCATTGGCGGTAACATTGTAGCGGCGACAGTAATTGTGGTGGCTTGATTCTAGGCCTTCTGCCCCAACAGATTCCCCAGGGTCTCGAGCGCCTGTACGATCCCACCGATTCTAGGATCACTAGGTGCTACTACACCAACACCGACCTGCGGTAGTACTACCCTACTGGCACTGGCTTGAGCTAGCGCTCTTCTTCGGGTACCGACCCTCGTTGGCGTCCTACCCCAAGTGACAGACGTCACTGACCTCTTCCTAAGAGTACTCTACTCCTGGTCACTCATAGTTCAAGATCCTTATAGAACTTGCTTTCCAATTCCACACAGAATTAGAAACTGAGCGACCACACAAAACAATCTACCAATAAGCTATCAATCACATGCATCAGCATAAGAAAGAGGCCTTTCCTACTATCTATCCCAAGACCCATCGCACCTTATCACTCCAAACACTGACCAGCTCTGATACCACTTCGGGTGGGGATGTCACGCCTCGAACCTCGAGCGCACGCACAACTCTCAGTGGTCGATAAAATTGTGACGTTCCAAGAATGCGTCGCTAACCAAAACGGTTCATGCACATACGGAAGTGAAATAACAATCTCTAGACAAGAAACAACATGAGATAGAAAAACAGGACAATCAATTCACAAAAGCTACACTATATAAATAATCTAGGTTTATATGCATAACTAGTCTATAAACATTGGCCTAACTCAAAAAAGAAGGGCTGCTGAGCCATCTAGACACTAAACTCCTCATCCATGGGCTCCGAGTCCACCACGACACCATCAGGAGTGTCAAGATCCATGGGATGCGCTGCTTCCCACTCCCCGGTCCCCGACGGGATGTCCATCGAAACCTAGCAGGGGACCTTCTCGACCCCCTTGAGGAAAGCCAATGAACCATGCTATGTATCGGTGAGGTACTAACTGAGGTAAGCCCTCATCGACCCATACCACTGACTCAACAAGCTCATAGGTTAGGGTGGTCTCGGGGATAGGGAAGAAGGTGTGCTCAAAATCCCTTACCTGAGGGATCCTGTATCATACCTAACGTGCCTCCATCTAAGGACTTGAAAAAAATTTAACCATGACAGGGTGAGACAATGTTTCAACGAACCTAAACCCTGATTAGGAGGAAATTCACCTAGAGGTAGCCAAAGCGCACATCATATTAGACTTACCTCGCCTCAGCACCTCCCTACGTGTTAGTATAGCTCATATAACAAATGCATACAGTACACGCCATCAATAATTGGAACATCTCAACTCATACACCACTCAATCACAGGGGTCCCGATTATAAGGCCAAATCGTTATGACACGTCCCATTCTGTGCCACACAATTTTATTCGATAATCAGGCGTGGTCATCTTACTCATTCAAGCGTTCCAATTAATTATGGCCCAACGGGCACAGCCAACTCAACAGTCGGCGGTCTTTTGGCATAACCGGGCACCGTCTCACCCCACTGAGCACGGCAACGTCTATCCATAGACGGCATTCTCGAAGGAGCATCGGTCCGGCCTCTACCGCGATCTAGCATCCCTTGACGTGGGGCATTCCACATAGTAGCATCGTCCACCCAACTTTCATTAGGTGATGAGTAATCATAGTGATCACACGTATATCCAATCTCGGCCAAGGACATCGTGTTTTACACTCAAATGTCTCAATTTCAAATAATGTACTTGGCCTATTTTCTTCATATTAAAAACATCTGGTAAAATAATTGGGCGTTGTCCCATAGTCAAATCGATCAACAAAGCGTGATATTCTCTCTTTTAAAAATCCCACAATTTTATATAGTACTCAAAATATTTTTTTGCATCAAAAACTGACACTCAGTATTTTTCTAATTAAATACCAAAATTTAATATTTTTGAAATAATAATTCAAAAATCAACACTCAGCATCAAATTGCACGAATTAGCACTCAATTGGACAAACCAACTGCACCACGACGATCAGCACAAAATTCTAGCAACCAGTTATCCGGTATAATTTTCGTTAATGAATAATTAATTAAATAAATTGCAAAATATTTAAATTTAACCACTAAATTAAATTATCATAAGCTAAGCTAACCACCTAAGTGCACTAACTAATTAATCCACCTAGGCTAACTATATTTAATCAAATTAAACTAATTATATAATCTAACTAATTCCTAACTAAATCCATCTAACCATCCTAGTTGAACTAACTATCTAACTAACTAACTAACTAACTAACTAACTAAATACTTACTCTAACTAAATCATCCCAAGCTTAATTAACCTAACTAATCCACTAAGTAGTCACTAATCCACCTCTAAGTGCAATTAGCCTCCTAATTAGGGATTAGAACGTAAACTCACCGGATTAGCGAACTAATGAGTTCATGGCAATGGCGGCATGACGGCGAGCAAGACTTGGGTCTACAGCGACGCCAAGAGTGGCTAGGAAAGGGCTAAAAATAGCCAACTAAGCCTCACGGCTCAAGCTGGCTCTCAATTTTGAGAAGGGGCAAAATCGGTTAGGGCTGAGGCAGTTCGGCACGGGAACAGGGAAGGTTGGAGAACGGCATAAGTAGGGGCAAATGGTGGTGGCTTGGGTGGCTGGATAGGTGGAGGCAAGCCGGCAATGTCGGGCCTGGCGGACACGAGCAGGGATGGCTTGCGAATGGTGGGGCTAGCGTGGGACTGAGCAGACACACGGGCTCAGGTGCGACTTGAGGCTGGCAGTGGTTCATGTGATGACTTGGACGGATGGCGAAGGGCTGGCGACTGCAGGAGGCTTTAGTGAGGGCTAGTTGCTGGTTTGCTTTGTGTTGTAGCTGGAAATGGAGGTTGAAGCAAGGAAGAAGAAGAAGAAGAAGAAGAAACTGCTGAAGCTAGAAGGGGGCACAAGGAGCCTTTAAAGTTAAGCCAAAATATTTATAACACTTGAGCAGGAGCCCCAAAGTCATCAGCCTTGAACTAGTAGCCATTTCCCCTCCCAATCTTCCCCAACAAGCCAAGGTTGATGCCCAAATGTTGCAGCCTCCCCTAGCCTACGAATTTCATGTGTTCCAACTTCAATCCACACCAATTCACCCCAAATAACTTCCATTTAATGGCCAAATTTGCTGAGGAGGCAACCCACATCACTTTCCACAATTTCCCCCACCATTTGATCCAACTTGAAGACCAAGAATGCACTCAATTTGGCCCATCCGAATTTCCCGGTTTTAATTCGCTCAATTTTGATTTTTCACAAAAAATCCCAGGCTTGTCAAAAATTCTTCAAAGGATGAGTTGACGTCCTAAAAATAAATCATGACATGTTAGAACTTTTAATTCCTCAAACCGAGTTCAATTTCATGGTTAATTTCAATCGGACGCGATTTTAGCGTGACCTAACCTAGCGAGTAGCTTTTATGAATTTTTAGCGCATTTGACTTGTGGTCAATTATTTTCGATCCACATTGTGCATCTTCGACTCAATGGTGACTCTTGGTTGTCGTAAAAATCTCAAGATCTTAATTACGAACACATGGTAGAGAATCGATAGAAAAATCGGTTTAACGCCGTTTGACGCGAATTTTGCAATCAGGTGGAATTACCCACAATTTAATTATGTCATTCTATTGAATCGACCTATATTTGGTTTCTAATCGATTTTAACGGTGTTGTATTGACTTTAGAACATTAGCATGATCGAGGAGTCGATTTCTGATCAAATTCTCAAGTCAGTCGCATTTATATCCCTTAATGGCTTCATTTGATAGATTAATTATGTCATGAGTTATCAGCTCAGAGAAAAAGACTATAGATGCGTCGATGAAAAACCCATTTCATTTAATTGAAATAGGGTCGAAAATCAGGATGTCACACCAATTGATAAGGAAATCGTTGTTTTTGGGGAAATTGCTCCTAGTATTTATGTCGCGACCTCCCCAAAGCGAGCTAGACCACCTAAGGGTACGGCTAATGGATTGCTAAGTCTAGACTTAGCCTTGGCTCTCTCAGGCCCATACCAATTCACGACTTAGTTAAAGTTTTTAGTATGCAAATGAATTTTATACATGAGTCGTTACTAATCCGTTTATGGTAGGTCGATTAAACACCTACGTAAAATAACAGGAGAATTATTTCACTCCTACGAACTAGAGACTTTGGGTACTGGAACTTGATTGCACTAGACTTTCCTAATGCCCTCTCAGTACCATTTCTTTTATTTTCAAAAATGTCCTTGCATGCAGTTTGGATTTATTTTAACATAAATCACTATCATGCAAATGAGTGATCACACGGGTGCTCAGTCATTATTAAACACTCAACGAATCAAATAAATTGCATTAAAAAATGTAAATGCACAAAATAAGCAATGTTTTGGATTTTATTTTATCTTGAAATTAGAACTTTGTTATAAAACATGCACTTGAACTACATGACCTAATTTTACTAACAAGCTATTTCTAATTAAATGAACCTAACATGCAAACTAATTGACATGCACCTAATAGTTTTGTATCTTTTTATATATTAAAAATCAGAATTAATAAAAACCCTAATTAAACTATCTAAAATGAATGGTTATCTAATTTAGTTTAGGGATTAATTTGGCTTAAACCCTATCCTATTTTAGAAAACTATTTTTTTACAAAAGAGATTATTAAAAGGTGCAAAGATTATCAAAGCCTTTATCTAAAAAATATATTTAAATCCAATCCTAATACATTCCAACAATTATCTAAACATGCAATCTAAAAATGCAATCCTAATTCACGAAACCAACATGTTCCAATGCAAGATGTGATTTTCTTTTATTTTTTTAGTGTTTTTTAAGACAAGAAGTTATCAGATAAACATTATATCTAAACTAATTAAGATATTCATCAGACGAAGGATTAAAATAATTGAAAAAATAATCCGTCGTCTCACGGATTAAATTAACAATTATTTTAACCCTAAACATCACAGCATATAAGGAAATTCAAAATAATTAAAAATTTGATCGAAGTCTTATAGATCGAATTAATAATTATAATGATTTAACAATTAAAATCCTATCAGAATTCCCCAAAAATCAATATAATTAAAAAAAATGATTCGAAGTCTTATAGATCAAATTAATAATTATATTAATTTTGGGCGAAACCCAATTACACAATACCTAAAAATATTCATATAATTAATATGGACATCCAATGTTCTAACTTAAGCAATAACAATGAAACTTAAGAAATAAATAAATAAAATATAAAAAATAGATAAATAAACCACTTAATTTGAATTTTAGCTTCCAAATGAAATTTAACGAATGACGACTCATGGATCGCGACGGGGGCTCGGCGTGATGGCATGAGGATGAGTCATGGTGGTGAGCAGCTGCGGGCGGTGAGTGGTCGTCGGAACTCCAGCGGGGGCACAGCGAACACGCGGCAAGGGAGGATGGCCGTCGGAGTTGGGGCTACAGCATGCGAGGCAAGCGTTCAGTTCGGTGCTCGTGTCCGGGGGCAGCGGTGTTGCGAAGACAAGGGACACGGATGGAGGGCAAGAGTAGTAATAGAGGAGGCCAGGCAAGGCAGCGGCAGCAGAGCGTCGGGGTCGTCATGGCTGCAACAAGTGCTAGTGAAGGAGGTTGGTTGAGGTGCGAGCAAAGCGGCGAGGCAGCGTTGAGCACTAGTGATCTATTGCAAGAGTTTGCTCGGAGGCATTGTTAAAGGGATGACGGCGATAGAGGAAAAATCGGCAGCGGAGAGGGAGTTGCGAACCGGTTGGTTGCAGGTGAAGCGGAGCAGATGTGGCCATGATCGGTGCGGAGGATAGTATGCAGAGGCTTGGCTGCTGTGGGTCGGTGGCTGCGCAGCAACAGCAGACGCGGGGGACAAGCGAGTGTTGGCGCTCTAGAAGAGAGGCAGGCGCGGGGTTGAGCGGGGGCTCGTGCGACAATGATGCAGACCAACGAGGCGAGCATGGTGGTGCGGCACGGAGGTGGTTGGTGGCTTGGGCAGTAGGCGGTGCCGCACGACGGTCAGCGCAACGGGGAAGATAAACAATCCCCTTCGTTCTCTGCTATGCTTTTCCCTCTTTCTTTTGTTTTCCTTTTCCTCTCTCTGGCTGCACGTCCCTTCCCACGTCCTCTCTCTACTCACTTCTTAGTTATGCTTACCTTTCTGTTGACTTTTCTGACTTTCCTATTTTCCCTTGAAACTCTTTTTGTTTTTTTTTTCTGTTTTTTGCTGAATTGTTGACCTAGAAACCTAGAAAAAGCCCTCTTTTTGCATGATTTTTTCTCTCTTTTTTGCGAATTCCTCTCACGATTTTTTTTGAATTCTTTCTCTGGTCTCATTCGTGTGGGCTAACCCCCTTTTATATGCAATGAAATTGAGCCCCTATATGGAAGAAGCAGAATTTCCTTCTTCTTTTCGACTGCATCTCGCGCGGCCAAGGCATAATCTTCACGATTGTATTTCATTTTCCTTCCTTTGTTCATGCTCATCGACGATTGAAAGATCTGATCTTTCTTTTATTTTGTCAAAAATGCATATTACCTGAAGATTAACGCCAAATATATATCGTTTGAATATATACAAGATTTAGTAAATACATCAAATTGTTATTCCTTATTAGAACAAGATGCACCTAAATTATATGCTATGCAATTTATTTTATTTTATTTTTATTTAAAATTACATGCACTGAATGACCTTCAAAGTTTTTTTTTTTTTTTTTTTCCTTTTTTGGCAAAATGAATCCCATTTTGAAATGCAATTTATATGATGCATGGAAATGCTAATGCAAACGATAAGGGAACATTCTTGAAATGACTTACCTTTAAGGAGGGTAGAACAATTCAAGATAGCCGGTGTTACACGTCCAAGACTCATACATTTCTACGGTCACCTAGAATAGTAACAAGTTTTTGTAAGAGAAAGCTACCTTCCTAGGACTCGTACATTTCTACGGTCACCTAATATGGCAATTTTTGGTTGTTTAGGACCTAGATCTTTTTTCGGTCGCCTTGACAGAAAATATTGTTTTTTTAAGACTCGTACCTTTCTACGATCACCTATTAGAGCAACAAACATTGTCTATGACCCATACCACTCTATGGTCGCCTAAACGAGAAATCACTTTTCAGGACCTGTACCTTTCTATAGTCAGCTAAATGGGGGGATTGCTTTTCTAGGACCCGTACTTTTCTATGGTCACCTAAACGGGAAATAATTATTGTCTAGGACCCGTACCGTTCTACGGTCACCTAAACGGAAAGTCACTTTTCTAGAACCCGTACCTTTCTACGGTCGCCTGAATGAGAAATAGCTTTTCCAGAACTCATACCTTTCTACGATCGCCTGAATGAGATGTCAAGATTTTGCAACTCGACATACCTAGATCCAAACTAAGATATAACGAGAAAGATTGAAAAACATTCACATCTAGAGTGAAATGTTTAGATGAAAATAATTAAAACATCCAGATCCAGACTGAGATGTCAAGATATTGGAACTCGAAATACCTAGATCAAAACTAAGGTATAACGAGAAAGGTAAAAAAACATTCACATCTAGAGTGAAACGTTTAGTTGAAAATAATTAAGACATCTGGATCCATACTAAGATGTTAAGATTTTGGAACTCGAAATACCTAGATCCAAACTAAGGTATAACGAGAAAGATAAAAAAATTCACATCCAAAGTAAAAATGAAAATAATTAAGACATCTAGATCCAAACTATGATGTCAAGATTTAGGAACTCGAAATACCTAGATCCAAACTAATGTACAACGAGAAAGATTGAAAAACATTCACATCCAGAGTGAAATGTTTAAATGAAAATAATTAAGACATCCAAATCTAGACTGAGATGTCAAGATTTGGGAATTCAAAATACCTAGATCCAGACAAAAAACATTCACATTCAGAGTGAAATGTTTACATGAAAATATTTTGTGACATTCAAATCAAAACTGAGATGTCAACAACATATTAAAAGATTTTGGTGAAATCCACAAACTCTCAATTTTTGAAAAGGAACTCAGGTTATAGAAGCACACCAAGTCAATGAAAATGACTTTGGGTTACGGAAGCATGCTGGGTTAGGAACTCCGGGCTACGGGAGCATGCCATGTCAATCAAGAGGGACATCGGGTTATAAAAGCACACCAAGTTGATGAAAGGGGCTCTGGGCTACGAAAGCACGCCAGGTCAATATAAAGGACACTGGGGTACGGAAGCATGCCGGGTCGATGAAAGGGACTCTGGGCTACGAAAGCACGCCAGGTCAATATAAATGACACCAGGCTACGGAAGCACGCTCGGTCAATTAAGAGAGACGTCAGGCTATGAAAGCAAGCCGAGTCAATGAAAATGACTTTGGGTTACGGAAGCACGCCAGGTCAATATAAAGGAACTCTAGGTTACAAAAACATGCCAGGTCATATCAAGGAGCTCCGGGCTATGGAAGCATGCCAGGTTAATCAAGGGGGACATCAGGCTATAGAAGCATGCCGACTCAATGAAAAGGACTCTGGGCTACGAAAGCACGGTCGATCATATCGAGGAACTCCGGGCTATGGAAGCACGCCACTTTAATCGAGGGGGCATTGGGCTACAGAAGCACGCCGTGTTGATTACTTATAAAATAAGTGACTTGAACGTCAGATTTTGCTCAGTCTTTAAGGATATATTAACTGTTAGACACGATTAGAACAAAAACTGGTATGCATTCATCAAAGAGGTAGACAATCTGAGCTACTTTAAAATGCACACTTCAAAATTCAGTGGGGTTTTCATCAAGGTTTATGCATAATGACTTTACCATATTTGCATCACCCAAATTTCCACCAAAGAGAATTGTCATTCAAGACAACGTCATAGATTTCTTAAGAATACTAAATGAGAGACTTTCAGTTAGAAAGGACTTTCACTCGCTCTCATTCAAAAAGGCTATTTTAGGAGAATCACTCCATTCCGACAAGGGGCCGACTATTCTTGCAAGCGATACGACCTTACCAATCTGAGAGGGCTTTAATAAGGACCGTAATTAGGGCTTGGTAAACGGCTTAACAAAGGGACTCCTTGAGTCAAGGCAATTGAAATAACAATTCTGTAATCATCTCCGGGTTTACAAGTCAAGAACCCTGTAAAATGAGAAAGAAATAATCTTGCTCACACTTCTTCAAGCGATGCTTATAAACATAAGAACTCCCATGTTAATTCAAGTGCCCTAATCATAAGAGACTTTGCAAGGGACGTAACGTAGGCTGAGTTCATGGGTTGAGAAACGAAAGATTGTTAGGCTCAAAATGTGTTTAGAAGGATCAAAGTTGGTGATCATCTAGGCATTTTTGCCGATCTTCTTCATCAGGGATTGTCTTGGCAATGTGCTCCACTAACGGTAAAAGCATGGTATTTGTGCTCTTTGAATACTACTCCATTAGGGGTACAATCTTTGCAACCGATAGCCATCTATCTTGACTCATTTTTATTTTTTTTTCATTTTCATTTATGGACATTGGCCTTGCTTTTACCAGGCACACTACTTTTTCATGCCCTTAGTTCTCATTCATTTTTTCTTCACTTCTTTTTTCATGGGCATTGGCCTTACTTTTACTAGGCACACTGCTTTTTTCATACCTCTTAGTTCTATTAAATGACCATATGGTGTTTTCAACATTTGGACTTTTAGGAGGTTTTTGTCTTCTGTCAACACTCCAGACCATACTATTTGAACAATCGCCTTTTGCCTTGCCATAGTGTGGGGGATGATCACCAACTGGGTTTAAGGAAATGAAATTGTAGGCTCAACTAGGCTATGCAAAGGATATAAGTATCTAGGATAAAGAAAGAAATGCTCTTTGTCATCCTAAGACACTCAAATTACCACATGAATTCAATGTAATAGCATGACTTGAAGATTGATGCAAGTGAGAGCAAGAAAATTTCTTTTCATTTTTCTCACCTCATAATGCCATCTTACTCCCATTTGCCTTGATGTGGGGTGGTTCTTAACAGGGATAATTTGAAAAGAATCTCCATAAGTGTATGGTACTCAAAGGGGTTAAGCAATGGATCACCTGTAGTGTTTTGGGATAGAGAAATGAGTCGCCTCTCATCATTTCAGTCATCGTACCTTTTGCGAGAGAACTCTTTACCTTGCAGATATGAACCTTCCTACATTCATCTCACAAGTGTATGAGTAGGGGACTGTGTATAGGATATGGTTTGCCTTTTATCATCCTGACCCGTCTCATTTAATATTGCCCAATTAATTCCACATCATTCATTAAATTAGTCAATCTTGATGTTCTTTAGTGGAATTGGTGGAAAAAACATATAAGAGTCACAATGCAAAACCCCTTTTTTAAAAGAGCCAACAGCTTTAAGCATGAAAAATTGTCAAATTCAAAACAATTTACCACACTAAAAAGTGGTTTTAAGCATTCATGCAGGGGATTGTTCCACAATGGGATTGCCTTAGTAATGGATGTCCTTGGGTTGTCCATAACAATCAAGACTGAAAATCCGCTTTTGCCCCTGCACAAGAAAACATGCATGAGTAGGATACTATGCGACATCAAAGTGAATTCAAATTGCACATTCATTTTGGGTCAGATCAAGATTTTATCTTAGTCATGTTACTACTAGAATCTTGTAGTGCTCCCAATTCATCATCAGTTGAGTAACGGTTGAGCCAACTGATCTATCATCACAACCTGATGTGCCTTTTTCAGATGCTTTCTCATTAGGCCAAGAAAGTAATGCTTTGAAACATGAAGTAAATGAGTCAGGAAATTAAACAGGACTAACCTAATACATGCTTTTGGAAATGGCTTCAAAAATGATTTTTTTATTCTTTTTTTGGAATTCTTTTGCAACAAAACATTTTTGAAACATTTTAACACAAGGAAGCATGATGAAGCCCAAGCCTCAGAATTCTCCTTGGATTTTATTTTTCTTTTATCGGTTGGATACTATCACCGAGCTGGTTTGGCATACCCCATCATGTCCTCAAAACAAAACGTGTAATTTTATTGTTATTCATCAATTGAATTAAATTTATTAAATGGTAAATGCAATGCTCAATCCTTAAACGAAAAGCGAAAAAGAAGAAATTGAAAATATTTCCTAGAAATCAATAAAAATTCCTACGCAGGGGAATGCGCAAAAGCAATAGATGAGGCACTCTCGTGGGCTAGGGCCCATCTCTTTTGATGGTCCTTTGTCAATGGCGCCTATAAGGAGGTCATCGAACAAACTTGTAATTCCTTCTAATGCATCATCAAGGTTCTCTATCTTTGGGGGTGCGGGATTGTCCATGCCACCCCATCCATCTGGGACAATATCCCGAGGGTCAATGAAAAAGCTAGGAGGAGCCGAATACTTCACATAGTAGTCGAATTTGTTGCTCGGCTGTCCCAGGGTGTCCATCACTTCTACTCCATCCTGCATCATTCTAGGAGGGCTATGAAATGTTTCACGAATGTTGGGAGGTAACGAGTTTTGCCTCCCTTGCCCTTGCTCAGGTGGCAAGTTTTGCCTTTCTTGTCTTTGTCCTCCAGAATTTTCTTCACCTCTTCCATGGTGTCCTAATCCAGCAGAACGGGACCTCCAAGGGGCTTCAATGGGGTTTCTAGTGCCTTGACCCATTCTTCCAAGACCATATGGCATCATTTGAAACCTCAAAAATGGAAATGAACTGTACGACGGTTTTCCCCATCGCAGATAAAACAAGACTAACAATGAAACCTTATCATGGACTGACAAAAATTGCAACAAAGTAAGTAAATTGCAAAGTAAGAGTTTAGACAACTTACCTTCACCGAGAAGATGACAATCATATAAACACACGCATGAAAAATGAGGCTCGATTTCTATATAGACGGCTTAACAAAATGGAGCTAAGAGGATGATCTGACCGTCGCAATCTCACGTTTAGCGTGTCAGGTCCTCTTAACTCCGGTTCAGTCGAATGGAATGCCCTATAGTCACGCAATCTCGCGGACATGAACAAACATAGTCAACACCATGAAAATCTTTCAGGGAAGAGAAGATCAACACCTACATAGTAGTCTTGCTTTTGAGGAAGTGTCATTCTCAACACAATCCTAAAAATCCTATCGCAGCCCAAGTCTAGCAGCAGGTTGTGTGTGCAATAGTGTAGTACTAAAAGCAATAAAATATGCACAACAATTTAAATGCAAACAACGCCTCTAACTAGGAAAAAGAAATCATTAATCCCAACACCTCCCTACGAGATAGGGATTAGCAAAGACTACTCCCCCTTATACCTCCCATTTGCAAGAACATTTAACACTTGATATTAGGGGCGTACCTAGTATCCTCGCTGCCAAACAAAAACATTTTTAAAAGAAAAAGAAAAATTGGCCTAAGTCCACTAAGAGTTTTCACTCAAGTCCCTAGCGGAGTCACCAAGCTGTCGCGACCTCCCCGAAGCGGGCTGTACCACCCAAGGATAGGCTAATGGATTGCTAAGTCTAAACTTAGCTGGGGCTCTCCCAAGCTGTGGCATCCTGAAATTCTTTGCTGACCATTGGGGGTGCTCCAATTAGTGTCTTGTATTGAAATCTATGGCCGAGTTTAAATGGATAGATCTTGGAAGAGGATGGCTTATCTCTGGCCATGTGCATCATGAATTAGAATCCATACGTTTGTAATTCTAAGTGTTTAGTTATTTAATTTTACCCTATAGTACTTTAGTTTAATAAGATTTAATTAGTATTTAAAAAGGAGATTAAAATTGATTTTAATTAGGTTGGGCCTTAGGCCCAATGGCTTGAGCTCTTGGTGGGCCGAATGGCCGGCCCAATTGAGGCCCATGAAGTGTGACCGTCGACCAAGGGGGGAGGAGTGGCCGGCCCACTTCTTCCAAGCCCAATCCAAGCCCAAGCCCATCTTGCATGAGCTTGGTCAAGTGGCAAAAAGAGGATTACATGCATTGGCCATTGAGGGAGGTAAATAATCATTGCCAATGATGGAGTTTTGGGGAAATAAAAGGGGGAGAGAGAGAGAGAGAGTGGCTGGTTGAATTCGGCCAAGCCAAAGAGAGAGAGAGAGGGAGTGCGAGAGAGAGGAACCGAGGAGGAGAAGGAGTCCGCCCGTCACCGCCCGCACGCCATCAGTCCGTCGCCAGTGTGCTGCCTGTTTGCTGTCATCCGCTTGGTCTTAGAGGCAAGTTGGGATCGATTTCCACTCTTGCATGTGTTTCTTGCATGTGTGATTTTTTGGTGGTAGATCTCGGATGTTAGGGTAGGCAAAACCGAAGCTAGAATTTGACTTGTTCTTGAAAATGCTTGCTGATTTCGTGTAAACCGCTCGACCCAGAATCTTGTGGAGGCTTGCATGCATGTTTCGAGTTGGATTTTGACTTTGATTCCTTCATGAAAGTTGTATCCAACATCTTAAAATATAACATACTAAAATTTGGGACAAAATGGTTGAGATTTAAGGGGAAAAACCCTCTTTCTACGAAGACACTGGATCTGGAACTGCTTTGCTGACCTTTTGGTAGTTTTGTCGGTTGCATGTCAATTTTTACTAAGAATCTCTCTTTGACTTCTTTATGAAACTTGTAGAGAACATCCCAAAGACTAACATACTAAAATTTGAAGTAAAATGAGCAAGTATAGCCTAGTGAATCAACTTACTCTTGAAGACGGTAAATCTGGAAACACGGTACTGGACACCCGAGATTTCATGGACCCATATGGTGACTATTCTTTGGAAATTTCACTTAGATCCCTTGATGAAAGTTGTATGGGACCTGTTGAAGTAAAACATATCCAAATTTTAGAGGAAAAAAAGAAGAATAAGTGGGTGAAAACTCGATATTTCGGAGATAACTACACTGGACGTTTCGGTGCTAGAATCAGAAGCTTCGGATGACTATAGAAAATTATCTAGAACGAATATGGCCTATATGTCTTCATGAAAAATATACTTTAGTGTATTAAATATAACCTGGTAAAATTTCATAATTTTCGGAGGTTGTTCGGGTATTTTAATCGAATTATTTCAAAAACTGCACATTTTGTTTCTATCCGAAATTGCACGCTGTATTTGTGTGAATTATATCTTCTTGTGTGGAACTCTATTGGGCATGTGTTTTTCATGAAATTATTATCTTATTGACTTGTCTATCACATGTCTTGATTTCATGACTTTTGAGAATCATATGGATATTTAATTTAAATATTTTCTAAAATGGTACAAGCTGGAATTTTGTAAACTTCAAAAAGGCATGAAAAATGGACTATTCTAAATTGTATGGACTCCATGAATTGTATTGTTATGAGTGATTGTGTCTTGCTGCATGTATCATGATGATTTGAGATGCATGTATGAATTCAATGATGAATATGATCTTGATTGCCATCACATCACGTGCCATGTTAAAATTGAACTATAATTGAAGATGAGAATTGAGATAAATGAGAAGGCCGTCGGAGGTGTGGGCCAATGATGCCCCGAGAGTGTCGGGATGCCTGGCTAGAAGGGTACAGCTAGTTGCCCGGTGACCTTGAATGGCCGGATATCGGAGGGTCCTCGGGAGTACCGAGAGGTATCGAGATGCCCGGAGAGTGGGGGAGCCAGAAGCTCGGTAGGTATTGTGCCGATGGATGCCTCGTGATGCCAGTTGGGGTGCGAGATGCCTGGCTAGAAGGGTATGGCCGGTTGCCCTGTGGCCTTAAATGACTGGATGCCAGAGGGTCCTCATGATGCTAGTTAGGGTACGAGATGCCCAGAGAGTGGGGGAGCCGGATGCCTGATTGTATCTTGGATACATGTGAGATGCAAACAATGGTCCCGGGAAAGAGAAATGTGGCGGTCCAAAATGAAATTGAAATTGAATTATGCATGATGATACATGCATGACATGATGATGATGATATATGCATGACATGATGATAACGTTACATGCATGGATGCATGGTAATGATGATGGTACATGTGATATGATGATGATGTTACATGCATGGATGCATGGTAATGATGATGGTACATGTGATATGATGATGATGAGTGCATGGATGCATGGTAATGATGATGATACACGTGACATGATGATGGTAAGTGTATGATATGATGGTGATGACTATATGATGATGTATGTACATGAGGTACGATGACATGTGCATGACACCAAGGTAAGTTGTGCATGGATGCTTTAATGACATTTGATGCTATGATTGTGATGATTGTGTGGCATGATGCATTGAGTGTTTTATTGGTCCTTTACCTACTAAGTGGTTGTACTCACCTCTTCGAGGACCAACATTTCAGATTAGCAGGATGTCGCTCCCTGCTGTCACGCAGGGCATATTTTACGGCCTTCCTTCAAATGTAGAGGTCGAGTGTGTGGAGATCGGCTGTCCCACCATTCCTGGACTGACATTTATTCGAGTTCATGCCTTAGTGATGTATGACGTGGGCTTGGCTGGGGGCCCTATCATTCAGGAATTCATATCCATCCATGTTCGTTGAGACGGAGTGATGCGTGGGATGTTGCCGCCGCCACCGCTGATGCACCGGGATGGGTGTGAGGGCCCGTGCGTGAGAAGTAGTAGCTGAAACTTTTTGAGATGATAGCCAATGCTAGTTGATGGGGGATCTTGCACGATAGACGTAGTGGGTCGAGTGTTTCTTTTTGGGTTATGGCTGAGTGTGGCTACATGTCCTGGCCTTTCTTTTGATGTACTGACCCAAGGAAACCCATCTTGGAAAATATGTAAATAAAGTTTCGTGGCTTTATCTTTTCTTATGATGTTTAGTAGTGTGCAATTGTATCATGGTTGATGGAGGGAGAGATGGCGATATTATATTTTGCTTCCGCTAATGAGTCGCGCTGGGACCATTTTTTTTTTTTTTTTTTTTTAAAATGTCTATGATTCACGACACTTCTTCTAGGAGATGTAACTAATGTTCCATTAGGCGTAGCATTAGGTGCCTGTGGCGACCTAAGGTGGTTCGGGGTGCCACACAAGCCCATACCAATTCATGACTTAGTTCAAGTTTTTAGCATGCAAAGGAATTTTTTCTAGGAATCGCCACAAATCAATTTATGGTAGGTCAATTAAACACCTAAGTAAAATAACGGGAGAATTATTTTACTCCTAAAAACCAAAAACTTTGGGTACGGGGATTTGGTTACACTAGACTTTCTTAATGCCCATTCGGTACAATTTCTTTTATTTTCAAAAATATCTTTGCAGGCAGCTTGGATTTATTTTAACCTAAATCACTATCATGCAAATGAGTGATCACACATGTGCTCAATCATTATTAAACACTCAACCAATCAAATAAATTGCATCAAAAAATTTAAATGCACAAAATAAGCAATTTTTTGGGTTTTCTTTTATCTTGAAATTAGAACTTTGCTATAAAACATGCACTTTAACTACATGACCTAATTTTACTAACAAGCTATTTCTAATTAAATGAACCTAACATGCAAACTAATTGACATGCACCTAATATTTTTGTATTTTTTATTAAAAATCGGAATTAATAAAAACCCTAATTAAACTATCTAAAATCAATGGTTATCTAATTTAGTTTAGGGATTAATTTGGCTTAAACCCTATCCTATGTTAGAAAACTTTTTTTTTTTTTTTTTTTTTATAATAGAGATTATTAAAATGTGCAAAGATTATCTAAGCCTTTATCTAAAAAAAAATATTTAAATCCAATCCTAATCTATTCCAACAATTATCTAAATGTGCAATCTAAAAAAGCAATCCTAATTCACGAAACCAACATGTTCCGATGCAAGATTTGATTTTTTTTTTAAATTTTGTGTGTGTTTTTTAAGACAGGTAGTTATCGATAAACATTATATCTAAACTAATCAAGATATTTATCAAACAAAGGATTAAAATAATTGAAAAAATAATCCGTCGTTTCACAGATTAAATTAACGATTATTTTAACCCTAAACATCACAGCATATAAGGAAATTCAAAATTATTAAAAATTTGATGCGAAGTCTTACGGATCGAATTATTAATTATAATGATTTAACAATTAAAATCTTATCGAATGCCCCAAAAATCAATATAATTAAAAAATGATCCAATGTCTTACGGATCAAATTAATAATTACAGTAATTTTGGGCGAAACCCCATGGACAATTCCTAAAAATATTCATATAATTAATATCGACATCCAATGTTCCAACTTAAGCAATAACAATGAAACTTAAAAAATAAATAAAGAAAAAATATAAAAAAATGGAAGAAGCAGAATTTCCTTCTTCTTTTCGATTGCATCTTGTACAACCAAGGCATAATCTTCACGATTTTATTTCATTTTCTTTCCTTTGTTCATGCGCATTGACGATTGAAAGATCGAATGTTTCTTTTATTATGTCAAAAATGCATATTACCTGAAGACTAACACCAAATATATATCCCATTTGAAATATTCCATGAAAACCTTCTAATTTTCAGTGAAATATACCTCTCGGTATATATCGTTTGAATATATAAAAGATTTACTGAATACATCAAATCTTTATTCCTTATCAGAACAAGATGCACCTAAAATTATATGCTATGCAATTTTTTTTTTAGGGGTTAAAATTAATCCCTAATTTTTATGCAAAAAATCAATGATTGGGTCGTCAAATTTTTGGTGTCAATAGCTTACTATCCCTATCGTTTGTTTGTTGACCGGGGGTTTATTCAATTCACTTCTGCATGCGTATAATTGAAAGATAAAAAGAATAGGTCGGTGATGCGTCTTAGGACATCGCATTTTTAATTAACCATTGAGGGATGTGCACGCACCCAAGGTTTGGGGCGTGACGTGCGTAGTGCATGGGCCATGTGGATTAATCAGTTACATCATGCCATTCGTGTGACTAACACATAAGATACATATTTGTAGTAGAGCGGTAGTTAAATCTTTTAGTTAAGGATTTTTTTTTGAAGACAAATATTGCTGCAAATGTCAAAAAAGGGGAAACAAATTTGATAAAGATATAAAGATATAAAGTCAGTGGAGATTTTGGAAATTTTCTCTTATATGATTATAATAAAGGAAAACTCAAATTCATCTTCATGCTCTATCTTGATTTCACCTTATATCCTCTCATTTTGAAGCTAGGAATCTGATTATGTGTTGAATTAAATCTAGACCCATAAAAAAGATGGATTTAATGTAAATATAAGAAGAAAACTCATGATCAGCACAAGCAGAGCAAGTAGCGGAGAAGATGGATTTTATGGATTATGATAAAGATGAAAATTCGATGAACTTTATTACGTGGCCAATCTTGGCAATGTCAATGTATGTTCAAAGTAACAGACAGCTTTCACATATCAACTTCAACTCTCTTCAAACCCTTTATGAGAGATTGGTGTTAATATTACATATATCGCATATTCATGGGTTCACATTCATGTACTATGACTAGCGTCGGATCACTCTTTAATTAAAAAAAACGAAAGTAAAATTATAAAACAATAACATTACCACGTATGCTATTTGATAAATATGAGTTATTTAGAATTAATAAAGAAGTTGAAGAGTTTGATGTATACTAAATTTATGTAATATAATCGGACATCTAAATTTTCTAAAAATACATAAGAAAAACCGTGCAGACCCCATTCTAAAACCCATAGTCAAACACAAATTTCTGTACAATTATTAAATTATTATTGATTTTCTCCGTGGCATCGCTTACAAATCGTGCAAGACAGTGGAAGACTTTCATCTTGCTTTGCGTCGCTGGGATCTTTCTTTTTCACTTTTCTATCGAGAGGGTTTTGTCGGCGTTGCCTTTTTGTAGCTAAAGCAAGATGGGGGAAGACTTTTTGACTTGCTTTTCTCTCGTCATTGAGTAGTCCCCAACGATGGTGATACCCTCATTTCATGCCTTTCCTTCACGTTCTCCTTTTATGGGCCCCGCTGGTTGTGTAACTCGGTTTGACTTGGAAGCAAGTATTCAGATCAAACAGCTGAAGATGATTCCATCTAGAACAGGAGGGATTAGAGCGGGCCATCGGGCGATTAAGGGCGGGATCAAGGCATACTTAGATGCTAACACGTGTAACAATAAGGCGGGCCCACTTTTGAGACAATTTTTTTTTTTTTTTTGGGTGGTGTGCAACCCGCATCACTCTCACTTTTTGCAATTTATTACCACTCATCCATCACGATGGCACTTTCGTAAGTAAAAGTATCACTAAACGAGACTCTCTTTTGCACTCCTTCTTCGCTCTCTCTCTCTGCGCGGAGCTCTCATTCTTGAATTCTCACGCCTCCCTTAGCCAATTTACCCATCTAGGATGCATTGTTAGCTACTACAAAATCGACTTTCTAGTGGCAAAGAGTGACCATCTTCAAGGAGCTAGAAGCAGTCAATGCAAACATCAGGAAGTTGTATGTCACGCCCCGATTCTCTGAGCACGTGCCCATCCCTCGGTGGTCAAATAAATAGCGACATCCTAGGACGCATCACGACCCATTCATTTTAATGCGCATGCTGAAGCGACTAAATAAATCCCCAGACAACAATCAAATGGGATAGAAAAGTAGGGCCAACACTTTTTCAAACCACAATACACTTATATACATATATCAAACTATGTCATATACAATATTAGCCAACTATATACAAGGTCTACAAAAAGAAGGGTGTAGAGTGCTACAGATCCTCAAGCATTCAAGTTCTCTTCATAATACATTGGGGACCCTAGGTCCGAAAGATTCGGGTGAACCACCGAACCGCCTGGAGGGTCAGCCGTACCCTTTCCAAAAGCTACTTCCAACGCCGACACAGGGACTTCAAATTCTGGTATGGGACCTTCTCTTGGTCCATTTCACTCACGATGATCCCAAGATCTATATTGATTTGGTACCTTATGGGGTAGACCCAAATCAACCCAGACCACGAACCTCACTGTCGTGACCTCTCTTTTTCCGTTTAGGGGAAAAGAAAGAAGGTTTAGGGGTATTTGCCTAAAGAGGCGGACCAACGGCCCTAGATTAGGCGCGGGCTCTCCCAAGCCCATACCTCGCTCGACGTTGGATTTTGTATTTTTATTCTTAACAACCTATGTATTTCTATGAGTCGCCACTAACCTCTTGGGGTCGGCTAAAAACCAATCAAGACGTGAGAGTGTTGTCTCGATTCCTATGCAACTAGAGATTTATACGAACGAGGACTTGTTTACACCAATGTTTCCTTTAGCACTCTAGCAGTACAACTAACTTGGAAGGTTGTTCATCTAAATGGCCACACAATCTTGATTACCAATTATAATCCTTATAAAACCGCTAAGCATCCATGCAAATGTTTTTGTAGGTTTGTTTTCCTTAATGTCTAGACTAATCCTAACATAATTTAGAAGAGAATTTTACACTCAAATTAATGAAAAGCAGTGCATAAGTAAACATCCAATAAATTGAAATAACATGAAAATAAATGCGGAAAAGGAAAACCCGATACAAGTCGAGCAAATAATATTATATGGCCTTGTTATCACGCCCCGGGACAAGACCCCCATGAGCAAAATGGGAATTTAAATGTGCATGATATTACTCTAAATGCATGAAACAACTCTAAATAATTTTAATCTACCGAAAATAGATTACTTACAAAAATGATTATAAAATATCAAAATAGCATTAAATTAGGAAAAATGACATCTATGAAATTAATAAAATTTCATAAGGTCATTTTTGCCTTAATTTGATACCATTTATCTCTTTTATATTTTTTTGAACTTTTTGGATTTTTTTGGATTTATTATTATTATTATTATTTTAAAATAATAATAATAATTCCCTAAACTGATATATGCTAACATTGAACAACACAGCACATGAGTATCACAATAATCGAGCTTAAATCGACCCTTTCAAAGTCGAAGCTTGGTTCCAACATTTTATCGAATACTTGGCTTACATCAAATCACTTCAAAACGGCTTTCTCGGGCCATGTTGGTGGCCTTTAATCTCGACCCACAAGCAATCTCATGTGAAAGCAAAGTATCAATGATATATTATTACATGCAAAGAACAGGTTTTGCTAGAAATCATAGCCTAGAACATGCAAGAACCAAACTGAAAATGGCCTCTAATATGCGGGTTGGAGCCGTTTTGCAAATCTGGTGTTGAACCCAAGTCAAACAGTCATGTCAAATGCCTAGATTGAAGCCCCAACAACCATCATGTGCAACATCTATATGAAATATTACTCCATTCGGATGAAAATAGGTAACATTTACTTTCAAATGCAACAAACATCACCAAAAACAATCAGCCGGACATATCAAAACGAACTCTCCAAGAAGCATACATGCATGATCTATGCTGGCCAACCATGTCTCAATGTGGATTGGCTTGGTTTTTGGCTCATGTTATAGACGGTTTCATGGTTCACAAAGAGATTAAAAGACTAAACCGAGTTGTCCTATGCATTATTTGTACTCCAATATAACATTCATCAAAGTCACAACAACAAAAAAACGTATGCAAAGGGGAGTAACAACTCAAGCATGTAGGGGTATTGAAGAGGCTTTAAACACTTCAGAAAATTTCAACCTCGAAAATCAGTTCTTCGGACCAGTTTTCCTATTGATTTTCGTGATCATAACATGTTTGAACTCAAACAAAAATACATCTAGGATACTTACCTTGCTTCCTAGTTTTGTTTTCAAGTGACTCTTGGTCGAGGAAACGAGAAATTATCCTTCGGGGGGACACGTGGAAAATGGCTCCTCCAAACTAAAAGTGTGATTTGCAGAAAAAAAAAATGACAACGAAGGTTTTCATTGACCTCCAAAATTAGGCTTTCAAACCTCTTTTGTTGGCCACTCAAAACCAACCCAAACTATATGTATTCTGGTTTGGGTGGTAACTCATGGCTTTCCTCATTTTTCTCTCCATTTTCTCAAAAACATTCCCTTTTCCTTGCTCGTGACCAACTGGGCTCAACACTTAGAAAAATCTTTGGACTCCCTTGGCCCACCCGGAGGGTATCTTTTCGAGGGGCTTTAGGAGGTTTTCCCGATCTCCATTTTGGACGTGTGACCTATGATTGGAAAGATCCTTGAGTGAAGTTTCAATCTCTAGTTGAAGGTTTTAGCTAATTTTGGCAGCAAGTTTATGAAAATTTCACTTTTCTCTCTAAAGGTTTTCAGGAATTTCTGGGTTTTTGCTTTTTTGGATATGCTTCTAAGGGTGTTATTTGGGCACGATCGTGAGCTCCTCCTCGTGCTTCTTGTCTTCTACCTCTTATCCCTCAAAAGATCCTGCTTCATAGATTTTATCCACTACATTAAGCAATCTCTTGATGGGCGTTTTGCCCTCTTGCCAAGCCTACCAACTGAGCATTCTACCCACTTTCTGACTTAGCCAAAATTTTCAAATTTTGTAGTTGTTGAGTGTACCGATTTTGCAAGGACTTTCCTGTGCTCTCAACAGCTTATCCCTAGCCAATTTTTTTCCACTCGCACTACTTATTATGGTCTTCCATCACGTGCAAAGATCAGGCTGGTTGGGCAGCTGAGGAGGATATGGTGGGGCCACCAAATTGCTTACTCAGCAGCTCTGAATTCAGACTAACTTGTGGACTGAGATTTGGCAGCTTTTTTGAGTGCTTTAATCCATCAATTTGGTTGCGGTTTTTGATCAATTAGCATGCTTGTTTAAGATCTTGATTATTTTTCACAATTGTGCCCACCCAATTTTGCAAGAAAGTCCCTTAAAGTTGGCTATTTTCTTATCCGAAAATACCAAATTCAATGCAAATTTGGTCCTTTTGGCTCGATTTGATTGATTTGACCTAGCCCAAGTTCAATTTCAACTCAATTAGAGGCCCAGATGATTATTTAAGGGCTTGGGTGAAATTTTACGATATTTGCGAATTGGTCCCTCAACATTTGGAAATTGCATTTTGGCCCCAACTTGTCGTTTTACTTACAATCTTACCTCCTTGGCTTGGCTAGTCACATTCAGATCATCAGCTCCAACTTTTTTCTTTTTCTTTTTTATTTCTTTATTTCTTTTTTTATAATTAATTTTTTATCCTTTTTTATTATATATTTTTTTCATTTTTATTTTATATATCAAGAAATAAATGCAATTAAAAAATATATTAAATGCCTAGGTTATCCATATGCAATAATTTGACAATAAATATCTTTGCGGAAAAATAAGCTCCCATTTTCCGAAATGATTTTTTGACAAAAATTTAGGTATCAACAGTTACCCCTCTTTGGAAGGGAGCTCTTTAAAAGATAAGGTGACACCTAATTTTTAATTTTTAATTTTATTATTTTATTTTTTTTACAAAAGCGAGAATGAGAATGCAAGTGAGCTTAATGTAAAGAGCATGGTTTAAGGATGTACCTATGAGCGCTTTGAAAAGTGTGGTTTGAGGATATACTCACAAACCTTGTGGTTCAAGGCAGTTCCACAAAGCTTGTCGTTTAAGGCAGTTCCACTAACCGTGTGGTTTAAGGCAGACCCACCAACCTTGTGGTTTAAGGCTGTCCAATTAACTGTGTGGTTTAAGGCAGACTCACTAACCGTGTAGTTTAAGGCAGTCCCACTGACCATGTGGTTTAAGGTAATCCCACTAACTGTATAAATTGTATGGTTGGAGGATGACCAAGAACCTCTTGAAAATGCATAGTTTAAGGCTGACCCATGAACAATTTGGAATTGCGTGGTTTATGGATAACCAAAAACCTCTTGAAAGTGTATGGTTTAAGGCTATCCCATGAACCATTTGAAATGGCATGGTTTCACTAGAGGAACCTATCATTCGAGAATATTTTGAAATGGATACTACACATCAAACAGAATTCATTATAACAAGTATTCTAGTAGCGAAAGCATACTAGATGAGACCAATTTCAACACATGTCATCGGAAACAATATCAAAAGTGTATCGGTAATGAGAAGGCAATTATTGCATAAACGAATCAAACTAATTCCAACCACTTGACAAACTCGCAAAATTGTCATCACGCTCGGATGATATCATTAATCGTCAAATTCTCTTGGGAGAAAAGTCCTTGTCAAAATGACCTTGAATTATGAGAAAGGTTTGTTAAGCATGCCAAGCAAGGATCCCTAGTTAGAAAGGGCTTCTTGCATATTCTCAAGAAAAGGGTTGTTTGATCCCATCTATTCATGTGGGAAATAAACTGATCACATAATCACAGTCTTCCCGTGTGCAAGGCTTTGAACCATTCGCAATAGGTACAGATTGACCAATCTAAAAGGTCTTTTAGAAAGACCGTAGTGCAGGTTTGGTCATGGTTTTAGCAATGGATAAGCATCATTGGCTATGAAACGAATTAATCACCAATCAATATATCCTAATTTCCACTCAAATTATCCTAATCTAAAGAGACTTTGGGAATAGGTTGTAATGTTGGTTCGGTGAAAGGCTCAACACTTTTTTGAAGAGGGATCTGAGAGTTGGTGATTGCAACGACATCATTGGCATATCATCTGATGTTTTGAAAGCACTCGAATTTGTCTTGAAAGTCCCTTGACTAATCATCTCAAAATAAGAGCTTTGCTCTTTTCTCTCATGACTTTTGCATTTGCGGTGATTTCCTTTTGGTACAAGCATTTTGTTGTTTTTTTTTTTTGTCATTTTTGCTTTGATAGAGACATTCTTCTTGATGCAATTGTTTTTCCTTCTACTTTTTTTTCTTTTTTTTGGTGACGGACATTAGCCTTGCTTTTACCAGGCATACTACTTTTTCATGCCCCCTAATTTTCATTTGACTTCTGCTCTTTTAAACTTTTTAAACTCTTAGGACTTTCGAGATGCTTTCCGCATTTTCACATAAACCTCACTTGCCTTGGCAAATCATATGCCTTGCCCCAATGTCAGGAGACAATCACCACTCGAGTTTTGGAAATGAACGATTAGGCTCAACTTAGCTTAAGCAAAGGGTATCGGTGTTTGGGTAGAGAAAAGAATGCTCTTCCTCACCTTAGGATGCTTCGAGTTTCCATAAGAATTCATCTGAAGTTACTACAAAAAGATTTATGCAAGTGAGCGTAAGGAAGCCTTTCTCATATTTTCTCTCCAAATAATGTCAACCCAGACCTCCATAATTGCCCCTTTGTGGGGTGATTCTTGACAGGGGTATTTTATAGAAAATTCTCCACATTAAAAGGATCAAATGGGCTAACTATTGTCACCTGTAGTGTGTATGATAGAGGAAAGAAATGCCTCTTATCATCTTGATCTATGTACCACTTGCGAATGAATTCATTGACCTTAAATGACATGGGTTTTCTTTTTCGCTCAAATCCCACAATGCTTAAAGGACATGTTTGGAAATGGGTTGCCTTTCCTCATCCTAAGTGTTTCTCACTTGGCATAAGTAACATCACCTTTCATTTTTGTTGAGATCATCTGGGTGGATTAATCTCCACATAGAATTTTGATTCGAAATGAGTGATCCATCGGGTGGATGGACAATTTAAAGATATAGAATATTTTTGCAAACTTTGTGGAAAATATGTTCTTCAATTTCCATTTTTTGTGCTTGCTTCAAGAAAAATACTAAATGTTTTTTTTGTGTGTGTGTGTTTTTTTTTTTTTTTGCAATGGAAATTCTCCATTTGTTTTCATTTTGATTTTGAGGAGAAGGGTACTTACCTGTGGCCTTAGTGGTTAGGTGACCCCTCCATCAATTTCATGATTTGGTGGTAAATGGTGGAATGAACCTATTGCTTTAAGGCTTGAAGTGAGTCTAAGATCTTTTGTCTCATTAGTTCAAGCACTCTTCTCTTTTTGCGAAAGTGAAAGATGCCAATTTTTTTATTCTTTTTTCTTCTTTTTTTATTTATTTATTTTTATGGCAACCTCATTGCAGTTTCCAAGGATCGAACACCATACCTCTCGGACCCGTTCATTCATTCCCCATACCACTAGGCCGAAGTGCCAGTATTATCCATGGAGCGCTTCTTTTTTATATAATTGAACTGGCTCTAGAAGGACACATCTTTTACACCAAGTTAGGTGAATTTGACATGTGCTATGCCCCCACATGCTTGCTTGGTAGAGAGATATCTTGTTCAAATCAACTTCTCGGCTTTATTCTTCGGATACTAACATTTCGCCAAATAGGGAAATTACGTCAACAAAAGAAGTTAGAGAGGGTACATTAGAAATGATACCAAATTATCCTTCTCCTAAGTTTGTATTGGACAACTCCTAGGAATATCTCGAATGTGGACCATCACCATTTTGTTTTGTCATTTTAATTTTCTTTGTTTTACTATCTTTCCACCAAAGCAACTAGATACACATAACACGAATACATATGCATGTATAGAATGTATGCATGAAATGCATGATGCAAGTGCTAAGTGACTTGGGTTGTACAAGAAATGGCTCTATAGCCTTGATTTCATTCATGGAAAGTATTTCTTGACTGCATCAGCGTTTATAGGCTTTAGCAGCTCATGGCCGCCCATTTCTACTAGAATTAAAGCCCCATCAGGTAGTATCTTCTCAATGACATAAGGGCCTTCATAATTTGTAGTGAATTTTCCACGTGGGCCCGGTATGATAGGCAATACCTTCCTCAACACAAGTTCATCCACTTGGAATTGCCTCGGTCGAACTTTGCGATTAAAAGGACTTCGCAACTCGCTTTTGGTAGCATTGACCATGGCATAGTGCACTAAGTCTCTGTGGCATCCTAAAAATTTCATAACGATCTCTAGATACATTACGACCCATGAATAGGTGATGGAAGCGCCATCGGACTATATTATAGTCATTAGACTAATGGATTACAATTAAACAAGGCCGAGCATTTAATGGACAATTGTTTTGTTGGAAATCTATCCTATGTCCATGTGTGATCAAGGATTGTACTAAAGGATGAAGTGATAAAGAATTTTCTATTCTTGGCCGTGTACTCTATAAGTTGGATTACCATTGATTAATGTTGCAAATTTTATGACCATGTAAGTATTTGTAATTAAGTAATTAGGAGTGGGGAATAAGGTGGATTATTAGAAGCAAGTATGAGCTGGACACTTAAGGCCAAACCAGCCCAAAGTAGCAGCCCACCCTTTTACCCCATTTGGTGGACCAAGGCCTAGCCCAAGCCTGGCCCATTGAGGGCCATCACCTTTGCATGGAGATTGACAAGTGGCGTGAGGGATTCTCCATGTGTCTCTAGCATGCAAAAGGCAATGATTACTAGCTAATCAAGAGGTTAAGAGAGAGAGAGAGAGAGAGAGAGAGAGAGAGAGAGAGAGAGAGAGAGAGAGAGAGAGAGAGAGAGGGAGAGTTCGGGTGAGCGAGCGAGAGAGAGAGGAGGCGAGTGTGGATCGCGAAGGGGAAGAGGAAGGCTGTCTTCCACTGTGTCCTAGCTGCTGCCATCGACGCCGCCTAGTTCCGCCGTTGATAGAGCCGTGTCCGGAGCCCCAAGTTGTCATTATTGCTTGTTGCGGTTGCTTTGAACTTGAGGCAAGTAGAAGTTCTTCAATCTATGTTTTGCTTGCTGTTTTATCTAGTGAGGAGTTGGTAGATGCGGAAAATGTGGAAGTTGGAGTTGCATGTCGATTTTGATGAAGGAGATAAAGCTGGCTGAGGTATTGGAGCAAGAATAGAGCAAGTTTTTGGTGGATTTCATTTTTAAATTGAAATGAGAACTCAAGGATTTAGCTATGGTGGATTTTTGAGAAGTAAAGAGGCTGTATTATGGTGTAATGTGCTTGTAAATCTTGGCTGTGGAAGTTGGATACCGAAACTCAAAGTATAGGAAGAGTCCTCTTTAGGCTAGTGAACTGTTTTTGCAAGAACAGCATGACCTCTGGTGATTTATCATTTTTTCTGGAATTTTCTAGCCAAAATTTGACTTTGAATACTTAATTAAAGTTGGAGAGAACATCTGTGAGAGTAACATATCAAAAATTAGCATAAATGGACAAGATTTGGTTGACCAAATGATTTTCATACGGAAATGCTAAATCTGGAAATTTTATAGAAACTGTAGCAAGATATACCGAAGTTTTTACTCTTGATATGTATGGAATTTGACTTGGTGTTATCCATGAAATTTGTTCCTTTAGGTCTCATTGATAATTTGCCAAATTTCGTAATTTTCTGAGTCCATTTAGTATTTATTTCAAAATTTCTACCAGAACTGTTCATTGTAAAAATCGGGCTATTTTGTTCTCGAATTTTTCACAAAGTGTCCGAAGGTGAAGGTGTTTCGAATGGCTATGTGATGTGATGGTATTGGCTGTGGATATTTGTGCAATATTGAGATGCGATAGAGGGTCCATGGGATGTCTTGTTTTAGCATTTGAAAATGTTTTGTGAATTAAAATGCTAAATTGTTACCGTTGAACCCTCAGGTCAACGATACCCCGGGAGTTGGGATGCCTAGAGGATCGTGTGAGTCAATGCCTTGTGGATGCCCGGTGGCCTTAAATGGCTAAATGCCGGAGGTTATTCCCCGTGAGCGTCGGGATGCCCGGTGGTATGCTTGTCGGTACGTAATTCCGGATGGCCAGGGTAACCATTTTCATGGGAGGCCCTCGAGGTTCCCCATGATGCCAGGTGGGGTACGAGATGCCTGGAGGCATGATTCACTCCAGATGCCCGGTGGCCTTAAATGGCTGAATGCCGGAGGCTTTTGTGATGCCTGGAGGGATGTGAATGCCGAAGGGACGCAAACATTGGTCCTCCGGAGATGAAACCTTTTGAAAAATAAAATGAATGATTCCATTATAAGTGTGTGTGGGTCTAGATATAAGATTGAGTGTATGGCAATGGAACGGAACGTGATGTTTTAGTTTGACCCTATGACTAAGATTTGTCTATCTTGGATAGGTTGCACTACAAATTAGGACTACATTGTTATTACATTGAAGATTTTCATGATTTTGATACATACCTATTGTTAAATGTCTTGTTTTGTCTACCATACTTGAATCTGGATATTAATAGTAATGCTTGATATAGCTTGAGGAATCTTTTACTACTGAGTGGTTGTACTCACCCCTTTGGAGACTAACATTTCAGATTAAGAGATGCCTCTGTTACCGGTCACACGTGGTACTTTCTATGGCTTGCTGTCTGACGTTGAGGTTGAGTGCGTGGAGCGCCCTTGTGTTGGTGTTCATGGACTGGTGTTCATCCGTGTTCGAGTTTTAGTTATGTATGATGTGGGTCTACTTGATAACCCTGTAGTCTAAGAGTTCCTATCCGTGCATGTTTGTCATGACAGGATCATGATGGGGATATTGCTGCCGCCATCGGCCAATGCACTGGGCTAGGTGTGATTGCGCGTGTGACTGGTAGAGGATGACATTTTTTGGATAGTCAACACTGGATGATAGATCGATGTACATGACTGATGTGGGGTCGGGTACTTTTGGGTTATAGCCAAGCTTAGTAAAGCCTTGGCCTTTTGATGTACCAACTCTTGATGTCCATCATAGTTATGTAAATAAAAGTGTTTCGGCTCTAATGTGTATATATATGAAAGGTGTAGTTGGTGTGCATTGCATTGTATCATTTGGTTTGAGTATGGGTTAGGGAGATGTCAAATATGCTTCCGTTATATGAACTGTGCTGGGACCGATTGAAAAAAAAAAATTTATAAACCCCCAGGATAGATGAACCCACTATAATATCAATGGTATCAGAGTGACATGTTATTAGGACAAGTGAAAGGTAAGCAAACAGTGGCGACGCTAACGGATTGGGGGCCGTTTCGGGGGTGCCACAGTCTCTTCTCATCAATCATATTCAGTTGTTCATATCTCTGCCACATCCACTCGGCTTCTGAGAGTTTGGTCTACTGGAGAATACTCAATGAGGGAATTTCCACCTCTACCGGTAAGACTGCCTCCATACCATATACAAGTGAGCAAGGCATTGCCCTCGTTGAAGTACGTATTGAGGTTCGATATGCTCACAACGCATATGGCAATCTTGTTATTTAGATTCAAGCCGTTATCAGTAGCAATGGCATTTGGTACACCATAATGGGCAATGATGTCATGATGAATGAATTTGGCTACATTTTTCATGGTGACGTTGACATATGAACTCACTTCAATCCATTTTGTGAAATAATCAATAGCTACGAAAATGAAGCGATGCCCATTAGAAGCTTTGGGGTTAATTGGCCCGATTATATCGATTCCCCACATGGAAAATGGTCATGGTTGAGACATCAAATGCAGTTCGTTAGGTGGGGCATTGACATTGTCTCCATAAATCTGACACCGATGACAGTAGCAAACATGTTTGATACAATCGGTTTCCATGCTTAACCAGAAATATCCGAGCCTCATGATCTTTTTTGCTAAAAGGTGGCTATTCATGTGTGGTCCACACTCTCCTTCGTGTATTTCTTTCATCAGCTGGTTGGCTTCTTTAGCATGAACACATTTCAACAGGACTGAATCAAATGATCTTTTGTAGAGCACACCGTCAGAAAACAAAGAATTACAATGCTAACTTCATGAGATATTTCTTGTCGGCTACCTCACATCCTTGAGGAAATTATCCCAATTGGAGGTAATTAAAGATGTCGTGGTACCATGGCCTTCCGTCTAGCTCGCCTTCAACTTACATACAATAAGCTAGGTGTTTGAGAATCTCGATCTTTAATGGCTCAATATCCAATCCCTCGATCACATGCAACATTGATGACAATGTGGCCAATGCATCAGCAAATTGATTTTGGGACCTTGGCAAATATTCAAAGGATATTTCCTCGAATTCCCTCGTTAATTCTTCAAGGAATTCATGATATGGGATCAGCTTAGGATCATGTGTCCGCCAACGACCCTCTGTCTGCAAAATAATAAGTGCAAAATTGCCATATACCTGTAAATTCTTGACATTCATGTCAATGGCTAATTGCAAGTCGATGATGCACGTTTAGTATTCTGAGATATTGTTAGTGCAAGGGAACATCAATTTTGCAGCTATGGGATAATGTTGGCTAGCTAGAGAGATCAAATGTGGCATCCGGAATTTTGTGACGACCCTTAGATATGCGACTGTCCATGACTAAGTGATGAAAGCATCGTTGGACTATATTATCAACACCACAACAGATATTGTTTTATTTTCATCATTGGGCTGGTGCGCTAGGTATTGTATTGGTTCGATCATTGAATAATTTATAGTCTCATTCCTACATACTACCACTGATGAGACCAAGATTTATTCCACGAGTTTGGTCGACAAGATGTTTTCTATACTAAATTTGGCCATCCAATTGTGTGTCCTATGAATCAAATCTCCCTTGTTCATCTTTGCGACACCGTGCGGCCTTGTAAGTAAGCTGTGATTTAGCCCATGCACATGCGTTGATTAAAGATTAATCTTTGGAGGAAATTGGGCCGTGTATTAAGGATAATGTGGCCACAAGCCCACTGGCCCATGCAACTCTACACTTTCTCTTAATTGTCAACTAATGGAGTCAATTATGAAAGTTAGTATGAGCACCTAGAGGGGGTGAATAGGTGCGGAAACAAATTTTGCAGAGTAAAGTATATAATTTTGCTTTTAAACAAACTCTATTTGGCAATAGATTACAAAAAGGAAATTAGACTCTAATAATCAAATAGAGTTATGATCAAAGTAAAAGAGCTTAAGGAAGAGAATAAGAACACAAGGTTTATAGTGGTTCGGCTTAATTCAAGCCTACGTCCACTCTTCCACACTGACGGCCCACCGGCTGGATTTCACTAAGACTCAAAAGAGTTGTTATAGTATAGCTTTTCCTTGATTCCACAGTGTAGAGAATCTGCTACACTTCCTCACGGTCTCACAGAAGTATAAACTCTCTTTTGTGTACAAGTTTTCGCTCAACAATTGAATTGACAAAGAACAAGGAGCTTCAGACTTTGGAATTTCTCTATCGCACACACACTTGAATAACTAGAACATCTTCCTTATATACTCCTCCATGCCTTCATATACCCGTTGGCACTTAATCAATTAGGGAGATTTCGAGTTATTTAAGGAATCTGACGATAACCCACCAATCTTGCTCACCCATACAATCAGGATCTAGGTTTCCATAAGTAGAACCTTCCAAGTATGCTTCACCAATCAATGGATCTAAATTACCCGAATTGAAATCAATACGAATAATAGATTCCAAGATGCTATATCCAGCCGAGAGATCTTCTTCAGTCGATAGAATCAAATCCCTAACGAAATACTCAGTTTTGGATAAGTCTTCTTCGACGGTTTAGAAACTGTTAATGAGGATAGACTTTGAATCTTGAGTCTGACGGTTCGGCAGTCTTCAAACTTTGACTAAAGATTTTACAAGTCTTTAGACTAGACTGATGGAAACATTTTGTCAGCTTCAAAACACGTAAGGAAGTTTTCTCCAACAATCCCCTCCTTTTTTATGGTGACAAAACTTTCCTGCAGATTTGGATATTTTTGACCCGCAAAATAATACTCAAGTAAACATGAATATCTCACAAAAGATAATTGACTTAGTAAAGACAACATTAAATCTGCATTCACAGGAAATAAGTTAGTCCTGTAAATAAATAACTATCTTTGCCATGAAATACCAATAGTGCTTAAAATAAACAAACGATCAAACAATCCAAATCCAAATCCAGTCACAATTAAACAATCAAACAAAAGTAAAAAATCATTCAGAAAGTAAGGTTAAACGAGAGTCAAGTTTCAAATCCGCACCATCTCTCCCCCTTTTTGTCAGCATTAAAAAAGGTAGAGATAAAAAGATAATGGAATTAAGGTTGCCTAGGAACACGAACAAGCTGGAAATCTCCCATTGATTGGACAATCCCTTCCAGCTTTTTCAAATCCTCATTCAATTGAGCCACTTTTTGTTGTATACTCTGTAAGCTTTGCTGGTGGTTGAACATCCAAGGAAGTTGCCTTCGTCTAATTTTTCTTTAAACTTACCAATTCAATCATTTGCATTTTTCAATATAAAACATTTGCAACCAAACACATGAAAATATGAAATAATTAGCTTCTTTCCTTTGAACGACTCATAGGGAGTTTTCTCCAGAATAGGCCTTAAGAAGACTATTTTTGCAACGATCTATTCTTCCTTTCCACAACTCCATTCTGCTCGGGAGTATAAGGAGAGGAGAATACATGCTGAAAACTAGATTCATCACAGAATTTAGCAAAGTCTTGATTTTCAAATTCACCTCCATGGTCTGTCTATATATTTGAAATAACATACCCTTTCTCATTTTGAACTTTCTTAGCAAATTTTATAAAATAAGAAAAGGTTTCAGACTTACTTGCTAGGAAATATACCCAAGTGAATCATGAATAATCATCCACAATTACTAGGCAATATTTATTACCTCCAATACTCTGAGTTCTGGTTGGTCCAAAGAGATCCATATGCAATAGTTGCAGTACACGATTAGTGGACACTTGATTTATCGGTTTGAATGAATTTTTTACCTGTTTTCCCAATACGCATGGTGTACATAGGTCAAACTTTTGGTATGTCAGATTGGGTAGTCCACGAACAAGCTTGTTGGTTGAGATTTTGGCTATTTGCTTCATGTTGATGTGCCCAAGTTTTTTGTGCCATAAATTCGTTTCCTCTTGAATTGAGATTAGACATTGGGATTTCTCTGGTTTGATATCCAAGAGATAAATATTCTCATGTCTTTGCCCCGTGAAAGTCTGAGAGGAGTCTTTACTGGTTTCTGAACATATTCCTTCTTGAAAGTTGATTTTGAAACCGGTGTCGCACAGCTGGCTGATACTTAGCAAGTTGTAGTTGAGTCCTTCTACTAAGGAAACGTTACTGATCGTGAGACTTCCAATCTTTACTGTTCCGTATCCCACAATTCTACCTTTGCTATTTCCACCAAAAGAAACTTTTCCACCATTAACTTGCACAAGCTTTATGAAGCAACTTGAGTCTCCTATCATATGTCTTGAGCATCCACTATCCAAGTACCATTTAACATTTTTTTTTTATAGTGACCTGCATTTAAAAAAGAAACTCAAGCTTTCTTTGGTATCCATATTTTCTTGGGTCCAGTGGAGTTAGTGTGATATACAGTCTTTGCCCAAACCTTCCTTACAGGTTTCCAAACCATAAAACATTCTTCCTCAAAATGTTCTGAGCTGTTACACCTAGAACATTTAAGAGCACTGCGGCCTACTAATTTTGCAAAAACTTTTTGGAAATGATTTTTGTAAGAATCTTTTGTAGGTCTTTGTTTAATTCCTTCCTTTACCTTAGGAAAATCAATTAAAGGAATGGTTTCAGCAGTCATTCCCAAACCTGATTTGTTGAAGTAAGGTCTTTGCACCGAAAGAATATTTTCTAATTTTTCAGATCCTATAGAAAACCTTCTAGAAATGCTTGAGATATCATTTTTCAAAAATGCATTTTCATTTGAAAGATAGTTTGCATTTTCTTTTAAAGTAATAACACTTTTATCTAAACTTTCGACATTTTCTTTCCAAGCTATCTCCTGTTGCTTCATTGGCAGAATTTTCCCTTTATGTTTGGAAATCCTCTTGAAAGAGGTTTTGAGACTAAGACACAATTCATCAATATATTTAGAGACTTTAGTAGGAATTTTAAATTACTTACCTCTATTTCATTGTATGAATCTGAGTCTGTCTTAGAGTCTGAATCTGATTCTGAGTGTGCCATGAGGCAAATTTGGCATAATCATCATCACTTTCTTCACACTCGGTATCACTCCAAGCTTCTGCTTTAAGTGCTTTTCGATATTTCTTAACTTTTCCTTTCTTTCTCTTCAGCAGGGGACAATTGGGTCTGATGTGTCCCTTTTTCTTGCATTCAAAGCAGATTATATCCTTGTTGGATTCATCATCTTCAACTGATTTATTTTGTAGCTTTTGAGAACTTTGTTTCTTCGAATTGAATCTTCTTCCCTTTCTATTCAGTTTTCAGAACCTTCTTATCATAAGAGTAAGCTCTTCATCATCCATATCGTCTTCAGAATCTGTGACATCAGAATCATCGTTAGATTTTAATGTAATGGATTTCTTACCTTTGAGATCTTCACCTTTGTGGATTTGCTCCATTCCATAAGACTGAAGAGTACCGACCGATTCGTCAACAGATAGTGACATGATTCTTTGTGTCTCCCTTATTGAGGTCTTTATGTATTTCCAATTTTTGGAAAGTCCACGCAGTAATTTGTTAACTTTAATGGCATCAGAGATTGGTTGACATTGATACTCAAAACCATTCACGATTTCTGTAAAACTACTAAACATGTTAGTGATAGATTCTCTTGGTTTCATCCTGAAGACCTCATATTGACCAAGTAGAATATTGATTCTGATTTCTTTCACTTGATCGGTTCCTTCATAGGTGATGTGCAATCTATCCCAAACTTCTTTAGCTATTTCACAAGAATATATTATGTTATATTCAGTATGAGATAATACACAATATGAAAAATAAATTGCTTTTGCATCAAGAGCTTGTCTCTTGGTTATCTCTTATTGAGTCATCTCGCTGGACTCAACAGCTTCTTTTTCTCTTTTTGAGATTGTTGCAGCTTTAAGAATGTTTTATTTGTCTACCACGTCCCATTCCAGAGGATCTTTTGATCTTAGAAATGCCTTCATCTTTTTTTTTTCCATATGCTGTATTCCTTTCCATCAAAATAAGGCGGTCTAATGTTGCTTTGCCCTTTAACCAAACCCGGAGCCAACATACTAGCTATGGATCGTTAACTCTGAAGTAAAAAATACTTCAACTTAAATGAGTACACAAGCTCTGATACCAATTGTGAAAGCTAGTACGAGCACCTAGAGGGGGTGAATAAGTGCGAAAACAAATTTTGTAGAGTAAAGTATATAATTTTGCTTTTAAACCAACTCTGTTTGGCAATAGATTATGAAAAAGAAATTAGACTCTAATAATCAAATAGAGTTACGATCAAAGTAAAAGAGCTTAAGGAAGAGAATAAGAACACAAGGTTTATAGTAGTTCGGCTTGATCCAAGCCTACGTCTACTCTTCCGCATTGACAGCCCACCGGCTGGATTTCACTAAGAATCAAAAGAGTTGTTATAGTATAGCTCTTCCTTGATTCCACAGTGTAGAGACTCTGCTACACTTCCTCAAGGTCTCACAGAAGTATAAACTCTTTTTTGTGTACAAGTTTTTGCTCAACAATTGAATTGACAAAGAATAAGGAGCTTCAAACTTTGGAATTTCTCTATCGCGCATACACTCGAATAATTGGAACATCTTCCTTATATACTCGTCCATGCCTTCATACCCGTTGACACTTACCAAAAGAGTTCTTCCAATCTACCAATTGGACAGAATCAATTAGGGAGATTTCGAGTTATTTAAGGAATCTGACAATAGCTTACCAATCCTACTCGCCCATACAATCAAGATCTAGGTTTTCATAAGTAGAACCTTCCAAGTATGCTTCGCCAATCAACGAATCTAAATTACCCAAATTGAAATAAAAACGAATAATAGATTCCAAGATGCTATATCCAGCCGAGAGATCTTCTTCAGTCGATAGAATCAAATCCTTAACGAAATACTCAGTTCTAGATAAGTCTTCTTCGACGGTCTAGAAACTGTCAATGAGGATAGACTTTGAATTTTGAGTTTGGCGGTTCGGCGGTCTTCAGACTTTGACTAAAGAGTCTGCAAGTCTTCAGACTAGACTGATGAAAACATTTTGTCAGCTTCAAAACATGCAAGGAAGTTTTCTCCAACATCAATAATCTTGAAGATTATTGATCGAAGCATGGCCAGCAATAGCCACATTGCTTCTCATTCGGTAGCCAGCGCATGGAGAAGAATCGGACAAGTGAAGGCTCAGCCATTGCATGGACATACAAGCTGTCTTCAGTCTTGGACACCACCTCAACCTACATGCAAATGATTAGTTAGTGAAATTGATTGAGAAGGAAAAAGGGTGGATTAGTCGAGGGAGAGAGAGACTGGCCAAACAAGTGAGTGAGAGAGTGAGATACTGAGCAGGTGAGCGAGTTATAAAGAGAACGAGCAAGAGGGTGAACGGTGAGAGGAAAGGAGGAGCTCGTCCTCTCCCGTGCACGCGTGCTGCCACCGTCCATGCCGCTCGCAATCGCCGCCGTTGAGCCGTGCCCGAGATCCACGAGCTTTCTGTTTTTGCTTGCCATTGAGCCGTAGGACTTAAGGCAAGTAAAAGTCTAATAACCTATATAATACAATTATGTTATTGTCTGATGTAGTGCAATAGACTTGGAAATATTTGGGTTTGGAGGTTGGATGTTGAATTGTGGATCTAGTTGAATGGTGGAGGATTAGATGTGATGTTGCCGTTTTGTGTTGGACTGAGCTAGATGAGTTCTAGATTGAGGCTATAAGTCATTGCATGTTGCATTAGAGTCTTGCATGTCTCGAAATCTAAGTGTGAGTAAGTTGTGATTGTCGAGCAAGGTGAGGAAATGGTTGCTGAGTGGAAAGATGTGGTATATGTTGCGGTGAGTGGGCTATGGATGAAAATATGCTTTGAGCCAAGCTATGGAAGGTTTCTCTGTTAATAAGAACCTGCTGAAAGTATTCTTAGATGTTGTGGAAGAGACTTGAAGTGTTGTGAAGGAGATTGGTAGAGAAACAAATGGTTGAATTGAGCTAGAAATGAAGAAAACCATATATGAAGACTCTGTTTTAGAGGAATATAGATAGAAAGTCTTTTTATTTGTGTTGCCATGATTTATAATGATGAAAATAAGGAAAGGAACCACTTTACTTAAGATAACATCCCTTAGATTGAGTTTGACATCTAGCTATAGCCATATGAATGTAAAAACATGAAGGTAGAAGTGAACCTATTGAAATCAGTAAACTGTTTCGTAGAGAATAGCTTGACCTTTGATGATTATGTGAATTTTCTGTAATTATCTAGTTAGAATTGAACTTCGAATCCCTAATGAAAGTTGTAGGACACGTTTTTAGGAATAACATATCAAAAATTAGAATTTTCCGAGTTCGTTTAAGGGTTTTTCCAAAATTTTTACAAAAACCACGCCTTTTGATTTTTGAATTGTCTTTATTCCGAATTTACTCAATTCATCCCAAAAGGGAATACACTATGAGTTGTCATTTGACATGGTGGTTTTTGACATTCAGCATGGCATTCAACATCGGAAGTTTTCAATGAAAATTCATGAGATTTCAAATGTGATTGCATTGAAAATGTTTTGGTATTGAAATAAATTAAGATGTTAATGTTGCCGTCGGACCCTCGGGTGCGATACCCCGGGAGTTGGGAGGCCCGAAGGCTTGAATGAGTCGATGTCCTTTAGATGCTTGGGGTCTGTAGTGCCCCAGAGGTTTTCCCCGGGAGCTTCGGGATGGCCGGTTGTATGCTAGTCGATACGTAAATCCGGAGGGTAGGGGTAACCATTTTCATGGCGCGCCCTGAAGATTCCTCGGGATGCCAAGTGGGGTGCGAGATGCTCAGAGGTGTGACGTAACATGCTCTGGATGCCCGGTGGCGCTAATGGCTGAATGCTGGAGGCTTTCGCGATGCCAGGGTGGATGTGAATGCCCAGAGGGATGCAAACATTGGTCCTCTGGGGGGTGAAACCTTTTTGAATATTAAAACTGATGGCTATGCTAAGTGTGTGTGCGTGGTTTGGTTATAGGACTAAATTGTATGGCATGGAATGGGACATGCCATAACAATTTGACTCTATAACCGGGCCTATGTGACTGAAACAATGCATTTGTTTTTTGAAAACTACATTGTCATAGCTTTGAAAGGTCTTATCGGTTTGATGCATACTCATTCATTTCTTGATCATATGTTTTGTCTATTTTGCACGAAATTGGATAGTGATGGTTATGCACGATATAGTTTAGTGGATCTTTTATTGCTGAGTGGTTGTGAGCCTTTTGGGGACTAACATTTCAAATTAGATATCATGCCTCTACTGCCTGTATCTCCCGGCACATTTTATGGACTTCTAGTTGATTCACAATGTGAGCCGTCGGAGCATCACCATCCCGAGGTGCGAGGGTTAGTTTTCATATGAGTGCGGGTGTTGGTGGTGTTTGAGGTTGGTACTCCCACCGGCCCAGTACTTCAGGAGTACCTCACAGTCTTCATTCGTTGAGATGGAGATACACTAGGGCCATTACCACTACCGCCAGCTAATGGACCGGATGGTTGGGTGTGACCGAGGGTGAAGGAAAGCAGAGGAGGCATAAATTTTTGGACACCGACACTAGTGAAGGACTTTTTAAAATAATCTACTGGAATGGTCGGGTATCTTTTGAAAGTAGCCGGGTATAGAAAACCTCGGCATTTTATTGTACCGACTTGTATCGTCCATCTAATTATGTAAATAAAAATGTTCGGCTTTAACTTATAAAATGTTTAGTAGGTGTGCATTGTTTGAATTTTAGGATGGGGAATAGTTGAATGTGCTTCCGCTATATTTTCTGTGTAGGGCCCAAATTGATAAGTATAAACCCCTAGGATTAAGAGTTATAATAAAATTCTTTGGTATCAGAGTATCAGACTATCAGGGCAAAGTGAAAGGTACTTGTTGTGACCTTAACGGATTTGGGGGCCGTTGAGGGGTGCCACATTAAAACTGCCCTAGTTCTGGAGCCAAATAAATTTACAGCCCCATCGAAGTACATGGTCCATTTATCATTTGCTACTGCCAAAATATGTTTGTCCAAGAAGTCCGTTGTGTCGAATAATTCTGCTTCTCTAGGATTTTCAGCCAACATATCGGCTATGGCTCTCCCTTAAACTGATTTCTGTGCTACGCTTTGTATATCAAATTCGAAAATTATGACTTGCCATTTAGCCATCTTTCCTACTAAAGTTCACTTCTCTAGCAGATACTTGATTGGGTCATTCTTTGTCATGAGCAAATTCTGATAGTGGAGAGTGTATTGGCGTAGTCGGTGCAATACCCAAATCAATGCTACGCATGTGTTTTCCACTTCTAAGTAATTCATCTTAGAGACAGTGAATTTCTTGCTGAGATAATATATCGCACATTCTTTTTGATCACTTGGCCTCTTCTAGGCAAGCATGGCCCCTAGTGACTCCTGGTGGATGGTTAAGTAGAGAACTAGTGGTATTCTTAGGACTGGTGGTACTAGCACTGGTGGCTAAAGAAGGTACTGCTTTATCTCTTCAAAGGCTTTCTGGCATTCAGCGTCCCATTTAATCTTAGTATTCTTCCTCAGGAGTTTGAAGAATGGTTTGGCTGTCTCCGACAATTGAGAAATGAATCTTGCGATATAGTTCAATCTACTTAGGAGACTCCGAACTTCCTTGACAGTGGAGGGAGCTTTGAGGTCGCAAATGGCTTTAACTTTCGACGGATCAATTTCAATGCCTCGGCTACTGACCATAAAACCTAATAGCTTCCCAGACTTTGCCCCAAATATGCATTTGGTGGGATTAAGTCTCAACTTAAATTTCCTAAGCTGGTCAAATAACTTATTTAGAACCCTAATATGGTCTTCTCCATTCTTTGATTTGGCAATCATATCATTGACATAGACCTCGATTTCCTCATGCATCATGTCATGGAATAAGGTGACCATTGCTCTTTGATATGTGGCTCCCGCATTCTTTAGGCCAAACGGCATCACCCTGTGACAAAAGGTCCCCCATGGTGTAATAAATGATGTTTTACTCTTATCCTCCTCTTTCATCCTAATTTGGTTATATCCAGAGAACCCATCCATGAAGGAGAATAGTTAAAATCCCGCAGTGCTATCAACCAAAACATCAATATGCGGTAGAGGGAAATCATCCTTTGGGCTCGCTCGGTTTAAATCCCGATAGTCTATAAAAACTCTGACCCGTCCATCCTTCTTTATGACCGGAATGATATTAGCAATCCAATTAGCATAATGGGATACTTCGATGAATTCCACTTTTAATAGCTTCAAAACTCCTTCCTCAATCTTCTTAGAAAGTTCTGGTTTCATTGTTTGAAGTTTTTGCTTTTTGGGTGGCATATTTAGGTCAGTTGGCAAAGTGTGCTCCACGATTTCTAGGTCTAGTCCCGGCATATCCGTGTAGGACCATGCGAATATATCTTGATACTCCTTTAATAACTCAACCATTCTTTTTACCTTGATCTCTAAAAGCCTTGCCCCAATCTTGGTTTCCTTAACATTTTCTGTGTCACCAAGATTTACAGTAACTGTTTGTTCGACTATCAAGGGTTTAGATTCTTTATGATGAATCCAATCTCTTTCGATGTCTTTCGGACATCATTATCCTCGTCAGATTCAAAGAGACTTTTGTCAAGCAATTCTAGTCACATACATATGTATCATTATTATGCCAAATGACATGCTTGAGATGCAAATGAGGGGGTCAGTAAAATCACTTAATGAATACCATGCATGATGCAGTTCAAAAATTCTTTTTGAATAACTATATGAAAAAAAAAAATGAATTAGGAGATTGTCCTCATATCCTTAGACATCTTTTCCCAAAACTTTGAAAACTAGGAGTCATGAGGATGTCCAAGCCTCAAAGCATCATCATAGGATTGGTGGAATACTTCCTCATGCCCTTAATAAAACATGGATGCATTTGTATTAACATGATAAGGCCGTTTTACATGGTTCATGATCTTGGACCACTGCTCATAGTCCAATACCTCGATTACAAATGAAAATAACAAAAGTAGCTAAACAACTCTTCCCACGTAAGGGAATACACAAGGAAATGACATAAAACTAAACAGGATAGGTAGGTAGCATCCTTACTCCGAAAGCTGGAAGAAGCTCACAAAAGGCTTAGCTTGGTCATCATCAAAGGTGGCACACACATAGTTGGCACCAAATAGGTCTGCTATGTCTAGGATTGCTCCCTCCTCTTCTTGTAGCAGCTCGGATGACTTAATAAAGGCCTTCTCCAGTGGTGGATAAAGATCCTTTAGTGATGGGAGGAGTAAGCCTTGTTGATTCTGTATTGCATTAGTGCAACTTCCATATTCACTTCGTCCCCAACGATTACTTTGGCCCATTTGTCTCACACGTATACTTCAGCCTCCACGATCGCCTCAACCCATATGGCCTCCATGGTAACCTCGGCCTCTACCTCTGCCGTGTACGCCATGACTAGCAAGCTCTTCATATTTCACATGACTCTCCAAATCTTTTTAGTAGCCTAAACCTACTCTTTTATGATTCCTAGGGGCTTTAATGGGCTTGGCAATACCTTCTGCATACACTCCCAATCCCAGTCCGAGAATATGACTGTATTCCAGTAGCACTCTACTTGACATGATAGACAGGCCAGACATTTCAGAACTCTTAACAGTGGTCCCAACAGGAACATGGACCATCGAGATTAGCTCGAAGGTATGGTAACTAGATTCCTCCTTCTCCTCAGGCTCCACATACGGGATGGTTGTGTCTTGAAAGATCTTAAAATCAGTTTATGCATGAACGGTTATAATTTTCCCCTTTGAAATGAACCTAACCATCTGATGTAGAGAGGAAGGTATAGCTTCAACGACATGGATCCAAGGTCGACCCAACAGGAAATTAAAAGCACTGGGGATATCCAACACTTGGAATTTTGTTATGAATGAGGAAGGGCCGATCAAAAGGTTGAGCTCAACCTCCCCTATTGTCTCTTTCTTTATATTGTCAAAAGCTCGGACGGTATACTTGGATGGTTTAATTTGCTCTTTACCAACCCCGAGATGATGAAGGGTGGCTAGTGGACAAATAGTCAGAGCGGACCCGTTAACAATTAAGACCCGAGCTACCATCATATCACAACACTTGGTTGATATGAGTATGGCATTGTTATGATCGTGTCCCTCCTCTAGAAGATCCTCGTCTAAAAACGAGATTTGGTCCTTCAAGAGAATGGACCCAATGAACTCCTCAAGCTACTTGTCCTCGATGGTCTACGGTACATGTATCTCATTTAGAACCTTCAATAGTGCATTTTTGTGTTTCTCGGAGGTCTTGAACAACTCCAAGAGCACAATATGGGCGGGCATCTTCCTTAATTGCTCTACTACGTCAAACTCACTAGATTTGATCATCGCCAGAAATTGCTTCGCTTCCTCATCAGTGACAGCTTTCTTTTCCGTAACTTCTGCGGGTGCATAATAGCGACCTGATCGGGTAACAGCATCGACTTCATTTATTCCATAATCCCATGGGACTGCCTTAGGATCGAAACTAGTGATAGGGCTTTTTGAGATATTGTCTTGATCGTATGGCAGCAACTCAATTACCATCCGTTTAGGCTCATCCTCTCCTAGCTCTAAGTTTGCGAACTCCTCTGCTGCCAAATCAATAATCACGTGTTTAAGGTCATACTCATTAAAGTCCCATTGCTCTTCTTCAATAGATAAATCAATGATTACTGGTGTCATCATGGCGACGGTTTCTTCCTTAAGCTTGGCTAAGTCATCCATGCCTCCCCACCCATCAGGGACGGTTTCTTTAGGAACCATGAAAAACTTGGAGGAGGTGAGTATTTGATGAAATAGACATACTTCCCACTTGGTTGGCCTAGTGTATCTACCACTTCGCCCTTTTCTAGTGCCATCTTCAAAAATTCACGATCTCTGCATACTCTTTTAGCTTTTAGCTCGGATTCGACATCTAAGCCTTCTTCCTCATTTATGATTAACGGTTCAGTTTCCTTGGCTACGTTGACATCATTCGGTATTTCGATAGTGCCTACCTCCTCGACTGACATCTCCACAACCATCCCAAATTCACAACAAGAATTCTTGGGAGAGAAATCAATTACAGCTGTCATCGTGTCATTTGCTTGACCTCCTCCTCCATTTCGGATTATGCCCATGTTGATCATCTTGGTGACACACTCTAATTTCTTCTCAATTGGGACACCTTCATCGCTCCTTTTGTAATAGCCAGTTAAAATCAAATCTTCATATAGTTTGTGGACGTGAACCTTGACCATTTACACATTCCTATCCTTTCCTTCAGCAATCATATTAACATGCCTGACATGAACGGGTAAAGGGTTTTGCTTGACATTGGGTTGCATCTCCTTAAATGACAAGATATATTTGTCCAGTAGGCTCTGTACCTTGTTCTGGAGTGCTTGGCAATTATCCACCTCATGGCCTTTCTCACGCCTATGGTACTCACAAGACTTTGTAAGGTTGAACCCTGGGAATTTAGGAGGGTTGTCACTGATATGGCTAGAATAAGTACCTAGAGGGGGGTGAATAGGTATATGCAATAATCTTATGAATAATGTCACAATTCTCGGTAATTAAAGGATTAGAAACAAACGATAATCAAAGTAAGATTGAGAGAAGGGAAGAGAATATTGAAGTGGTTCGGCTTATTTCAAGCCTACGTCCACTCTTCTGCACTGACAGCCTATTGGCTGGATTCCACTATGAACAAAGAGATGTTACAGCGATGTTCTTCCTTGATCTTTCGGTGTAGATGATCTACCACACTCGCTCAAGGTATCACTAAGTATATACACTCTTTATGAGTACAATTTCGCTTAGAATGAATCGACTAATAATTAAGGTGCTTTAGACTCTGGAATTCTTCTATCGATCATAACTAAAGTAGCTAGAACGACTTCTTTTTATACTCCTTTATGCCATCATACCCGTTGGCACTTTCCAAAAGGAGTTCCTCCAATCTACCCGTTGGACGGAATCAATCAAGAAGATCATTCGAGCTATTAAAGGAACTTGACGATAGCCCATCAATCCTGTTCGCCCATACAATCAGGATCTTGGTTTCCAAGAATAGAACCTTCCAAGAATACTTCGACGATCATCGGATCTTCAATCGATCTTGGCAACGAATGAATAAATCCGTTGCAATTATCCAGCCAAGAGATCTTCTCCAGAAGGTAGGAATAAATCTTCAACCAAAAACTTTGGCTCGGATTTCCTTCGTCCTTTGGATTAGAACAACTGTCAATGAGAATAGTCTTGAGTCTTGAGTCTTGAGTCTTGAGTCTGGTGATCTGAAAGTCTTCAGACTTTAAACAGAAGGCTTGCAAATATCCAGACTAGACTGATAGAAACGTTTTGTCAACTTCAAAATATTCTGGATAGATTTCTCCAACAATCTCCCCATTTTTGATGGTGACAAAACTTTCCCGTAGATTTGAACAACTTTGACCTGCAAAATAATACTCAAGCAATATGGCTATCTCATAAAGATTTATAAAGACACCAAACAACCAGACTCTGCATCCACAGAAAATCGGTTAGTCTTTCATGAGTAAACCATATAGCAATACTTGATATAAATGCAACTAGTCAATCATTCAAAGTCTACATCAGCAAATTAAAATTAAAGTTCACACTCAAGTCTTTCTCAAAACACATTTAACCACACAAAAACAAATTTAATAGTCAAAGATTGAGTTTAGATGAGTTCAGATTGCAATTCTCCCCCTTTTTGTCATCATTAAAAAGGTGAGAAAAGTCAATTTTGCTTGGGAATGCGCACGATCTGGAATTCTCCCATTGACTGCACGATGCCTTCTAGCCGCTTCAAGTCTTCCCGTAGATGAGCTATCTCTTCTCCCTTGGCATTTGCTTGAATTTGAAGAGCTAGATCTTTCATTTGATCTCCCAGGGTAACAGAAGATGCTTGTCCAGCATTCTTTAGGGCTTGAATTTCATAGTCTAGGGCATATGTTTGACCACGCATTTCCATAAGAACATCAAGGATACGACGAAAATTTGCTAAATTGTCCGTCTGTGTACTTGCATTCGCTTTATCTGATGGAGTACCGGCAGATGATGGAACTTCTGTGACATCGAACAAATCTTGTGCTGTCGTATCATGTCTTTCTTAAGGCATTTGAGAAGCCCGAAAATCTTCTGGAATTTCTGGTGATCGACTCACTCCTTCACGATGAACAGCTTCTGGTGAAATCCTTTCTTGCTCTTCATCTCCCCCTGTCTCTAGGACCTCGATTGGGGAAGAGTGATGGTCATCCTTTTCAGCGCCTTCATCCCCTTTGTCTGCTGCTTCATCTGCAGACTTTTCTTTTTCTTCTTCCTCTTCTTCTGCTTCCTCTTTCTCCTGATTCTCTTCTTCTTCTCTGTTCCTGGCTTGTCTCTCTGTTTCTCTCTGTTCTGTTGATTCTGGTGCAGAACGTCTGGTTCTTTTCAATGCAGGAATAGAGGGATCTTCTTCTTCATCTTCATCTTCATCCTCCGGGATAAGACTTCTTCTCTTTTTGATTGGAGCACTCATGGGCTCCTTTCCTTTTCTCTTTGCTGCAGAAGAGACTGGAGTCTTCACTTTGAATTGCTCCATTGCCTTGCTGAGCTCTTTCAGACGCATTTTTATCAGCATTCTCAAACCTACCACCATTTTATCGCATGGTCGAACACAGAGAGTGTGTGGAGGCTCAATATTTAAGTGTCTGAAGATCTTGGTCACAAGACCTGCGTAAGGCAATTGTCCCTTGTCCTTTACCATTGCTCTGTACATGTGAAAGAGAATGGTGTGAGGGAAAGAGAATTTCCTTCCAGAGTTGATCGCATACATCAATTTTGCTTCCGAGTTGGACACGCGCCTTTGAAGTAGACTTTGGCCTGAGACAGTTAATCACAATTTTGTGCAGCACGACGTTGATGGCATTCATCCTTGAGTAGGTGATTCTTTTGTCTGCATCTCTGTCCTTAATAAGCTCCAGCGTGGTACGAGTAACTGAAACTTTAATCGGTTGGTAGCGTCCTCTTTCTACTCCAATTATGTCTGCCAACATGTCTACATCTACCACATAGACCTTGTCTCGAACACTGAAAGATATTCTATTCGCATCTAAAAAGCTGAGATTTGAATAGAAATATGCTGTTAACTGAGCATAACCGTCTGTGGTATCGGAGCAAAAATTCTCAAGTTGAAGCAAATTGAACTTCTCTCTCAAGTTCACATTGATCGCATTCAGGAAGTCAAAATCCACACTTCTAGGGTTTATCACCCCTCTTTTCAACAATCTGAAATACAGATTCTCCTGTTCCTTTGTTTTGAACAAATCCATCCGATTTCCTTTCACCTTTGCTGCAACACCCATTCTGGGTTTGAAATCAAGGAACATTCTATCATCATCGTTCCCATCGATCAAATTCTGTCCTGGTAAACGAGGGTCACTTGGAATGTTCGCAAGTGCTTCCTTAGCCTTTCCTTTGGGAGCAACTCCCAAGTCCTCCATTTTCCGCAGAAAAATATACTCATTCCCGTAATTCTTATCCTTAAGAAATTCATCCACGATATTTATTAGGGTCCCAATGCTTTTTAATGAACGATAAAGCTTATAAATAAAGTCGGGTTTTTGGACTCTTACAGGGTCGGCGTCTTCGATTATTTCTTCCTGTTGTTGATGACCCACACCTTGTGGGGTAGATGGTGAAGATTGACGTGGAGGAGAGTGAATCCAGCTCTGTCGCTGACTCGGAATATCTTCCTCCTCGGTGAGATCGAAGTGGGTAGGCCCCTTTTCCATTCTCTGTGATCCCCTGCTTGCGATTCTCGACGACTTTCTTGAAGAAGACATTCTTCTTTGTCGATGAAAGATTCCTTGACTCGCTTTCCCAAGAAAAGTTGACAACTTTCTCGAATGTGAAAGCAAAGCAGAGACAAATTTGGGAGGAGAATGTTTTTCTAGGGTTTTGCAGTTTAATCGAGAAGAACTGTATATATATATATATAAAACAATCGGCACAAGGAAAGTGAACAGTCGTATCTTTTGAAATTGATAACTGCCAATTTTAAGTTAATCCTTTTTGAAAAGACACGATTCCATTTTTCACGGAAATTGTAAATTAACTGAAATAAAGATCGTACCTTTTCGAGATTGAATATAACAACTTACAGTCGATAGCCATGAATGTTTGAGTCTGAGGATTGGATAGTCTCTAGACTTTAACTTCCTCAAGCTTTAGAATGTTGAGTCTGATGATTGAATAGTCTCTAGACTTTAACTTCCTCAAGCTTTAAAATGTTGAGTCTGAGACGGATAAAATCAAATTGATTTTTCTCCAAAGGCTTTGTGAATATATCCGCTAGCTGGCTTTTTGAATCAACAAACTGGATCGAGATTTCTCCATTTTGAACATGATCTCGAATAAAATGATGTCGGATCTCTATATGCTTTTCTCTTGAGTGAAGAATTGGATTTTTGGTGAGGTTGATTGCGCTGGTGTTGTCACATCTAATTTCTATGCTTGAGTCTTCAATTCCAAAGTCTTGTAGTTGTTGTTTTATCCATAGAATTTGCGAACAGCAACTTCCAAGAGCTACATACTCTGCTTCAGTTGTTGAGAGAGCTACAGTGATCTGTTTCCTTGAAAACCAAGACACTGTCCTGTTTCTTAGCAACTGGCAAGTTCCCGAAGTGCTCTTTCTATCAACTCTGCATCCAGCAAGATCTGCGTCTGAATATCCCAGAAGACTAAAGTCTCCCTTCTTAGGATACCAAAGACCGATGCTTGAAGATGAAGCAACATATTTAATAATACGTTTCGCAGCACTGAGATGAGATTCTCTTGGGTCTGATTGAAACCTGGCACATATGCAAACAACTCAACAAAATGTCAGGTCTAGAAGCAGTAAGATAGAGAAGTGAACCAATGATGCTCCTGTACAGCTTTTGATCAACTTTCTTTCCTTCTTCATCTTTGTCTATCTTTATCGAACTTGACATAGGTATGTCAGTATTTTTGCACTTTTCTAGTCTAAATCTTTTGACAAGATCATTAGCATATTTTTCTTGATAAATAAAAGTTCCTTCCTTCAATTGTTTTATTTGAAGTCCAAGAAAGAACGTTAACTCTCCCATCATACTCATTTCAAATTCATCCTGCATAGACTTAGAAAATTTCTTGCATAGAATTTCATTAGAAGATCCAAAAATGATATCATCCACATATATTTGAACAAGTAAAAAGCTTTTGATTTCCTTCTTGATAAATAGAGTAGTATCTACTTTACCTTTGACAAAACCATTATGTATTAAGAATTTACTTAACCTGTCGTACCAAGCTTGAGGTGCTTGCTTTAAACCATACAAGGCCTTTTTCAGTCTGAAGACTGAGTCTGGTTTCTTTGGGTCTTCAAACCCTAGTGGTTGTTCCACATAAACTTCCTCATAGATGAATCCATTTAGGAAGGCACTTTTGACGTCCATTTGGAATAACCTGAAATTTTTGTAACAGGCAAACGCAAGTAATAAACGAATAGCTTCTAACCTTGCTACTGGAGCGTAAGTCTCGTCATAGTCTATTCCTTCTTCTTGCATATATCCCTTGGCCACGAGTCTTGCCTTGTTTCGTACGACTTTTCCTTTCTCATTCATCTTGTTTCTGAACACCCATTTGGCTCCAACAATAGTTTTACCTCTTGGTTTAGATGTCAATTCCTAGACATCATTAATGTTGAACTGTCTGAGCTCTTCTTGCATAGCTTCAATCCAGCTTTCGTCAGATAGAGCTTCTTCTATGCTTTTGGGTTCCATTTCAGAAATAAGAGCCACAGCACTAGATTCTTCATGCCTTTTGGATCTGGTGCGAATTCCTTCATTGATGTCGCCAATGATGAGATCTTTAGGGTGACTGGATTTATGTTTCTAGTTACTGGTTGATTTGTCGGGATGATGATCTTTTTCTTTGATTGAGTTTTCACGATCATCTTGATGCTGGTCTTCCAGAATCTGAGATGCTTCTTGAGTTGTAGACTTTGGAGGGTCTGGAGCAGATTCAGATTCTTCATGATGAGTCTGACCGGAATCGTCTTGCATAGAGTCTTGAAATTTGACATTCATTAACTCCTCCACAGACTGACTATTCTTGTTGAAGACTCTGTAAGCTTTGCTTGATGAAGAATATCCAAGGAAGATGCCTTCATCTGATCTTTCTTCAAACTTACCAATTTGATCTTTAGCATTTTTCAATATAAAGCATTTGCAACCGAACACATGAAAGTATGAAACAATAGGCTTCTTACCTTTGAATAAATCATAAGGGGTTTTCTCAAGAGAAGGTCTTAAAAAGACTCTATTGATTATATAGCATGCTGTTGAAACAGCTTCAGCCCAAAATCGTGAAGAAATCTTACTTTCAATTAAAAGAGTTCTAGCCATTTCTTGAAGAGATCTATTCTTCCTTTCCGCAACTCCATTTTGCTTAGGAGTGTATGGAGAAGAGAACACATGCTTAAAGCCAGATTCATTACAAAAATTTGTAAAATCTTGATTTTCAAATTCACCTCCATGGTCTGTTCTTATACTTGAAATAACACATCCTTTTTCATTTTGAACCATTTTAGCAAATTTTTCAAAATACGAGAAGGATTTTGACTTTTTTGCAAGGAAATACACCCAAGTAAAGCGGGAGTAATCGTCCACAATTACTAAGCAGTATTTCTTACCTCCAATACTCTGAGTTCTGGTTGGTCCAAAGAGATCCATATGCAACAACTGCAATACATGATTAGTGGAGACATGATTTATTGGCTTAAATGAATTTCTTACCTATTTTCCCAGAATACATGGAGTGCATAGATTAGACTTTTGGTATGGCAATTTGGTTAGACCTCGAACAAGCTGCTTTGATGAAATTTTGGCTAATTGCTTCATGTTGACATGACCAAGCTTTCTGTGCCATAGGCTTGCTTCGTCTTGAATTGAAATTAGGCATTTCGATTCATCTGGTTTTACATCCAGGAGGTATATGTTTCCATGTCTTCGACTCATGAAAGACTGAGTGGAATCTTTACTTGATCCAGAACATGTTCCTTCTTGAAAGAAGATCTTAAAACCAGTGTCACACAATTGGCTAATGCTGAGAAGATTGTAATTGAGTCCTTCCACCAAGGAAACATTACTTATTGTAAGATTTCCAATTTTCACTGTTCCAAATCCCACAATACTTCCTTTGCTGTTTCCTCCAAATGAAACTTTTCCACCATTTACATGAACAAGCTTTCTGAAGCAATTTGAGTCTCCTGTCATATGTCTTTAGCATTCACTGTCAAGATACCATTTTACCTTTTTCTTGACGGAGACCTGCATTTAGAAAAGAATCTCAAACTTTCTTTGGTACCCAAACTTTCTTGGATCCTTTGTTGTTAGTAAAATAAACAGTATCCGCCCATACTTTCTTAACGGGTTTCCAAACCATAGGACATTCTTTTTCAAAATGATCCGGACTTTTGCACTTTGAACATCTGAGGTATTTCGACCTACGACTTTATAAAAACTTTCTTGAAATGATTTTTATAAGCCTCTCTTGGGGTCTTTTCTTAATTCTTTCTTTTACTTTAGGAAAATCAATCAAAGGAATAGTTTCCGCTCATACCTAGACCAGAACTTATTAAAGTAAGGCCTTTGAGCTGAAAGAATCTTTTCAAGTTTTTCAGATCCTATTGAAAATTTCTTTGAAATATTTGATAAATCAATTTTTAAAAAAGAATTTTATTTCAAAAGATTTTCTTCATTTTCTTTAAGAGATGAGACATTTAAGTCTCGAACTTTTAACTCTTTCTTCGAAAACAATTTCCTTTTGTTTTAGAGCTGAGTTTTCCTTTTTAAGTTCGAAAATTCTTTTGAGAGAAGTCTTAAGACTATAACACAATTCATCAATGTATTTGGAAACTTTGATAGGAATTTTAAAATCACTTACCTCAAATTCACTGTCTGAGTCTGATCCAGAGTTTGAGTCTGAGTCTGAATGTGCCATCAGACATAGATTGGCATATTCATTGTCACTTTCTTCACACTCGTATCACTCCGGTTTCGGCTTTGAGAGCTTTTCGAAACTTTTCAGCTTTTCCTCTTTTCTTCTTCGAAGAGGACAGTTGGGTCGATGTGTCCCTTTTTCTTACATTCGACGCGACTACATCTTTTTTTGGTTCTCATCATCAACGTAGACTTGGTCTGTTGTCTTTGAAAACTTTGTTTCCTTGAGTTGAACCTTCTTCCTTTTCTATTCAGTTTTTGAATCTTCTTATCATGAGAGCAAGCTCCTCATCATCCATGTCATCTTCGAATCTGCATCATCGAATCATCAATTGATTTTAATGCAATGGATTTCTTACCTCTTGGATCTTTGTCTTCATTGATTCGTTCCACTTCATAAGATCAAGAGTTCCAATCAGCTCGTCGACAGATAGTGGCATAATTCTTTACGTCTCTCTGATTGAAGTCTTTATGTGATTCCAATCCTTGGAGAGTCCTCGCAGAAGCTTGTTTACTTTCATAGGATCAGAAGTTTTCTGTCCTTGATTCTCAAGACCATTGACAATATCTGTAAAACGGCTAAACATGTCAGATATTGATTCTCCTGGTTTCATTTTGAAGGCTTCATATTGACCGAGGAGAATGTTAATTCTGGTCTCCTTCACTCGATCTGTTCCTTCATAGGTGATATGCAATCTATCCCAGACTTCTTTTGCTGTAGCACAAGAAGATATTCTATTATATTCAGTTGGTGACAAAGCACAATATAAAGAGTAAATTGCTTTTGCATCGAGTGCTTGTCTCTTGATAATCTCTTCTTGAGACATTTCGCTGGTCTCAACAGTTTCTTTTCCTCTTTCGAGACAGGTGCAGCTGTAGGAGTAATTCCTTTTTCTACAACGTCCCATTCCAGAGGATCCTTTGATCTTAAGAAGGCTTTCATCTTGTTCTTCCAGATGTTGTAATCCTTTCCATCAAAGTAGGGAGGTCTGGTATTGCTTTGACCTTCCATCAGCCCTGGTGCTAGCATACTAGCCATGGATCTTTTACTCTGAAGTAAAACACTTCAAATAAAGTGAGTACACGAGCTCTGATACCAATTGATATGGCTAGAATAAGTACCTAGGGGGGGTGAATAGGTATATGCAATAATCTTATGAATAATGTCACAATTCTCGATAATTAAAGGATTAGAAACAAACGATAATCAAAGTAAGATTGAGAGAAGGGAAGAGAATATTGAACACGCGGTTTATAGTGGTTCGGCTTATTTCAAGCCTACGTCCACTCTTCTGCACTGATAGCCTATTGGCTAGATTCCACTATGAACAAAGAGATGTTACAGCGATGTTCTTCCTTGATCTTTCGGTGTAGATGATCTACCACACTCGCTCAAGGTATCACTAAGTATATACACTCTCGACTAATAATCAAGGTGCTTCAGACTCTGGAATTCTTCTATCGATCATAACTAAAGTAGCTAGAACGAATTCCTTTTATACTCCTTTATGCCATCATACCCGTTGGCACTTTCCAAAAGGAGTTCCTCCAATCTACCCGTTGGACGGAATCAATCAAGAAGATCATTCGAGCTATTAAAGGAACTTGACGATAGCCCATCAATCCTGTTCGCCCATACAATCAGGATCTTGGTTTCCAAGAATAGAACCTTCCAAGAATACTTCGACGGTCATCGGATCTTCAATCGATTTTGGTAACGAATGAATAAATCCGTTGCAATTATCCAACCCAGAGATCTTCTCCAGAAGGTAGGAATAAATCTTCAACCAAAAACTTTGGCTCTGGATTTCCTTCGTCACTGGATTAGAACAACTGTCAATGAGAATAGTCTTGAGTCTTGAGTCTTGAGTCTTGAGTGCTGAGTCTGGTGATCTGAAAGTCTTCAGACTTTAAACAGAAGGCTTGCAAATATCCAAACTAGACTGATAGAAACGTTTTGTCAACTTCAAAATATTCTGGATAGATTTCTCCAACAGTCACGAGGAATCTCCTTAGCTACGAACCCCATTTGCAGTAACATGGGTAACAATTTGGACAAGGGCCTAGGCAAAGGTGTGAACTACTTTGGCATCCACTTCCTAGGCTCATAATTCTGATACCTCCCTCATAATGCAAAAGGATTTTGAGGATTTGGAAATGGTTTTGATTCGGTTAGGGCTTGCACGTAAGCTACTTCTACTTCTTTCTCCTTCTTATTAGTAAATTTCCTATATGTACCTTTGGTTATCCAACCTTCATGCATGGCTTCTTCAATTTTTTCTCAAATGGCAACCAAATGAGTAAAGTTTCCACAATCAGAGCCAATCATTTTGTTGTAAAAGTCTGGAGGAAGGGTATTAAGGAACAGCTCCACCATTTCAGCATCGTCCAGTGGTGGTCAAACCTGAGCAGCCAAGGCACGTCACCTTTGTGCGAATGACCTGAAGGACTCATTTCTCCTTTTCTCTTTGTGCATTAACACTTTGCGCGTCGGGGCAATCTCGGTATTATATTTATATTGTAGCACAAATGCCTTTGCCAATTCCTCCCATTTTTCCATCTTTTCTAGTTCCAGCAGGATGTACCATTACAAGGCCGGGCCGGATAGACTCTCCTGAAAAGTTTGAATCAATAATGGGGTGTTCTGCGCATAGCGCCCCATCCTGTTCAAATAGTACTTTACATGGACTTTCGGATCACCGGTACCATCATACTTAGCGAAATCAGGAACTTTAAACTTCTCAAGAATGTCCATGTTGGCGTATTGAGATAGATCCTCGATCATGTTAGTTTCATATCCTTGTATGGCTTTAAGCTTCTCCTTAAGCTTAGCTAATCTCTTGTTGTTCTCCTCCTCCATTCGAGCTGAGATGGCTTCCGAGATGGGGTCCTAATCCACCACTACGAGTGCTTGATGGGGAATCTCTTCAGCAACATTCTCCCTAACGTTGGCTTTGCTAGCCTTAGGAGTAGGCATGAGTGTGTCTCTATTGGGGGCTGTAGCCACTAGACTAGCTCGAATATCATTCATAAATTGGGCAAATTAGGTTGCCAAGTCGGTGATTCTATTATCCAAGGCATTAAAACGAGCCTTTTGTTCTTCTGTATTCATCCTTACAGCTACAGAATAGGTCTTGAAGGGCAATCATCTTAAAGCCGTGTTGTTAATACCTTGTTTAGTAGAAATAAAACAAAAGAATAAACAAATCAGCATACAAAATATGAGAAAGAAAATAAAATAAAATAAAAACTCAAAACCCTTCAATTTTATATTTTCTTATAACAAAATAGAAATAAGAAACCCCTTGCATAAGCCGAATCTTACATAAGTGGCTTCTTATCAATATTTTGTCATAGGAAGTTATAGAATTAAAGGGGTAACATGTGATGATTGATCAAAATGCCCATCTCAAATTCCATTAGAATCAAAGTAATTATAAGGGAGGGAAAAACGTTACTAATTACATAAAAAAATTGTGAAGGAAAATCCCTATACATCCACTAAAGTAAAAAAACTCCTAAACATTGCTACTAAAATTTCATATAAGGAAAACCTTATACAACTTTTCTAAAAACGCAACTCCAATGGAATATGACTAATCCTTTAGTTTTCCCCACAAAGCAACTTGCAAATGCGTTTGTTAGTTTCGGTTAAACACTCCACCTTAGCAAAAGCTTCATCCCTTTCCCTTATAATCCGCTCCATTTGGATTTCCTTCGGAGTTGGTTTCATAGGAAACTTTGAAATGACGATGGCAACATCGGGTTCAATATGGCAATCAATATATCATCTTGATGCGTGGTGCTCTCTCATTTCTCCTTCCAACTCTGTAACCCATTCAATATCCCTGGGTGGGCAATGATGTAGGATGTTGACGATGTTTTCCACTTCTCTTTTCATGTCATCAATTTGGTTCCCCTTGACAACCTTATCGCGAAAGTCAAAACGAAACAACCCTAACTTTAAAGGAGGAGGGATTTCTTGAAGTACTCGATATTGACAAACCACTCTTAAAGGGTAATAAGACGTGGATCATGTCAAACCTAAGAGTGGAATCGGATCATCATAACTGCTCATAAGTCGTGCTTTAGGGAAGCGAATCCAAGGGGCTTGCCACAAGATTTGGTTTGGGGTGATATTTTCAAAAAGTTCTACTCAACCATGGAATGTCCAAGCATTGAGGATTTTTTCTATATCCTTAAGTTTGGTGAGAGGGTTTGTATTTTATCGATTGTGGCACCCCTGAACGGCCCCCAATCCGTTACCTGAAGGTCTATCAATCCTGGGGGTTTATAACTTTTAGATTAGTCCTTGCGCAGCATATAAATGTATAGCGGAAGCAAAATCACATCTCCCTATCCCAAAATTTGAAATGATGCACACCTACTAGACAGTTTTATAAGTCAAGCCAAACACTTTTATTTACATAAGTCTGATAGACAACGTCGGTTGGTACATCAAAATTTGCCGTGGTTTTCTATACCCGGCATCATATAAAAAGATAACCCGACTTCATTTTTCACTTTCCTTTCCATTAAGTCCTATACAAAAGTCTGTCAATCAGTGTCAGCGGTCCAAAAATGCTTCATCTACTACCCGTCCCTCTCAATCACATCCAGCCTGGTCTGTTAGCTAGCAGCGGCGGCAACATCCCTAGCATGAAACCATCACGACGAATGTGCACCGACAGAAACTCCTGAATCACTGGGCCATCAGGCATACCAACATCATACATAACCAGAACCCGCACCCAAACAAAGACCAACCCTCGTATCTCGACATGAGTGTGCTCCGTACACTCACACTCAACGTCGATCGGGACACCATAAAAAGTACCGGGAGTGACAAGTAACAGAGACATATCTTCTAATCTGAAATGTTAGTCCCCAAACGGGGTGAGTACAGCCATTCAGTAGTAAAAGATTTATCAAACTATATCAAGCAATACCATCAATATCTAGACTCATGCAGGATAGAAAAAAACAAGTAATCACAAGAATATATATATATATATATATATATATATATATATATATATATGCATCAAAATCATGAAATTCTTTAGTGCAATGGCAAATGTAATGTCAAAAGAATCAAAATGCATCATGTCCAGTTACCCAAGTCCCGATCATAGGGCTAAACTATAATGACACATCTCATTCCATGCCATACAATTAGTCTTATAACCAGACCGCACACACTCTTAGTAGAATCATCCATTTTATCATTCAAAAGGTTTCATCCCCCGAAGGACCAATGTTTGTGTCCCTCCGGGCATTCACATCCACCTTGGCATTGCGAGAGCCTCCGGCATTCAGCCACTAAGGCCACCGGGCATCCGGAGCATATCACACCTCTAGGCATCTTGTACCCCACCTGGCATCATGAGGAAACCCTCCGAGGCTCACCATGAGAATGGTTACCCCGGCCCTCCGGATTTACGTACTAACTAGCATACAATCGGGCATCCAGAAGCTCCCGGGGAAAAACCTCCAGCATTCAGCCACTAGGGCTACCCGGCATCCACAAGGCATCGACTCATTCGATCCTTTGGGCCTCCCAACTCGAGGGCATCATTGACCCACGGGTCCAACAGTATCAATTAACATATTAATTTTTCAAAAATACTTTCAAATGCAATGACAAGACGTCCCATGAATCCTTCATCAAATCTCAATATTGCATAATATGCCAATGCCAGTATCATCATGTCAATGACAATTCAAGATGTATTCACCTTTGGGACAACTTGAGCAAATTCAGAACATAATAGCTCAAATATTACAATGCACAGTTCTGGTAAAATTTTCGGAATAATCCCTAAATGAACTTGGAAAATTATGAAATTTTGACATGTTATAAATAAGACCTAAAGGAAGAAGTTTCATGATAAATACCAAGTCAAATTATTTATGTATCGAGAGCAGTGATTGTTGTATTTTTTGCTAATGTTCTGTAATGAATTCCAGATTTAACATTTCCTTAGAAAAATCATTTTGTCGACCAAACCTTATTAATTTATTCTAAATTTTTGATATGTTGTTCCCAAAGATGTTCCCTACACCTTTTATTAAAGGTTCAAAATCTAATTTTGGCTAGATAATTACATAAAATTCATGGAATCACCGAAGGTCATGCTGTTTTCTGCGAAAACAGTTTAATAATCTAAAGATAACTTCTCCTACTCATTTAAATCCCAGCATCAAACGTCCACAGCCAAGTGTATACAAGTGTATTGCATTAAAATACAGCTACTTCACTTCAAAATTCACTATAATTAGATCCTTGAGTTCTTATTTCAATCTAAAAACCGAAAACCACAAAACCTACTCTGTTTTTACTTAGTTTCTTGATCTAGTTTCATCTCATTTATCCAAAATCAACATGCAGCTCTCAATTCTACATTTCCTCACATCTGCCAGCTCCTCACTAGATAATTATAGCATGCAAAACATAGATCAATGAATTTCTACTTGCCTCAAGCTCTTTAACTTAGTTGCTAGCAAAAACAGGGGTTCGGGGGGTCTCGGCTTGGCTCAATCGGCGACAGAACTCTGCGGCGTAGATGGTGGCAGCTCGGACACGGGCACGGAGGGAGGGCGGCCTTCCTTCTTTGCCCTCACTCGCTCGGACCGCTCGCTGCTCAGTCTCTCTCTCTCTCTCTCTCTCTCTCTCTCTCTCTCTCTCTCTCTCTCTACTTGCTCCATCCGAATGTTCTTGTTTTCTTTGTTTAATTGATTAGTGGACTTTTGCATGCGAGCTAATAGATGGCTTCAACAAAGAGACAGGTGGAGGACGGCTGAGGTAGCAAGGGACAAGTGGAGAATGGCGTCTCCCTTGTCTGGTTCTTCCCCCCCGCCCCCCTCTTTTTGGTCGGCATTTTGGAGGCTTTTTGGGCTGCTTGGGCCCGAAAAATTGTGGCCAAAAGGGTCCAATTTAAATGGCCCATAGTTTTTAAATATAGGCCCAAAGTTTCTGCACCATTATGAAGCATCTTGTTTTTCCAAAGAAATCAATTTATATTCCCATAATCCATTTGCTTCATGTATGAGTGCATAACTAAAGTTCTTGCGTGGAGAAAGGATTCTATCATGCGACATGATGGCAAAATTTCATTTCCTTACTTGTCGAATCGCACGAAGAAAAGACATACATGATCCTCATGCTCGGTCCAACTCCTCAAAATTTTATCCTTAAATTCAGCATGCGTGTTCCTCATGCACGACCGAATTCCATCCCTTCACTTCTAAAAATAAAAAGATCAGTCAATCAAAGTCCAAAGATTTTCTCTTGTTGCACAGTTGATCGGTCCATTGCTAAACATATAATATCAATCCAATAAATAAACAAATACGAATCAATGCCCGTAAATGATACCAATGCCACAGTTCGATGATGTTCCATCGATCGGTCATGACCATCACCTATTCGAGGATCGTTGAAATTCTTGGATGCCACAAGTCTCCCTCCTTAGAGAATTTCTTCCTCAAAATTGAACATCACTTAAATCTCATTGAACAAATGAGGGTATTTTTCTTTCATTTCTTTCTCACTTTCACATGTGGCCTCCTCCACATCATGATGTTGCCACAATATCTTAACCAGTGGGATTTTCTTTGTCCAAAGAATTTGTTCTTTTCGGTCCAACACTCATACTAACTCTTCTATGTATCTCACTTTCTCATCCACTTTGATGGCTTCATGATCGAGTATGTGTCCAGGATCCGGCTGGTATTTTCTCAGCATCAACACATGGAATACATCATGTAAATTTCCCAGTTTATAAGGTAGCGGCAATCGATAAGCTACACTCTTATTCTCTCGAGTATCTCAAAGGGTCCAACAAATCTTGGACTTAACTTCCCCTTTATTCCAAATCGTGATATCTCTTTTTATCGGAGATACTTTAAGGAATACATGGTTTCCTACATTAAATTCCAAAGGTCTTCTACGCTTGTTTGCGTAGTCTTTTTGTCGACTTTGAGCTGTCTTAAGTCTTTTCCTTATGATCTTGACAGCTTCTATAGTAACCTGTACCAACTCAAGCCCTGTCAGTTTCCTTTCACCTACTTCATTCCAACAGACAAGAGTCCTACATCTCCTTCCATATAATGCTTCATAGGGAGCCATGCCTATACTTTTATGAAAACTATTATTGTAGGCGAATTCCACCAAATGTAACTTCTCATCCCAACTTCCTTTAAAGTCAATAATACAAGCTCTCATCATGTCCTCTAACGTTTGGATCACTCTTTTTCTTTGTCCATTAGTCTGTGGGTGAAAAGCAATACTAAACTGGAGTTTAATCCCTAAGGTAGTTTGAAGACTTTGCCAAAAATTTGAAGTAAATCTTGAGTCCCGATCTGACGTAATAGTTACAGGAATACCATGTAAGCGTACTACTTGGCTTACATATATCTCAGCATATTTATCCATTGGATAATCTATGTGAACTGCTAGGAAATGAGCAGACTTAGTTAGACGATCCACTATCACCTAAATAGAATCATGGCCACTTGATGTCCTTGGCAATCATTGCACAAAGTCCATCCCATTTCCACTCTGGGATATCCAATGGTCTCAATAGTCCTGCGGGTTTGCGGTGTTCCGCTTTCACTTGCTGACATGTTAAGCACCGGGAAACATGCTTGGCTACATCTGCCTTCATGCCATTCCACCAGTATTGTTGGCATAAATTTCTATACATCTTTGTACTACCCGAATGAATGCTATAATTACTCCTATGTGCTTCCGACAGGATTTCTTTCTTCACTTCCACATTGTCGGGAACACAGAGTCGTCCTTGACATCTTACAATTCCATCCTCCGAAGCTTGAAATTCTGGTCTTTTTCCTAAGGACACAGCATTTCACACTTTCACAATTTCTGAGTCAGATTCTTGCAGCGTCTTAATTTTCTGGATAATTTCTTGTTCAATCCTTAATGTAGTAAACATGCCAGTAAGGTGATATATTTTCAATTTAAACTCTAAGTCTGCTATTGACTTTAACATATTCCATTCTGTTATCCTCATATTGGCCATATCCATAGCCGACTTACGACTAAGAGCATCTGCCACCATATTTGCCTTTCCAGGATGGTGCCGTATTTCACAATCATAATTTTTTAACAACTCCATCCACCTCCTCTGTCTCATGTTTAGTTCTTTTTGCAAAAACAAATATTTTAAACTTGTACGATCTATATAGATTTCGAACTTCTCTCCATACAGATAATGTCTCCATATTTTCTAAGTGAAAATTATAGCTGTCAACTCTAAGTCATGGGTTGGGTAGTTCAATTCATGAGGTTTCAACTGTCTTGATGCATAGGCTATGACCTTGCCATGCTGCATCAAAATGCATCCTAGTCCTTTGTGAGACGCATCACTATATATTGTGAACCCATCAAATCTAGGTGGTATAGTTAGAATTGGAGTGTAGTCAATCTTCTTTTGAGCTCTTGAAAACTCCTTTCACATTCTCCATTCCATTCGAATCTTACGTTCTTTCGAGTCAATTTTGTCAATGGTCCAGCAAGTTGTGAGAATCCTTCAATAAACCTTCTATAATAACCCGTCAGTCCTAAGAAACTTCATATTTCAGTGGGCGTTGTCGATCTCGACCAATTTACTACCATCTCAACTTTTGCTAGGTCCACTGCAATTCCTCCTCCTGATACCACGTATCCCAAAAATATTATCCAGTCCAGCTAAAATTCACACTTACTGAACTTGGCATATAACTTATGGTCTCTAAGGGTCTGCAATACTATTCTCAGGTGTCGCTCATGCTCTTTAGGTCCTTTGGAATATATTAGGATATCATCAATGAAGACAATTACAAATTGATCCATATAGGGCCTAAATATCCTATTCATCAAATCCATGAATGCAGCCGGAGCATTCGTCAATCCAAATGGCATAACTAGGGACTCGTAGTGTCCATAGCGAGTCCTAAATGTAGTCTCAGGAATGTCCTCGTTCTTAATTCTTAGATGATGATATCCTGACCTCAAGTTAATCTTAGAACAGATCAAACTTCCTTGTAGTTGGTCAAATAGATCGTCAATTCTAGGCAAGGGGTACTTATTCTTAACAGTTACTTGATTCAGTTGCCTATAGTCAATACATAAACACATTGACCCATCTTTCTTCTTCACAAACAAAACTAGTGCACCCCAAGGAGAAGCACTTGGCCTAATAAATCCTTTACCGAGCAACTCTTGTAGTTGCACTTTCAATTCTTTCAATTCCATCAAGGCCATCCTATATGGAGCTTTAGATATCGGTCCTGTTCCAGGCATCAGTTCAATCTCGAACTCAATTTCTCGTTCTGGTGGTAACCTAGGCAGTTCCTCAGAAAATATATCTTGAAATTCCCTGACCACTCAAATTTCATCGGGCTTAGACTTTTTCTTAGTATAGTCCTTTACCACTGCCATGTATCCTTGACATCCTTCATCAAGTAGTGCACGGGCTTCTATTACTGAAAAAAATGCTAGAGAGGGGTTGGTCTGACCTTCGAAAAATTCACTACTAGATCGGTCAGGTAAAACAAATTGGATCACTTTTCTGTAGCAATCCACCTAGCTTGATACTTATTAAGCCAATCCATTCCAATGATAACGTCAAAGTCATATATGGCCATCACAACTAGATCTATCTCCATATCTCGTCCCCTTATAGTTATCTTACATTTTTCACATACCAATGTAGACAATACCACATTCTTTAATAGCGTAGAAACACAAAGAGGCATCTCAAGAGAGGTAGTTTCTGTCTTACTTAACTGTCTATAGCGTTCAGACACAAAAGAATGTGTGGTACCTGTATCAAACAATGCATGTCTTCTTATCATTTATAGAATTCGTACCTGAGATGACATTTTTGGAAGCTTCCGCTTCCTCTTGGGTGACCACATACACCCTTTCTTGTGCTAGTGACCTTTGTTGATTCCTTGGTAGATTTAGTCTAGCAGTACGTTGTTGTACCTGTCGCACTGAGCTGACACTGAACTCCGACCTCTCTTGTGGACAATTTCTCTTAAAGTGTCTCATCTGCCCACAACCCAAATATTTCGGTGGACTATTACAAAATCCTGGCCCATGCTGTCCACCACATCTCTGGCAAATATTACCCTGGAAGGGTACCCTCCCTAGAACCGGGCCACTCTTCGCTTTACTAAATTTCCTAAAATTATTCATTTTCTTACATTCCCAAGGCTGACCTTGTCCAGGATAAGGTCTCTTACCCCTTCGAACATCATTAAAGGTCATCTGCCTCTTAGATTCTGATTGCTCTCTCACTAACTCTTGCTTCACCAACTATGCCCTCTCATAAATCTCATTATAATCCCTTATATTCAGAGGCACTAGTTGTCTCCCGATATCAGTCCTTAATCCTTTCAAGAATCTCTTGGCCTTTTCCTCTTGATCCTCAACCAATCTGGGAGCATAACTAGACAACTCATAAAATTTTGCTTCATACTGATCCACTGTTAGCTCCCTTTGTTCTAACCAAACAAATTCTGTAATCTTCTTATCTCTAGCACAATTAGAGAAATGCTTTCTATTGAAAGCTCTAACAAACTCATCCCGGTTTATATCAGTACCTGGTTGAAAGATCGTGTCCTTTGAAGCTCTCCACCAAAACTTTGCATTTCCCTCAAGTTGGTACTTTGCCAATGTTATCTTTTCAGCATCATTACAGTTCAACAACCATAAAATCTGTTCCATTCCATCAATCCAATGTTCCACCTCCTTAGGACTTCCCATTCCACTAAACTTAGGTGGTTTCAACTTCAGGAATTGTTCCACTAGTCCTTGGGGGCGACGTTCTGCTCCGGGTTGTTGCTGCTCTTGCCTTTCTATCAAATTTCCTATATTGGCCAATGCCTACAGGATATCTTTCATCCGGGGTTCAGCCCTTGAAGTAGAGGCTTCAGTCCTCGATGGATGAGAACTTCCAGTTCGTACCATGACTTTCTTGCTGTTTTCCAAGCATTTGCCTCAGGAATAATTTGCGACTCGATGTCATTGGTCAAATAACAATGAAAATAAAAAGGGTTACTAAAGTCACATAAAAATGTTACTGACACATAGAGGTAACTTGCGCTAGTTACCAGGGATATACAAGTGAATACCCATCACCCGTTGTTCAAAGTTAGTCAACTACTCTTGGTTAGTATCTTATGGTGTGCATTATCTTATCCTCATTTCCATCTTAGGCTCCTTATCACTCCATATAAACCTTTGCTCTGATACCACCAAAGCTATGGCACCCCCAAACGGCCCCCAATATGTTAGGTCACCACAGTTCGCTTACCTCTCTTTCTTACTAGACCTGAAGGTCTAACAATCCTGGGGGTTTATAACTTTTATATTGGTCCCTGTGCAACATATAAATGTATAGCGGACACAAAATCACATCTCCCTATCCCAAAAATTTGAAACGATGCACACCTGCTAGATAGTTTTATAAGTCAAGCTAAACACTTTTATTTACATAAGCTTGATAGACAACATCGGTCGGTACATCAAAATTTGCCGTGGTTTTCTATACTCGGCTTCATATCAAAAGATAACCGAACTTCCTTTTTTACTTTCCTTTCCATTAAGCCCTATACAAAAGTCATTAGTCAGTGTCATCGGTCCAAAAGTGCTTCATCTGCTACCCATCCCTCTCAGTCACACCCAGCCTGGTCTGTTAGCTGGCGGCAATGGCAACATCCCCAGCATGAAACCATCACGACGAACGTGCACCGACAGAAACTCCTGAATCAATGGGCCATCAGGTTTACCAACGTCATACATAACTAGAACCCGCACTCAAACAAAGACCAACCCTCGTATCTCGACATGAGTGTGCTCCGTACACTCACACTCAACGTCGACCAGGACACCGTAAAAAGTACCGGGAGTGACTAGTAACAGAGACATATCTTCTAATCTGAAATGTTAGTCCCCAAATGGGGTGAGTACAGCCACTCAGCAGTAAAGATTCATCAAACTATATCAAGTAGTACCATCAATAACTAGACTCATGCAGGATAGACAAAAATAGCTAATCACAAGAATATATATATGCATCAAAATCATGAAATTCTTTAGTTCAATGGCAAATGTAATTTCAGAAGAATTAAAATGTATCATGTCCAGTTACCCAAGTCCTGATCGTAGGGCTAAACTATAATGACACATCTCATTCCATGCCATACAATTTAGTCCTATAACCAGACCACACACACTCTTAGTATAATCATCCATTTTATCATTCAAAAGGTTTCATCCCCTGGAGGATCAATGTTTGCGTCCCTCCGGGCATTCACATCCACCTTGGCATCGCGAAAGCCTCCGACATTCAGCCACTAAGGCCACCGGGCATCCGGAGCGTATCACACCTTTAGGCATCTCGTACCCCACCTGGCGTCACGAGGAAACCCTCCAAGGCTCACCATGAGAATGGTTACCCCAGTCCTCCGGATTTACCTATCGATTAGCATACAACCGGGCATCCCGAAGCTCTCGGGGAAAAACCTCCAGCATTCAACCACTAGGGCTACCGGGCATCCACAAGGCATTGACTCATTTGATCCTTTGGGCCTCCCGACTTTCGGGGCATCGTTGACCCAAGGGTCCAACAGTATCAATTAACATCTTAATTTTTAAAAAAATACTTTCAAATGCAATGACAAGACGTCCCATGAATCCTTCATCAAATCTCAATATTGCATAATATGCCAATGCCAGTATCATCATGTCAATGACAATTCAAGATGTATTCACCTTTGGGACAACTTGAGCAAATTTGGAACAAAACAGCTCAAATATTACAATACACAGTTCTGGTAAAATTGTCTATATTTTCCCTAAATGAACTCGAAAAATTATGAACTTTTGACATGTTATAAATAAGACCTAGAGGAAGAAGTTTCATGATAAATACCAAGTCAAATTGTTTATGTATCGAGAGCAGTGATTGTTTTATTCTTTGCTAATGTTCTGTAATGACTTTCAGATTTAACATTTCCGTAGAAAAATCATTTTGTTGATCGATCCTTATTAATTTATTCTAAAATTTTGATATGTTGTTCCCATAGATGTGCCTACAACTTTTATTCAGGGTTCAAAATCTAATTTTGGCTAGATAATTACATAAAATTCATGGAATCATCGAAGGCCATGCTGTTTTCTGCGAAAACAGTTTAATAATCTAAAGATAACTTCTCCTACTCACTTAAATCCCAGCATCCAACGTCCACAGCCAAGTGTATACAAGTGTATTGCATTACAATACAGCTACTTCACTTCAAAATTCACTATAGTTCGATCCCCGAGTTCTTATTTCAATCTACAAACCGAAAACCGCAAAACCTACTCTGTTTTTACCTAGTTTCTTGATCTAGTTTCATCTCATTTATCCAAAATCAACATGCAGCTCTCAATTCTACATTTCCTCACATCTACCAGCTCCTCACTAGATAATTACAGCATGCATTTTCTACTTGCCTCAAGCTCTTTAACTTAGTTGCTAGCAAAAACGGGGGTTCGGGGGGTCTCGACTTGGCTCAATCGGCAACGGAGCTTGGCCGCGTTGACGGCGGCAGCTCAGACACGGGCACGGACGGAGGGCAGCCTTCCTTCTCTACCCTTCCTCGCTCAGACCGCTCGCTGCTCACTCACTCTCTCTCTCTCTCTCTCTCTCTCTCTCTCTCTCTCGCTCCATCCGAATGTTCTTGTTTTCTTTGTTTAATTGATTAGTGGACTTTTGCATGCGAGCTAATAGATGGTTTCAAGGAAGAGACAGGTGGAGGACGGCTGAGGTAGCAAGGGACAAGTGGAGAATGGCGTCTCCCTTGTCCGGTTCTTCCCCCCTCCCCCCCCCTCCTCTTTTTGGTCGGCATTTTGGAGGCTCTTTGGGCTGCTTGGGCCTGAAAAATTGTGGCCAAAAGGGTCCAATTTAAATGGCCCATAGTTTTTAAATATAAGCCCAAAGTTTCTGCACCATTATGAAGCATCTTGTTTTTCCAAAGAAATCAATTTATATTCCCATAATCCATTTGCTTCATGTATGAGTGCATAACCGGAGTTCTTGCGTGGAGAAAGGATTCGATCAAGCGACATGATGGCAAAATTTCATTTCCTTATTTGTCGAATCGCACGAAGGAAAGACGTGCATGATCCTCATGCTCGGTCCAACTCCTCAAAATTTTATCCTTAAATTCAGCATGCGTGTTCCTCATGCACGACCGAATTCCATCCCTTCGATTCTAAAGATATAAATATCAGTCGATCAAAGTCCAAAGATTTTCTCTTGTTGCACGGTTGATCAGTCCATTGCTAAACATATCATATCAATCCAATAAATAAACAAATACAAATCAATGCTCGTAAATGTTACCAATGCCACAGTTCGATGATGTTCCATCGATCGGTCATGACCATCACCTATCCGAGGATCGTTGAAATTCTTGGATGCGACAAGTTTCCCTCCTTAGAGAATTTCGTCCTCGAAATTGACCATCACTTAAATCTCATTCAAGAAATGAGGGTATTTTTCTTTCATTTCTTTCTCACTTTCCCATGTGGCCTCCTCCACATCATGATGTTGCCACAATATCTTAACCAGTGGGATTTTCTTCGTCCGAAGAATTTGTTCTTTTCGGTCCAACACTCGTACTAACTCTTCTATGTATCTCACTTTCTCATCCACTTTGATGGCTTCATGATCGAGTATTTGTCCAGGATCCGGCTTGTATTTTCTCAGCATCGGCACAAGGAATACATCATGTAAATTTCCCAGTTTAGAAGGTAGCGCCAATCAATAAGCTATAACCCTATTCTCTCGAGTATCTCAAAGGGTCCAACGAATCTTGGACTCAACTTCCCCTTTATTCCAAATCATGGTATCTCTTTTTATTGGAGATACTTTAAGGAATACATGGTCTCCTACATTAAATTCCAAAGGCCTTCTACGCTTATCCACATAGTCTTTTTGTCGCCTTTGAGCTGTCTTTAGTCTTTTCCTTATGATCTCGACAGCTTCTGTAGTAACCTATACCAACTTAGGCCCTGTCAGTTTCCTTTCACCTACTTCATTCCAACAGACAAGAGTCCTACATCTCCTTCCATATAATGCTTCATAGGGAGCCATGCCTATACTTTTCTGAAAACTATTATTATATGCGAATTCCACCAAATATAACTTCTCATCCCAACTTCCTTTAAAGTCGATAATACAAGCTCTCATCATGTCCTCTACCGTCTGGATCACTCTTTTTGTTTGTCCATTAGTCTGTGGGTGAAAAGCAGTACTAAACTGGATTTTAGTCACTAAGGCAGTTTGAAGACTTTGCCAAAAATTTGAAGTAAACCTTGAGTCCCAATCTGACGTAATAGTTACAGGAATATCATGTAAGCGTACTACTTGGCTTACATATATCTCAGCATATTTATCCATCGGATAATCTATGCAAATTGCTAGGAAATGTGCAGACTTAGTTAGGCGATCCACTATCACCCAAATAGAATCATGGCCACTTGATGTCCTTGGCAATCATTGCACAAAGTCCATCGTTACATGCCTCCATTTCCACTCTGGGATATCCAATGGTCTCAATAGTCCTGCGGGTTTGCGGTGTTCCGCTTTCACTTGTTGACATGTTAAGCACCGGGAAACATGCTTGGCTACATCTGCCTTCATGCCATTCCACCAGTATTGTTGGTGTAAATTTTTGTACATCTTTGTACTACCCGCATGAATGCTATAATTACTCCTATGTGCTTCCGACAGGATTTCTTTCTTCACTTCCTCATTGTTGGGAACACAGAGTCGTCCCTGACATCTTACAATTCCATCCTCAGAAACTTGAAATTCTGGTCTTTTTCCTAAGGACACAGCATTTCGCACTTTCACAATTTCTGGGTCAGATTCTTGCAGCGTCTTAATTTTCTGGATAATTTCTGGTTGAATCCTTAATGCAGTAAACATGCCAGTAAGGTGATCTATCTTCATTTTAAACTCTGAGTCTGCTATTGACTTTAACATATTCCATTATGTTATCCTCATACTGGCCATATCCATAGCCGACTTACAACTAAGAGCATCTGCCACCTTATTTGCCTTTCTAGGATGGCGTCGTATTTCACAATCACAATTTTTTAACAACTCCATCCACCTCCTTTGTCTCATGTTTAGTTCTTTTTGCAAAAACAAATATTTTAAACTCGTATGATTTGTATAGATTTCAAACTTCTCTCCATATAGATAATGTCCCCATATTTTCAATGTGAAAATTATAGCTGTCAACTCTAAGTCATGGGTTGGGTAGTTGAATTCATGAGATTTCAACTGTCTGGATGCATAGGCTTGACCTTGCCATGCTGCATCAAAATGCATCATAGTCCTTTGTGAGACGCATCACTACATATTGTGAACCCATCAGATCCAGATGCTATAGTTAGAATTGGAGCCGTAGTCAATCTTCTTTTGAGCTCCTGAGAACTCCTTTCACATTCTCCATTCCATTCGAATCTTACGTTCTTTCGAGTCAATTTTTTCAGTGGTCTAGCAAGTTGTGAGAATCCTTCAATAAACCTTCTATAGTAACCCCCAAGTCCTACGAAACCTCGTATTTTAGTGGGCGTTGTCGGTCTCGACCATTTTACTACCATCTCAACTTTTGCTAGGTCCACTGCAATTCCTCCTCCTGATACCACGTGTCTCGAAAATATTATCTGGTCCAGCCAACATTCATACTTACTGAATTTGGCATATAACTTATGGTCTCTAAGGGTCTGCAATACTATTCTCAGGTGTCGCTCATGCTCTTTAGGTCCTTTGGAATATATCAGGATATCGTCGATGAAGACAATTACAAATTGATCCAACTAGGGCCTAAATATCCTATTCATCAAATCCATGAATGCAACCGGAGCATTCATTAATCCAAATGGCATAACTAAGAACTTGTTGTGTCCAGAGCGAGTCCTAAATGTAGCCTTAGGAATGTCCTCTTTCTTAATTCTTAGTTGATGATATCATGACCTCAACTTAATCTTAGAATAGACCGAACTTCCTTGTAGTTGGTCAAATAGATTGTCAATTCTAGGCAAGGGGTACTTATTCTTAACAGTTACCTGATTCAGTTGCCTATAGTCAATACATAAACGCATTGACCCATCTTTCTTCTTTACAAACAAAACTAGTGCACCCCAAGGAGAAGCACTTGGCCTATTAAATCTTTTATCGAGCAACTCTTGTAGTTGCACTTTCAATTCTTTCAATTCCATCAAGGCTATCCTATATGGAGCTTTAGATATCGGTCCTGTTCCAAGCATCAGTTCAATCTCGAACTCAATTTCTCGTTCCGGTGGTAACCCAGGCAATTCCTCAGGAAATATATCTTGAAATTCCTTGACCACTAGAATTTCATTGGGCTTAGACTCTTTCTTAGTATAGTCCTTTACCACCGCCAGGTATCCCGACATCCTTCGCCAAGTAGTGCACGGGCTTCTATTACTGAAATAAGTGCTATAGAGGGGTTGGTCTGACGTTCGAAAAATTTACTACTAGATCGGTCAGGTAAAACAAACTGGCTCACTTTTCTATAGAAATCCACCCTAGCTTGATACTTATGAGGCCAATCCATTCCGATGATAACGTCAAAGTCATATATGGCCATCACAACTAGATCTATTTCCATATCTTGTCCCCCTATAGTTATCTTACATTTTTCACATACCAATGTAGACAATACCACATTCTTTAATGGCGTAGAAACACAAAGAGGCGTCTCAAGAGAGTTAGTTTCTATCTTACTTAACTATCTATATCTTTCAAACACAAAAGAATGTGTGGCATCCGTATCAAACAATGCATATGCCTTCTTATCGTTTATAGAAATCGTACCTGAGATGACATTTTTGGAAGCTTCCGCTTCCTCTTGGGTGACCGCATACACCCTTCCTTGTGCTAGTGGCCTTTGTTGATTCCTTGGTAGATTTGGTCCAGCAATACGTTGTTGTACCTGTCGCACTGAGCTGACACTGAACTGCAACCTCTCTTGTGGACAATTTCTTTTAAAGACCCCATTTGCCCACAACCCAAATATTTCGGTGGACTATTACAAAATCTTGGCCCATGCTGTCCACCACATCTCTGGCAAATATTACCCTGGAAGGGTACTCTCCCTAGAACCGGGCGACTCTTGGCTTTTCCAAAATTCCCAAAATTATTCATTTTCTTAGATTCCCAAGGCTGACGTTGTCCAGGATAAGGTCTCTTACCCCTTCGAACATCATTAATGGTCATCTGCCTCTTAGATTCTGATTGCTCTCTCACTAACTCTTGCTCCACCAACTATGCCCTCTCCTAAATCTCATTATAATTCCATATATTCAGAGGCACTAGTTATCTCCTGATATCAGTGCTTAATCCTTTCAAGAATCTCTTAGCCTTTTCCTCTCGATCCTCAACCAATCTTGGAGCATACCTAGACAACTCACAAAATTTTGCTTCATACTGATCCACTGTTAGCTCCCTTTGTTCTAACCAAACAAATTCTGTAATCTTCTTATCTCTAGCACAATCAGAGAAATGCTTTCTATTGAGAGCTCTAACAAACTCATCCTAGTTTATATCAGTACATGGTGGAAAGATCGTGTCCTTTGAAGCTCTCCACCAAAACTTTGCATTTCCCTCAAGTTGGTACTTTGCCAAGGTTATCTTTTTAGCATCATTACAGTTCAACAACCAAAAAATCTGTTATATTCCATCAATCCAATTTTCCGCCTCCTCAGGACTCCCCATTCCACTAAACTTATGTGGTTTCAACTTCATGAATTGTTCCACCAGTCCTTGGGGGCGATGTTCTGCTCCGGGTTGTTGTTGTGCTTGCCTTTCCATCAAATTTCCTATATTGGCCAATGCCTGCAGGATATCTTCCATTCGGGGTTCAGCCCTCGATGGATGAGAGCTTCTAGTTCGTACCATGAATTTCTTGCAGTTTTCCAAGCATTTGTCTCAGGAATAATTTGCGACTCGATGTCATTGGTCAAATAACAATGAAAATAAAAAGGGTTACTAAAGTCACATAAGTAACGTAAAAATGTTACTGACACACAGAGGTAACTCATGCTAGTTACCAGGGATTTACGAGTGAATACACATCACCCGTTGTTCAAAGTTAGTCAACTACTCTTGGTTAGTATCCTATGGTGTGCATCATCTTATCCTCATTTCCATCTTAGGCTCCTTATCACTCCTTATAAACCTTTGCTCTGATACCACCAAAGCTATGGCACCCTCGAACGGCCCCCAATCCGTTAGGTCACCACAGTTCGCTTACCTCTCTTTCCTACTAGACCTGAAGGTCAATCAATCCTGGGGGTTTATTACTTTTAGATTGGTTTCTGCACAACATATAGCGGAAGCGAAATCACATCTCCCTATCCCAAAATTTGAAATGATGCACCTGCTAGACAGTTTTATAAGTCAAGCCAAACACTCTTATTTACATAAGTCTGATAGACAACATCGGTCGGTACATCAAAATTTGCCGTGGTTTTCTATACCCGGCATCATATCAAAAGATAACCCAACTTCCTTTTTGACTTTCCTTTCCATTAAGTCCTATACAAAAGTCTATCAGTCAGTGTCGGTGGTCCAAAAATGCTTCATCTGCTACTCATCCCTCTCAGTCACACCCAGCCTGGTTCGTCAACTGGCGGCGGTGGCAACATCCCCAGCATGAAACCATCACAACGAACGTGCATCAACAAAAACTCCTAAATCACTCGGCCATCAGGTGTACCAATGTCATACATAACCAGAACCCGCACTCAAACAAAGACCAACCCTCGTATCTCGACATGTGTGTGCTCCGTACACTCACACTCAACGTCGATCGAGACACCGTAAAAAGTACCAGGAGTGACAGGTAACAGAGACATATCTTCTAATCTGAAATGTTAGTCCCCAAACGGGGTGAGTACAGCCACTCAGCAGTAAAAGATTCATCAAACTATATCAAGCAGTACCGTTAATATCTAGACTCATGCAGGATTGACAAAAACAGGTAATCACGAGAATATATATTTGCATCAAAATCATGAAATTCTTTAGTGTAATGGTGAATGTAATTTCAGAAGAATCAAAATGCATCATGTCCGGTTACCCAAGTCTTGATCATAGGGCTAAACTGTAATGACACGTCTCATTCCATGCCATACAATTTAGTCCTATAACCAAACCACACACACTCTTAGTAGAATCATCCATTTTATCATTCAAAAGGTTTCATCTTCTGGAGGACCAATGTTTGCGTCCCTCTGAGCATTCACATCCACCTTGGCATCACGAAAGCCTCCGGCATTCAACCACTAAGGCCACCGGGCATCTGGAGCGTATCACACCTCCAAGCATCTCGTACCCCACTTGGCATCACGAGGAAACCCTCCGAGGCTACCATGAGAATGGTTACCCCGGCCCTCCGGATTTACGTACCAACTAGCGTACAACCGGGCATCCCGAAGCTCCCGAGGAAAAACCTCCAGCATTCAGCCACTAGGGCCACCGGGCATCCACAAGGCATCAACTCATTTGATCCTCTGGGCGTCCCGACTCCTGGGGCATCGTTGGCCCAAGGGTACAACAGTATCAATTAACATCTTAATTTTTCAAAAATACTTTCAAATGCAATGACAAGATGTCCCATGAATCCTTCATCAAATCTGAATATTGCATAATAGGCCAATGCCAGTATCATCATGTCAATGACAATTGTAGATGTATTCACCTTTGTGACAATTTGAGCAAATTCGGAACAAAATAGCTCAAATATTACAATGCACAGTTCTCGTAAAATTTTCGGACTAATCCCTAAATGAACTCAGAAAATTTTGAAATTTTGACATGTTATAAATAAGACCCAAAGGAAGAATTTTCATGAAGAACACCAAGTCAAATTCTTTATGTATCGAGAGCAGTAATTGTTGTATTCTTTGCTAATGTTCTGTAATGACTTTCAGATTTATCATTTCATTAGAAAAATCGTTTTGTCAATCAAACCTTATTAATTTATTCTAAATTTTTATATGTTATTCCTCAGTATGTGCCCTAGAACTTTCATTAAGGGTTCAAAGTCCAATTTTGGATAGATAATTACAGAAAATTCATGGAATCACCGAAGGTCATGCTGTTTTCTGCGAAAACAGTTTACTAATCTAAAGAGAACTTCTCCTACTCATTTAAATCCCAGCATCCAGCATCCAAAACCAAGTGTATACAAGTGTATTGCATTACAATACTGCTACTTCACTTCAAAATTCACTATAGTTAGATCCTTGAGTTCTTATTTCAATCCAAAAACCGAAAACCACAAAACCTACTCTGTTTTTACTTAGTTTCTTGATCTAGTTTCATCTCATTTATCCAAAATCAACATGCAGCTCTCAATTCTACATTTCCTCACATCTACCAGCTCCTCACTAGATAATTACAGCACGCAAAACATAGATCAATGAATTTCTACTTGCCTCAAGCTCTTCTACTTAGTTGCTAGCAAAAACGGGGGTTCGGGGGGTCTCAGCTTGGCTCAATTGGCGACAGAACTCGGCAGCATCGACGGCGGCAGCTCGGACATGGGCACGGAGGGAGGGCGGCCTTCCTTCTCTGCCCTCACTCGCTCGGACTGCTCGCTGCTGACTCTCAGTCTCTCTCTCTCTCACTTGCTCGCCCGCTCACTCTCACTCTCTCTCTCTCTTTCTCTGTCTCTGTCTCTCTCTCTCTCTCTCCATCCGAATGTTCTTGTTTTCTTTGTTTAAGTGGACTTTTGCATGCATGCTAACAGTTGGCTTCAAGGAAGAGATAGGTAGAGGATGGCTGAGGCAGCAAGAGACAAGTGGAGAATGGCATCTCCCTTGTTCGGTTCTTCCCCCCCCCCCTTCCCTTTTTGGTTGACATTTTGGAGGCTCTTTGGGTTGCTTGGGCCCGAAAAATTGTGGCCAAAAGGGTCCAATTTAAATGGCCTATAGTTTTTTAAATATAAGCCCAATGTTTCTGCACCATTATGAAGCATCTTGTTTTTCCAAATAAATCAATTTATATTCCCATAATCCATTTGCTTCATGTACAAGTGCATAGCCGAAGTTCTTGCGTGGAGAAAGGATTCGATCAAGCAACATGATGGCAAAATTTCATTTCTTTACTTGTTGAATCGCACGAAGAAAAGACGTACATGATCCTCATGCTCGGTCCAACTCCTCAAAATTTTATCCTTAAATTCAACATGCATGTTCCTCATGCACGACCGAATTCCATCCCTTTGATTCTAAAAATAAAAATATCAGTCGATCAAAGTCCAAAGATTTTCTCTTGTTGCACGGTTGATCGGTCCATTGCTAAACATATAATATCAATCCAATAAATAAACAAATACAAATCAATGCCCGTAAATGATATTAATGCCACAGTTCGATGATACTTCCATCGATCAGTCATGATCGTCACCTATCCGAGGATCATTGAAATTCTTGGATGCCACATCGATGTTGGTAATAGGCAAATTCCCTCCAAATACTTTTAAGTGAGAGAGAATCCAAACTTGAAGGATGCCTATAGGTGCTCTAAGGATCGAACCCTTGTCCTGTTTGAAATGGTTGAGAGAGAGGAACATTTCGAAAAGAAGCATGTGTGTAAATTCCCTAAGGTGAAGGACTCTATAGACAACATGAGCAAGGCTAGGATCCATTGTCTTTTGGGCGAGTGGGAAAAGAACGAATCCGAAGAATGCTAGAAGGAAAATTTTAGCAGTTTTTAGGATTGCGGCTTGGGAGAAGACTACGGAATCTTTGTTTGATGAAAGACAAAGGGAGGCCTTTTGAATTCCTATTAAGAAGTTCTTTAATTTCAAGAGGATGAACTCCTAGGAATTTACTCAATAGTGGGATAGGATCTACTCCTAAAGAAGGGTCGACAAGACCAAATGCAGGGACATTGCCAACAATGATTTCTAACTCCTCTAAAGTTGGGGTCAATTCATGATGACTAAACACGAATGTTGAAGTCTTGGGGTTCCAAAAATGAACCATGGCCTTCACTAATGGCTCATGGGACTCTCGATATAAGAGAAAAATAAGATAGCCAAGTTTATTCTCTACAAAAATCTTCTTGCTCGCATCAAGTGCGTCCCACATGTCTAACAACGCCTTCTATGGGATTGGGATGATACGAAGCTCAGGGAAACCCATGGTATCTAAACCTAAATAGGCATTTTGATCAATCACCATATGTCTCAAAATAAGCTAAACTTAATGATAAAACATTATATGCACATAAAGCATTATTTACATTGGGGAACAAAATGCTAGTGCCTTCGATAGAGAGGAAAAAGAGAGAAAAAAAAGGGGTAACCACAAAGACACATCGCATGTCGACTCGTGAGGCTCCCTAAGAGGTATGATTCTAAAGGATAAAGGTTCCCATTTCAATTAGATCAAAAGAGTTTTCCCCCACTCCGCACTTACGTCGGACAATTCTCTTTATCATTAATCAAAATGAGCGGGACCAAAAGTGGATAACCATGGGTTATTCCCCGCATGGGTTCCATTTGTTGGCACCTCCTATGGGCTTCCTAGTGCGATCAGGGTTTTAGATCGCGGGTTGCGTGTGTAAATGTGTGTGTCAAGGTAAGTATAAAAGCACACACAACAATTGATATCCAAACAACTCTTCAATTTCATCCATGTAGACACATTCCTACACCTCCCTACAAAAGAAATGGGTTAACACACACTCCACCGCTTATTACTCCAAACCTACAAAAACAATTAACACGTTGTTAGTGGACTAACATTGTCTTCCACATGGCTTTGACACGCGCTATCAAATGAAGACCATGTTAGTGAACAACGAACCAAATTATTACGGCCTAAGCCCTCTAAGGTTTGTAACCAAGTCCCCAGTGGAGTCGCCAAGCTGTCGTGACCTCTCTTTTTCCGTTTGGGGGAAAAGAAAGAAAGTTTAGGGGTATTTGCCTAAACAGGCGGACCAACGGCCCTAGATTAGGCACGGGCTTTCCCAAACCCATACCTCGCGCGACGTTGGATTTTGTATTTTTATTCTTAACAACCTATGTATTTCTAGGAGTCACCACTAACGTATTGGGGTCGGCTAGAAACAAATCAAGACGCAGGAATGTTGTCTCGATTCCTACACAACTAGAGATTTATAGGAACGGGGACCTTTTTTTTTTGGTAAAAGGTAAGAATAAACAGGGACTTGTTTATGCCATTGTTTCTATTAGCGCCCTTGCGGTACCACTAACTTGGAAGGTTGTTCATTTAAATGGCCACACAAACTTGATTATCAATTATAATCCTTATAAAACCACTAAGTGTCTATGCAAATGTTTTTGTAGGTTTGTTTTCCTTAATGTCTAGAATAATACTAACATAATTTAAAAGAGAAATTTACACTCAAATTAATGAAAAGCAGTGCATAAATAAACATCCAAGAAATTGAAATAACTTGAAAATAAATGCAAAAAAGGAAAACCCGATACAAGTCGAGCAAATAATATTACGTGGCCTTGTTATCACGCCCTGGCCAGGACCCCCATGAGCAAAATCAGAATTTAAATGTGCATGATGTTACTCTAAATGCATGAAACTACTCTAAATAATTTTAATCTACCGAAAATATATTACTTACAAAATTGATTATACAATATCAAAATAGCATTAAATTAGGAAAATGACCTTATAAAATTAATAAAATTTCATAGATGTCATTTTTGCCTTAATTTGATACCATTTATCACTTTTTTTTTTTTACTTTTTGGATTTTTTTGGATTTTTTTATTATTAATTTTTTAAAATAATAATAATAATTCCCTAAACCGATATATGCCAACATTGAACAACACAACGCATGAGTATCACAATAATCGAGCTTAAATCGACCCTTTCAAAGTCGAAGCTTGGTTCCAACATTTTATCGAATACTTGGCTTACATCAAATCACCTCAAAACGGCTTCTTTGCGCCTTGTTTGTGGCCTTCAATCTCGACCCACAAGCAATCTCATGTGAAAGCAAAGTATCAAGGATATATTATTACATGCAAAGAATAGGTTTAGCTAGAAATCACAGCCTAGAACACGCAAGAACCAAACTGAAAACGGCCTCCAATATGCGGGTTGGAGCCGTTTTACAAATCTGGTGTTGAACCCAAGTCAAACAGTCATGTCAAATGCCTAGATTGAAGCCTTGGCAACCATCACATGCAACATCATATGAAATATTACTCCATTCGGATGAAAATAGGTAACATTTACTTTCAAATGCAACAAACATCACAGAAAACAATCAACCGGACGCATCAAAATGAACTCTCCAAGAAGCATACATGCATGATCTATGTTGGCCAACCATGTCTCAATGTGGATTGGCTTGGTTTTTTGGCTCATGTTATAGACGGTTTCATGGTTCACAAGGAGATTTAAAGACTAAACCGGGTTGTCTTATGCATTATTTGTATTCCCATATAACATTCATCAAAGTCACAACGACAAAAAAACGCATGCAAAGGGGAGTAACAAGTCAAGCATGTAGGGGGCATTGAAGAGGCTTTAAACACCTAAAAAAATTTTAACCTCGAAAATCAGTTCTCCATACTAGCTTTCCTCTTGATTTTCCTGATCAAAACATGTTCGAACTCAAACAAAAATACATCTAGGATGCTTACCTTGCTTCCTAGTTTTATTTTCAATTGACTCTTGGTCGAGGAAACAAGAAATTATCCTCCGAGGGGGCACGTGGAAAATGGCTCCTTCAAACTGAAAGTGAGATCTGCAGAAGAAAAAGCTGACAACGAAAGTTTTCATTGACCTCCAAAATTAGGCTTTCGAACCTCTTTTGTTGGCCACTTAAAACCAAACCAAACTATATATATTCTAGTTTGTCTGGTAACTCATGGCTTTCCTCATTTATCTCTCCCTTTTTCTCAAAAACACTCACTTTTCCTTACTCATGGCCAACTAGGCTTGACACTTAGAAAAATCTTTGGACTCCCTTGTCCCGCCTGGAGGGTATCATTTCGGGGGGCTTTAGGAGGTCTTTCCGATCTCCATTTTGGACGTATGGCCTATGGTTGGAAAGACCTTTGAGTCAAGTCTCAATCTCTGGTTGAAGGTTTCAGCAAATTTTTGCTACAAGTTTGTGAAAATTTCACTTTTCTCTCTAAAGGTTTTCTGGAATTTCTGGGTTTTTGCTTTTTTGGAGTTTCTTTTAAGGGTGTTTTTTGGGCACGATCATGAGCTACTCCTCATGCTTCTTGTCTTCTACCTATTATCCCTCAAAATACCTACTTCATAGATTTTATCCACTACATTAAGTAATCTCTTGATCGGCTTTTTGCCCTCCTGCCAAGCTTACCAATTGAGCAGTTTACCCACTTTCTGACTTAGCCAAAATTTTCAAATTTTGTAGCTGTTGAGTGTGCGGATTTTGCTCCGACTTTCCTATGCTTTCAGCAACTTATCCCTAGCCAACTTTTTTCCACTTGCATTACTCATTATGGTCTTCCATCATGTGCAAAGATTAGGCTGGTTGGGCAGCTGAGGAGGATATGGTGGGGCCACTAAATTGCTTACTCAGCAGCTTCGAATTGAGACTAACTTGTGGACTGAGATTTGGCAACTTTTTTCGGTGTTTTAATCCATCAATTTGGCTACGATTTTTGATCGATTAACAAGCTCATGTATAGTAGTTTAAGATCTTTATTATTTTTTCACAATTGTGCCCACCCAATTTTGCAAGAAAGTCCCTCAAAGTTGGCCATTTTCTTATCCAAAAATACCCAATTCAATGCAAATTTGGTCCTTTTGGCCCAATTTGATTGATTCGACCTTGCCCAAATTCAATTTCAACTCAATTGGAGGTCCAGATGATGATTTAAGGGCTCGGGCGAAATTTTACGAAATTTGCGAATTGGTCCCTCAATTTTTGGAAATTGCATGGCCCCAACTTGCCGTTTTACTTACAATATGACCTCTTGGGCTTGGCTAGTCACATTCAAATCATTAGCTCCAATGTTTTTCTTCTTCTTTTTTATTTCTTTATTTCTTTTTTTAATAATTAATTTTTATCTTTTTTATTATATATGTTTTTCATTTTGATTTTTTTATATCAAGAAAATAAATGCATTTAAAAGCTATACTAAATGCCTAGGTAATCCTTATGCAATAATTTGACAAGAAATATTTTTGCGGAAAAATAAGCTCCCATTTTTTGGAAATGATTTTTTGATAAAATTTTAGGTGTCAACACTCACAAGTTCATAGACCCATCCCCTTGGGTTCCCATGAAGTGGAATATAGGATGTCTACTCAATGGCCTTCTTCGGCTGTCCAAAATGCTCGGGAGAAGCTGTCATCTAATGACCTGAAAATGTTATCCCACAACGGGGTAAGATGACGCCTCAGTAAGTTCACCTCCTAAGTCCCGACTAGGAAGGAAATACGTCTAAAGGCTATCTATACATGCATAAGACAGAGGACTTACATTGCCTCAAATCCTTCCTATAAGTTAGTACAATTTATATAATCAACCAGCCACTCCAATTCGATTCACATTAGACATCAATCAGTCAACTTACTTGACTCTATCAAATCGAACATTGCTTACCCTAAGCTGACCACATATGGTATAGCTCACTGAAGCGAATCAAGTATACTGCTCACTCTAAGTTGATATATCGAGGCTCATAGGCTAATATAGTATACTGACAATACTCACTCTAAGATAATAAATAATATAACTCACACTAAGCTGATAAGGTATACTGCTCATGCTAAGCTGATATATCAAAACCCTCAAGTTGATATAGTATACTGGTATATTGCTCATACTAAGCTGATATATTAAACCCACATGCTGATATAGTATACCATTCTGATCATTCAACAATTTCACCACTTTTATCATATTCGATAAAAGTAATTGTGTGTGGGTACATAGTCGGCCTTAGCCAAAATACAACAGTCCATAAATACATTTTTGGTGTTATAAACTGATGCTTGGTATTTTCTAATTAAATACTGAAATTAATAAATTTTGGGGTAAATACCCCAAAATTACAATTTACACTTAGATTGCACAAAATAGTAGTCAATTAAATAAACCAACCACACTATTGCAATTGACACGAAATTCCAGTCATTGGCTATCCTGGTCTAATTTTCGAAAAATAATAATTATTTAAATAATTACCAAAATTAATTAAATAAATACCAATAAATGCACTTAGGCTGGAAAGACCTAATTAAATACTAAAACGGGCTCAGAAAAATTTCGAACCCATCGAGATAAATACTACAGCTTATCTATTCTCTAATTACACTACTCTAACCACCTAACATGCATAAATGAATCATTAAATTGCTAATCCATTCTAACTAACCACATACTCCATACTTAGCCTAAACTAATCAACCCTTAAGCATAATTAACTCTCTAAGTGGAGATTAGTGAGTAAACTCACTGGATTTGTGAGCTAGTGAGTTCACTTTGACGGGGACGCGAAGGCGATCCACAAACTTCAAAGCGAGGGCACCAAGCAAGGCTGGAAAGGGCTCAAAATGGGCCTCAAAGGTCCAAAACCCTTTTTGGAGTTTTGGTTCTAGACAGGGGTGCGAGGAGAGAGTTGAGTTCCTAGTTCGAGCTGGGAATAGCGAAGGTGAGGCAGATGGGCTACAGCGGCCTAGACGAGCGACTCTGGTAGCTGGCGATGGCTAAACAGCGACCCTGGGGCTTCGATGTCAACCCAGGGAGCTCGTGGGATGGTGAGGAGGTGCGAAAGGGCGGCTGGATGAGAGGACAGTGAGCAGCGCACGTGGTCTCGCGGCTGAGTGCACAACAGGTAGTGATGGCATTCTAGGGCTTGGCGGGCTGCTCGATGATGGAGGGAGGCTGCTGGTCAGTTTCTTTGCACTTTAGGAACTAAAAAATGTCTGAAAATGGAGAAAGCAAAGGCAGAGGAGGAAGATAGGAGACCAAACTAGCTTGGAGGGGGCCACTTCTCTCTCTTTCTATCCTCTTGTCTCCTTGACCAAGGCCCCACCATTGCTGGCTATCTCCCTCACAAATTTTCAGACCATTAGCTTGCTTAGAAAGTCTTGGAGATGGTCTAAAACTGGTGGATAAAGGGGGCTACGAATTTGTACAAATTTCTCCCAAAACTACTTCAATTCCGCTTTGAATAAATTCAATTCGGCCCTAAAAAAAAATCCACCATCGATCCCTTGAGTAAATTAACATTTTTCATTGCCAATAGAACCAACTTGCATCCCAAAAATGCGATAAAAAATGGTCCCCTGAATTTTCAGGTTGAAAAGGTCCTATTTTGACTTTTCTGACGAAATCTCAGTTTGTAGAAAAATCCACGGAAGATGAGTCAACATTCCTCAAATGATTCATGACATGACAGAACTTCCAATTTCTAAAATTGGATTCAAATTCCCTGTTAATTTCAATCTTGCGCAATTTTAGCGTGATCTAGTTTACTGGGTAGCTTTTAGAAATTTTTGGTGGAATTGACCCGTAATAGATTTGTTTCGAGTCACAATGTATCTCTTCGACCCATGATCAATTTGTTTCAAATACAGACACAGGGTACCAAAATGACAAAAAAATCGGCCTAGTGCTGATCAATGAGAATTTCGCAATATGGAATCACCCACACTTTGATCATCTATCTTAGTCGAAACAACCTATCTCTAATCTCTAATCGATTTTTAATTATGTTGTAATGATCTTTGCAGATGAGCATGGTCTAGTAGTCGATTCCTAGTCGAATTCTAAAGTCTATTGCATTAAAATCCATTAATGGCTTTCCCATATAATCCAATTATCCCAAGAGTGATCAATTCTGACAATAGCACTATAGGCACGTCGATGAAAGGCCTGATTTATCTAATTGAAAATAAAATTGAAAATTTCAGGATGTCACATTGTCTCCTCTGTTCGGTCTTGGGAGGGCACAATTGAAGAGGAATCTTTCCGTAATTCTGTTTCCAATTTACGCAAGAGTGCTGATTGTCTTACACAGGAACTAGATCTTTTTGCAAAAGGATGTGGATGGTTTGTGACATCATGATTTTCAGGTTCTATTTTTGATTGAAAACGTTGGGCTTTTCATTGATGCACCTATAGTTCTTTTCTCTGAGTTGGCCCCTCACGAGATAACTAGCATATCAAGTAAAGTCGTTAAGGAATATAAAAGCAATAAATTTGAGAATTCGACCAAGAATCGACTGTTCAACCGTGCTGATCTTCAAGGGTCATTACAGCTTTGTAAAAATCGATCAGAGATAAGAGATAGGTCAATTCGACTGAGATGTGTGATCAAAGTATGGGTGACTCCCCCTGATTGCAAAATTCTCGTCGATTGGCACTAGACCGATTTTTCTGTCGTTTCGGATACCTTGTGTCCCTATTTGAAACCTTGAGATTTTCACGACAACCAAGAGTCGTCAATGTATCAAAAACATACATTGTGACTCGAAATAAATCGATCACGTGTCAATTGCACAAAAAATTCCAAAAAACTACTCGGTATGTATGGTGACGCTAAAATTGCACCGGATTGAAATTAACCTCGAATTTGAATTTGATTTCAGAAATTGAAAGCTTTGTCATGTCACGACTTATTTTATGAACGTTGACTCATCCTCCGAAAATTTTTCTTCAAATCGAAAATTTTGGTGAAAATTCAAAATATGGCCGTTTTTGTCCGGAAAATTCAAAGGACTATTTTTTATCGTGCTTTTGTGATGCAAGTTGGTTTTATTGGTGGGAAAAGATGTCAATTGGGTCAAGGATACCTTGATTGAATTTATGGGGCCGAATTGGATCCAATTGGAGAGAAATTGGTTCAATTTGGGGGAAAATGTTACAAAATTGGCTTTTGGACCATTTGTGACATGTTCTAGGGAGGATTTAGTGCACAAAATTGGCTGACGATAGGGCTGAACTGGTAGGGGGCAAAGCAATGATCAAAAGAGAGATATCTGCACCTATTGGGTCCCTTCTCCCTAGCAGCTGGCTTCATCTTCTCCACCAAACCTATTTTCTCCATGTTCAGAGTGTTTTCGAAGCTTGAAGAACCATAGAGAAGCTGAGCCAAGCCCCCCTGCCGTCGCCCAACCACAGCCGAGCCGTCGGAGCATCGCCGTTGCGCCCCACATGAGCCGTCGTGTCCCGCGTGCTTGTCCCGCTTGTTCCTTCGTCGTGCTGCCTTCCCCGAGCCTGTCTAGCTACCGTCACAAGTCGTTGGAGCCGCCTGGTCATCCGCCCTGCCGCCGTGAAGCTCTGCCTGCCCGCTTACTCACCTGCCTAGCCGCCGGCCTTCTCCGCTGGCCGTTCCAGCCCCAGAGCAGCGAGCTCGGTTCTTGGACAGAATCGAGTAGCCCAACCAACCGTGGGCCTTCAAGGCCCATTTTGGACTGCTTCTAGGCCTTGCTTGGCTTTGCCGCTTCGGAGTTTGTCGCTCGTCTCTGCCTTGCTGTCCTCATGAACTCATCAGATTTCAAAACTATTGAGTTTATTCACTAATCTCTACTTATGGAGTTATTTATGCTTAAGGGTTGATTAGTTTAGGCTAAGTATGGTTTAGATGGTTAGTTAGAATGGATTAATGATTTAATTACTCGTTTATGCATGTTAGGTGGTTAGACCGGCCTAGCGACTAGATAGGTTGTATTATTTATCTAGATAGGTTCGGAAATTTTCCAGGCCTGTTTTGGTATTTAATTAGGCTTTTTCAGCCTAAGTTGCATTTATTGCTATTTATTTAATTAATTTTAGTGTTTATTTAATTATTTATTATTTTCGAAAATTATACTAGGATAGCCTGTAACCGAAATTTCGTGCTGATTGCAATGGTATGATTGATTTATTTAATTGAGTGTTGATTTGTGCATATTGAGTGAGATTTATAAATTTGGGTATTTATTTCAAAATTGAGTAATTTTGGTATTTAATTGGAAAATATCAGGCATTGGTCTATAGTGCCAAAAATGTGTTTATAGACTACTATGACTAGTGAGAATTTCTAAAAGAAGGATATTGAAGTCTTGGCTCAGGTCAACCGTGTACCCACACACGACTATTTTATCGGGTATTTTCAATATGGTTATTTATCAGGTTGAGTGAGCACGACCTATATATATATATAGGTATAAACTCGCTCAGTGACCCTCATGGGGCAACTATGACGTTCTGGAGGATCTGCTATCTAAGGACCTAAAAATATTATCCCACAACGGGGTGAGATAGTGTCTCAGCAAGTTCACCCCCTAAACTTTAACTAGGAAGGAAATACACTTAAAAGCTGCCTAATCACACATGAGATAGTGGACATACCTTTGCCTCTGTTCCTTCCTGCAAGTTAATACCGTTCATGAATTCAACCAACCCACTCAATTCAAATCAAACCATCGATCAATCAGTCAATCAATTCTAGTCCATACCAACAGTATTATCTATCCATTCAATACCATATATCCATCCTCTGATACTACCACTATTCACAATAGTTGCAATATATGGTCTTGATAGATAGCTCACTCAAGCTGATAATTATATAGAGGCAAAGGTATGTCCGCTATCTCATGTGTGCTTAGGTAGCTTTTAAGTGTATTTCCTTCCTAGTCAAAGTTTGGGGGTGAACTTGTTGAGACATTGTCTCACCCCGTTGTGGGATAATATTTTTAGGTCATTAGATGGCGGATCCTCCGGAACGTCATGGTTGCCCCATGAGGGTCACTAAGCGAGTTTATACCTATCTCAATCCCGGAAGCTTTTGGGTCTATCAACTAGTAGTGACCACTGTCTAGGTCGAAGAGCGTCCACGTTATGTGTTCCCTAATCAATTTAGAGCTTCGTTCTGTTGGAGAAATCTTCGTGAAGTGTTTTGATGCTAACAAAACGTTTCCATCAGTCTAGTCTGAAGATCTCCAGACTCTGCTATTTAAAGTCTGAAGATCTCTGGATAGCCAGACTCAAGACTCAAAGTCTATCCCCATTGACAGTTTCTAATCCGTTGAAGAAAGGCTATCCAGATCTGGATGTTTCATTAAGGATACGACCTTATCGACCGGAAAAGATCTCTTGGCTGGATAAGACATAACGGAATCTTTTATTTGATCATGATTGATTCGAAGATTAAGGATCCGATGATTGGCAAAGTATACTTGGAAGGTTCTACTTATGGAAACCGAGATCCTGATTGTATAGGCGAACATGACTGATGGGCTATCGACATGTTCCTTTAATAGCTCGAATGATCTTCCTAATTGATTCCGTCCAACGGGTAGATTGGAGGAATTCCTTTGGTAAGTGCCAACGGGTATGATGGCATGAAGGAGTATATAAGGAAGACGTTCTAAGTTGTTCATGGAAGTGCGGGATAGAAGAATTCCAAAGTCTGAAGCTCCTTGTTGTTTAGTCAATTCTTTTGAGCAAAATCTTGTACGCAAAAGAGAGTTTATATTTGTGAGAAACCTTGAGGAAGTGTGGTAGAACATCTACATTGTGGAATCAAAGGAAAGCTGTGCTGTAACTTCTCTTTTGTTCATAGTGAAATCCAGCCGGTGGGCTGTCAGTGCGGAAGAATGGACGTAGGCTTTGAATAAGCCGAACCACTATAAACCTTGTATTCAATTTTCTCTTCCCTACTCTTTACTTTACTTTGATCATACTTCATTTTGTTAATCAAAAGAAAACTCCCTTTCTATTGTTTGCCTAGAATCGTTTCCGTATCTCAAGAAATTATTTGTGCACCTATTCACCCCCTCTAGGTGCTTATACTATCTATCTCAATTGGTATCAGAGCTTGTGTACTCACTTTGTTTGAAGTGTTTTACTTCAGAGTTAAAGATTCATGGCTAGTATGTTAGCTCTAGGGCTGGTAGAAGAGCAAAGCAACACCAGACTGCCTTACTTTGATGGAAAGGACTATAATATATGGAAAAACAAGATGAAGGCGTTCTTAAGATCTAAAGATCCTCTGGAATGGGACGTTGTAGAAAAAGGAATCATTCCTAAAGCTGCACTGGTCTCAGAAAGAGGAAAAGACACTGTTGAGTCTAGTGAAATGACTGAGGAAGAGATAATCAAGAGACAAGCTCTTGATGCAAAAGCAATTTATTCTTTATATTGTGCTTTATCACCTACTGAATATAATAGAATATCTTCTTGTGATACAGCCAAAGAAGTTTGGGATAGATTATACATTATTTTTGAAGGAACCGGTCGAGTGAAAGAGACTAGAATCAACATTCTCCTCGGTTAATACAAAGCTTTCAGAATGAAATCGGGAGAATCTATAACTGACATGTTTAGTCGTTTTACAGAAATCGTGAATGGTCTTGAAAATCAAGGTCAACCAATTTCTGATCCCATGAAAGTAAACAAGCTACTGCATGGACTCTCCATGGATTGGAATCACATAAAAACCTCAATCAGAGAGACCCAAAGAATCATGCCTCTATCTGTTGATGAGTTGGTTGGGACTCTTCAGTCTTATGAAGTGGAACGAATTAATGAAGACGAAGATCCTAAAGGTAAGAAATCCATTGCATTAAAATCTAATGATGATTATGATGTTACAGATTCTAAAGACGATATGGATGATGAGGAGCTTGCTCTCATGATAAGAAGATTCAAAAAGCTAAATAGAAAAGGAAGAAGATTCAATTCAAAGAAACAAAGTTTTCAAAAGCAACAGACCAAGTCTGCTGCTTTGAATGTAAGAAAAAGGGACACATCAGACCCAACTGTCCTCTTCTGGGGAAGAAGAAAGGAAAAATTGAAAAGTATCGAAAGGCTCTCAAAGCAGAAACCTAGAGTGATACAGAGTGCGAAGATAGTGATGATGATTATGCCAATATATGTCTAATGGCACAATCGGATTCAGATTCGAACCCCGAGACAGATTCAGATTCAAAAAGTGAATTTAAGGTAAGTAACTTCAAAATCCCTCTTAAAGTTTCTAAATACATTGAAGAGTTGTGTTAAAAGAATTTCCAAACTCAAAAAGGAAAATTCTGCTCTAAAACAACAAGAAAATGTTTTGGAAGAAAAAGTGAAATGCTTAGACACAAATGTTTCTACTGTTAAAGAAAGTGAAGATAATCTTTTAAAAGAAAATGCATTCTTGAAAAATGATATCTCAAATATTTCCAAAATATTTTCTTTAGGATCTGAAAAATTGGAAAAAATACTTTATGTTCAAAGACCTTATTTCAATAAATTTGGTTTGGGAATGACTGTTGAAACCATTTTTTTAATTGATTTTCCTAAAGTGAAAGAAAGAATCAAACAAAGACCCACAAGAGATGCTTACAAAAATCATTTTAAAAGGACCTTTGTAAAACCAGTAGGTCGCAATGCTCTCAGATGTTCAAAGTGCAATAGTGCAGATCCTTTTGAAAAAGATAATCCTATGGTTTGGAAACCCGTTAAAAAGGTTTGGGCAAAAACCGCATATCATACTAGCACCAATGGACCCAAGAAAATTTGGTACCAAAGAAAGTTTGAGTTTCTCTTTTAAATGCAGGTCACTATCAAGAAAAATATAAAATGGTATCTAGATAGTGGATGCTCAAGACACATGACAGGAGATTCAAGTTGTTTCATAAAGCTTGTACGAGTAAATGGTGGAAAAGTCTCATTTAGAGGAAACACCAAAGGAAAAATTGTGGGATTTGGAACTGTAAAGATTAGAAACCTTACAATAAGTAATGTTTCTTTAGTTGAAGGGCTCAACTACAATATGTTCAATGTCAGTCAGTTGTGTGATGCCGGTTTTGGAATCTACTTTCAAGAGGGTATTTGTTTAGGAATCATTAAAGACTCTACTCAGTCATTTATGGGTCGAAGACATGGAAATATCTACCTCTTGGACGTGAAACCAGATGAATTGCAATGCTTAATTTCAATCCAAGACGAAGCAAGCATATGGCACAGAAAGCTTTGACATATTAACATGAAGCAGATAGCCAAAATCTCAGCAAAGAAGCTTGTTCGTGGTCTACCCAATTTATCATACCAAAATTCTGATCTATGTACACCATGTATATTAGGAAAACAGGTAAGAAATTCATTTAAACCAATAAATCAAGTTTCCACTAACCGTGTACTGCAGCTTTTGCATATGGATCTCTTTGGACCAACCAGAACACAGAGCATTGGAGGTAAGAAATACTGCCTAGTAATTGTGGATGACTACTCACGATTTATTTTGATATATTTCTTGACAAGTAAGTCTGAAACTTTCTCTTCCTTTGAAAAATTTGCTAAGAATGTTCAAAACGAAAATGGGTATGTTATTTCAAGTATAAAAACATACCATGGAGGTGAATTTGAAAATCAATATTTTACAGAATTTTGTGATGAATCTGGTTTTTAGCATTTGTTCTCTTCTCCATATACTCTAGAGCAAAACGGAGTTGTGGAAAGGAAGAATAGATCTCTTCAAGAAATGGCTAGAACTCTTTTAATTGAAAGCAATATCTCTTCATGATTTTGGGCTGAAGCAGTTTCAACATCATGTTATATTATCAATAGAGTTTTTCTAAGGCCTATTCTAGAAAAGACCCCTATGAACTATTCAAAGAAAAGAAGCCTATTGTTTCATATTTTCATGTGTTTGGATGTAAATGATCGAGTTGGTAAGTTTGAAGAAAAGTCAGATGAAGGCATCTTCCTTGGATATTCAACCACAAGCAAAGCATACTGAGTCTACAACAAGAAGACTCAATCTGTGGAAGAATCAATGAATGTCAAATTCCAAGATTCTATGCAAAATGAATCTATTCAGACTCATCTTGAAGACTGAACCTGCTCCAGACTCTACAAAGTCTAAATTTCAAGAAACAACTCAGACTTTGAAGGACCAGTAACAAGTGACTATTGAAGATTCAAGTGAAGAAAGTGACCATCAATTTGAAAAATTAACCAGCAACTGGAAGCATAAGTCCAGTCATCCCAAAGATCTTATTATTGGCGGCATTAATGAAGGAATTCGCACAAGATCCAAAAGGCACGAAGAGTCTAGTGCTGTGGCTCTTATTTATGAAATAGAACCCAAAAGCATAGATGAAGCTTTATTCGATGAAAGCTGGATTGAAGCTATGCAAGAAGAACTCAGACAATTCAGAATTAATGATGTCTAGAAGTTGACTCCTAAACCAAAAGGTAAATCTATTATTTGAGTTAAATGGGTTTTCAGGAACAAGATGGACAAAAAAGGAAAAGTCATATGAAACAAGGCAAGACTCATAGCCAAGGTATACATGCAAGAAGAAGGGATAGACTATGACGAGACTTACGCACTGGTAGCAAGGTTAGAAGCAATTTGTTTATTACTTGCATTTGCTTGTCATAAAAATTTCAGGTTATTCAAAATGGATGTCAAAAGTGCCTTCCTAAATGGATTCATCCATGAGGAAGTTTATGTGGAACAACCACCTGGGTTTGAAGACCCAAGGAAATCAGACTCAGTATTCAGACTCAAAAAGGCCTTGTATGGCTTAAAACAAGCACCTCGAGCTTGGTACGAAAGGCTGAGTAAGTTTTTAATTCAAAATGATTTTATAAAAGGTAAAGTAGACACTACTCTTTTTATTAAAAGAGAAAGTAAGAGTTTTTTGCTTGTTTAAATATATGTCGGTGATATTATTTTTGGATCCTCTAATGAAAGTCTGTGTAAGAAATTCTCTAAGACTATGCAGGATGAATTTGAAATGAGCATGATGGGTGAGTTAACCTTCTTTCTCGAGCTTCAAGTAAAGCAATTGAAGGAAGGAACTTTTATTCATCAATAAAAGTATGCCAAAGATCTTGTCAAAAAGTTTGGACTAGACAATTGCAAAAAGGCTGATATACCAATGTCAAGTTCCTTGAAGATAGACAAAGATGAAGGAGGAAAGAAAGTCGATCAGAAGTTATACAGGAGTATCATTGGCTCACTTCTTTATCTTACAGTTTCTAGACCTGACATTTTGTTTAGTGTTTGTATTTGTGCCAGATTCCAAGCAGACCCTAAAGAATCTTATTTAAATGCTACAAAGTGTATTATCAAATATATTTCATCAACTTCAAGCTTTGGTCTCTGGTATCCAAAAAGGGGAGACTTTACTCTTCTTGGATACTCAGACACAGACCTCGCCGGATGCAGAGTTGATAGAAAGAGCACCTCGGATACCTGTCAACTACTTGGAGATAGGATAGTATCTTGGTTATCAAGGAAGCAGAGTACGGTAGCTCTCTCTACAGCAGAAGCAGAGTATGTAGCTCTCGGAAGTTGTTGTTCACAAATTCTGTGGATAAAACAACAACTAAGAGACTTTGGAATTAAAGATTCATGCACGGAGATTAATTGCAACAACACCAATGCAATCAATCTTACCAAAAATCCAATTCTTCACTCAAGAGCAAAGCATATGGAGATTCGACATCACTTCATTAGAGACCATGTTCAAAATGGAGAAGTTTCAATTTAGTTTGTTGATTGAAAGAACCAACTGGCAGATATATTCACAAAGCCCTTGGAGAAAAATCAATTTAAAACCATCCGTTCCAAACTCAACATTTTGAGGTATGAGGAAATCAAAGTCTAGAGACTTTCAGACTCAGACATACAAGACCTTGACTGTAAGTTATTCTCTCTCTCGAATCTCATCTTGAAAAGGTACGATCGTTAACTGTGTTTGATTATTGCTATATTTAATTGACATGACTATTGCAACGTTTTTTTTTTTTTAAAAGGAGTTAATTTTGAAATGACCATTTTTCCGAAAAAGGCAGTTATTTTTTGAAAATGCATCTTTTCACATTCCTTTACGATGTTCTCTATTCCACCCTTTCGACTAAGTTATATACAGTCGGTTTCTCTTCGTTTTAACTTCAAAACCCTAAAAAGCACCGATCTACTATTCCTGTTTTCTTCTCTTGTTTAATCTTCGAAAAAGTTGTCATTTTTCTTGGGAAAGTCAAGCAAGGAATCTTTCAAAGAGTGAGAAAGATGTCGTCTTTAAGAAAGTCTTCGAGGATCGCAAGCAGGGGACCACGGTGGATGAGTGAGGGGCCTACGCACTTCGATCTCACCGAGGAAGAAGTGTCTCTAAATCAGCAGCAGAGCCCACAACATTCTCAGCAGCGTCATTCTCCTCCATCTAGTCCTCAAGGTGTTGATCAGCATCAAGAGGAATAAATCATTGAGGATGTAGATCCTGTAAGAGTTCAAAGGCCCTCTTTTATTTATAAGTTATATCGTGCTTTAAAAGGGACTGGTACTCCATTGAACTATGTCGATGATTTTCTTAAGGACAAAGGATATGGAAATAAATATATATTTTTGCGAAAAATGGAAAGTTTGGGAATTGCTCGTAAAGGGGTGGCAGAAGAAACCCTCGCGAATGTCCCAAGTAATCCTCGTGATTGGGGATTTAATCCTGTAGATGGGAATGATGATGACAAATTGTACAGCCAATTTCAACTGAGAATGGGTGTTGCGGCGGAAAATCGAGGAAAAAGGGGAGAGTTGTTTAGATCGAAGGAATATAAGGATCTATACTCAAAATTGCTGAAGCGTGGGGTGATAAACCCTAAGAGTGTGGATTTTGATTTTCTGGATGCTGTGAATGTGAACTTGAGGGAAAAGTTCGGTTATCTTCAACTTGAAAAGTTTTGCTCTGACACCATAGAGGCCTATGCTCAACTAACTGCATATTTCTATTCAAATATTAGTTTCTTGGATGTGAATAGATTCTCTTTCAGTGTCAAAGATCAGGACTTTGTAGTAGATATGGATATGCTGGCAGATGTGTTAGGGGTTGAGAGAGGAAGATATCAACCGATCAAAGTTTCTATTGCTCGTGCTACATTGGAACTTGTTAAGGACAGGAGAACAGAGGAAAAGATTTTCTACTTAAGGATGAGTGCGTTCAACATTTTGCTTCACAAGATTGTGATCAATTGCCTTAGATCGAAATCAACTTCCAAGACTGATGTTTCAAGTTCAGAGGCAAAGCTGATGTATGCCATCATCACTGGGAAAATGTTTACTCTTCCTCACACTGTTATGTTCCACATGTATAGAGTAGTGATGAAGGACAGAGGTCAACTTCCTTATCCAGGTCTTGTGACGAAGTTATTCAGACATCTGAATATTCAGCCTCCGCAAATTCTTTGTGCTCGATCGTGCGATCATATGGTGATAGGATTGAAAATGGTGACTAAAATGCGTCTGAAGGAACTAAGCAAGGCGTTGGAGAAATTCAAGGAGAAGACTCCAGTCAAAACTCATCAAACCTCTTCTTCATCAAAAAGGAAAGGGAAGGAGCCCTTGGTTGCTTCATCCAAGAAAAGAAGAGCTCTCATCATTGAAGATGAAGATGTTGATGAAAACATCACCATTTCTGCAATGGCTTTGAAGAATCTAAGTCGTTCTATTCCAGAGAAAAAATCAGAACAAAGGACGAAAGAAGCAGAAGAGAAAGAAGGAAAGGAGAAGGAAGAAGAAGAAAGAGATGCTGAGAAGGAAAGAGTTGAGAAAGAAGAAGAAGAGAAAAGAGATCAAGAAGAAGAAGAACCTAAGGGACACTCTTCTCCACCTGAAGGCATGAAAACAGGGGGAGATCAAAAGAAAAGAGGAAAGTCCTCATATCCTGCTACAAGCGAGGGAGTCAGTCGCTCTCCAGCAAATCCAGATGACATTTATGCCTCTCAATTTCCTGAGGAAGGTCATGATGTTTCATCACCAAATTTGCGTGATTATGCTGATCTACCATCGTCTACTTTTACTCCATCAGATCGTGCCGAAGCAAGTACGCAAACTGATAATGCAGTAGATTTTCGCAGAATTATGGATATTCTCTTGGAGATGCGAGGTCAAATTTATGCTCTGGGATGCGAGGTTCAAAACTTGCAGCATGTAGGTCAAGCTTCTTCAGGTTCATTGAATGATCAGATCCAAGCCCTCTCTGTTCAGATTCAGGCCAATGCCAAGGGTGAGGAGGTTGCACAACTGAAGGAAGACTTGAAAAGGTTGGAAGGCATTGTTCAGTCCATGGGAGATTTCCAGCTTGTTCGCGTTCCCAAGCAATCTTGACTTTATTCCATTTTCATCTCAACCTTTTTTATGCTGACAAAAAGGGGGAGAGATGCAAGATTTGAATCAAACTTTGAATTTTTAATAGTTTGGATTGGATTGTTTTGATGTTTAACTCTATTTGTCTTTATTTTTGCATCTAGATAAGAACTAAACTTGACTTATACTTGACTGCTTATATTAATTACTATTGATATCTTATGGATGGCTTTATCGCATACTACTAACCTATTTTCTATGGTTGCAGATTCTAGTGTTATTCATTTAGCCATTTATCTCTATAAGATATGCATATGTGTTTGAGAAATGTTTTGCAGGTCAAAGTTGTCCAAATCTGCAGGAAAGTTTTGTCACCATAAAAAAGGGAGAGATTGTTGGAGAAATCTTCGTGAAGTGTTTTGATGCTAACAAAACATTTCCATCAGTTTAGTCTGAAGATGTCCAGACTCTGCTATTTAAAGTCTAAAGACCTTTGGACAGCCAGACTGAAGACTCAAAGTCTATCCTCATTAACAGTTTCTAATTCGTTGAAGAAAGGCTATCCAGAACTGGATGTTTCATTAAGGATACGACCTTATCAACTGAAAAGGATCTCTTGGCTGGATAAGACATAACGGAATCCTTTATTTGATCATGATTGATTTGAAGATTAAAGATCCGATGATTGGTAAAGTATGCTTGGAAGGTTCTACTTATGAAAACCGAGATCTTGATTGTATGGGCGAACAGGATTGATGGGCTATCGACATGTTCCTTTAATAGCTCGAATGATCTTCCTAATTGATTCCGTCCAACAGGTAGATTGGAGGAATTTCTTTGGTAAGTACCAATGGGTATGATGGCATGAAGGAGTATATAAGGAAGACGTTCTAAGTTGTTCGTGAAAGTGCGCGATAGAAGAATTCCAAAGTTTGAAGCTTCTTGTTGTTTAGTCAATTCTTTTGAGCAAAATCTTGTACGCAAAAGAGAGTTTATATTTGTGAGAAACCTTGAGGAAGTGTGGTAGAACATCTACACTGTGGAATCAAGGAAAAGCTGTGCTGTAACTTCTCTTTTGTTCATAGTGAAATCCAGCCGATGGGCTGTCAGCGCGGAAGAGTGGACGTAGGCTTGGAATAAGCCGAACCACTATAAACCTTGTGTTCAATTTTCTCTTCCCTACTCTTTACTTTACTTTGATCATACTTCATTTTGTTAATCAAAAGAGAACTCCCTTTCTATTTGTTTGCCTAGAATTGCTTCCGTATCTCAAGAAATTATTTGTGCACCTATTCACCCTCTCTAGGTGCTTATACTAGCTATCTCAGGTTCCACTATGGACCCAATGGTTTCCGGGTGGGTCCTCTCAGGTGTTTCGAAATCCCCGCTAGGATAATCGATGCCTCTGAAGGGGAAAGTGTTGTGGACCCTCCATATGGTGTGGGGGAAGACCCGACGTCCCGTCCGGATCCTGTGGATGATGAAGAATCGGCGAACGAGTCTGACTAGATGGTCATAGGACAGCTTGGTTTTGAAGACCGACCTTTTTGTAGACCTTGTGCATATAGTCTAGACTTGTATATATCGGCTAGTATTGGTATGACCTAGTCTGCTATGTATAAAAGTATGTCGCGGTTTTAAAAATTTGTGACCCTACTTTTCTTACACATCTTTGTGTTGTCTGGGGATTTATTTTTTCGATTCCGCATGCGCATTAAAATGAATGGGTCGGCGACGCGTCCTGGGACGTCACAATTTGATCGACCACCGAGGGATGGCACATGCTTGGAGGATCAGGGCGTGACATGGTTTTTTCCAGATTGTTTTAAATCAGTTTGTGTCAGTCGACACCTAAGTTTTTACTGTAAGGCTTCACAATCATTCGATAAGACAATTGGAGATTGCATTTAATAGAGTTCGACCCCTAAATAAAAATATCGATCACGCAATAGTCTTGTATTTGATTTTGGGCATAGGGCATTGGTGTTGAACAAAACATGGATCCAACTATGAGTTTCTTTGGGATTGGCTCCATAGATGCCCAATGAGCGAAATGAGTCCTCGACTCACTTGACGTTCCAAAACCGAGCCCGCATCAGCTTGGCCCTAAGCTAGTCAAACTTGGGTAAATGGAGGGAAAGGAAGCGCGGCCATTCAAGGAAAATAAGGGAATTCCAAATCAGCCAACACCCATTTTCGAAGCCAATTCTAGTTTGAACACATAAGATGGAAGGTCTTCTTCAGCTGCACAAGTCGAAATTGGAAGAGAAGGCAAAGGAGAATTGAAGGAGGAAAGGGGCGTGCAGTTTTTATCTTGACGAAGGAAGCAATCTCGGCATTCAGGGACCGGAATTCACGGCCAAAAGAAAACTAGAAAATCCGGGCATCAAAAAGCAGATGACTCTCGGCCAAGCGGGGCGAGAGATTTTTCAGCATATAATCATTGCCAAAGAGAGCTCAAAGAGAAAAGGGTGGAGCTTTTCTTCGTGGCCAAGAAAGAGAAACACAGAGAGGGAAATGGTCCGCAAAAGAGGGAAAACTTTAATAAAAAGAAGAGAAAAACAGGGAAGTTGTCGGGAAAAGAAAAGAGAGAAAAAGAAAAATTGGGGAGGCAGATTCTCATGGAGGAGGTGCGAAGAAGAAACGAAGAGAGACGCGTGAGGAAGTGACAGAGAGCAAATGATGCCGTTTCCCACTGCACTTTAATTTTCAAGAATTTCACTCATCATTAGTTAAATTTCTCCGTCATTTCATTTCAAAGCACAGCGCACCAGCACTTGCAAAAGTCAAAAGCGACATATTTAGCACTATTTTTGAAGTTGACCGACTTTTGTTCAACTTAGGAACGAAGTGTGAAAAATCAATTTCTCCATTTGCCATCATCTAAAGTAAAACTATTGTCAAGGGAATTTTTCCCGATAAAAATATACAATTTTGCCCTATTTTGAGTAAAGGGCGGGTAAGAGTGATCAACTCTAGAGACCTTCTCTATGTCCGATCATAAAAGGGTCCTCCGCCCCTATAGAATACAGGGATTGAACCATAATTGTTTAGACTACTTGTGTCTTGAAGATTGAGAGTAGTGAGTTTTTTAATTTAGCTTGACCAAGAGAGAAATGTTATGGTGGAGAAGAGAAACAAATTTCGAGTAAAAATTGCATCACGCGATAGCAAAATGTGGTATGATAAACTAATCAATATTGAGAATTTTCAACATTCAAGCACCAATTAAAAGGACATGCATGCAATCCGATTACTTCGTAGATGACTGATGCATAAAGTACATTTCCATAGTAAAAGGGGTAGTTTGATCTTTTAGTTGAGGATTTTTTTCTAAAGATGAACATTGTACAAATATTAAAAGCTGAGAAGCATATATATTATAGATTGGAGTACTTTTGAAATTTTCTTTAATATTACTAAAATAAAGAAAAAACTCAAAAACCATCTTTCTCCTCTATCTTCGTTTCGCTTTATATCCTCTATTTCTAAAGCCATGGATCTATGGATATGTGCTGTCACTTTCATTTGTTGTTAGGTTTCAGATTTAAATGTCATTAAGTGAATGGGACCCGGAAATTCCTAGGATGCCAACCCATTGATTGATTCATGGAAACTTTTTAGGAAACTTCTTGGATACTTCTCGGATGATTCAAGGTGTTGACTATATTGACTCAAGGGATATTCGAAGTCCTATACCTATTCTCCACGCCAAAGACCAAAAGAGCTTATCATATTGACAGCCCTTGCTCAGATCCAAGCACACCCAAAGCAAACTTCCCCGAGAGAAAGAAAGGATTAGATACCTGTGGCGTTTAAAGAACTTACAATGGAGAAAGGGACCGGTTCACTGGCATCATACAGATTTTTGTACGAGGTTTTTCTAAGTTTTCGAGAAACATACACCCATTATACATTCACCGGCTATCTTTACCGTGGGATGGTTGATGCCGAAATCCTCGTCTTTAGGGATAGTGAGTCCCTCCATGTCAGTAAAGAAATTAGTAAACTTCTACAAGCAATTGAGAACTCCAAGATCTACATTCCCATATTTTCTGAGAATTATGCTTCAAGTGAGTAGTGCCTCCGAGAGCTTGCATATATGGTCGAGTGCACCTCAAAATCGAATGGGAACAAAGAGATTATGCCCATCTTCTTGGATGTGGAACCTTCTGATGTCAAGCTGAAAACAAACTTGTATCGACAAACTCTTTCAAAGCACCAAAAGACATTGTGCTTTGAAGCAGAGCCATGGGAAAAGGCTCTCATTGAGGTGAGCAAGATAAAGGGATTGAACTGGAAGAAGGATGAAAGGTAAATGTCTAGTTTAATTACAGTATTGTTGGTGAAAAATAGTTTGGTCAATTATTAGTATCTCATTCTTTTCATTTTTCTCACATTTTCTAAATTTCTTTTCTTTTTCACAATAATTAAGGATCAAACAGATATTGTTTTCAAAAATTGAGATATATATATATATATATATATATATATATATATATATATATATTTTAATCATGTAAAAATCACGTGCCTGGCACATGTTGATGACAAGATTAATACACAGTTAATGGTCGGGTAACAAAATAAAAGTGCAGGAAATATTGCGAAACAATTGAATGTTCGGGAGTAAATGTGTACTAACGCAAAATTTAATATGATTTTGTGTATTTCCTCTTATTTCTTTCGTCCTCATTTATATGGCAGTGCATTATTATTTTTATTTTTTTTACTTTCGATTTCATAAGCATTTAAGAAAAATATAGAAGTATAAAACTATATGGTCATTAGCATGGCGCAAGTCCAAGGGGCCAGTTTATATTTATGGAATCTAAAAATGAAACAGTTACTTTTTTTTTTAATCGGCAAAAATCAACACTTTATTTACAATTTCGTGCGTGGGAATATAACATCCAGTACATCAGTGCATAAAAGATCAAATAAAGCAGGGGGAGGATTTGATATCCAGTTCGGGGGTAAGGAGCTGTTATGGCAAACCTTAGCTATCCAGTCCACAAGGCGATTTGAGCTACGGTTGCAGTGGGCCAGGGAGAGGCCCGGGAGATGGGCGAGTTTTGCTTGGGCCTGCCTCACAATCGGTTGCAGTTCCCAGTTGAGATCATTCGAAGACTTTAACGCGTCCACCAGAGGTAAACAGTGAGAGTGTACTTGTGGAGAGAGAAAGTTTCGGCTTTCGATGAACTTTAGGGTTTCGTCCATTGCGATCGCCTCCGCTTGAGAAGCCGAAGCAGCATCGACTTGCTGCGCGAAACCGTCTACCACGAAGCCATGGTGATCTCGACAGACACAAGCGATGGCTGCTCTGTGTTGAGGAGGATTTCTTTCATCGGTGGGTGTTGCTTCGTTGGCCATGTCGGGATCAAAGGAGGCGTCTACGTTGATTCGAATCGTGCCTGGGGGAGGTGGATGCCAGGTTTCAGATAAGTGTTCTGTTTCCTTCTCGCTTTTTGATTGACCGTTTATAGCTATGTAACTTTCTGTGAGCGCCTCTGCTCTAGCAATTGTTGAGTGCGGCCTCGGGTTTTGATGGCTGAAAATGAACTGATTTCGCTCCTTCCAAATGCTCCATAACACCACCGCAATGTCGTTAAATTTGCCCGAAGTAACTGGATTCTGTTTGATGCTGCAGATCCAGTCTTCGTATCGGGTGAGGCCAAACCTGGAGATTCGTAGATTCAGGGGAGGTGAGTTCCAAACCTTGGCAGTCCATGGTCATAGAAGAAGTGTGTGCTCGAGCGTTTCTGCTTCCTGCTTGCAGAGGGGGCATAGAGGAGAAGGTACGATCTTTCGGTGATGCAAATTCTCCAGTGTAGCTAGGGCATTATTGCATGCGTTCCAGAGGAAAAATTTTGTTCTGGGTAGGATTGTGGACTGCCAAATGTATTTCCAGAGGTTGGGGCTGGCTTGATAGGACGAGTGTGCTTGTGTATCCTGTGATTTTACTGAGGCATCCCTAAATGTAAAATAACCGCTCTTCACTGCGTAATCTCTTGATTTTGTGTGCATCCAGACTAGTTTATCTTCTTCGTCAGTTAAGCCGATGGGGGTGGCTAAAATTTCCTGGACCCTTGTTTCATCAAACATAGAATGTAGTAGAATTTCATTCCATGTGCCTGTGTCTGGATTTATGAGGTCTGAAACTTTGGCTGGTTCGTGATTTGTTGCTGGGCCTCCTATAGGGCCACTTTTTAGCCATCTATCTGTTCTGACTGATGTGTTTTTCCCATTGCCAATCCTCTGCATGACTTGAGGAGCAACCAAATCTCTGGCCTTGAGGATACTTTGCCAACTCCACGAGGGACGTGAGCCTCTACCAACATTCCAGATGACATCGTGTGAATAATACAGTCCTTTCAGTACTTTAGTCAACAGAGAGTTTGGATTTTTAAGTATACGCCACATCTGTTTTGCTAGCATTGCTGTGTTGAATATTTGTAGTCTTTAAAACCCAAACCCCCCTCACTTTTCCTGGTTTTAACAAATCCCACTTCTTCCAGTGAATGCCAGCCTTTTTCTCGTTGCTTTTCCACCAAAAGGATGCCACCTTTCTCTCAATTGCTTTGCAAATCAATGTAGGTATTTTGAATATTGACATAGTGTATTGAGGGATAGCTTGTATTACTGCTTTCAGGAGTGTTTCCTTTCCTGCTTTTGATAGCAATTTTTCCTTCCATCTCTCAAGTTTGGAGTTGACTCGAGCTAAAATCCATGCGAAGATGTCTTTCTTGGATTGCCCCCAATATGAAGGTATGCCTAAATACTTCCCTGTCTTGGTAATTTCTGGAACTCTAAGAGTTGATGCCATGTTTCTCTTTAGAGCTATAGGACAACCTTTGCTAAAGTAGATTCCTGACTTATTGAGATTGATTGCCTGACCAGAAGCGAAGCAGTATTGATTTAAGATATTTGCCAAGTGCTGACATTCTGCAATTGTGCCATGCAAGAAGAGGATCGAGTCATCAGCAAAGAGTAGATGGGACAGAGTACGGCAGTGGCGATTCAGTTTGATTCCTGTAAGCGAACCATCTTGAACTGCTTTCTTCATCAGGGTAGACAGCACGTTGGCCACAATGATAAAGAGATAAGGTGAGAGTGGGTCTCCTTGGCGTAAGCCACGGGTTGGTTTGAAGAAAGGTAAGGGTTCTCCATTGAAATTTATGCTATAGGTAACTGTGGTCACACATTGCATGATACTCTGTACCCATTGATCACAGAAGCCTAATCTTGTTAGACAGGCCTTAAGAAAGTCCCACTCAATGCGATCGTATGCCTTTTGCATGTCGAGTTTTAAAGCTGCTTGGAACTTCTTTTTCCTATTGTTGTTTCGTAGTCTATGTAGCACCTCTTGAACGATCAATATGTTGTCCTAAATCTGCCTGCCTCCCACGAAGGCACTCTGTTCCTCTGCAATGATGTGTGGGAGAATTGGTTTGAGCCTGTTTGTTAGTACTTTGGAGATTATTTTACATAGAAAATTGCAGAGACTGATAGGGTGGTATTGTTCCAGATTTTCAGGCTGTGGGATTTTGGGTATCAATGTGATGAGTGTTCTGTTTAGTGCAGGATCTAGGTGACTAGAGGTGAAAAGGAGCTGCACAGCTTGGTAGATATCGTTGGAGATTACTGGCCAGTGCTCTTTGTAGAAGATGCCATGAAACCCATCAAGACCAGGTGCCTTGAAGGCCCCTAGTTGCTGCATAGCTTTAGTGACCTCCTCCTTTGTGACTGGAGCCATCAAGATGCGATTCATTTGGTCATCCACTAAGGTAGGTATGAGTTCTAATATGGGTTGCCAGTTGCAGAGACCCTCTGTGGTATATAAATTTTTTAAAATTGGTTTGTCATCCTCTGTAGCTGATGTTCCCCTCGAACCCAATCTCCACTCTCATTTTTCAACATCGTTATCTGGTTGCAACATCTCCTCTGAATTGTCGTCGCATGAAAGAACCGAGTATTTTTATCACCCCACTTTATCCAGCTTATCCTTGACCGCATGCCCCAATACATCTCCTCCTGTCGCCATAGTTGGTCAATCTCTTTAGTTATCTTTTTCACTTGAGCTGATTCTCCATTAATTTGCGTGCTATTCATCAGGTTTTGGAGTTCTCCTTTCAGCCAGGTAATCCTCTTTTTTGCATGGCCAAATTTGCTTTTGCTCCATTGTATCAACTTCTGCTGAACTTGCTGCAATTTCTCCACCGGGGTGAGATCGTGTGTAGCAACGTCGTTCCAGGTATCTGTGACTATGGTTTTGCTTTCTGCTTCATTCCAGTATGCTTCATATTTAAACTGCTTTCATTTTCTACTCTTCGGTTGAGCCAGGGATAGCAGGAGAGGAGTGTGATCCGAGCCTATCACCGGGAGTGCAAAACATTCAGCCTCGGGGTAAGTAATTCTCCACTGAAGCGAGCAAAAAGCTCTGTCAAGTCTCTTTTTCACCAGAGACTTGGTGAAGGAGCACCCCTTGCATTCCAGGTCCATCAAAGAACACTGATTTACAAATTCTCTAAAAGTTGTTAACTTGTAAGTTTCAACTCTGTACTTTCCCACTTTCTCCCAGTGATTTAGTATTTCGTTGAAATCACTCAAGCATAGCCATGGTAGTCGATAATGCACACATATGGAGCATGGAGAAAAATGATATCCATTCTCTGATTACTGTTTTTCATGTGACATTGGGTAAAGATTGCTGAGGCTGAGGAGGAGTCGATGGATACTTGCAGTTGATCATCCCAGAATAGAGCTAAGCCCCCTGCTGTACCTTCTGGATTAACTAGATAACTATTCTGAAACTTGAGTCTCCTTTTGATTCTGAGCACTTTCTGTTCTGGGTTTTTTGTTTCCATAATGAAAACAATGTTGGGCCATTCTTGAGTCACAGTGACTCGCAAGGCCTGGATTGTCAGGGGATTGCCCAACCCTTGACAATTCCAGCTTAAAAGTTTCATGGGTAGGTTGGTGGCATATTAGGGCTAGCCACCAGAACCCATTGATCTGATTTTTCTGCCACCCTAATAGGTGTTTCCACTAACTGAGTACTGTCCTCTGAGTGTTGAGATGCTGTTTGTGCTCCATATGCACAGAATCTTTTAACTTTTTTTAAAATTGTTGACTTCACATATTTCCCTTTCGACTTTGCAGGGGGGTCGCCTCCAGCCCTACTTCAGCTTCCTTCATCTGTTCCTCGTGGAGTATCAATATTGATTCTTCATCGATGCAGCAATTGCCCCTCTTTTGGGGGCTTTTCTCTTCAACCAGAATTATTTCCCGAGATGTGGAATGTTGGTAAACTTCCTTTCCCCTTTGCTGAGTGTTACAAACCTGTGTTTGCTAGGATACAGGTGAACTATCTTGCTCTGTTGTAGGTACAGGAGATCATGGGGTTTCTGGCACTGCATCCACTTCTTCAAGAAAGAGTTCCTGCTTGCCATAAAATATTTTGCCATAGGGGCTTAATTCCTTCACCTCAGCTCGCAGCCAATCACCGCATCTGGCTGTTAATTTCTGTTCCAACCCTGATTCCCTATAAGGTATCTCAGCACACTCCGTTGCATAATGGCCGATTCTGCCACAGGAGTAACAGTAGTAGGGCAATCGTTCGTATTTAAATTCAACCCAAATCTTCTTGTTCTCTAGATTCACAAGCACACCAGTCTTCAGAGGGTTTGCTAAGGGTAGTTTAACTCTAGCTTTACCCACTTTATAGGTACTATTCCTCTTTGCTTCCAGTTTCACTTCAAAGATTGCTCCGAGTTTAGAGGCAAGTTCCTCGATTACTTCATAGGTAACTTTCCCATAGGGTAATCCAATAAACTTTACCTAGAAATCACAATGGTTGAAATCATAACAGAACTCTAGTGTGTTAGGTTCGCACTGCGTAAGGATGAGGAGATGGCTGGAGAAGGACCAAGGCCCAGTTTGGAGTACTCTCTGTGCCTCAGTTTCCAACTGGAAGGAGAAGGAGAAAAAACCCGGTTCCAACATCGCACAGGTAAAGTTCTCCGTCTTCCACACTTTCCTCATAAGGGTTAGAAAAGCATTATAGTTCAAGGCAGGGTTTGTGTACAATCGGCCAAATAGGGTTTTGCGACACTCAAGTAATTTTTCAAGAGAAATATCACCCGGGATATCGACGACGTCGACTGCATTCCATAGTTTGCCCATGCTTTTACAAAGAGCCACAAGTCTCCTATCTTCATTATTCTAATCTGCCATGGTTTTTGTAGGGGAATGGGGGTTTGGTTGAATAGTGGCTTTATGGGTTGAAGGGAGCTCAGATGAGTGAAGTTGTAGAGGTACCTTGATGCGCTGAATCGTGGATTGATGGGTTGAATGGAGGTCAGATGAGTGAAAATGAAGAGGTACCTTGATGCGGAGGAAAGGGGCTCAAGTTAGGGTTTCTGAGTGGTCGAAGAGGGGTATTTAGTGTTAAACGCCTCGGCACTAGAAGAACAACAAGGTTCAGAGACGAAGCATCGATGCAAGCAGAGAATGGAAATGCAACAGGAACTACCCAGCTGGTAGAGGGGGACTACACAAGCGGTAGAGGGGAAACTCCATGGCGGAGTAGAATAAATGAAACGGTTACTTAAAAAGTGAAAAGCTGTGTTCTTTCATTAGTATCGGCGCTATTGCAGCAATCGCTCCTAGCAGCTCCACCAAGCCGCTGACCAGCCATAGTAGCAGCTCTCCCTCAGCCGTTGCCACTTCTTCCTTGCCAGCCAGACAACAAGCCGCTAGAAGCCGCCGTCGAGCCATCCGGCCCCCAACATTTCTTTCTCTCGCTCACTGAAAAGTCGGATATGGGCTCGGGATGTTAGGTCTGATGTCACCGAGCCCATATCTGGCATCACCAACCTTGGGTGACCTCAAATCTGGTGCCGCCGAAGGCCCATAAAGCATCCTCGGCGGTTGCAAGGCCACCTGACCCATGTGACTTTAAAGATTGAGACAAGGTCGAGATGGGTGGGTTGGTGGGGCGCAATGAGCGACGGCATTGGAACGCGACAATGATGGCTGGGGGACATGAGCGACGTCAACAGAGGCGTCGCGGTGGTGGTGGCAAATAGTGAGGGTGACTAAAATTGGGGGAGAGGAGATAGATTAGGAAAAATACAGATTGTTTTACCGTCTATATTGTTTTGCATAATTGCTGCAAGGTATAAGGGCAATTAAGTCACTTAGGGAGTAGTTTTGCAATATAAAATATATTCTTGACATGGTTGTTACGTTGTTGCAGCCAAGCAAATCTGATAGAATCTATAATTGAAACTGTGTTGCATAAGTTGAATGTTGGAAATAAAAAGATTGTGACTGAACATCTAGTTGGAGTTAATGATCATGTAGAAGCTATAATCAAGATGTTGGATGTGGGATCTGAAAGCGTAATCGTTTCTTTTTCATTTTTTTGTAGGCTGTTTCTCAATAAATATTTTATCAAATTGTTTTGCAGGAAGAAAGGAAACTAAAAGTCCTAGATCTCAGCGAGTGCTTTAACTTGAGGAGAACACCTGATTTATCTACGTTGGTGTCTTTGGAGATTTTGAGAGTACGTGGTTGTGAGAACATAAAGAAACTTCCAGACTCAATTGGGAAATTGCAATCCTTAATTGAGTTGGATTTGGTAGGAACGGGTATTGATCATCCCTACCTAATTCATTCGGCAGTCTAAAGCAAGTGACAAAACTTAGGATGGACGACATTGAGGGAGGGACAACAAAATTACCTAGTGCAATCTGGCTTGTACAGTTTAGTCGTTGAGCCTCTTCAGCTCCTCGAACAAAATGTGGGCCTGTCCTGTTTGAAAATGCCAGACTTGCCATGGACCCAAATATCCGGACTACAGTTGAGGGATCCTACGTAGACCCCTCTTCGTGAGCTGGAGAATGTCATTTTTCTTCCCCCTAAACTCCGTACCCTATCACACCTGGAAGAACTAATATTGGCCTCCCCAAACATGCAATTCCTCCACCAGCTCCCGTCTAGTTTAAGAGAGTTAGTATTTTGAGAACTAGCGACCACACATTTCCGACATATCTTGAGTTGGTCAGCTTCGGATCTCTATGGTTGTTGGATGTCGATATTCCTTGGTATATGTGATTCGGAGACGGAGAAACTCCATATGCAGGATTGCACGTTTTCAAGACGGCTCGCACTGTTTGAGTTGAAAATGAGAAGATTCATATCTTTAAGGTCAGCTTCGGCATGAGTTCCCCACTAAAGTGCTTGAGCCGTCACATATGAAGAATCCGCAAGAGATGGATTTGTCAAATGCAATCTGTTAGTTGAGATTCGTGGCCTTGAAGAATTGGGATCCCTTTTCTCCATCATGGTCGCATATTGCAGGTTGATCAAAAGGATGCCAGACCTATTGAAATCGAGGAAGCTAAGGGAGCTCCGAGTAGGAAAGTGTCCAAAGCTAAGAAGCTTGGAAAGGTTTGAACACTTGGAATTTCTAAAGTGTTTGCAGATTCACAATTGCAAATCGTTGGAGAATTTGGCTGACATTTCAAGTTTGGATTTTGAGTGTTCCCTAATTGTCCGTTGCAAGTGGTTGCCCGAGAATCATAGTTATTGCAAATGTGGCAGGGGTTGCTATTGTGAGATGCTTTTCGGAGGGTTACGGAAATCTGACCTGATGGAAGCCCGGCAAGTATTACGATGACACCCGAATGTTGTGCCGGTAAGGAAGTCGGAACTTGACTTGGTTGTTGTGCTTGGTGTAGCCATTTTTCTTTGTTTTGTTGTTGTTTTGTTATTTGTTTCTTTAAGAAGGTTTTCTCCCGGACAAATATTGGTAATAAAGCTAAGGAAGTGAACAAGGCACGCTCATATGATGCCAAAACTTTGTCCATTTTTTATTAGCTTTGGAAGAAGGTACTTAGTTTAATGATTGCTGTCCATGATTTCTTTTTTATTCCTCCTTTTGTTTTTGTTGTATATGATTTTCCATTTATGACCTATCTTATTGGGCATAATGATAGATTCTTGTTGATTATAATGAGTCATTCTATCGACATGTTTTGCAGTACGATGGAAAAGTTTGAATATGCGCCATGGGTCGTATCAGAACTCATTTTATGAATAATCCCGCTGCATTACGAACCACAATATAGATCATAGTATAAATACAAGAAGTTGTTCAGTATATCATAATAAGATTGTTAAACAAAGTCGGTATTCAGACGGATGGTTTTTTTCTCATCGCTCCCTCAAATTTCTTGATTTCTTTTACTTTCTTTTTATTCAAAAGTGAGTTTGCTTCCCTAGAAAAGAAGGCAAGAGTTCAAGATTCCACTATGATAGGACCAGAGATTTAAGAAACAAAAGTACTGAAGATGATATATATATAATCAAATGAAAGTGCTTATTACTTGTAAGGAAGATCAACTTCGTCTAATTCACCTCTTTTATAATCACCAATCGGTGAAGATGATATATATAATCAAATGAAAGTGCTTATTACTTGTAAGGAAGATCAACTTCGTCTAATTCACCTCTTTTTATAATCACCAATTAGTGAAGATGATATGCTTGTGACACGGCCCGTGGACGAAGCATGATCCAAGACCGTCCATGATGGGGCCATGTCACGCACAAGGGGCTCCCCACGAGCAACCCACGACCGATCCATGAATGATCCACGATCAGCACATGACCAGCCCATGCGCAATCTGGACAAAAGCCTCCATGACCCGTGATCAATGCTCGGTCGGCCCATGTGCAACCTGTGGCTGCTCACCTAATCGTGTCAGGCAGCCTGCCCTTGCTTCTGACGCACGCCCCATGGGCTTTCCGAAGGCTTAGAGTCATTGAGTGGCCTAAATGTACAGACTTGTAATGATGGCACACATTTAAACACAGTCGTTGGATCAAAAAGAAGATCAATGGATGAGATGAGACCCGAACTTGTATGATTAGGGGACCCTCCCCCTCATTGTATTCAGCTTGTTCACAAGCAAATACACTCGCCCCTTGTTCATATGACCCTTGTGTTCATGCGTGTGCGTGTAAGGCTGACTTGGGAGTAAGATCCTAAGGTCGCATGAGTGTTTGATCGTTCGTAATCAACCGACCCATGACAAGTGGTATCAAAGCCTTCGTTCCAAGCACGATGGCTGATCAACGTCCCGATGTTGTGATTGCTCAAGTCGATGATTGCAAGGACCGTGGTAGGACCAACGAGAAGGCTCTTGTGACATCCCAAATTTCATCGACCTTCATTAGTGTAATTAGATCATTAGGAATTTAGATTAATTAGATTGGGCCAGAAAGTGAACCCGATGGATCGTGAGGAATGTGTGGGCTTGAGAAGTGAGTGGGCCACACAAATTGGATGTGTGGGCTTGAGAAGTGAGTGGGCCACACAAATTGGACTTAAGAAATCTAATGAGAGATTATGGGCTTGGACTTGGCTTGAAACGGGCCAAGGTTCGGAATTATTAGATTTATAAGTTTAGTGGGCCAAATCGTTGTAGATTGAGCCTGTTGGGCCAGGAATGGATAATTAGGCCCGAGTGATTTTATTTTCAGCTAAGATTATTAGATTATAGTTAAGGTGATTTGATTAGAAAATTACTTATAACTTTAGTATTCTTTTTGTGATGAATTCTTTATAGACTAACGTTGACTAGTCGATATGTTATGTCATTCGATATGTTATATATATGTGATGACTTTGTATATTTGGGATTAAGTAGAAACAAAAGGCAATTAGATGAAAATATTAGAAGCTAATGAACTAACAAATGATATCGATTAGCTGTTAATTAGCGACGATCGACAGATGGCGAAAATCTTCATGCATGAAAGCCACGACACTTTTCTCTCTCTCTCGATTCCCTCATCAACACCCACGGTTTTTCTCAATCCATAGAACCAAAGATGGCAACTCCAAGGAAGCATAATCATTGGCTAAATCTAATCATTACACTAGCCTAGGACTAGCTCATAGCCTATTTCCCCCTTAAGCTTCGTACTCTCTCTCTCTCTCCATATAAAACCCAGCAACCCATCTTCTTCTTCATCTTTTCTCTCGGCTGGACAGCGAAAAAAACCAGAAGCAAACTAGCAACCTTCTTCTTCTTGCATGCTGATTTTGAGTGTTGATCTTGAAGCATCTCTGTGTTGTTTAGTAGCTGAAGCAAGGTAAGGAAAGATCTAACTCTAAATTGAAAGTTATCCATTGTTTCATCAAGGGAGCTTGAGGATCTAACCAAACAGTGATGGATATAGTTTGTAGTTGCTGTTTTGTGATTGATCTAAGCTTAGTGAGTGTTAGATTGAAGGTAGGAGCTATTGCATGTCACTTTTGAGTCTTGCATGTCTCAAAATCCTTGTGTGAGTATGCTGTTTTGTTGAGCGAAGTGATGAAATGGATGCCGAGTGTGTTGTTTTGGTAGAAATTGTGATAAGTGGCTTACGGATGCAACGACACTTCGAGCCGAGCTGTGGAGTTGATCATTTGTTAGAGAAAGATATGCTGAAGTTGCTTTGAGTTGCTGTGAGTAAGCATTGGAGTATTTTAGAAGATATTTGTGGATAGATAAGTTGTTTCGTTGAGTTAGAAGTGAGAAAATTTGTGTATCTATTATGTTCTAAGTGAAAACAGTTATGGAGTCTTCTGTTTGTGTTTAATTTTCTTCATGTATGTTAATAGAAATAAGAAAGAAACTATTCTACATGATAGAACATCTATAAGATCAATTTATACATGTAGCTATAACCATATGACTATAAAAACATAGAGACAGAAGTGTACTTAAAAAAACCAGTAAACTGTTTTGTGAGAAACGGTTTGACCTTTACTGATTATGTGAATTTTTTGTATTTACCTAGTTATATTTGGACTTCGAATCCTCAATGAAAATTGTAGAACACATCTTAAGGAATGACGTGTCAAAATTTGAGATTAAATCGATAAGATTTGGTTAGTAAAACAATTTTCATTGTAGATACGAAATCTGGACGTCAGTAGAGGGTACTAGTAAAGATTATGGCAATTTTTGCTCTTAGTACAGTGAGAATTAGACTTAAATTTCTTCATGAGAATTGTTATTCTATGTCTTAAGTATAACATACTAAAATTTGGTAATATTTCGACAAGCATTAATATACCTTCTGTGTCCGAAACCGAAACTGTACATTTAGTTAGTAAACCGTTTGTACCCGAGAACACATATTAGATGTAGTGTCTTTTATCTTAGACTTGTATGATGAACATAGAGTCTAATAAACCTTATACTAGATGTTAGTTGTGTATGAGTAAGTCTCATATATCATTTGAGGTATAAGTGCATATAGAATCATGTGTGTGCAATGAGTGCGATGCATAGTGCTTAATCATGGGATAAATATCTGTTCGCCATGGAATGGGACATGACGTAATGGGTTTTATCTTATAATATGGACACGCACGTGTGCTAGGTTCATGAGAGTTAGTTAGATACTTTAGAGTCTTTTCTTTTGCATACGATAAATGCATTAATCAAAGGTGTGGTGGTGTGAAACGTGTGCTTAAGATTAATGAACCCATCGGTACCGAGATATCGGTGATGCCCCTGGAAGTTTGGAATGCCCTTGCTGCGTGGTCTTGGATGCCTCGGTAGGAGTGAGATGCCCTTGTGTGTGATCAAGGATGCCTCGATTGTGTGATACTAAGATGCCTCAGAGTGAGATGCCCTTGTGTGTGATCAAGGAGGACCTCGGTTGTGTGATGCCGGGATGCCTCGGAGTGAGATGCCCATAATTAGAGGTATTGTGGAAGTCCGGATAACGTACTTTCCAGAAGTGACTCGATCAGGCTGGTAGAGTCCCGGTTGTGACTGATTCGAGGGTGGATTTTATGCACACTAAATATAATTATTTGGCGAGTGAGTTCATCTATTATTGTTGCATTATATTTTGATGTGAGATTGAGTTTGTGAAGGGTAAGTATAGAAGTGGATGCATATAAGGTGATTTCTTACATGAAGTAATAGTGTTGTTTATGCTTGTGATATATTCTCTTAGTATCCTAAATTGTTTGCTAATTCACTTGTAACTTTGACGGCTATGGATTGTTTAAGTTAGAGTTTTATCATTCTTTACCGGGCAAGGTTGTTTGTTCATACCTTACATTTTTAGATTGATAGCATGGATGTACCACCGGTAGCTCGATACGGGGTGGTAGTGAGTCTTGATGTTTCTCTTCATGACGAGTATGATCCCGACATTGACATGACCCTCTCCAAGTATGAGGCCACCTTATGGTTGGATGACGGTAGAGCTGAGTTATTACCGATGACGTTCGTTGCATGGTTTGTCAACCATGAAGGAGAGATGTTCAGACCTTTACCCTTTGGAGCAGGAGGACCTGGAGCGGGGATGGACGGCGCCTAGACGCCTTTGATCTTGTAGAAGCTGACTAACTTTTGTTTTTTGTTAGACGTGGGATAGTGTGGGAAGTCGTGGAGTAGATAACCTCACCCATATCTCTGGCTTGTGTTATGCCTTACTTTTGTTTTGTATATGATGTAAATATATAGGCGAAGAACATGGAATGAGTCCAGGTCAATATTTTTGTATGCCCCGATGATGATAAAATGAAAGGAAGCCTTTTATGATCTTATCTATGTGCATTGTAGGATAACCTTATAATATAAACTTGAGAATTTAAATAATCCATTTTATACATGCTAACCTTCAATGGTAAACACTATGGGTTATCTAAAGGAGATTACAAGCTAGACAAGAAGATAATAATAATTATAATTCCGCTTGCGCTTAGTACGTGACGCTCTGGGACGTCACAGCTCGTTACAGCTCCTACTAAGCCGAAGAAAACCCGTGGTGCCTCAAGATCAAGGGATTAGATGATTGACCTGGAACGCTGAGTGACAGCCAAGGAGGAGATCATCTCGAACATTCATGGGACAGTAAAGGACTTGTGCCAAACCACCGACGGAGTGAAAGCTGGAAAGGAGGAGCTCTAGGACGAGATGCAATAGCTCAAAGCCGGCATGGGAGAGCTTCAAGGCAAGTTGCTGGGGTCTCTGATCCATGAGCTAAGGCAACTAGATGAGAGTTGGGAAGTTGCATTGGTGGCCATGCATGCGGAAATAACTGAGCACAAAGGGAAGCTCGCGGAGGTGGAAGCAGCACATGTGAACGGGGTGATCATCGCGCAACCACAAGCCGATGCACCCAAGCCAAAAAAGTTCAAGGGCTCGCAAGTGGCGAAGGACATGGACAACTTCCTATGGTACATGAAACGATACTTTCACACCATAGGAATGACCAATGACGTGATCCGAGTAAACACTGTAGCAATGTATTTAGTTGATGACGCGTTGCTGTGGTGGCATTGTAAGTCAGATAAGAGGAGTGGTGATCCTACCACGATGTGGATGAAGTTCGTGGAGGAATTTCAGCGAACCTACTACCTTGCTTATGTGGACGAGGAAGCTCATAGGAAACTCAAGTGCCTAGAGCAAAAAGGGGGAGTTTGCGAGTATGTGAAGCAGTTCTCGAAGATGTTGCTCCAAATCCCATCCATGACTGAGACGGAGGCATACCATCAGTTCATGAGTAGATTCAAACCATGGGTCAAACAAGTGCTTTAACAGCGCAATGCAATGCATCTTGCAACAAATACTTCCCTAGTTGAATCCTTCGTGGAGTACAAGCGACCAACCTTGGCTAAGCCAGACTCTTGTTTGAGAGAAAAGGTCAATGGTGGGGGAGATCGGAGTCAATACAACCATCCAAATGGAGGCAAACCACCATCGGCCCCTCCTAGAACTTAACCAAAATCGAGCAACGGAGGATATCATCGCAGGGTTCGCACCTACAAGTGCTTCTTTTGCGATGGGCCACACATGGCCCGAGATTATTTGAAGAAGGGAAAGCTGGCATCCTTGTGCAAGGAGGATGAACCAGGAGAGGAGGCACGGCTAGGATCGTTGCGTATCCTTGAGTCGATCAAGACCAAGAAGGTCAAGGAACCTAAATGGATGATGTTCATGGATGTGAAGATCGGTGGTACCACAATGAGTGCGCTTATGGATACCGGGGCATCCGACCTCTTCATATCCAAAAGGCCACGAAGAAGTTGAATCTTCTGATCAAGAAAGGGAGATCCGGTTGGCTCAAAATGGTGAACTCCAAGGAAGTCTTGACTAGCGACATGGCTAAGGATGTAGAGCTTCACCTTGGTCCATGGACTAGCAAGGAAGATGTTGAGGTAATCCTCCTTGATGATTACGATTTTGTGCTTGGTTTAGGATTCCTCGACTAGATAAATTCGAGCGTGATGCCCTTCGTGGATTGCATCTGCATCCCAGATAAGCGGTGGCAATGCATGGTCCCGGTCTACCGTGAGTCGGGACACGATAGGAAGATGCTATCGGCCATGCAACTGTTGAATTGGATAAAGAAGGGCGAGGTAATTCGTGGTAGCATGGAAGGAGGAGGGCGTGAAAGAAAGTGGGGTACCATATGAGGTGACCCAATTCCTTGACGCCTTCCAAGATGTGATGCAGCCCAAGCTGCCTAAGAAGTTGCTCCCTCGAAGAGAAGTGGATCATCGAATCGAACTCGTACCCGATGCTTGACCATTGGCCATGGCACCCTATCGCATGGCTCCAACAAAATTGGAGAAATTGTGGAAACAGCTCAAAGAGTTGCTTGATGCGGGATACATTTGGCCGTGTAAAGTCCCGTTTGGTGCCCCGGATTTGTTCCAAAAAAAGCATGATGGATCCCTCTACATATGCGTAGACTACTGAGCATTGAACAAGCTCACCGTTAAGAACAAGTATCCGATCCCCCTCATTGTAGACTTGTTAGATCAGCTTGGGGAAGCTCGATGGTTCTCCAAGCTTGATCTCCAATTGGGATAATATCAAGTTCAGATTGCCAAAAGAGATGAGCCGAAAACCACGTGCATGACCTTCTACGGATCATACGAGTTTCTTGTCATGCCTTTTGGCTTGACAAATGCGCCGACCACATTCTGCACTCTTATGAACAAGGTAATCCATTCGTTCCTTGATTGGTTCGTTGTGGTTTACCTTGATGACATCGTTGTGTATTGCTAGATGCTCGAGAAACACGTCGAGCATTTGAGCCAAGTTTTCCAGGTCCTTTGGGAAAACGACTTGTATGTGAAGCGTGAGAAATGCACTTTCACGCAAAAGGAAGTCCATTTACTCAGCCACATCGTCAGGGGTAGATGTGTGCGAATGGACGCTGCCAAGATCCATGCTATTGTCGAATGGGAACCACCAATCAAGGTAACGGAATTGAGTTATTTCCTTGGTCTTACAAACTATTATCGGCGTTTCATCTGAGGATACTCGAGCCTCACCGTGCCACTCACGGATATGCTGGAGAAAGAAAGGCCTTGGGAGTGGGGGGATTGGTGTCAAGAGGTGTTCGATCGGTTGAAGCGGGCCATGATTGAAGAGCCAGTGCTCGTGCTGCCGGACCACACCAAGCCATATGAGGTAGAAACCGTTGCCTCTGATTTTGCTATCAATGATTTCTTGATGCAGGACTGGCATCCTGTTGCCTTCGAGTCTCGGAAATTGAATGACACCGAGCGACGATATACGGTCTAAGAGAAGGAAGTGACCACGGTGGTGCATTGCCTTCGTACATGGAGGCACTATCTTTTAGGATCCTAGTTCATCATAAGGACATACAATGTGGTTATGAGCTACTTTCAAACCCAAAAGAAGCTCTGGTTGAAGCAAGCTCAGTGGTAAGACTTCTTGGCCAAGTTTGATTATGTGTTGGAATACAAGCCCGGAAAGTCCAACTCTATAAATCGTCGCTCGGTATTGATTGTCCAATTTATAAACCTTAAACGCTATTTTTAAAGAATGTTTTAATTGGCAAGAAAATGGTAAATCTTGAGGTGTCATGTTTGGACGTTGTGTTTTACATGTGAAATGAGGTGACGGGGTTTTGAAATGAAAGTGTGCAAAATTTGGCAAGTTGATTTAAGTAAATGACTACCTGTGATTATTCTACCACAAATTTTAAGTGTAAAAGTTTCCGGATTTGTTATTTGAGCATGATGTGGTATCCTAAAAATTTCATGACAACCCTTGGATATGCCATGAACCATGAATAGGTGATGGAAGCACCATTGGATTTTATTATAGCCATTAGACCGATGAATTACAATAGATTAAGGCCGAGCATTTTAATGGACAATTATTTGGTTGAAAATATATCCTATGTCCATGAGTGATTAAGGATTTGTATTAAAGGATAAATTGATAGGAAAATTTTTATTATTGGCCATGTACCTTATAAGTTGGAATTTTTATTGATTTATATTACAAAATTTTATGGCCATGTGAGTATTTGAGATTATGAAATTAAGTGGGGATTAAAGTAAATTGTTGAGAGCAATTATGGGCTCATTTAGTATTATTTTGGGCCATTTAAAAGTTGGACTTTAAACCCAAAAGTGTTGGACCCAAAGTGGGCCAAGATGCCCGGCCCAAGGAGCCCATGGAGTAGTCGACCAAGGCTGGCCCAAGCCCAATCAAATGAGGCCCATCTTCTTTGCATGAAAATCCACAAGTGGCAAGAGAAGCTTGCCAAGTGGCAATAGCCATGCAAATCAAATGATTTCAAATGATGAAGTGGAAAGAAAGAGAGGGAGAGTGGGTGGATTGAGAGAGAGGGTTACTGAGAGAGAGAGAGAGAGTGAAATCGAGAGAGGAAGAGAGAGAGTGCAAGGAAGAAGGAGGAGGTTCGTTGCCGCCGTCGAGCCGCCGAGTCCTGCCGTCGAGCCGCTGTTTGCTTGCTGTGTTTTGCTTGGATCAGAGGCAAGTAGAGTCCATTGATCTACCCTTTGCTTGTTGTATTTGGTGTGTGATGAATGGTGAATCTCGGATGTAGATGAAGTGTGAAATTTCGAAGTTGTGTTCTAGCCTAGTATTCTGTTTCTGGGAAAAACAGTCCGACCTTTGGTGATTTCGTGAGTTGCATGCGATGTTCTAGTTGGAATCTAACTTCGACTTCTCGATAAAAGTTGTAAAGGACTTCTTGGAGAATAACATATCAAAATTTGAGAGGAAACGAACAAGTATAGGTCGGTGAAACCATTTTTCTTTGAAGAAGCTAGATCTGGAAACTGTTATGTTGATCTGTTGTGATTCCGTGGATTTTGTGAAATCATCCAGTTCGAATTTGATCTCGTGTTCTTGATAAGAGTTGTAAAAAACATCTTGAGGAGTAACATATAAAATTTGAGAATAAACGGACAAGTATTGATCAGGGAAAACTATTTTCATTGAAAAGGATGAATCTGGACAGTGAACCAAGAGTTAGGGAGAGTTATAAAAATTACAATCCACAAGAAATTAGACTTCGATTTCTTCATGAGACTTTTACCCCTAGATCTCATCTATAACACATCAAAATCTCAGAATTTTGGAAGTTCATTTAAGGGTTTAATCGAAATTATTTCCGAAACTGTACAAAAAGTGGTGCTGGAATTTCTTTTCCTGTGATGTGTGGATCTATGCGATTGATGTGGAACTTTCTTGACATGGTGTTCTTCACGAAATATCTTCATCTGAATCTTGTTTACCTCATGTTAAATTTTTAGAATTTATTAAGATTTTTTACTAATTTCCAAGAATTTTTACTAAATAGGTGCATTATGTTTTACCCGAAAATTGGTTCTATTTTCAAAAGCCAATGAAATTCCTTGGTATCAGAGTATTATATTATCAGGTCATGTGAAGGGTAAGTGGACTGTGGTGACCCTAACGGTTCAGGGGCCGTCGAGGGGTGCCACATTTAGTGGTATCAGAGCTATGGTCTATTTGGAGTGATAAGGTTCCTCAGATGGAAATGAGGATAGAATGATGCACACCATAGGATACTAACTGGAATGGTTGACTAGCTTTGAACAATGGGTGATGGATATTCACTCGTAGATCCCTGGTAACTAGTGTGGTGTTGCTTTTGTGTGTCAATAACATTTTATGTTACTTATGTGACTTTAGTAATAACCTTAATTAATGATCTGACTAGTGACACCGAGTTGCAAATTATTCTTGAGGCAAATGCTTGGAAAATTGTAGGGAAATCATGGTACGAACTAGAAGTTCTCATCCATCGAGGGCTAAAGCCTCTGCTGCAAGGGCCGAACCCGGAATGGAAGACATCCTGCAGGCATTGGCCAACATTGGAAATCTGATGGAAAGGCAAGCGCAGCAACAACCCGGAGAGGAACGTCACCCTCAAGAACTAGTGGAACAATTCCTGAAGTTGAAACCACCTAAGTTCAGTGGAATGGGAAGTCATGAGGAGGCGGAGCAATGGATTGATGGAATGGAACGGATTTTCTGGTTGTTGAACTGTAGCGATGCTGAAAAGATAACATTGGCAAAGTACCAACTGGAGGGAAATGCAAAGTTTTGGTGGAGAGCTTCAAGAGACACAATCTTTCCACCAGGTACTGAGATAAACTGGGATGAGTTTGTTAGGGCTTTCAATAGGAAGCATTTCTCTGATTGTGCCAAGGATAGGAAGATCACTGAATCTGTTCAGTTAGAACAAAGAGAGCTGACAGTAGACCAGTATGAGGCAAAATTTTCTGAATTGTCTAGGTATGCTCTTAGGTTGGTTGAGGATCGAGAGGAAAAGGCTAAGAGATTCCTGAAAGGTTTAAGGACTGATATTAGAAGACAACTAGTGCCTTTAAATATAAGGGATTATAATGAGATTTATGAGAGGGTACAGTTAGTGGAGCAAGAGTTAGTGAGAGAGCAATGAAAATCTAAGAGGCAGATGACCTTTAATGATGTTCGAAGGGGTAAGAGACCTTATCCTGATCAAAGATAGCCCTAGGAATCTAAGAAGAGGAATAATTTTGGGAATTCTAGAAAAGTCAAGAGTGGCCCGGTTCTAGGGAGAGTACCCTACCAAAGTAATATTTGTCAGAGATGTGGTGGACAACATGGACCAAGACCCTGTAATGATCGATTGAAATGTTTTGGCTGAGGGCAGAGAGGTCACTTTAAGAAAGATTGTCCACAAGAGAGGTCGCAGGCGAATGTCAGCTCGGTGCGACAGGTACAACAAAGTACTGGTGGACCAAACCTACCATGGAATCCACAAAGGCCACCAACACAAGGAAGGGTGGATGCAGTCACCCAAGAGGAAACGAAAGCTTCCGAAAATGTTATCTCAAGTATGATTTCGATAGAGGGATAAGAAGGTATATGCGTTATTTGATATGAGTGGCACGCATTCATTTGTGTCCGAAAAATATAGATGATTGTGAGAAATAGGAACAAATCTTTAGATATGCCTCTTCATATTTCTACATCACTGAAGAATATGGTGTGGTCCATGATAGTATGTAAGAAGTGTGAGATAACCCTAGGGGAACGAGATATGGAGATGGACTTGGTAGTGATAGTTATGTATAACTTTGACGTCATCATAGGAATGGACTAGCTCCGTAAGCAATGGGCTAGGATGAATGATCTCCTAAGATAATGCTTGCCTATGCGCTAAGGATAAAACCGTGAGGCTTAGTATGGGATAGGCTTAGTGGATAATATCTCTATAAGTTAGTCCCTATTGAAACGAGACCCTCCAATGGATGTATAGTTTGGGTTCAAACCAGGCAAAAGCTAGTGTACCTGTAACGACCCGGTCCAATGAGGGTGGGGAGTGGATGCCGAGGTCAGAGGACCTGAACAAGGAGCAGCTCTCGGCAGACTTCTAGGATGGCAAAAGGGGGCCGGAATGAACCGAACTATGAACTGAACTGGGAAGGTAGTGTTTATGGGATAATTCTATCAGAGTGGCACAACAGAAGCATGGTTAAGCTTGTAGAACTCTTGTTTGCGAAAAAGAAAGACAGGTCGATGCGTTTGTGCATTTATAATAGGTAATTGAATCATGTAATTGTTAAGAGTGAGTACTCATTACCTAGAATTGATGACCTATTTAGCCAACTGCAAGGAAGTTCGGTCTTTTCTAAAAATTGACTTGAGGTCAGGATACCATCAACTAAGGATTAAGAAAGAAGACATTCCTAAGACCACATTTAAGACTCGCTATGGACACTATGAGTTCCTAGTTATGCTATTTGGATTTAATGAATAGGATATTTAAGCCTTATTTGGATCAAATTGTGATTGTCTTCATTTGATAATATCCTGATATATTCTAAAGGACCTGAAGAACATGCGTAGCATCTAAGCGTAGTGCTGCAAACAAGGCTTAAAAAGTGAATTATGGAGAGTGAGTTATAAATTTGAGGATTAAGTTATGATCATTTGAGCTAAGTAGTGACTTCCTATTAGAGGATATCATTGGAAGTCTTGATGCATTACATGGAGGCATTTAGTATGTATAGATTGATCTTAGAAGTCATGAGTTTGAGTGGTCATATGAGACATGAAATTATTTGTGGTTTATATGTCGGAATAATAGGTTTAATTGATGATGGTTAACTCTTAATTTTTGGTAATAATCTCAATATGAAAAGGGTCTGTGGAATTAGTGGATATGATCAATTGTGATTATAGTCTTTCCAAGGTGAAAAGATGAAAGTTCAAGTTGTGGATTTGATGAGTTATTAGTCCAAGTGATGATCCTTTAGGGTGAGAGATGAGATATACTCGATGGAAACTAGACAAGTTTTATTTTGGTGGATTGTCGATCTTTGAATTGAATAAGTCTTGGTGGACTATTGATATTTTAACCGAAGGAAAGATGCTATATTTTAGGCTTGAATCTATGTTGCAGTGAAAGCATAGTGAATGTCTTTGTTGGACCGAACCAGATGAATTGTTAATGGTGTTGATTTTGATGGTTCTAGGCTTGAATTGATGGTGACAAAGGTATAGGAATGATTCGGCTAAATAGTGTGTTAGATTGAGACCGTTAGATATACTAGAGTGGAAATGAGATCATGTGATGATGGATTTTGTGTGAGGATTACCAAGGACATTAAGTGGTCATGACTCTATCTAGATGATAGTAGATCGCTTGACTAAGTCTGCCCATTTCCTAGTAGTTCATGTAGATTATCCGATGGATAAAATTGCCGATATACGTGTAAGCCAAATAGTACGCTTACATGGTGTTCCTGTAACTATCACGTCTGATTGAGATTCAAGATTTACATCAAAACCGTTGGCGAAGTCTTCAAACCGCCTTAGGGACTAAAGCTCTAGTTTAGTATCGCTTTTCATCCACAAATGGACGGACAAACGAAAAGAGTGATCCAAGCATTAGAGGATGTGTTAAGAGCTTGCATCCTTGTCTTTAGAGGAAGTACCAGCCTAATCCGAGACACATACTCTATCATGAAGCCATCAAAGTGGATGAGGAAGTGAGGTACATTGAGGAGCCTATACAAGTACTGGACCAAAAGAAGCAAGTTCTCAGGACCAAGAAGATACCATTGGTTAAGATGTTATGGTGACATCGTGATGTGGAGGAAGCCACATGGGAAAGTGAAAATGAAATGAGGGAAAGGTACCATCACTTATTTAAAGAGACATAGGCAATGTCTAATTTCGAGGACGAAATTCTCTAAGGAGGGGAGAATTGTGGCATTCTAAAAATTTCATGACAACCCCTGAATATACCATGAACCATGAATAGGTGATGGAAGCACCAACAAATTATATTATAGCCATTAGATCGATGAATTACAATAGATTAAGGCTGAGCATTTTAATGGACAATTAATTGGTTGGAAATATATCCTATGTCCATGAGTGATTAAGGATTTGTATTAAATGATAAATTGATAGGAAAATTTTTATTCTTGGCCATGTACTTTATAAGTTGGATTTTTATTGATTTATATTACAAAATTTTATGGCCATGTAAGTATTTGAGATTATGAAATTAAGTGGGGATTAAAGTAAATTGTTGAGAGCAATTATGGGCTTATTTAGTATTATTTTGAGCCATTTAAAAGTTGGACTTTAGACCCAAAAGTGTTGGACCCAAAGTGGGCCAAGAGGCCCGGCCCAAGGAGCCCATGTTGTAGTCAACCAAGGCGGGCCCAAGCCCAGCCAAATGAGGCCCATCTTCTTTGCATGAAAATCCACAAGTGGCAAGAGAAGCTTGCCAAGTGTCTTTCCCCTAGAGCCAAGTGGCATTAGCCATGCAAACCAAATGATTTCAAATGATGAAGGGGAAAGAAAGAGAAGCAGAGTGGGCGGATTGAGAGAGAGAGAGAGAGTTACCGTGAGAGGGAGAGTGAAATCGAGAGAGGGACAGCAAGCGTGCGAGGAAGAAGGAGGAGGTTCGTTGCTGCCGTCGAGCCGCCGAGTCCCGCCGTCGAGCCGCCGTTTGCTTGCTATGTTTTTCTTGGATTAGAGGCAAGTAGAGTCCATTGATCTACCCTTTGCTTGTTGTGTTTGGTGTGCGATGAATGGTGAATCTCGGATGTAGATGAAGTGTGAAATTTTGAAGCTGTGTTCTAGCCTAGTATTCTGTTTCTGGGAAAAACAGTCCGACCTTTAGTGATTTCGTGAGTTGCATGCGATGTTCTAGTTGGAATCTGACTTCGACCTATAAATAAAAGTTGTAAAGGACTTCTTTTGGAATAACATATCAAAATTTGAGAGGAAATGAACAGGTATAGGACGGTGAAACCATTTTTCTTTGAAGAAGCTAGATCTGGAAACTGTTATGTAAATCTGTTGTGATTCCGTGGACTTTGTAAAATCATCCAGTCCGAATTTGATCTCGTGTTCTTGATAAGAGTAGTAGAAAACATCTTGAGGATTAACATACTAAAATTTAAGAATAAACGGACAAGTATTGATTGGGGAAAACGATTTTCTTTGAAGAGGATGAATCTGGACAATGAACCAAGAGTTAGGGAGAGTTATAAAAATTATAAATTTTAATCCAGAAGAAATTAGACTTAGATTTTTTCATGAGACTTTTATCCCTAGATCTCGTCTATAACATATCAAAATATCAGAAATTTGAAGTTCATTTATGGGCTTAATCGAAATTATTTCCGAAACTGTACAAAAAGTGGTGCTGGAATTTCTTTTGCTGTGATGTGTGGATCTATGTGATTGATGTGGAACTTTCTTGACATGGTGTTCTTCACAAAATATCTTCATCTGGATCTTGTTTACCTCATGTTAAATTTTCAGAATTTATTGAGATTTTTTACTAATTTTCCAAGAATTTTTACTAAAGAGGTGCATTCTGTTTTACTCGAAAATTTGTTCTATTTTCAAAAACCAATGAACTGCTTTATGAAATGTGATATCATGGGTGTTATGTATACTGCATATATGGTGATGTTTGGCATATCATATTTCATCAAAAAGCTGGTTTAGACCTTTGATATTGTTGCATCAAATGCCATGTTGAAAATGAGATATATAGGTGAATATACATTGTGATAATGATGATACTGTCGGAGGTGTGAGCCGACGATGACCCGGGAGTCGGGATGCCCAGAGGTTCGAATGAGTCGATGCCCTTTGGATACCTGATTGTATTATGAATACATGCCTAGAGGTTTTCCCTGGGAGTGTCAGGATGCTCGGTTGTATTATAATACATGCCCAGAGGGTGAGGGGTTGTATTATGATGCATGCCCGGAGGGTAAGGGTAACCATTTTCATGGCGAGCCCCGGAGATTCCTCGTGATGCTAGGTGGGATGCGAGATGCCCAGAGGTGTGCCGGAGGCTTCTCACGATGCCAGGTTCGGTGCGAGTGATAAATGAGGGATGCAAACACTGGTCCTTGGAAAGAAAAATGATGAGATCCTTGTGAAAGATAAAATTGAGAATTGAAATCATGCACATGGGTGTGTGCATATGGCATGAGATGAACCTCATGGAAATGCAAGCATGAAGTGCATGGTGGTATATGCACGTTGCATGGTGATATATGCATGACTGCTTGATGATATATATACAAGTGCATGGTGGTATATGCACGTTGCATGGTGATATATGCTTGGCTACTTGATGATATATGTACAAGTGCATGGTGGTATATGCATGATGGCATGGTGAGATATGCATGATTGTATGGCGATATATGCACGATCGCATGGTGATGTATGCTCGATAGTATGGATGATATGTGCTTTACTCATGATATCTTGATTGTCTTGCTTGTTGCATTGTGTAGTTTGATGGATCTTTACTGCTGAGTAGTTGTACTCGCCCTGTTTGGGGACTAACATTTCAGACTAAATAAGATATCTCTGCTGCCGCTGCCACCGATAGATAGATCAAGTGGTTGGATATGACCGTGAGGAGGAGGATAGCAAAGGAATGAACTTTTGGATGCTGACACTGAATGATGGACTTTAAGTATACAACTGGTGGAGGAGATGTCGGTCATCTTTTGAAGTATAACCGAGTATAGAAGACTACAGTATTTTGATGTACCGATGAATGATATCCATCTGGTTTAAGTAAATAAAAGTGTTTGGCTTTTACCTATAAATGTCTTAGTTGGTGTGCATCGTTTTCTGAATATAGGGAAGGGAGTTGATGGATCTGCTTCCGCCATATAAATTGCGCAAGGACCGATCTAAAAGATGTAAACCCCTAGGATTTATGAATTATAATGAAATTCCTTCGTATCAGAGTATTATATTATCAAGTCAAGTGAAAGGTATGCGGACTGTGGCGACCCTAACGGTTCAGGGGCCGTTAAGGGGTGCCACACATGAACATTGTTATATTGGGCTAATTGATGGCAAATAAAATTGGCTTGAGTGTTAGCGAGCTTAAATGGTCACTTAATTGAACCCGTCACCGGGCAGGAGTTTTAGGGATGATGTATGATGTTTATCGAATACTCATTGGGGATTTGGATGTCGAGTCGTGATTGAAGTTGAATTGATACTCTTTAAGAAATGATGTTGAATTTGTGCTTTAATCGAGATTTAGGCTGTTAACTCGCTGAGATTTTATCTCATCCCGTTGTTGTTATATATTTTTAGGCTCTTAGTACGGAGCATTGTCTCATGCATTTTGGGGTCCCCATGGACAAGGATTCGATCATGACCGCGTTCCCTATTCCGAGGACCGATCATGTGCACCAGCTGGTGGTCACAATGGTGTGGGTAGACAAAGGGTTGGCCACTTGGGTACCCCGTAGGTTCAAGGACTAGTTCATTTGGGAGGACGATATTCGTTTTGGCCCAATCCAGGGTTTTGATAGACCATCCAGCGGGAGTTTCGGAGTGTAGGTGTGGGACCCATGGACATCAACACCCCTGATGGTGCCGTTGAGGATCTGAAGTCTGACCCGGACTATGAACCCGAGAAGGAGTTCCCCTCCGACTATGAACCCGACTCTCCTCTTGGATACTTGTGTTGGCCTTCGCCCTAGAAGAGCTTAAGTTAACCCTGACCTTTCCTTTTTGCCTAATGGTCGCTTAGGAAGTTGTCTTTTAGAATAGGCTTATAAATATTAAACTTCTTAGAGTTAATAGTTCATAAATAAAAGTTGTGCTTTTGGAATTTTCTGACGTGAGTATACTATCCATGTTTTTTGTTGGTTGATTGGATGTTTATATTACATGCTTCTGCTTGCGTTTAATAGAAAGATAAAATGAATGGGTCAGCAACGAGTTTTGGGACATCGCAATTAATCGACCATTGAGAGATGCTCGTGTGCTCGGGGGTTGGGGGCATGACATTGTGTGCCAATACTCAATCACCGTCAAGTGCCAATAATTTGTTATTACCCATTTAACTTTAATAATTTTGTTAGAAATTATAAAGTTGGGTTTCCACTTTGCTTGACTATTATCAATTAGCCTAAGACCCATTCCCTTGGTAGTACTATTTATTAAACCTTTCGAGAGTCCCTTGGTGAATGGATTAGCCAAGTTATCATTTGTCCGAAATTAAATTACTAAAATAACTCCATCAGTAATTAATTGTTAAACATACTCATGTCACAAACTAATATATCTAGATTTTCCATTGTACATTTTATTATATGCCCTAGACATAGTTGTCTCATTATCACGATGTAAAGATATGGCTGCCATTGGTTGTGGCCACAACTCTATACCCAATAGCAAATTTTGCAGCCAATCAGTTTCCTTTACCAGCTGCCGATAATTATATAAATTCATATTCCATTGTTGAATGGACTATACATGTTTGCTTCTTTGATGCCCAAGAGACCGCACCATTTGCAAGCTTGAAAACCCATCTAGAAGTTGACTTGTTATCAATTGTGCTAGTTATCCAACTAGCATCTGAATATAATTAAACCATAATTAAAAAAAATAAAAATTGCATCCCCTTTCTTCACAATCATATCTCATCTTCCACATAACTAATCTTGTTTTTAGATTTTGAGAGAGATTATTCTTATTTTCATAATGATCGCTAGAAGAATATTTAGAACAGATCAATGCACTAAATAAATTTAAATGCTTATTCCTTTCTTGTAAATTGTAAAAAGTGACACATAACATTGACAACATTAGCCTACCTCAATAGTTTTCGCAAAGTGATCCTTCCAAGAGATTCTGCCACTACAGATGACAATGGCATCTACAAAACAATCAAAGTGGATGAGCTAGGACACAAGAAAAAAAAAATGTTGGGAAAGGGAGCATACAACAGATGCTGAAAATGCAGAGGAATATGATTGTGGAACGCCATTGATTCTCTGTGATTCTCATGTATTTGAATAGAAGGAGGAACCATATTTTTGACCAAGCTGCGCAAGGCCTACATTATAGTTATTAAAAGCAATTCTTTACTTAGTGTTGAATATAAAGTTTTGTTGACCATGATGATATTTTCATAATTAATTCTCCAAAACAGTGCCAAAGAGTGAAAATGGGGAAAATATATTAATACAGCTTTCTCACAAAATAGTTTTCTTACAAAATAATTTACTATGCTAAAATATTCTTTTGCAAATGATTAAATCATTTTAGTGTGCATGGGAAAGCTGACTTTGGCAGCAATAGAGTATCAAACTTCCAGGGGCACAACAAATGAACCTATAGCTAGAACAAAATGTGCAAAGAATCATAAATTATACCAGGATTGTAATCCCAACTCAGTTCTTAAGCTATTGTAAATGATACTGCATGGTCGATGTCTAAAACTTAGACTCATCGTTCCACGAGCCCTTATCAAGTATAAATGACAAATGAGGGTTGGTGTAACTGTGAGTCCATCCTGTATATCAGCAGCAATTCCTCTCTTCATCCTTTTCTCGCTTTTTTTATGTAGCGAAGCCTCATTTTCTGTTTTGTGAGGTAATGTGAACCCAGCGAACCACTCTTAATTGATGGCAATAACTAGATTCACCTGATTCAACAAAACTTGGAGCACGTTCCTATAGTCCTGGAAATTCCCATGGAGAGGTGCCGCCTTGCCTTGTGAAACCACCCAGACCTCATCCAAGCTTCTAGTTATTGGATGCTCATCGTGACTAACCTATAAATCAAGGCGAAAAGAGGGCCCTTAGCTATGAAATGATCCATCATTGGTCAAATTGAAGTATTTTGACAAGAAAATGAATCTCACCATCAAAATTACTTCTTGGAACAAGACTATACCTTGAATGAGCGCCTTAGCTACATCCAACTCCTACAGTTGTGGATAGGCAAAAAAATAGAAACACTAATCATTAGACAAGAATGTAACAATTTACAAAGATAATTCTTTAGTCATTGGTAATTAAAGCAAAACTTAAAGACCAAATTTATGAACAAAAAGGGGTCCACATATTTGTTGTAAGGTCCAATACTACCTATGGGCACAAAGATCAGTACCATTTAGTGTTCTAGATTACTCTATTCCAAATGTTTTCCACATTGGAACGATTAGATTGGTTTCTATTCCAATATTTGCTAGATGTATGATGACAAGGGCTACCAGTAGCTATGACCACTAATTGGGTTTACTATATTTTTAATGTAAAGACCAGATCTTGACAAGTTCAATTATAGCAAGAACTATAACAAGCTAACTGGAAAAGTAATTAAAGTCATAAAATGGAGATATATGATTAGAACTTACCAAATGATTGGATGGCTCATCAAGCAAAACTATGCGAGGTTGCTTGAAAGTTATCTTGGCAAATGCAACTCTGCTTTTCTAACAACCTATCTATATGGTCAAAGCACCATGTTATACGTGCAATAACATCCAAAAAGCTTGGGAGAAAGTACACAGTGAACTACAATTCAGATTACAAATTATCTAACCTCTAATGGAGCTTCACAATGTCATAAGAACATTGCTTCAACAAAAAATTTAAACATGCTGCACTAGCACAGAGAAAGGAGATATATCAGGCAAGATACAAATTGGTTGAATCGCAAGATTTCGAATTACTCCAAAGCAGCCCATGTTAGCTCGAACATTTTGTTCCATAACTCCCTACAGGAAGAATGCCACATGAGAAGGTATTTTAAGATAAAATGGCACAATGTATGATGAAATCATATTCCGCGGTCGAGTATATGGAAATGCCAACCCAAAGGTCACTGTTGATAATGCAAACCCAAAGGTAGGCAGCCTATCATTACAATCTCAACCAAACAAGCATAAGTATATTTGCTAAAAATTTCTTGCAAGCTATGAGCAACAGTTCCTAAACCACCAGAGTTCAAGACCCAACCAAAAAGCGATTTATGGAATATCAATGCTGTCACGAAAAAGCTTGGAGCCATAAGCTGCCTCAAAATTTTGTCCTAGATTGACTGCTTAATACTACGAAGAATCATCATAAAAAAAAGGTTCCCAATTCTAAAAAAAAACCTTAAAAAGAAAAAACCGTATCCCCTTTCTTCATAATCACATCATAGCTTCCACAAAACTAATCATCCTTTTAGATTTTGAAAAGAATTTGTTCTTATTTAGATCATATTCACTAGAAGGAAAATTCAGAACATAGCAGTGCAACAAATATATTTAATTGCTTCTTCCTTTTTTGATAAATTGCAAAAACTAAAATAAAATGAAACAAGAAATTGACACTAACAGCATTAGCCCTACCTTAGTAGCGTTCGCATGTGATCCTTCCAAGAGATTCCACCAATGCAAGGTCACAATGGTATTTGCAAAACAACCAAAGTGAATGAGCTTAAGGGCCCAAGAAAAAAGATGTTGGGAAGAGAACAGACTATAGACACTGAAAATGCAGAGGACTATGATTGTGGAATGCTACGATTCTTCGTGATGGTGCGATTTCATTCATAATTCATTTGGGCATCAAGCAGAAATGAGGATATGTCATCAACATAGCAAGAGGCAGCACTGCGAGTGTTTCATCCTACAGTTTATCGTCCAACGAAATAGAGCCAATCCAACCCAACAAGATCCCCCACCAAAACATCAATTCGTATTGAGCATAGAATTGAGAAAGTGGAATGGAAAAGGAAGCCTTCAAAACCAAAAATTAACTTACTCGAACCCTAAGAAAACTGATTGTAGTGTATATGCATGAATTAATTCATCATTAGATTACCAAGTGGATGTCGGGGACCTCTTGGATGAGGGGCCAATAGTTGCCAGTGAGTTTTGCGCATCACTCTTTCAGAATCTCACATCTCCATATGCACAATCGTTGGAGCAAAGGAGGGAAGCCATCCTCTGGCAAGTACCTCAACTTGGGCCAATATCCAATTGATAACCATTGGAGAGAGGAGAGATGGTTGCGGAGACCGTTCGATAGTCTTTCTGCATTTTTCAACTCACATATCGAAAGACAAGTTAGAAAGGAAGGAAAGAGACTCTAGGCATCCTCATCCTTCGAAGGAAACCACTCCTTCTCTCTCTCCCCTCCCATGTCAAAATCAATGCTCAGTCTCTCGAGAGATGTGAGCAGGTGTAAGCCCCACTCTCTCACTGGCTGCTTTAGATGCACGAGCCCCCGAATTGTAAGGTCTCACAATTTAGGAGACAAACCTCCTTTGGGGAAGCATTTGATATTTTGGCAATAGATAATTTTTAGCTTTTGGAGGGATGTAAGATGATGCCATTGATTTGGTAGGGACTTTATCATTGGACATCTCTAAAGTGTAAGACTCAACAGGGTGATGGGAAGGGGTGGGAAGTCCTCTATCTCCAATACCGGACACTCCCATATTGGTAATTCAATGAGATTGTTACAGATGGAAATGTTAAAGCTGTGACATCCTGATTTTCAGGTTCTATTTTCGATTGGATAAGTTGGGCTTTTCATCGACATGCCTATAGTTCTTTTCCTTGAACTAATCACTCACGGGATAACTAATCTATCAAGTGAGGCCGTTAAGGGATTTTAAGCAATAGACTTGAGAATTCGACCAGGAATCGACTGCTTGACCATGCTAATCTACAAGGGTCATTAAGGCATAGTCAAAAATCGATTAGAGATCGGAGATAGGTCGATTTGACAAAGATATATGATTAGTGCATTGGTGATTCCACTTATTTGCAAAATTCTTGTTGATCGGCACTAGACCGTTTTTCTATCGTTTTGGTACCCTGTGTCTATATTCGAAACCTCAAGATTTTCATGACAAATGAGAATCACCAATGCGTCGAAGATGTACTTTGTGGCTTGAAAATAATCAACCACGGGTCAAATGCACTAAAAACTCCTAAAAGCTACACGGTAGATTAGGTCACACTAAAATTGTGCCAAATTGAAATTAACCGTGAAATTGAACCTGATTTCATAAATTCGAAGTTCTATTATGTCATGATTCATTTTAGGACCGTCGACTCATCTTCCGAAATTTTTTTTGCAAACCGTGATTTTCGGCAAAATTTCAAAGTAAGGGTATTTTTGAGCAGGAAAATCAAAGGGCCATTTTAGATCGTGTTTTTGGGATTTAAGTTGGTTTAATTGGTGAGGAAAAATGTTGTTTGGGATGATGGCACCTTGGTGGGATTTATGGACATCAAATTGGATCTGATTGAAGGAGAATTGATTCAATTTGGGGGAGTTGGCCTAAAATTCGTAGGCCAAGGGTCCACCAACATTTTGAACCATTTAGGAGGTGTGTCGAGGAAGCTTGAGGGCTACCAAGGGACCTTGGATGACAGCCCAGGTGCTGGGGCCTTGCCATGAGTGAAATTGGATAGGAAGGAAGACTTTGGTGGATAAAGTGGGACCCCATCTCTTGAGCTGGCTTCTTCCTCTTCTTTCCAGCCACCTTTCTCCATTCTTGTTCATCTTAGGAGCTCCAAAAACCAAAGAAAAGCTGGCAGTCCCTCCACCTAGCTCGTCGCACACCCGCCGAGCCACCGGAGCCACCTCACGCCAGTCGCTCGTGCCTGCTCACCCGCGCGCGTCGCTTTGCTTGCCAACACCTCTACCAGGCCCAGCCACTCGTTCCGAGCCTCTTCACCATCCCTCGAGCTGCCTAGGCCTCCGTCGACGTCCCTTGGCCGCCGTCTAGCAATCGCATCGCCCATCGTTGCATGTAGCAACCCGTCCACCCGTCCTCACCATTTCAACCCGAACCAACCACTGTTCCAACTTGCTCGGCTCAAGGTCTGAACCGAGAAGCCAGCAAGGCATTTTGGACTTCATGGCCCATTTTTAGGCGCCAGTAAACTTTGGTGGGTTCAACTTCATAAATTGTTCCACTAGTTTATGCATAGGCCTCACTCTCTTAACCATGTTCTTAGGTGGAACGTCAGCAGGTGTGGCAGTACCTTTAGCATCAGCGGGGGCAAGAACAACAGCATTGGCGGTGGCAGTAGCGGCAGCTGTAGCGGCGGCGATAATGGTGGCGGCTTGATTTTGGGCCTGTTGCCCCATCAAATCTCTCATTGCCTCTAGTACCTGCATGATCCTAACTGTTCCCGGATCACCAAGTGTTGCTACACTAGCACTGACAGGAGGTGGTGCTATTCCACTAGCGTTAGCCTAAGTTGGCACTCTACCACGACCACCTCAGGTACCGACCCTCGTTGGCGTCCTACCCTAAGTTGCTGGTTTGATGGTCTAATGGTCCTCTTACTAGGAGTCCTCTGCTCCTGATCACTCATGATGTAGACCTTCTACAAAACCTATTCCGAATTACATACAGATTTAGAAACTGAGTTATCCCCACAAACAATTTACCAAACAGCTATCAATCACATGCATCAGTATAAAATAGAGGTCATTCCTACTAACTATCCCAAGAATCCATCACACCTTATCACTCAAACTATAAACTAGCTTTGATACCACTTAAATAGGGATGTCACGCCCCGTTCCTCGAGCGCACGCCCATCCCTTGGTGGTCGATAAAAATTGTGACTTCCCACGACAAGTCACCAACCCTTTTTTTTTTATTGCACATGCGGAAACAAAAAACAAATCCCCTGACAATAACCATCTCGGGATAGAAAAGCAAGACAATAGATTTGCAAATGAAACATGCTTTTATATACACATTGAGTCATGTACAAAAGTCTACAACCAAAAGACCTTAAAAGATTGGTTCTCCAAAAAGAAGCTATCCTATCTAACCTACACTTCAGATCACTTTAGTTCGGCTCTAGATCCTCCACTTTACGGTCTTGAAGGGAAATGAGCCCATGACGAGGTGAGATATAAATCTCAGCAAGTTCACACTCTAAACCTCGATTAGGAGGGTAATACGCCTAGAGGTGTCCTAACCACACAACCACACAATTAGAACAGAGGACTTACCTCGCCTCACCTCCTTCTTGCACGTTAGCACATTTCATATCACAACCATATGCATATAGCAATTTCACACTTCAATTGGAACATCTCATTCAATTACCTCTCAATCAATCATAGGGGTTTTGATTATAGGGCCAAATCATTATGACACGTCTCATACCATGTCACACAATTTTGTCCCATAATCCGGCGCATCTATTTCACTCAACATACGTTCCAATTGATAATTATGCCTTTCTAGGGCATGGCCTACTCCCAAGTTCGGCGGTCTACTGATGCAGCCAGGCATCGTCTCACCTTATTGAGCACGGCTACGTCTCTCAAATATAGCAGTATCGGTCCAGAATCTACTACGATCGGCATCCATTGGTAGGGCATCCCATATAAGGGCATGTCCAACTCAACAGCTTGGGACAGGTTCTCTTAACCAACACATGACCATAGAATCTCGGGTTCTCTTAACACATGACCATACATTGCACTCAATTGCCTCAATTAAAATGGTGAACCTGCCATATTTTCTTTGTATTAAAAATACACGGTAAAAATAGTCGTGGGTGGGTACACAATCAACTCGACCCGAAAAAAGTAATATCTTCCAATTTAAAATCCCACTATTTTATATAATATATAAAACAATTTTCTGTATAAAAATTCGACACCCGGGATTTTTTGAATAATTACCGAAATTTCCAAATTTTAAATTAAATACTCAAAATTCCAATCGGTACTCAATTTGCACAAATTAACACTCAATTGTAGAAATTAACCACACCATTGCAATCGCAGTACGAAATTCTAGTCACTAGCTATCCCAATATAATTTCCGTAAAATATTTAATAATTATATAAATACCAAAATTAATTAAATAATTCAATTTAAATATCAAAATTGCTAACTTAGGTCGGAATTGCCTAATTAAATACCGAGACGAGCCGGAAAATTTCCCAACCAATCTAGATAATTAATACAACTTGTCTACTCTCTAATTAATCTAATCTAACAACCTAACATGCAAAAGTGGATAATTAAATCACTAATCTAATTTAACTAACCACCTAATCCCTAATTAATCTAAACTAAGCACCCCTTAAACGTTATTAGCCTACTAAGTAGAGTTTAGTGCATAAAATCAGTGGTTTAGCGTAAAAATCAGTTCATTGTGAAGGCGGCGTGACAGCGGCCAAAACTCAGGCCTATGGCGACGCTGAGGGGAGCTTGGACCAAGCTGAAAACGGCCACAAAGCCCACAGCGAACTATTGGGCTCGATTTTTGGGCTAAGATGCGCAGTTGTTCACATCATGGGTTGCTGGACTCAAGATGGGCTGGCTTTGGATGGGCTGAAGATGGGCCGAATTTTGCTAGTGGACTGCGTGAGGAAGAAAGGCGTGAGTGACTCGGTGGGTGATGAAGTGGACGAAGGAGAGAAACACTCGTAGGCTGCTTTGGTGGACGCTAGATACGTGGATTGCTCGATGAAGTTGGACACAGAAAAGGAGCTAGCAACGAAGGAGAGAGAGGAAATGATAGAGTTTGACTTCGGTGAAGGGAGACCAGCGAAGGTGGAGGGCACTAGCGAGCGTGCGGGCGTGTGGCATGGAAAGATGGGGCAACATTGGAGCTGCAACTTCAGTTGGTGGGGCGAGCGTGAGTTGCAGGGGAATTTGAGCCTTCATGGAAATGAAAGCAGACACTGGCAGAGAGAGGAGTGGGGCTTGTGTGGCATTCGAATGGTGGAGAAGATGGGATGCAAGAGAGAGAAATGTGCCAGAATGAGAGACCGAAGGAGGGAAATGAATTGAAGCAGAAGCAACGAGTGGATGAGGGAGCTGGCCAGCGTGCGAAGGAAGCCAAGGAAAAAGGGGGTCAAAAGTCAAACAACTTATCCATTCAATTAAAGCCTTGTCCCCTAATTCTTTCTTGCAATTTAATCCCCCAAATAACTCAATTTTGATGCTAATGTTGTAGCCCCCATCCAAGCTCCGAATTTCTTCAATTTTGGGACTTCAATTTCTTCTCCAATCTCTCAATTTGATGTCCAAATTTTGCTAAGGAAGAAGCCCATCAAATTTCTACAAGTCCCCATCACCAAATAGCTTGGTTTGGAAGCCAAAAATCCCTTCAAATTGACCCATCCCGAATTTTTGTTCTTTTTCAAATCGTCCAAAACGATTTTCTTTAAAAAATCTCGAGCTCGCCAAAAATTCTTCGAAGGATGAGTTGACGTTCCTAAAATAAATCATGACATGATAGAACTTTCAATTTCTGAAATCGGGTTCAATTTCATGGTTAATTTCAATCTGACGTGATTTTAGTGTGACCTAACCTAGTGTGTAGCTTTTAGGAATTTTTCGTGCAATTGACCCATGATCGATTATTTTCGAGCCACATTGTACATCTTTGACACATTGCAACTCTTGGTTGACGTGAAAATCTCGAGGTTTCAGATACGAACACAAGGTATCAAGACGATAGAATAATCGGTCTCATGCCGTTCGATTGAAATTTTGCAATTAGGTGGAATCATCCACACATTAATTGCATACCTCTATCGAATCGACCTATCTCCGGTCTCTAATCAATTTCGATAGTGCCGTAATGACCCTTGCGGATCAGCACGGTTGAGCAGCCGATTCCTAATCGAATTCTTAGGTCTATTGCGTTTAGATTCTTCAATGGCTTCCCCAAATGGTCTAGTTATCTCATGAGTGATTAGCGTAGAGAATAGTACTATAGGCGCATCGATGAAAGGCCCGATTCATTTAATTGAAAACATAATAAAAAATTTAGGATGTCACATGGTCCATGTTTCCTTCTATAAATTCGGCACACACCATTCGGGTTGGGTACCGGCTTTTTGATTCCACCCTTTTGATTGGGTGGAATGGAATACCTTCCTCTTGACATTGGCCTCTTCCCAAACCGGTTGTTATCGCTGTTAGGCATAAACCGCGATCCAAATGCGTCGGCTCGCTCGTTTAGATTCGTCTCCATCAACTGGGCCCTCTCATATAGCTCATTGTAGTCCTTAAGATTCAAAGGGACTAGCGGATCCTTGATCTCTGGTCTCAGACCGTCTCTGAACCTCCTTGCTCTATCCACCGAGTCTTCATTCTGCCTCGATGCATGCTTGGACAATTCTGCAAACTTCACCTCATACTGATTAATTAACATTAGACCCTGACAAAGATGTTGGAATTCTGCCATTTTCTACTCTCTGGCACAATCTGAAAAATACTTCCCGTAAAAGACCTCAACGAAGGTATCCCACATCGGGACCATACCTTTGAGAAGTACTCTCCCTTTGAAGGCTTCCAACCAAGTGTTTGCGTTCCCTTGTGACTGGTAGACAGCCGGGACTACCTTATCTTCTATAGAGCACCTAAGCAATGTGAAGACTTCCTCTAGTTCTCGGATATGGAGGGTTACGACCTCAGGATTGCCCACTCCAGAGAACATTGACGGTTTTAGTTTCAAAAATTGTTCCACAAACTTATGCATCAGTCGCTCCCAGTTCCCATTTCCAGGTGGGACAGCAGCAGGTGTGGCAGCGATAGCGGCAATGGCATTGGCGGCGATAGCGGCAACTGCATTGGCAGCAGCAGTGGCGGCGGCGGTAGCAGCAGCTTGGTTTTGAGCCTGCTAACTGATCATATTCCCTAGGGTCTCTAGTGCCCGAATGATCCCATCTATCCTAGGATCGCCTAGTGCTCCTACCCTAATACCAGCCAGCGGCGGTATCCTTTTATGGCACCCCTCAACGGCTCCCAAACCGTTTAGGTCACCATAGTTCGCTTACCTTAATAACATGTCACTTTGATACCATTTCAATTGCAGCGGGTCCATACAACCTGGGGGTTTACATCTTTTAGATCGGTCCCTTGCGTAGTTCATATAACAGAAGCATATCCAACAACTCCCTTCCCAATATTCAGAAAACAATGCACACCTACTGAACATTTTTAGGTAAAAGCCGAACACTTTTATTTACATAAACCAGATGGACATCATTCATGGGTACATCAAAATGCCGTGGTTTTCTATACTTGGATATACTTCAAAAGATGATCGACATCTCCTTCAACAGTCGTATACTTAAAGTCCATCAATCAGTGTCGACATCCAAAAGTTCCTTCCTTTGCTATCCTCCTCCTCGCGGTCATATCCAACCACTTGATCCATCTACCGGTGGCAGTGACAGTAGATGTATCTTATATAGTCTGAAATGTTAATCCCCAAAAGGAGTGAGTACAACCACTCAGCAGTAAAGATCCACCAAACTACTCATTGCGTCAAACAGAACAATCAAGGCATCATAACAAAGGACATATCATTCATGCATTCAAGCATAACTTACCTTGCAGTCATGCATATGTCATCATACCATATGTGCATATACCATGATGCACTCATCATCAAGCATTCATGCATATATCACCATGCCATATGTGCATATACCACCATGCACTCATCATCAAGCATTCATGCATATCAATCCCATAGGTGCATATACCACCATGCAGTCATGCATATCTCACCATGCCATCGTGCATATACCACCATGATTCATATCATCCATGCTATCAAGCATGCATCACCATGAGATCCATTCATGCCTTTATGATCGCATTCTCAATGTCAAATAGCATCAATTTATTTTCATAAGAAGATCATGCATCATGCCATATGCATACACCCATGCACATGATTCAATTTCAATTTTTATCTTTCACAAGGATCTCATCATTTTTCTTCCCAGGGACCAATGTTTGTATCCCACAATTTATCGCTCGCACCCAACCTGGCATCGTGAGGAACCTCCGGCACACACCTCCGAGCATCTGGCACCCCCCACATTCCGAGCATCTCGTATCCCAACTAGCATGATGAGGAATCCCCTCGGCACACACCTCCAAGGCTTCCGGCAACCCCACATTCCGGGCATCTTGTATCCCAACTGGCATCACAAGGTATCCCCTCGGCACACACCTCCGAGGCTTTCGGAATTATGTACCGACATACCACCAGGCATTCCCCCTAGAATTACGTACCGTATACCACTGGCATCCCGACACTCCCGGGGAAATCTCCGGGGCTCGCCATGAAAATGGTTACCCCGACCCTCCGGAATTATGTATTGACATACCACCAGGCCTCCCTTGGAATTACGTATTGTATACCACTGGGCATCTTGAAACTCCCGAGGATATCCGGGCATGTATCGTAATACAACTGGGCATCCGGCACCCCCACATTCCAAGCATCTGGACACTCCCGGGGCATCGCCGGCTCACACTTCCAACGGTATTCTCATTTATTATAATTCATATTCACATTTGTGTCTCAATATCAACATGGCAAATGATGTGATGGCAACTGTTGGAGAAATCTTCTTAGAGTGTTTTGAAGCTGACAAAACGTTTCCATCAGTCTAGTCTAAAGGTTTGCAGACTTTGCTATTTAAAGTCTGAAGACCTCCAGATAGCCAGACTCAAGACTCAAAGTCTATCCTCATTGACAGTCTCTAATCCGTTGAAGAAAGGTTATCCAAAACTGGATGTTTCATTAAGGATATGACCTTATCGACTAGAGAAGATCTCTTGGCTGGATATGACATAACGGAATCCTTTGATTGATCGAGATTGTTTCGAAGATTAAGGATCCGATGATTGGCAAAATATTCTTGGAAGGTTCTACTTATGGAAACCAAGATCCTGATTGTATGGGCGAACAGGATTGATGGGATATCGACATGTTCCTTTAATAGCTCGAATAATCTTCTTAATTGATTCTGTCCAACGGGTAGATTGGAGGAATTCCTTTGGTAAGTGCCAACGGGTATGATGGCATGAAGGAATATATAAGGAAGAGGTTCCAAGTTGTTTGAGGTGTGCGCGATAGAAGAATTCCAAAGTTTGAAGCTCCTTGTTGTTTTAGCAAATCACTTTGAGCGAAATCTTGTATACAAAAGAGAGTCTATATTTGTGAGAAACCTTGAGGAAGTGTCGTAGAACATCTACACTGTGGAATCAAGAAAAAGCTGTGCTGTAACTTCTCTTTTGTTCATAGTGAAATCCAGCCAGTGGGCTGTCAGTGCGGAAGAGTGGACGTAGGCTTGGAATAAGCCGAACCACTATAAACCTCGTGTTCAATTTTCTCTTCCCTACTCTTTACTATACTTTGATCGTACTTCATTTTGTTAATTAAAAGAGAACTTCCTTTCTATCGTTTGCCTAGAATCGCTTCCATATCTCGAGAAATTATTTTTGCACCTATTCACCCCCCTCTAGGTGCGTATACTAGCTATCTCAATTGGTATCAGAGAACGTGTACTCACTTTGTTTGAAGTGTTTTACTTCAAAGTTAAAGATCCATGGCTAGTATGTTGGCTCCAGGGCTGGTAGAAGGGCAAAGCAATACCAGACCGCCTTACTTTGATGGAAAGGACTACAACATATGGAAAAATAAGATGAAGGCGTTCTTAAGATGAAATGATCCTCTAGAATGGGATGTTGTAGAAAAAGGAATCATTCCTAAAGCTGCATCTGTCTCAGAAAAAGGAAAAGACACTGTTGAGTCTAGTGAAATGACTCAAGAAGAGATAATCAAGAGACAAGCTCTTGATGCAAAAGCAATTTATTCTTTATATTGTGCTTTATCACCTACTGAATATAACATAATATCTTCTTGTGATACAGCCAAAGAAGTCTGGGATAGATTACACTTTACTTATGAAGGAACCGATGGAGTGAAAGAGACTAGAATCAACATTCTTCTCAGTCAATACGAAGCCTTCAGAATGAAATCGGGAGAATCTATAACTAACATGTTTAGTCGTTTTACAGAAATCGTGAATGGTCTTGAAAATCAAGGTCAACTAATTTCTGATCCCATGAAATTAAACAAGCTACTGTATAGACTCTCCAAGGATTAGAATCATGAGAGACCCAAAGAATCATGCCACTATCTGTCGATGAGTTGGTTAGGACCCTTCAGTCTTATGAAGTGGAACGAATCAATGAAGACAGATCCTAAAGGTAAGAAATCCATTGCATTAAAATCTAATGATGATTCTGATGTAACAAATTCTGAAGACGACATGGATGATGAAGAGCTTACTCTCATGATAAGAAGATTCAGAAAGCTGAACAGAAAAGGAAGAAGATTCAATTCAAAGAAACAAAGTTTTCAAAAGCAACAGACCAAGTCTGTTGAAGATGATGAATCAAACAAAGATGTAGTCTGCTTTGAATGTAAGAAAAAGGGACACATCAGATCCAATTGTCCTCTTCTGAGGAAGAAGAAAAGAAAAACTGAAAAGTATCGAAAGGCTCTCATAGCAGAAACCTGGAGTGATACGGAGTGCGAAGATAGTGATGATGATTATGCCAACATATGTCTAATGGCACAATCGGATTCAAAATCAAACTCCGAGACAGATTCAGATTCAGAAAGTGAATTCGAGATAAGTAACTTCAAAATTCCTATGAATGTTTCAAAATACATTGATGAACTGTGTTTTAGTCTTAGGACTTCTCTTAAAAGAATCTCCGAACATAAAAAGAAAAATTCTACTCTAAAACAACAAGAAAATGTTTTGGAAGAAAAAGTAAAATGCTTAGACAAGAATGTTTCTTCTCTTAAAGAAAGTAAAGATAATCTTTTAAAAGAAAATGCATTCTTGAAGAATGATATCTCAAATATTACCAAAAGATTTTCTTTAGGATCTGAAAAATTGGAAAAAAATACTTTCTATTCAAAGACCTTATTTCAATAAATCTGGTTTGGGAATGACTCTGAAACCATTCCTTTAATTGATTTTCCTAATGTGAAAGAAAGATTCAAACAAAGACCCACTAGAGATGCTTACTAAAATCATTTTAAAATGACCTTTGTAAAACCAGTAGGTCGCAATGCTCTCAGATGTTCAAAATGCAATAGTGCAGATTATTTTGAAAAAGAATGTCCTATGGTTTGGAAACCTGTCAATAAAGTTTGGGCAAAAACCGCATATCATACTAACTCAAAAGGACCCAAGAAAATATGGGTACCAAAGAAAGTTTGAGTCTCTTTTTAAATGCAGGTCACTATCAAGAAAAAAGTAAAATGGTATCTAGATAGTGGATGCTCAAGACATATGACAGGAGAATCAAATTGCTTCATAAAGCTTGTTCAAGTGAATGGTGGAAAAGTCTCATTTGGAGGAAACAGCAAAGGAAAAATTGTGGGATTTGGAACTGTAAAGATTGGGAACCTCACAATAAGCAATGTTTCTTTAGTTGAAGGGCTCAACTACAATCTGCTCAGTGTCAGTCAGCTATGTGATGCCGGTTTCAGAATCTACTTTCAAGAGGGTATTTGTTCAGGAACCAGTAAAGACTCTACTCAGTCATTTATGGGTCGAAAACATGGAAATATCTACCTCTTGGACGTGAAACCAGATGAAACGCAATGTCTAATCTCAATCCAAGACGAAGTGAGCTTATGGCACAAAAAGCTTGGGCATATTAACATGAAGCAGATAGCCAAAATCTCAGCAAAGAAGCTTGTTCGTGGTCTACCCAATTTATCATACCAAAAGTCTGACCTATGTACACCATGTATATTGGGAAAACAGGTAAGAAACTCCTTTAAATCAATAAATCAAGTTTCCACTAACCGTGTACTGTAGCTCTTGCATATGGATCTCTTTGGACCAACAAGAACGCAGAGCATTGGAGGTAAGAAATATTGCCTAGTAATTGTGGATGATTATTCAAGATTTAATTGGGTATATTTCTTGGCGAGTAAGTCTGAAACTTTCTCTTACTTCGAAAAATTTGCTAAGAATGTTCAAAATGAAAGGGGGTATGTTATTTCAAGTATAAAAACAGACCATGGAGGTGAATTTGAAAATCAAGATTTTACAAAATTTTGTGATGAATCTGGTTTTCAGCATTTGTTATCGTCTCCGTATACTCCGAGAAGCGAATGAAGTTGTGGAAAGGAAGAATAAATCTCTTCAAGAAATGGCTAGAACTCTTTTAATTGAAAGCAATATTTCTTTACGATTTTGGGCTGAAGCAGTTTCAACATCATGTTATATTATCAATAGAGTTTTTTTTTTTTTTTTTTTTTTTTTTTGGTAAGGTTATTATCAATAGAGTTTTTATAAGGCATATTCTAGAAAAAACCCCCTATGAACTATTCAAAGAAAAGAAGCCCATTGTTTCATATTTTCATGTATTCGGATGCAAATGTTTCATACTGAAAAATGCAAATGAACGAGTTGGTAAGTTTGAAGAAAAGTCAGATGAAGGCATATTCCTTGGATATTTAACCACAAACAAAGCGTACAGAGTCTACAACAAGAAGACTCAAACAGTGGAAGAATCAATGAATGTCAAATTCCAAGACTCTATACATAATGAATCTATTCAAACTCATCCTGAAGAGATTGAACCTGCTCCAGACTCTACAAAGTCTAAATCTCAAGAAGCAGCTCAGACTTTGAAGGACCAGCAACAAGTGTCTGTCAAAGATTCAAGTGAAGGAAGTGATCATCATCCTGACAAACTAACCAGCAACTGGAAACATAAGTCCAATCATCCCAAAGATCTTATTATTGGCGACATCAATGAAGGAATTCACACAAGATCCAAAAGGCGCGAAGAGTCTAGTGCTGTGGCTCTTATTTCTAAAATAGAACCCAAAAGTATAGAAGAAGTTTTATCCGATGAGAGCTGGATTGAAGTTATACAAGAAGAACTCAGACAATTCAGAATTAATGATGTCTAGGAGTTGACTCCAAAACCAAAAGGTAAATCAATTGTGGGAGCTAAATGGGTTTTCAGGAACAAAATGGACGAGAAAGAAAAAGTCATAAGAAACAAGGCAAGACTCGTGGCCAAGGGATACACGCAAGAAGAAGGGATTGACTATGACGAGACTTACGCACTGGTAGCAAGGTTAGAAGCAATTCGTTTATTACTTGCATTTGCTTGTCATAAGAATTTCAGGTTATTCCAAATGGATGTCAAAAGTGCCTTCCTAAATGGATTTATCCATGAGGAAGTTTATGTGGAACAACCACCTGGGTTTGAAGACCCAAGGAAACCAGACTTAGTATTCAGACTCAAAAAGGCCTTATATGGCTTAAAACAAGCACCTCGAGCTTGGTACGACAGACTGAGTAAGTTTTTAATTCAAAATGGTTTTGTTAAAGGTAAAGTAGATACTACTCTTTTTATTAAAAGAGAAAGCAAAAGTTTTCTGCTTGTTCAAATATATGTCGATGATATTATTTTTGGATCCTCTAATGAAAGTCTGTGCAAGAAATTCTCTAAGACTATGCAGGATGAATTTGAAATGAGCATGATGGGTGAGTTAACCTTCTTTCTCGGGCTTCAAGTAAAACAACTAGAGGATGGAACTTTTATTCATCAAGAAAAGTATGAAAATGATCTTGTCAAAAGATTTGGACTGGACAATTGCAAAAAGGCTGATATACCAATGTCAAGTTCTTTGAAGATAGACAAATATGAAGAAGGAAAGAAAGTCGACCAAAAGTTATATAGGAGTATCATTGGTTCACTTCTTTATCTTACTGCTTCTAGACCTGACATTTTGTTTAGTGTTTGCATTTGTGCTAGATTTCAAGCAGACCCTAAAGAATCTCATTTAAATGCTGCAAAGCGTATTATCAAATACATTGCCTCAACTTCAAGCATCGGTTTTTGGTATCCTAAAAGAGGAGACTTTACTCTTCTCGGATACTCAGACGCAGACCTTGCCAGATGTAGAGTTGATAGAAAGAGCACATCGGGTACCCGTGAACTACTTGGAGGTAGGACAGTGTCTTGGTTTTCAAGAAAGCAGAGTACAATAGCTCTTTGTATAGCAGAAGCAGAGTATATAGCTCTTGGAAGTTGTTGTTCACAAATTCTATGGATAAAACAATAGCTAAGAGACTTTGGAATTGAAGACTCATGCACGGAGATTAACTGCGACAACACCAGTGTAATCAATCTTACTAAAAATCCAATTCTTCAATCAAGAGCAAAGCATATAGAAATTCGACATCACTTCATTAGAGATCATGTTCAAAATGGAGAAGTTTCAATTCAATTTGTTGATTCAAAGAACCAACTAGCGGATATATTCACAAAGCCTTTGGAGAAAAATCAATTTGAAACAATCTGTTCTAGACTCAACATTTTAAGGTATGAGGAAATCAAAGTCTAGAGACTCTCAGACTTAGACAAACAAGACTTTGACTGTAAGTTATTCTCTCTCTCTCTCGAATCTCAACTTGAAAAGGTACGATCGTCAACTGTGTTTGATTATTGCTATATTTAATTGACATGACTATTGTGACGTTTCATTTTCGAAAAGGAAGTTATTTTTTGAAATGACTATTTTTGCGGAAAAGGCAGTTATTTTGAAAAGGCATCTTTTTATTTTCCTTTGTGACGATCCGTATACCTCTCTTTTTAACTGATTGTGCACTGTTGATTCCTCGTCGCTTTACTCTCAAAAACCCTAGAAAGCATCGATCTTCCATTCCTATTTTCTTCCCTTGTTTAATCTTCGAAAAAAGTTGTCATCTTTCTTGGGAAAGTCAAGCAAGGAATCTTTCAAAGACTAAGAAAGATGTCGTCTTCAAGAAAGTCTTGGAGAATCGCAAGCAGGGGAGCACGGCGGATGAGTGAGGGGCCTACGCACTTTGATCTCACCGAAAAAAGAAGTGTCTCCAAATCAGTAGATCCTATAAGAGTTCAAAAGCCTGCTTTTATTTATAAGCTATATCGTGCTTTAAAAGGGACTTTTACTCCTCTAAACTATGTCGAAGATTTTCTTAAGGATAAAGGGTATGGAAATGAATATATTTTTTTGCGAAAAATGGAAAGTTTGGGAATTGCTCGTAAAGGGGTGGCAGAAGAAACCCTTGTGAATATCCCAAGCGATCCTCGTGATTGGGGAGTTAATCCTGTAGATGGAAATGGTGATGACAAACTATACAGCCAATTTTAACCGAGAATGGGTGTTGCGGCTGAAAATCGAGAAAAAATGGGAGAGTTGTTCAAATCGAAGGAACAAAAGGATCTATACTCAAAATTGCTGAAGCGTAGGGTGATAAACCCTAGGAGTGTGGATTTTGATTTTCTGGATGCTGTGAATGTGAACTTGAGGGAAAAGTTCGGTTATCTTCAACTTGAAAAGTTCTACTCTGACACCACAAAGGCCTATGCTGAATTAACTGCATATTTCTATTCAAATCTTAGTTTCTTGGATGCGAATAGATTCTCTTTCAGCGTCAAAGATCAAGACTTTGTAGTGGATATGGATATGGTGGCATATGTGTTAGGGATTGGGAAAGGAAGATATCAACCGATTAAAGTTTCTATTGCTCGTGCTACATTGGAACTTGTTAAGGACAGGAGAACAGAGGAAAAGATTTCCTACTTAAGGATGAGTGCATTCAACATCTTGCTTCACAAGATTGATGTTTCAAGTTCAGAGGCAAAGCTGATGTATGCCATTCTCACTGGGAAAAGGTTTCCTCTTCCTCGCACTGTTATGTTCCATATGTATAGAGCCATGATGAAGGATAGAGGTCAACTTCCTTACCTAAGTCTTGTGACGAAGTTATTCAGACATCTGAATATTCAGCCTTCGTAAATTTTTTGTGTTCGATCGTGCGATCATATGGTGGTAGGACTGAAAATGGTGACCAAAATGCATCTGAAGGAACTGAACAAGGCGTTGGAGAAATTCAAGGAGAAGACTCCAGTCAAAACTCATCAAACCTCTGAGAGTCTGAAAATGGTGACCAAAATGCATCTGAAGGAACTGAACAAGGCGTTGGAGAAATTCAAGGAGAAGACTCCAGTCAAAACTTCATCAAAAAGGAAAGGAAATGAGCCCTTGGTTGCTTCAAGGACGAAAAGAAGAGCTCTCATTGTTGAAGATGAAGATGATGATGATGATGAAAACATCACCATTTCTGCAATGGCTTTGAAGAATTTGAGTCGTTCTGTTCCAGAGAAAGAATCGGAACAAAGGACGAAAGAAGCAGAAATGAAAGAGGCAGAGGAGAAGGGAGAAGAAGAAAGAGATGCTGAGAAGGAAAGAGTTGAGAAAGAAGAAGAAGAGAAAAGAGATCAAGAAGAAGAAGAACCTGAGGGACACTCTTCTCCACCTGAAGGCATGAAAACAGGGGGAGATCAAGAGAAAAGAGGGAAGTCCTCATATCCTGCTGCAAGTGAGGGAGTCAGTCGCTCTCCAGCAGATCCAGAGGACATTTATGCCTCTCAATTTTTTGAGGAAGGTCATGAAGTTTCATCGCCAAACCTGCATGATTATGCTGATCTACCATCGTTTGCATTTACTCCATCAGATCGGGCCGAAGCAAGTACTCAGACTGATAATGCAGCGAATTTTCGCAGAATTATGGATATTCTCTTGAAGATGCGAGGTGAAATCTATGCTCTGGGATGCGAGGTTCAAAACTTGCAAAATGCAGGTCAAGCTTCTTCATGTTCATTGAATGATCAGATTCAAGCCCTCACTATTCAGATTCAGGCCAATGCCAAGGGTGAGGAGATTGCACAACTGAAAGAAGACTTGAAAAGGCTGGAAGGCATCGTTCAGTCTGTGGGAGATTTCCAACTTGTCCGCGTTCCCAAGCAATCTTGACTTTATTCCATTTTCATCTCAACCCTTTTAATGCTGACAAAAAGGGGGAGAGATGCGAGATTTGAACTTTGACTTTTAATCGTGTGGTTTGTTGGACTGTGTGGATTGTTGAATTGTTTTGATGTTTAACTCTGACTTTATTTTTGTGTCTGGATGAGAACTGAACTTGACTTGGACTTGATTGCTTCTATTAACTACTATTGATATCTTATGGATGGCTTTAGCGCATACTAGACTAACCTATTTTATGTGGTTGCAGATTCTAGTGTTATTCATTTAGCCATTTATCTCTATAAGATATGCATATGTGTTTCAGAAATGTTTTGCAGGTCAAAGTTGTCCAAATCTGCAGGAAAGTTTTGTCACCATCAGAAATGGGGAGATTGTTGGAGAAATCTTCTTGAAGTGTTTTGAAGCTGACAAAACGTTTCCATCAATCTAGTCTGAAGGTTTGCAGACTTTGCTATTTAAAGTCTGAAGACCTCTAGACAGCCAGACTCAAGACTCAAAATCTATCCTCATTAACAGTCTCTAATTCGTTGAAGAAAGGTTATCCAGAACTGGATGTTTCATTAAGGATATGACTTTATCGACTAGAGAAGATCTCTTGGCTGGATATGACATAACGGAATCCTTTGATTGATCGAGATTGTTTTGAAGATTAAGGATCCGATGATTGGCAAAATATTCTTGGAAGGTTCTACTTATGGAAACCAAGATCCTGATTATATGGGCGAACATGATTGATGGGCTATCGACATGTTCCTTTAATAGCTCGAATGATCTTCTTAATTGATTTTGTCCAACGAGTAGATTGGAGGAATTCCTTTGGTAAGTGCCAACGGGTATGATGGCATGAAAGAATATATAAGGAAGACGTTCCAAGTTGTTTGAGGTGTGCGCGATAGAAGAATTCCAAAGTATGAAGCTCCTTGTTGTTTTAGCAAATCACTTTGAGCGAAATCTTGTACACAAAAGAGAGTCTATATTTGTGAGAAACCTTAAGGAAGTGTGGTAGAACATCTACATTGTGGAATCAAGGAAAAGCTGTGCTGTAACTTCTCTTTTGTTCATAGTGAAATCCAGCCGGTGGGCTGTCAGTGCGGAGAGTGGACGTAGGCTTGGAATAAGCCGAACCACTATAAACCTCCTGTTCAATTTTCTCTTCCCTACTCTTTACTTTACTTTGATCGTACTTCATTTTGTTAATTAAAAGAGAACTCCCTTTCTATCGTTTTCCTAGAATCGCTTTCGTATCTCGAGAAATTATTTTTCCACCTATTCACCCCCCTCTAGGTGCGTATACTAGCTATCTCAACAACAAGGTCAATTTTAGCTTTTGATTTTATATGAAATGCCAAATATCATCACATGTGCAGTAAGATTCAATCACTCAAAACAATATAATTCATGGGGCTCATACAAAACAGAATAGTCCATGCATTACCGCTTTTCAAATACGCACAATCCAGCTTGCACAGTTTTAGAAAACATTTTAATTAAATACCCAAATGACTTTCAAAAATTATAAAATTCGAACATGTAATAGTCAAGACATAAAGGCAGATATTTCATGAAGAACACTATACCAAAATATCTTCATATAGTTCAATACAGACGACGCATCACAGCACTACTAATTCTGTCCGTTCCACTTGCACAGTTTTCGAAACATTTTTGGTTAAATGGGCAAATGAACTTCAAAAATTACGAAATTTGAATATGTTGTAGTTGAGACATGAACAAAGATATTCCATGCAGAACACTTTTTCCAAAAGGATCTCATACAAAACGGTATAGACCACGCATTGCAGCATTACCAAGACCGAACACATCAGATTGCACAGTTTTAGAAACATTTCCAATTAAATACCCAAATGACCTTAAAAAATTATGAAATTCGACTATGTGATAGTCAAGACCCTAAGGTAGTTTTTTATGGAGGTATCAAAGTCATATTCATCCTAGGTAATTAATTATAGGTGGTTAAAACTTCTGTTCCTAGAATCGAAATTTCAAGATCTAACTATCTCCCAAAAACCATGATTTCACCTAACTATTCTTGTTGGTTTTCTCTAAATTTTTGATATGTTAAACCTCAGGATGTCCTTTACATCTTTTTTAAATAAGTCAAAGTGAAATTTCAAACAAAGGATTGTCTTACAGTACATGCATTAATCAAAGGTAGTTACTGAAATTTCCAGATCTAGTCTTTCCAAAGAACAAAGAATTCACCCACTTATACTTATTTGTTTTGTCCCAAATTTGAGTATGTTATACTCCAAGAAGTCATTAACAACTTTAATTGATAATTCAAAGCCAAAATCCAACTCAAACATCACATGCAATTCACTAGAACATCCAAGCTCGAGCTGTTTTCTCAAGAACAGTTTACTAACCTAAACACCACTCTTAAAACTTCAGGTTTTCACACCCTAGACATCCGAAATTGATCACCATTCAATCACACACACTAGGCACAACATGCAAGAGTAGATCAAGGATCCCACTTGCCTATATACCGAGCAAACAGCGAGCACAATGACGACGGGACACGGCGGCGACGGACGGCGGATGCACGACCCTTCCTCCTTCCTTCTTCTCTTCTTCCTTTCTTCCTTTCTTTCTTCTCTTTCTCTCCTCTCTCTCTCTCAGACGAACCCTCCTCTCTCTCTCCCTTTCTCTCGCTTAAACCGGCCACTCTCCCTCTAATTTTCCTCCCCATCATCATTAGCTATCATTAGGTTATGCATGGCAAACACTTGGCAGCTAGGAGGGAACACATGGCCTTCTTCATGCAAGATGAGCCTCCAATTCGGCTAGCTTGGGCCAGCTTGACCGACGACAACTCCTCCCTCTCCTTGGGCTTCGTGGGCCGGTCGAGAATGGGGTGAGGCAATGGGCTGGTTTGGGCCTTTAAATGTCTAGCCCATCCTCATCCTAATAATCCACCTAATTCTTAATTAGATAAACACCTAATTGAGATTTATTATTCACCAAAACTTTGTGACCTAATTTAATAAATTCCAATCCACAATCCACATGGCCAAAAATAGAATATTCTTATTAAATAATTACCCACCAAAAGCTTGGCCAAAATCTCAATGCAAGACATGAATTAGAGCACCCCTAAGGATTGTCAAGAAATTCTAGGATGCCACAATTCTCCCCTCCTTAGAGAATTTCGTCCTCGAAATTAGACAATCACTCATGCCTTTTGAAACAATTAGGGGTACTTTTCCTTCATCTGATCTTCACTTTCCCATGTGGCTTCTTCCATATCATGATGTCACCATAATACCTTAACCAGTGGGATTGTCTTGGTCCTAAGGATTTGCTCCTTTCAATCCAATACTTGCACAGGCTCCTCAATATATCTCACTTTCTCATCTACTTTTATGGCTTCATGATCGAGTATGTGTCTTGGATCAAGCTGGTACTTCCTCTAAAGATAAGGATGCAAGCTCTTAACACGTCCTCTAATGCTTGGATCACTCTTTTCGCTTGTTCATCCATCTGTAGATGAAAGGCATTACTAAATGGGAGCTTTGTCCCTAAGGCGGTTTGAAGACTTCGCCAAAGGTTGGAAGTAAATCTTGAGTCTCGATTCGATGTAACAATTACAGGAACACCATGTAAGCCTACCACTTGGCTTACACATAAATCAGCAAATTTATCCGTCGGATAATCTACACGAACTGCTAGGAAATGGATAGACTTAGTCATGCGATCTACTATTACCTAGATAGAGTCGTGACCATTTAATGTCCTTGGTAATCCTCGCACAAAATCCATCGTCACATGATATCATTTCCACTCTAGTATATCTAACGGTCTCAATCGAACACACCATTTAGCCAAATTATTCCTATACCTTTGTCACCATCAATTCAAGCCTAGAACTATCAAAATCGACACCACCAATAACTCATCTGGTTCAGTCCAACAAAGACATTCACTACGCTTTCACTGCAACATAGATTCAAGCCTAAAATATAGCATCATTCCTTCGATTCAAATATCGATAGTCCACCGAGACTTATTCAATTCAAAGATTGACAATCCACCAAAATAAGATTTGTCTAGTTTCCATCGAGTATATCTCATGTCTCATCCTAAAGGATCATCACTTGGGCTAATCACTCATCAAATCCACAACTTGAACTTTCACCTTTTCACCTTGGAAAGACTATATCCACAATTGATCATATCCACTAGTTCCACCAAACCTTTTCAAACTGAGATCATCGCCTAAAATTAAAAGTTGACCATCATCAATTAAGCCTATTATTCTGACATATAAACCACAAATAATTTCATGTCTCATATGACCACTCAAACTCATGACTTCCAAGATGAATCTATACATACTAAATGCCTCCATGTAATGCATCAAGATTTCCGATGAGATCCTCTAGTAGGAAGTCACTACTTAGCTCAAATGATCTTAACTTAATCCTCAAATTCATAACTCACTCTCCATAATTCACTTCTTAAGCCTTGTTTGCAGCACTACGCTTAGATGTTGCGCATGTTCTTCAGGTCCTTTAGAATATATCAGGATATCATCAAATGAAGGCAATCACAATTTGATCCAAGTAAGGCTTAAATATCCTGTTCATTAAATCCATGAATGCAGCTAAGGCATTCGTCAATCCAAATAGCATAACTAGGAAGTCATAGTGTCCATAGCGAGTCCTAAATGCGGTCTTAGGAATGTCTTCTTTCTTAATCCTTAGTTGATGGTATCCTGACCTCAAGTCAATTTTTTTGAATAGACCGAACTTCCTTGCAGTTGGTCAAATAGGTCATTAATTCTAGGTAATGAGTACTTACTCTTAACAATTACATGTTTCAATTGCCTATTATCAATGCACAAATGCATCGACCTATCCTTCTTTTTCACAAACAAGAGTTCTACAAGCTTAACCATGCTTCCGCTGCACCACTCTGATAAAATCATCGCATAAACACTACCTTCCCAGTTCAGTTCACAATTCGGTTCATTCTTTCCCCCCTTTTGCCATCCTAGAAAACTGCTAGGAGCTGCTCCTTGTTCAGGTCCTCTGACCTCGACGTCCACTCCTCGCCCTCATCGGATCAGGTCGTTACAGGTACACCAGCTTTTGCTTGGTTCAAACCCAAACTACACATCCACTAAAGGGTCTCATTTTGATAGGGACTAACTTACAGAGATATTATTCGCTTTGGCCTATCACGTTCTTAGGGCGTGCATGGAAACGTTTCTAAGAAACGTTTCCGGAACACTTCTGTACGGATTTTTCCACTAGGAACAAAAAAAGAACAAACGCGTTTGGTTGCGTTTGCATTTTTTTTTGTTTTTTTGTTCCCTAACAAAATAAGAAAAAAAAAAGAAACATAAAAAAGTTGTTTCTTTTCAAAAGAAACACTTCTTGGAATGCAAAAAAGAACAAAAACGAAAAGAACAAAAAACAAAACCGGAACAAAATTAGAACAACACCGGCCGAAGCTTCTTCTCCTTCATGCGTGCTCGTGGCTCTCGGCTGAAGCTTCATTCTCGTGCTCTCCCTTTTCCGGCGTCTCTCCCATCTCTCCGGCGGCTCCCACTCGGCTGACTCTCCGGTGACTCCTCACTCTGGCGACTCCAGGTACGTTTCTGGTGCTCCTCCTTCTCCGGTCGACGATGGGCTTCGGCGCGGCAAATTTAGGACGCTCGCTTGAGGCTGCCGACAGCAGATCTGGGACGGTTCGTTCAAGCCTTAAGCGAGCATTGCTCGCCCAGATCTGCGGCAGATCTGGGACGGCTGCTCGCTCGAGCGAGCTGCTGCTCGAGCTGGCAGAGTTGCTCGCCCGAGCTGCAGAAGAATTTACTCCACACAAAATTGCCTTTTTTGCCTTCTCAAACTGCCCACAAGTTGCATATGCACTAATAAGGCCCATGCAGATATGCTTCGTAACTAGCAAATCTGCCAGCTCGAGCTGCTGCTGGAGCTGGCAGATTTGCTAGTTACGAAGCATATCTGCATGGGCCTTATTAGTGCATATGCAACTTGTGGGCAGTTTGAGAAGGCAAAAAGGCAATTTTGTGTGGAGTAAATTCTTCCGAGACTCCCGCTACTCCTAGACTCGGTAGTCCTATGCATTCCCGAACTGGAATACACTAAAAGAGAAATTGTTATGATATACAAGCTTTTTGCATATTTAGATGTTTCAATTCAACGCTGAATGCAAATATGGTCATGAGGGCTAATTTTGCTATTGATAAAGTTAAAAATGTTGGGAAATAATTGATCATTATTTAATAAATGCATCAGACACGGTCCATCGATCTCCTCGTATGTGTCGCCACTAACTAAAGATACGAGTGTATATATCCTTGGCATATTGTTTTGCCTTCTTTTCATGGGGTGTACTTTTCACTGATATCTTGTTTATGGGTTGGTAGTCTCTTTGTCCTTTTTATCTTGTTTGTAGCATCTGTTTATACCTTAGAAGATGCTAAGCTAATCCGTGTTGGAAGTCTTACTTAGAGGACAACTAAAGAAGAAACTAATATGTTAATCCTCTCTCCCTACTTTCTTTTAGCATGATAGGTGTTGCAGTAATTTCCAATTTAAATTTCAATCGCACATGTTTACTTTACGGGGACTGTCGGTGAAAGTTGCATAGTTCTTTATATTAAGTTCATATGTAAGATTTATGTTATCATGACAGGTACTTGAAGAGGAGGGAGTACTCGTGAAAGGTTCAAACGAAATGAAGAGCGTGCTTGTCTCGGCTCTTGCTTCAAATGGGCAAATCTACGATGCTCTTGAAATGTATGAGGAATTCAAGCGGGATGGCTGCAATGGAGCCTAAAGCCGTTATCGATCGATTGTAAGTCTCATGAGGCAGCTCTAGGTAGTTATACTATGAAAAGTTGATGACATCGCCTCATGATCTCGTTGGAGCACCTTCAATCGATGGACAGCCGAGTAGGTTGCTTAAGCTGCTTGAGGAGTTAACTCATCGGGACTTCGGCTTGATGGATGTTACGAGTCCTCTTGTACTCGTTCGATTCAATCATCTAAGGTCCTATTTGTTATCTTTTGGTTCTTGGATGTGTCATTGATGCATTTAGTTGCTTATAACATTTTCTTTATCGATTGATCTGCTGTTGATTTGCTTTGAAGCAACTCAAAGATCGTATCAGCAATGATGAAATGGCCATGGAAGCAATTTTTGATGAGGTTCAAACCTATTCTATTTTCGTAAGCTGAAAACTCTTAATAGTTTTGGTCGAAGTTGGCTTCGGGATTGGAAATGCAAGAGATAATCAAGAATCGTAGTTCATATATGTTAGAAAATCGGGGTTATTTATGCTTAGGGTACTTTTCAAGCACCATTCTTTTGGAGTCAACTGGATAAGTGGTTTTGTTCTTCCTTTACCTCCCATCTCCCAACCTTCCCCTCTCTCTATAGTTATTTTGAGTTGTAGACACAAATGGCCTTCTTTGCTATCTCGTAGCAATTGCACTAGTTTGCAAAGGGTGCAAAATTTGACTGATGCATGCAAGGATGCTGGAATATATCAATCATTTGCCGCTCTATCTTCTTCCTTCATTCATGCAGGTGTTCTTTAGCATTGCGGAAGAGATAACACTTCTGCAGATGGGCTTCGACTTGCTTCAAGTGATCAAGAATGATCTTGGCCTTGCCCCTTCACGGAAGGTTCTCGATGTTCTTCTCGGTGCTTGTGTCGATCACGAAAGACATGGATAAGTCTATCTTGATTTGGAAGGAATATCAAGCAGCTGACCTCCCTTACAATATTCTGAGTTTCTTGAGGTGATATTTTAATTACTCTCTCAAGCTACCCATTAATCCGTCTCATTCAAGTGAATCAGATTTGAGCTGTTTAATCCTTGGCCGTCATACGAGTTACTGACTGTATCTGCTGAGTTTTTCAAGCTTGATGTGGATGTCTCTACCTTATGAACATTGGTAGGATGTATCAAGCCCTTCTGGCTTCAGGAGACCTCAAGTCTGCAAGGATTGTGCTGAGCAAAATGCCCAAGGACGATCCCCACGTGCGCCTCATCATCCAAGAATCCCAAACGGTGTATGCCAAGATGGCATCTGAGAAAAAGACGGAGAAAAACCTGAAAACAAAGGGAATAAAGCATAAAAGTCGAAGGCGAAAAAAAAGTAAGTGCGAGGACTAACTGCATTCCTGTTCGAGTACTTTGTAGTTCCTAGGTCAATAGCCTCTTGTACATGTTTGCCTTGATGTTGTTTTTAGCGTAGCATCATCATCCTCCAACGCTCTTGTGACAAATTTTCACGGGATTCCCTCGTTCATCTAACCTAATGGTTACTAATATATCAAAATGCTGGGAATAGTAGCATGAGAAATCTTTGAACTTCTTCCATTTGTGCGATATCGTCTTTGAATTTATTTATTTATTTTTTTCACGAATTGGGTCCTCGGATTTTGATGATTAATTTCGTTTTGGTTCTTTCATAAAAAAAAGGAAGTCATTGTGAAATTTATTAATTAATGGTGTGAAGTGAAGAAGGTTATTAATATATCTAAGTATTTACCTAACTTGTCATGTCTCAGCATCTACCTTTGCAGCTCTATGCTTTGTAATAATTCTGAGAATTTACTAAGTTACGGGGTATTTGCCAATGGATGCTAGTAAATGCAATTATCGGACGGAATGAAAAAACGTAATATTTCGTTGCAAAAGTTACTCGTCAGCGGTTCTGATTTTCGAAGTTATACTTTTGTTAATCTACGTTCTGATTTACCAAATGAAACAGTAAAAAGAAAACATTCGAGCAACAAAAAGAAAATGATGGATCGTATTTATTGCAAATAATGTCACTAGTGGTCTTTCTGTTCAAAAGGCGCTTTAATTAATTTTGGCCGTTTTGAGTTCTCTCATTGGAAAGCTCGTGTTCTCAGAGATGATATGCAATCTTGCTGAAATAAAGATGTGAAAATGATGACACGTGGGGGTTTTTGTGATAGTTTGGAGGAGGACAAAGTCGACAATTAAAAAAATTCAGAGAAGCAAACTTCTTCTAATGTGGTTCGATGTCGAATTTCACTAGTCAAACTTGTGATAATATATATTTTGATGATGCGACTCTTTTAAAAAGAATAATAAATAAGCGATCATTATGGACGGATGATTACTTAGACATTGGTTTCTTTGGAAGTGACGATCGCAGGTCATCCTAATGATGATCACGCGTATGTGTTTTCGTGCAAACTCTCTGATCATGTAAGAAAAAAATATTTCGTGCAATGATCACATCTGAGGCACCTGGAATAACGAGCCTATTAGAGTAGGAAAATCTTTCCATACTGTAATCGAGAAATCACTATGTTAAACTACGTATCGATAGACACGAACCTCAAATTCGCGATATTTTTACAAACGAATTATCCGAAATTCCACCTCACTAACATAATTCTCTGTGTCGGGACTGGGATGGTCAAAAGGAATTGGCAACGAGGATGGCCTGCCGGCAGCGGGCCCTCGCCTGCTCCAGCCTCTTTGCCAACGTCTCCGGCTGCACGGTCGCCCTCACCATGGCCAGGTCCATCTCCATCACTGTGATGCAGTCGAACAATGAACTATATTACTTCATTATTGTGATGTCATGTATGGAAGGGTTCATGTTGAGATGTATGAAATTTTCATTTAAGGGCGCACATATGATCATGTTGAAAATATTTTTCTTCACTCACCATTTTTCAAAATTAAATTGATAAGCGTTTAATGAGAATGAAAAATCAATATCAAGTTTATATGCTTTAAAACTAAAAATAAAAAAGTACTTCAAAAAATTTGATACAAACTTTACTTACAAAATTTTCTACGAAATATGCCATATGATCATGTTCAAAATGTTTGTCTTCACTAACCATGAACAAAATAAAATTAATGAGCATTTCATAAGAATGAGAATTCAATATCAAGTTTAAACTTTATTAAAGAAAAGCTTTTTTTTTTTTAAAAAATTTAAAACAGAAATTTTTTTGTCGTTTACCAAACGTGTTTCTGTTCTTTTTCTATTCTAGGAACAGAAATTGACTGCAGTTACCAAACGTGTTTCTATTCTTTTTTTATTCCAAGAACAGTTTTTTTTACACTTACCAAACGCGTTTTTTTATTCAAAAACTGTTCCCTGGAACATAAACACTTTTTTTTTTAAATTTCTATTCCCAGGAACAAAAAAAGAACAGAAGTGTTTCCATGCGCTCCCTTAGCCTCATAGTTTTATCCTTAGCGCATGGGTAAGCATTATCTTACGAGATCATTCATCCTAGTCAATTGCTTACGGAGCTAGTCCATTCCTACAATGAGGTCAAAGTTATACATAACTCTCACTACCAAGTCCATCTCTAGATCTCATTCCCCTAGGATTATCTCACTCATCTCACATGCTAATGTAGATAACAACATGTCCTTGAGTGATGTAGAAATACGAAGAGGCATATCTAGAGATTTGGTTCCTACTTCTCACAATTATCTATATTTTCTCAGACACAAATGAATGCGTGCCACTCATATCAAGTAACACATATACCATCTTATCCCTCTATCGAAATCGTACCTGAGATAACATTTTCGGAAGCTTTTGCTTCCTCTTGGGTGACCGCATACACCCTTCCTTGTGCTGGTGGCCTCTATGGATTCCTTGGTGGATTTGGTTCGGTAGTGCATTATTGCACTTGTTGCACCGAGCTGACATTCCGCTGTGACCCATCGTGTGGATAATTTCTCTTAAAGTGTCCTATTTGCCCACATCCATTACATCTCATTTGTCCATTGCAAGGTCCTGGGCCATGACTCCCATCACACTTTTGACAAACATCAGGCTGATAGGGTGCTTTCCATATATTTAGGCCATCTTTAGCTCTCCCAAAATTTCCAAAATTGCTCTTTTTCTTGGCATTCCAAGTTTAACCTTGACTAGGATAGGCTCTCTTACCCCTTCTCACATCACTAAAGTTTAGTTGTCTCTTAAACTCTGATCGCTCTCTCACCAGCTTTTGCTCCACTAAGTGTGCCCTTTCATAAATCTCATGATAATCCCTTATATTCAAAGGCACCAGTTGTTTCCTAATATCAATTCTCAACCCTTTCAGAAACCTCTTAGCTTTTTCCTCACGATCCTCAAATCAATCTGGGAGCATACCTAAACAGTTCAGAAAATTTTGCCTCATACTGATCCACTGTTAGCTCCCTTTGTTCCAACTGAACAAATTCAGTGATCTTCCTATCCTTAGCACAATCAGAGAAATGCTTCTTATTAAAAGCTCTAACAAACTCATCCCAATTTACATCAGTATCTGGTGGAAAGATCATATCCCTCAAAGCTCTCCACCAAAACTTTACATTTTCCTCCAGCTGGTACTCCGCCAAAACTATCTTTTTAGCATCACTACAGTCCAACAATCGAAAAATCCGTTCCATTCCATCAATCCAATGTTACGCCTCCTCAGGACTTCCCATTCCACTAAACTTAAGTGGTTTCAACTTCAGAAATTGTTCAACCAGTCCCTGAGGGCGACATTCCACTCCAGGTTGTTGCTGCGCTTGTCATTCCGTCAGATTTCCAATATTGGCCAATGCCTGCAGGATATCTTCCATTCGGGGTTCAGTCCTTGCAGCAGAGGCTTCAGCCCTCGATGGATGAGCACTACCAGTTTGCACCATGATTTTCTTGCAGTTTTTCAAGCATTTGCCTCAAGAATAATTTGCAACTCAGTGTCACTAGTCAAATCATTAGTTAAGGTTATTACTAAAGTCACATAAGTAACATAACATGTTACTGACACACAAAAGCAACATCACACTAGTTACTAGGGATCTACAAGTGAATACCCATCACCCATTAATAAAAGTTAACCAACTATTCCATTTAATATCCTATGGTGTGCATTATTCTATCCTCATTTCCATATGAGGCACCTTATCACTCCAAATAGACCATAGCTTTGACACCACTAAATCTGTGGCACCCCTCGACGGCCCCCGAACCGTTCGGGTCACCACAGTTCGCTTACCTTAATAACATGTCACTCTGATACCATTTCAATTGCAGCGGGTCCATACAACCTTGTGGTTTACATCTTTTAGATCGGTCCCTTGCGCAGTTCATATAACGGAAGCGTATCCAACAACTCCCTTCCCTATATTCAGAAAACAATTTACACCTACTGAACATTTTTAGGTAAAAGCCGAACGCTTTTATTTTTTTAAACCAGATGGACATCATTCATGGGTACATCAAAATGCCGTGGTTTTCTATACTTGGATATACTTCAAAAGATGACCGACATCTCCTTCAACAGTCGTATACTTAAAGTCCATCGATCAGTGTCGGCGTCCAAAAGTTCCTTCCTTTGCTATCCTCCTCCTCGCGGTCATATCCAACCACTTAATTCATCTACCGGTGGCAGTGGTAGCAGATGTATCTTATTTAATCTGAAATGTTAATCCCCAAAAAGGGTGAGTACAACCACTTAGCAGTAAAGATCCACCAAACTACTCACTACGTCAAATAGAACAATCAAAGCATCATAACAAAGCACATATCATTCATGCATTGAAGCATAACTTACTTTGCAGTCATGCATATGTCATCATACCATATGTGTATATACCATGATGCACTCATCATCAAGCATTCATGCATATATCACCATGCCATATGTGCATATACCACCATGCACTCATCATCAAGCATTCATGCATATCCATGCCATAGGTGCATATACCACCATGCAGTCATGCATATCTCACCATGCCATCATGCATATACCACCATGATTCATATCATCCATGCTATCAAGCATGCATCACCATGAGATCCATTCATGCCTTTATGATCACATTCTCAATGTCAAATAGCATCAATTTATTTTCATAAGCATATCATGCATCATGCCATATGCATACACCCATGCACAGGATTCAATTTCAATTTTTATCTTTCACAAGGATCTCATCATTTTTCTTCCCAAGGACCAATGTTTGCATCCCACAATTTATTGCTCGCACCCAACCTAGCATCGCGAGGAACCTTCGGCACCCCCCACATTCCAGGCATCTCGTATCCCAACTAGCATCACGAGGAATCCCCTCGGCACACACCTCCGAGGCTTCTGGCACCCCCACATTCCGCGCACCTCGTATCCCAACTAGCATCACGAGGTATCCCCTCGGCAGACACCTCCAAGGCTTCCGAAATTACGTACCGACATACCACTAGGCATTCCCCTTGGAAATATGTACCGTATACCACGGGGCATCCCAAAACTCCTGGGGAAATCTCTGGGGCTCGCCATGAAAATGGTTACCTCGACCCTCCGGAATTATGTATCGACATACCACTAGGCCTCCCCTGGAATTACATATTGTATACCATCGGGCATCTCGAAACTCCCGAGGACATCCGGACATGTATCGTAATGCAACCGTGTGGCATCCCAAAATTCAAGTCACCCTCTAGAGGAATTAAAGCTCGTAATTAGGTAATGAAATTACCTATGGTTTATGCTTTAGCCATTAGTCTCCTTTTAAGATTAGGTGATTTGTGCTTGTGTTTATGAGATTTTAAATTTGATAGATTAATGATAATATTCTATGTTTGACCATGCATCTTATAAATTAAATTCCTATAAATAAAATGTCACAAGACTTTGGCCATGTGGAATTTAAAATTTAAAATTTGTAGAAGAAATTATAAAAGGGTAAAATTTAATTTTATTTAGGTTGGGCCTTAGGCCCATTGGCCTAAGCTTTAATGGGCCAAGCTAGTTGGCCCAATAGAAGCCCACGGAGGGGCTGTCGCCAGCCATAAAGGAGGCCCAAAAGGGAGGCCCAAGCCCAAGCCCATGCATGTATTGTGACAAGTGGCAAGAAGGATGGCATGCATTGGCCAATTGAAAGGCAATCTCATGATTGCAAATGATGAGGTTTGGGGGAGATAAAAAGGGAAGAGAGGAGAGAGAATGGCCGGTTAGCCATTTGGCCAAGTGAGGGAGAGAAACCGTGCGAGAGAGAGGGAGAGTGAGGCCAAGAGAGGGAGGCCGAGAGAGGAAGGAGTTGCCGCCCGTTCGCCGCCGTGTGCCGCCGTGTTCGCCACTGTGTGCCGCCGTTTGTGTGGTCTAGAGGCAAGTTGGGAATCCACTTTCTACTCTTGAACCAATGTTTTGCATGTATGGTCGAATTCCTGGACGTTTGGAGGCATGGGAGTGAAGCTATTGTGTTTTTTTTTTTAAGTGCATGCTGTTTTCGCATGAGTCCGTTTGAGTCAGAACTTTGTGAGAGCTTGTATGTCTATTTAGAGTTCGATTTTGACTTTTATCTCTTCATGAAAGTTGTAGATAACATCTTAATCTACAATATAATCAAATTTTGTGCAAAATTATGGAGATTTAAGGGGTCAAACTCTCATCCTACGGAGATGCTAGATCTGGAATATTTTCGTATGAACCATATGAGTCAGAAACTTTGTGAGAGCTTGCATGCATGTTTTGAGTTCGATTTTGACTTTGATATCTTCTTGAAAGTTTTAGCTACCATCCTAAAATATAACATACTCAAATTTGAAGTAAAATGAACAAGTAAAACCTAGTGAATCGACTTACTCTTGAAGACGGTAAATCTGGAGACGTACTGTTGGACACCCGAGATTTCATGGACCCATATGATGATTATACTCTGGATATTTGACTTAGATCTCTCATGAAACTTGTAGATGACATCTTGATGTAAAAAATATCAAAATTTCAGACGAAACGAAGAAGAATAGGTAGGTGAAGACTCGGTATTTCGGAGAAGCATTTACTGGATGTTTTGGTGTTAGATCCAGAAGCTTCGTGTAACTGTAGAAAATAATCTAAAAATAATTTGGCTTGAAAGTCTTCATGAAAAATCTACTTTAGTGTCTTGGCTATAACTTGGTAAAATTTCGTAATTTTTGGAGGCCATTTGGATATTTTAATCAAATTATTTCGGAGACTGTGCATTCTGATTTCATCTGAAAATTATATGCTGTTTTGTGTGAATTATGGATTTGTGTGAAATTCTATTTGGCCATGTATTTTGCATGAAATCATTATCCTATTGTCTTGTTTATTACTTGCCTTAATTTTTATGATTTTTGAGAGTTATATAGATATTTAAATTTAATATTTTGAAAGTGGCACAAGCTGGAATTTAAATAAATGTAAAAAGGGCATGATGAATGGATTATTTTTAATTGGCATGAATTCCATAAATTTTATTTTATAAATAATTGTACCATGTAGTATGTATGATGAGGTCTTGATGTATGCATGACAATGAATTGAGATGCATGTGTGAATTCAATGTTGAACATGATTTTTGGTTGCCATTGCATCTTATGTCATGCTAAATTGAGACCGAAATGGGTGAACATGGATGATGATAAATGAGGAAAACTGTTATGGCGGATGATAATGCCCTGGGAGTGTCAGGATGCCCGGGATGGGGGGTGCCGAAAGCCGGATTGTATTGAGATACAAGGCCGGATTGTCCTCGGGAGTGTCGAGATGCCCGGGAAGTGGGGGTGCCGGAAGCCCTGGAGGTTTGTGCCCAGGGGGATGCCTCGTGACGCCAGTTGGGGTGTGAGATGCCCGGCCAGGGAGTGTAAATGCCGGAAGCCTCAGAGGTTTTTGCCCGAGGGATGCCTCGTGATGCCAATTGGGATGCGAGATGCCTGGAATGTGGGGGGCCGGATGCTCGGTGGTGTGTGCCGGAGGGTTATCTTGCGATGCCAGATGTGGTGATCGAATTGAAAGATAAAAAGTGAAAATTGAGACATGCATATGACATGATATGATGATGATCAATCTATGGCGTGATGATATGTTTATGATAGGATGATGTCATGATGATGGTGATAAATGATATGATATGATGATGATGATATGTCTATGACATAATGATGATGACATACGTATGGTATGAATGTGACCTATGGTATGATGATACATGTGTATGACATGATGATGATGACCTATGATATGACGACATGTATGTGTTATGATTGTGATGAAAATGTATGATGGTATATGTATGGCTTCAAGGTAAGCACGCATGGATGTAGGTATGGCATGTACGATGATTGCAATTGTATTGTATGATGCTCTGAGTGGTTATTTGATTCCTTTACCTGTTGAGTGGTTGTACTCACCCCTTTTTGTGACCAACATTTCAGATTAGCAGCATGCCGCTCCCTGCCTTCACGCGGGGTGTGTTTTACGATCTACCATCCGATGTAGAGGTCGAGCGCGAGGAGTTTGGATGTCTTTTTGTTCCTAGGTTGACGTATATTCGTGTGCGCTGTTTAGTCATGTACGACATAGGCCTAGCTGGGGGCCCGGTTGTCCTAGAGTTCATATCCGTCCACATTCGTCGCGATGGTCTAATGCGTGGGATGTTGTCGCCTCCACCACCTGATGCACCGAGTTGGGTGTGAGGGCCCGTGCGTGACGAGTAGGAGCTAGATCTTTTTGGGGATAGTTAGCGGACACTGATGATGGGGATTTAGCACGCGGGTTGTAGAGGGTCGAGGGTTCTTTTTGGGGTTTTAGGCCGGACGTGGCTGAGTCCTGGCTTCTCCTTTTGATGTACCGACCCAAAAGAAATCCCATCTTGAAAATATATGTAAATAAAGTGTCATGGCTTGTCTTTTAACCGTGATGATTAGTGGTCTGTAATTGTACCATGGTTGATGGAGGGGGAGATGGCGATGTTATATTTTGCTTCCGCTAATGAGTCGCGCTGGGACCGCTTTTAAAAAAAAAAATGTCTATGAATTACGACGTTTTTTCTAAGAGATGTAATAAGGTGTAACGCTAGTGCTTGTGGCGACCTACGAAGGGTTCGAGGTGCCACAGCTGGCCTTTTTTGGTATCAGAGCGAGTGGTTATATGTGAAGTGATAAGGAGCCTCATTTGGAAATTGAGGAACATGATGACAATGCACACCATAGGATATAAAACGGAATAATTGAATAACGGGTGATGAGTATTCACTCGTAGATCCCTAGTAGTTAATTTTGAAATTGCCTTTAGGTACCAGTAACATGTATATGTTACTTATGTAGTAGTAGTAGCTGCTTTGAATGGAGGCAATGAGTCTCAGATTATTCTTGAGGCAATGCTTGGAAATTGCAGGAAAGTCATGGTGCGAGCTGAAAGTGCTCATCCATCGAGGGCTGAAGCCTCTGCTGCAAGGGCTGAACCCCGAATGGAAGACATCCTACAGGCATTAGCCAATATTGGAAATCTGATGGAAAGGTAGGCGTAGCAACAGCCCAGAGCAGAACGCCGTACTCAAGGACTGGTGGAGCAATTTCTGAAGCTAAAGCCACCTAAGTTCAATGGAATGGGAAGTCCTGAGGAGGTGGAACAATGGATTGATGGGATGGAGCGAATTTTCCGGCTGTTGGACTACACTGATGCTGAGAAAATAGTTTTAGCAGAGTACCAGCTGGAGAAATGCAAAGTTTTGGTGGAGAGCTTCGAAGGACATAATCTTTCCACTAGGTATTGATGTTAACCGGGAGGATTTTGTGAGAGCTTTCAATAGGAAGCATTTTTCTGACTGTGCTAAGGATAGGAAGATTACAGAATTTGTTCAGCTAGAGCAAAAGGAGCTGACAGTAGATCAGTATGAGACTAGATTTTCTGAACTGTCTAGATATGCTCCTAGATTGATTGAGGATCGGGAGGAAAAGGCTAAGAGATTCCTAAAAGGGCTGAGGATTGACATTAGAAAGCAACTAGTGCCTTTAAACATAAGAGATTATAATGAGATGTATGAAATGGCATAGTTAATGGAGCAGGAACTGTTAAGACAACGGTCGGAGTTTAAGAGACCGTTGAATTTTAATGATGTGAGAAGGGGTAAGAGACCTTATTTTGGTCAAGGTCAAACTTGGAATGTGAAGAAAAAGAGCAATTTTGGAAATTTTGGGGGAGCAAGGAGTGGTCTGAATATAGGGAAAGCCCCCTATCAGCCTGGTGTTTATCAAAGGTGTAATGGGCGACATGGCCCAGGACCTTGCAATGGACGACCAAAATGTTTTGGTAGTGGACAAGTGGGTCATCTTAGGAGAAGTTGCCCACAAGAAAGGTCGCAAGTGAGTGTTGGCTCGGTGCGACAGGGATATCAGAGTGCTGTTAGATCAAACTTGCAAGGAAATCCTCAAAGGCCACCAGTACAAGGAAGGGTGTATGCGGTCACCCAAGAGGAAGCGGAAGCTTCCAAAAATGTTATTTTAGGTACGATTCTTATTAATGGTGAAAAGGAATATGCATTGTTTGATACGGGTGCAACGCATTCATTTGTGTCTGAAAGATATAGACGTTTGAATAGAATATAGGTTATGCCTCTTGAAACGCCTCTTTGTGTTTCCACACCTTTAAAGGATATGGTATTGTCTACGCTGGTGTGTGGGAATTGTAAGATATCAATGGGAGGAAAAGATATGCAAATAGACCTAGTTGTAATGGCTATGTATGATTTTGATGTTATTATAGGAATGGACTGGCTTCGTAAGTATCGGGCCCAAATGGATTGTTATAGAAGATTGATCCAATTCGTTTTGCCTGATCTGTCTAGTTGTGAATTTTTAGGAGGTCAGACCCATCTCTTGTAGCACTTATTTCCGCAGTAGAAGCCTGTAAGTTACTTGACGGAGGATGTCAAGGATACCTAGCCATAGTTAAAGATTATGCAAGGGAGGAGCCTAAGCTTGAGGAAGTTCATGTAGTTAATGAATTTCAAGATGTATTCCCTGAGGAATTGCCTGGATTGCCGCCAGAGCGAGAAGTTGAATTTGAAATTGAATTAATGCCTGGAACAGGACCTATATCAAAAGCCCCATATAGGATGGCCTTAGTCGAATTGAAGGAATTGAAAGTGCAATTGCAGGAGTTGCTTGACAAAGGATTCATTAGACCAAGTGCTTCACCTTGGGGTGCACCAGTCTTGTTTGTGAAAAAGAAAGATGGATCGATGCTCTTGTGCATTGACTATAGGCAACTGAACAGGTGACCATTAAGAATAAGTATCCTTTGCCTAGAATTGATGAATTGTTTGACCAACTTCAAGGAAGTTCGGTCTTCTCTAAGATTGACTTGAGGTCAGGATACCATCAGTTAAGAATTAAGAAAGAGGACATTCCTAAGACGGCGTTTAGGACTCGTTATGGACACTACGAGTTCCTTGTTATGCCATTTGGATTGACTAACACACCGGCTGCATTTATGGATTTAATGAATAGAATATTTAAACCTTATTTAGACCACTTTGTGATTGTATTTATTGATGATATTTTGGTATACTCAAAAGGGCCTAAAGAGCATGAGCAACATTTGAGGATAGTTTTGCAGACCCTGAGAGAGCATAAATTGTATGCTAAGTTTAGTAAGTGTGAGTTCTGGTTGGACCAGATAATATTTTTAGGGCATGTGGTATCAGGGAAAGGAATTGCAGTAGACCCGGCTAAAGCTAAAATGCTAGTAAATTGGCTGAGACCGACGACACCCACTGAAATACGAAGTTTCTCAGGATTGGCTGGTTATTATAGGAGGTTCATTGAAGGATTTTCATGACTGGCAGGACCTTTAACTAAGTTGACCCGAAAGAATGTAAAATTTGAATGGAATGGGGAATGTGAAAGAAGTTTCCAAGAGCTCAAAAGGAAATTGACATTGGCTCCAATCCTAACTATACCTACTGGACCTGATGGTTTCACAGTGTATAGTGATGCTTCTCACAAAGGACAAGGATGTGTTTTGATGCAGCATGGCAAGGTAATAGCCTATGCATCTAGACAATTGAAAGCCCATGAGCTGAATTACCCAACGCATGATTTAGAACTAGCAGCTATAGTGTTTGCCTTGAAGATATGGAGACATTATTTGTATGGGGAGAAGTTTGAGATTTATACGGATCATAAGAGCTTGAAATATCTGTTCTCACAAAAGGAGTTGAACATGAGACAAAGGAGGTGGATGGAGTTGTTAAAGGATTATGATTGTGAGATAAGTTATCATCCAGGGAAAGCAAATAGAGTAGCGGATGCTCTTAGTCGTAAGTCGGCAATGGAAATGGCTAGTTTAAGAATGGCAGAATGGGAATTGTTAAAGTCTGTAGCAGACTCAGAATTTAAACTGGAAATGGATTGTCTTACTGGTATGCTTAGTGCATTAAGGATTGAGCCCGAGATTATTCAGAAAATTAAAATCCTGCAAGAATCTGACCCGGAGATTTTCAAAGTGAAAGATGCGGTGTCTTTAGGAAAAAGACTGGAATTTCAAGTCTCTGATGATGGAATAGCAAGGATTGCCAAGGACATCAAGTGGTCGTGATTCTATTTGGGTTATAGTGGATCGTTTGACTAAGTCTGCTCATTTCCTAGCTATTCGAATGGACTACCCATTGGATAAATATGCAGATATGTATGTAAGTCAAGTGGTACGCTTACATGGTGTTCCAATAACTATTACCTCGGATCGGGATTCGAGATTCACTTCGAACTTTTGGCGAAGTCTTCAAATTGCATTAGGGACTAAGCTTCAGTTTAGTACTACCTTTCATCCCCAGACAGATGGACAGACAGAAAGAGTAATCCAGATATTAGAGGATATGTTAAGGGCTTGTGTAATTGATTTCAAAGGAAATTGGGATGAAAGATTGCATTTGGTAGAGTTTGCCTATAATAATAGTTTTCAGAATAGTATAGGCATGGCTCCCTATGAAGCATTATATGGAAGGAGATGTAGGACTCCTGTCTGTTGGAATGAAGTAGGTGAAAGGAAATTGACAGGACCTAAACTGGTACAAGTTACCACTGAGCCTGTTGAAATTATTAGAGAAAGACTTAAAACAGCTAAGAGTAGGCAGAAAGACTACGCAGATAGGCGTAGAAGGCCTTTGGAATTTAGCGTAGGAGACCATGTATTCCTTAAGGTATCTCCAATGAAAGGGATATCTCGATTTGGGATGAAGGGTAAGTTAAGCCCTAGATTTGTTGGACCTTTTGAAGTACTTGAAAGGATAGGGGATGTAGCTTATCGCTTAGCGCTACCTCCTAAGTTAGGAAATCTACACGATGTGTTTCATGTATCGATGTTGAGGAAGTACCGGCCGAATCCTGGTCACATACTCGATCATGAAGCCATCAAAGTGGATGAGAAAGTAAGGTACATTGAAGAGCCTGTGCAGATATTGGATCGAAAGGAGCAAATTCTTAGGACTAAGAAGATCCCATTAGTTAAGGTATTATGGCGACATCATGATATGGAGGAAGCCACATGGGAAAGTGAGGATCAGATGAAGGAAAAATACCCTTACTTGTTTCAAGAAGGCACGAGTGGTGTCTAATTTCGAGGACGAAATTCTTTAAGGAGGGGAGAATTGTGGCATCCCAAAACTCAAGTCACCCTCTAGAGGAATTAAAGCTCGTAATTAGGTAATGAAATTACCTATGGTTTATGCTTTAGCCATTAGTCTCCTTTTAAGATTAGGTGATTTGTGCTTGTATTTATGAGATTTTAAATTTGATAGATTAATGATAATAATCTATGTTTGACCATGCATCTTATAAATTAAATTCCTATAAATAAAATGTCACAAGACTTTGGCCATGTGGAATTTAAAGTTTAAAATTTGTAGAAGAAATTATAAAAGGGGAAAATTTAATTTTATTTAGGTTGGGCCTTAGGCCCATTGGCCTAAGCTTTAATGGGCCAAGCTGGTCGGCCCAATAGAAGCCCACGGAGGGGCTGTCGCCCGCCACAAAGGAGGCCTAAAAGGGAGGCCCAAGCCCAAGACCATGCATGTGTTGTGACAAGTGGCAAGAAGGATGGCATGCATTGGCCAATTGAAAGGCAATCTCATGATTGCAAATGATGAGGTTTGTGGGAGATGATGGTTTTATGTGATAGGCTTAATGCCCGTCCGCCCATGTTGGGCCTGAAAGCCCGGCCCACAAGATTATGGCCCATGGATGAAGGGGTACGTTCCTTTCTGTTGGAGGGATGCATAAAAGGAGAAAGAGAGAGGGAGGAACACAACCGTTAGCATAACGTACGTTTCTCTCCCTCTCTCCCTCCAAAAAGAAAAAACAGTGCGCAAGAGGCGACGCCGTCTTCCCTTCAAGGCCAATCAATGTCATCGGATCGAACTGGATCTGTTTTTCTCTTCCTCTTATCGGCATTGGTGTTTAATCTGTGGCTAACAAGGTACGCTCATTCCGTGGTGTGCTTTACGATCGGTAATACATGTATTTCCCGGGCTTATCTTCCGCATTCGTTTTAGGGGTTCGACTTAGTGTCGAATCTGGTTTTTGGGAATCTGACATTCCCAACAGAGATATAAAGGAAAGAGAGGAGAGAGAATGGCTGGTTAGCCATTCGGCCAAGTGAGGGAGAGAAACCGTGCGAGAGAGAGGGAGAGTGAGGCCGAGAGAGGGAGGCCGAGAGAGGAAGGAGTTGCCGCCCGTTCTCCGCCGAGTGCCGCCGTGTTCGCCGCTGTGTGCTGCCGTTTGTGTGGTCTAGAGGCAAGTTGGGAATCCACTTTCTACTCTTGCACCAATGTTTTGCATGTATGGTCGAATTCTAGGACGTTTGGAGGCATGGGAGTGAAGCTATTGTGTTTGTTTTTGAAGTGCATGCTGTTTTCGCATGAGTCCGTTTGAGTCAGAACTTTGTGAGAGCTTGCATGTCTATTTAGAGTTCTATTTTGACTTATATTTCTTCATGAAAGTTGTAGATAACATCTTAAAATACAACATACTCAAATTTTGTGCAAAATTATGGAGATTTGAGGGGTCAAACTCTCATCCTACGGAGATGCTAGATCTGGAATATTTTCGTATGAACCATATGAGTCAGAAACTTTGTGAGAGCTTGCATGCATGTTTTGAGTTCGATTTTGACTTTGATCCCTTTTTGAAAGTCGTATCTAACATTATAAAATATAACATACTAAAATTTAAAGTAAAATGAACAAGTACAACCTAGTCAATAGACTTACTCTTGAAGACGGTAAATCTGGAGACGTACTGTTGGACACCCGAGAATTCATGGACCCATATGATGATTATACTCTGGATATTTGACTTAGAACTCTTCATGAAGCTTGTAGAGAACATCTTGATGTAAAACATATCAAAATTTCAGACGAAACGAAGAAGAATGGGTAGGTGAAGACTCGGTATTTCGGAGAAGCATGTACTGGATGTTTCGGTGTTAGATCCAGAAGCTTCGTGTAACTGTAGAAAATAATATAAAAAGAATTTGGCTTGGAATTCTTCATGAAAAATCTACTTTACTGTCTTGGCTATAACTTGGTAAACTTTCGTAATTTTTGGAGGCCATTTGGATATTTTAATCAAATTATTTAAGAGACTGTGCATTCTGATTTCATCCGAAAATTATATGCTGTTTTGTGTGAATTATGGATTTGTGTGAAATTCTATTTGGCCATGTATTTTGCATGAAATCATTATCCTATTGTCTTGTTTATTACTCGCCTTAATTTTTATGATTTTTGAGAATTATATAGATAATTAAATTTAATATTTTGAAAGTGGCACAAGCTGGAATTTAAATAAATGTAAAAAGGGCATGATAAATGGATTATTTTTAATTGGCATAAATTCCATAAATTTTATTTTATAAATAATTGCACCATGTAGTATGTATGATGAGGTCTTGATGTATGCATGACAATGAATTGAGATGCATGTGTAAATTCAATGTTGAACATGATTTTTGGTTGCCATTGCTTCTTATGCCATGTTAAATTGAGACCGAAATGGGTGAACATGGATGATGATAAATGAGGAAAACTGTTATGATGGATGATAATGCCCTGGGAGTGTCAGGATGCCTGGGATGGGGGGTGCCGGAAGCCGGATTGTATTGAGATACAAGGCTGGATTGTCGTTGGGAGTGTCGAGATGCCCGAGAAGTGGGGGTGCCGGAAGCCCTGGAGGTTTGTGCCCAGGGGGATGCCTCGTGACACCAGTTGGGGCGCGAGATGCCCGGCCAGGGAGTGTAAATGCCGGAAGCCTCAGAGGTTTTTGCCCGAGGGATGCCTCGTGATGCCAGTTGGGATGCGAGATGCCCGGAATGTGGGGGGCCGGATGCCCGGTGGTGTTTGCCGGAGGGTTATCTTGCGATGCCAGATGTGGTGATCGAATTGAAAGATAAAAAGTGAAAATTGAGACATGCATATGACATGATATGATGATGATCAATCTATGGCATGATGATATGTTTATGATAGGATGATGTCATGATGATGGTGATATATGATATGATATGATGATGATGATATGTGTATGACATAATGATGATGACATACGTATGGTATGAAGGTGACCTATGGTATGATGATACATGTGTATGACATGATGATGATAACCTATGATATGACAACATGTATGTGTTATGATTGTGATGAAAATGTATGATGGTATATGTATGGCTTCAAGGTAAGCACGCATGGATGTAAGTATGGCATGTACGATGATTGCGATTGTATTGTATGATGCTCTGAGTGGTTATTGGATTCCTTTACCTACTGAGTGGTTGTACTCACCCCTTTTGGGGACCAACATTTTAGATTAGCAGCATGCTGCTCCCTGCGATCACGCGGGGTGTGTTTTACGGTCTACCATCCGATGTTGAGGTTGAGCGTGAGGAGTTTGGATGTCCTTCTGTTCCTGGATTGACGTATATTCGAGTGCACTGTTTAGTCATGTACGACATAGGCCTAGCTGGGGGCCCGGTTGTCCAGGAGTTCATATCTGTCCACATTTGTCGCGATGGTGTGATGCGTGGGATGTTGTCGCCGCTACCACCTGATGCACCGGGTTGGGTGTGAGGGCCCATGCGTGACGAGTAGGAGCTAGATCTTTTTGGGGATAGTTAGCCGACACTGATGATGGGGATTTAGCACGCGAGTTGTAGAGGGTCGAGGGTTCTTTTTGGGGTTTTAAGCCGGACATGGCTGAGTCCTGACTACTCCTTTTGATGTAGCGACCCAGAAGAAATCCCATCTTGAAAATATATGTAAATAAAGTGTCATGGCTTGTCTTTTAATCGTGATGATTAGTGGTGTGTAATTGTATCATGGTTGATGGAGGGGGAGATGGCGATGTTATATTTTGCTTCCGTTAATGAGTCGCGCTGGGACCGCTTTTTTTTTTTTATAAAACAAATGTCTATAAATTACGATGCTTTTTCTAAGAGATGTAATAAGGTGTAACGCTGGTGCTTGTGGCGACCTGCGAAGGGTTCGAGGTGCCACAAACCGAGCATCCGGCACCCCCACATTCCAAGCATCTCGACACTCCTGGGGCATTGTCGACTCACACCTCCGACGATATCCTCATTTATCATAATTCATATTCACATTTGTGTCTCAATATCAACATGGCACATGATGTGATGGCAACAAGGTCAATTTCAGCTTTTGATTTTATATGAAATGCCAAATATCATCACATGTGCAGTAAGATTCAATCACTCAAAAAAATATAATTCATGGGGCTCATACAAAACAGAATAGTCCATGCATTACCGCTTTTGAAATTTGCACAATCCAGCTTGCACAGTTTTAGAAAACATTTTAATTAAATACGCAAATGACTTTAAAAAATTATGAAATTGGAACATGTAATAGCCAAGACATAAAGGCAGATATTTCATGAAGAACATTACACCAAAAGATTTCCATATAGTTCAATACAGACCACACATCACAGCACTACTAATTCTGTCCGTTCCACTTGCACAGTTTTCGAAACATTTTTTGGTTAAATGGGCAAATGAACTTCAAAAATTACGAAATTTGAATATGTTGTAGTTGAGACATGAAAAAAGATATTCCATGCAGAACACTTTACTAACCTAGAACATCCAAGGTCGAGCTGTTTTCTCAAGAACAGTTTACTAACCTAAACACCACTCTTAAAACTTCAGCTTTTCACACCCTAGACATCCAAAATTGATCACCATTCAATCACACACACTAGGCACAACATGCAAGAGTAGATCAAGGATCCCACTTGCCTCTAGATTGAGCAAACAGCGAGCACAATGGCGACAGGACACGGCGGCGACTAACGGCGGACGCTCGGCCCTTCCTCCTTCTTTCTTCTCTTCTTCCTTTCTTCCTTTCTTTCTTCTCTTTCTCTCCTCTCTCTCTCTCTCTCTCTCTCGGACGAACCCTCCTCTCTCTCTCCCTTTCTCTCACTTAAACCGGCCACTCTCCCTCTAATTTTCCTCCCCATCATCATTAGCTATCATTAGGTTATGAATGGCAAACACTTGGCAGCTAGGAGGGAACACATGGCATTCTTCATGCAAGATGGGCCTCCAATTCGGCTGGCTTGGGCCAGCTTGGCCGATGACAGCTCCTCCCTCTCCTTAGGCCTTGTGGGCCGATCGAGAATGGGGTGAGGCAATGGGCTGGTTTGGGCCTTTAAATGTCCAGCCCATCCTCATCCTAATAATCCACCTAATTCTTAATTAGATAAACACCTAATTGAGATTTATTATTCACCAAAACTTTGTGACCTAATTTAATAAATTTCAATCCACAATCCACAATGAACATGGCCAAAAATAGAATTTTCCTATTAAATAATTACCCACCAAAGGCTTGGCCAAAATCTCAATGCAAGACATGAATTAGAGCACCCCTAAGGATTGGGAAGAAATTCTATGATGCCACATCTTTCCCTCGCGCTATCTTGGGCTGACGCTCTACCTCGGGTACTGATCCTAATTGATGTCCTACTCTGAGTAACAGTTGAAACTGCCCTCTTCCAATACTCCTCTGCTCAAGATCGCTCATCATGTAGAATCTTCACAAAAACCTGCTTCCTAATTCTAACACAAAATTAGAAATCTGAGCGACCTACACAAAACAATCAATCAATCACAAGCATATGCGTAAGAAAAATGTCTTTCCTAGCTAACTATCCCAAGACCCATCGCACCTTATCACTCTAGACATTGACCAGGCTCTGATACCACTTCAGGCTGGGATGGCACGCCTCAAACCCGGGCACGCGCACATCCCTTGGCGATCGATTAAAAATGCGACGTCCCAAGACACGTCGCCGACCCATTCTTTTTATCTTTCAATTAAGCATATGCGAAAGTGAATTAAATAAACCCCGGTCAATAAACAAACACATGGGGACAGTGAAAACACACAACAAAAGTTGTCGAAAACAACTTATTTATTTAACCACTGTTGTCCTTGCACTAGCAACTTCCAACCGACCCTCTCGTAAACCTTCAGGGATCAGGGTCCTCCTAAACTTCGCTAATGGCAAGGCCAGCCAAAAGGTGTTGCATCTCGTGCCCACCACATCCGCAATCAGCAGATCTCCACGCTACGGCATTGAAAAAGGTTAGCCCATGATGGGGTGAGATAAAGTCTTAGCGAGTCAAACCCTAAACCCTGATTAGGACGCAAATTCGCCTTGAATGCAAACCTAAACATGCACCATACAGAATTCACCTCCCCTCGGCGTGAACCTGCATGTTAGCTCATCACATATACTGTTATCAATGCAGCAAGATAAATTTAATAACCGAAACACATCATTTCAATGACATAGGTCCCGATTATAAGGCCCAACCGTTATGACACGTCCCATATCAAGCCACACAATTTTGTCCCATAATCAGGTGCAACTATCACAACAATTCAGGCGTGTTCCAGTTATTACGACTCATCGGCCACGACCAACTCAATAGTCGGCGGTCATCCGGTGTAACCGGGCATCATCCTGCCCCATCAGGCACGGCATCATCTAGCATCCTCTGCCTAGACGGCATTTCACATAGGAGCTTCATTCCGAAATCCATCCGCGAACAATAATGTCTAGCATCCTCAGCCTAGATGGCATTCCACACAGGAGCATCGCCCCGCTTAAACGCATCAAGACGGGTTTCACTTAGTGACCATGCAAGCATGTCATCAATCAACCCATTTCTTATATTTCGTCAATTAGCCAAAAAACACCAAAATCCCTTTTTAAACAATAAACCTTGCACCATTTTCTTTTGTTCAAAACTTTACAAAATAAATTCATAGGTACTTGCATAGTCAAAATTAATTCATCAAACTTTGCATGCACCTAGTTTCAAACCTCATTGTATTTTTGAGCAAATGAGATTTGGTGTCTAAACCTGACACCTAAATTTTCTTTCTATTTAAATGCCCAAAGGCCATCTCTTGCAATAACAATAAACAATCATCATAGAACAACCATTATCATAACACAACGCATGAGTTCTCAGCATGCCAAAAATCAACTAAATCACAACTTATTCATTTTCCAGCAAGCAAGTTAACAAGAACAACTACAAAACCACAATCAGGCCTAACCGGCAGAAACCATATCTACTCGCACGTCTCCAAGATTAATTGCAGAAACATACCCAAACAAGTTCAGAAAATTCTCAACATTGAATATGTCATAAATGACACTTAAACAAATAATTTTCATGCAGACACCTTGACCCAAATATTTCTATAATGAGAGCAGTAAATCGCCCAAACCGTGACAAAAACTTTGTCCGTGTCTAGAAATTATGTTTTCCAAAATCAGTTTGGTTTGACATCCAAAACTTATCTGTTTGAACTGAAATTTGACTATGTTAAACTACACGATGTGATGAACAAACTTTGTGAATGAACTCTTTCAAAAATCGAACCTTAAGAGTTAATGAAAATCCATTGAACACCTAAAGGTCACTGGCTCCAGCACAAACTGGGATTCTGCCTTGTCTAAAACGAAGCTGGAATCTTGTTCTTTTATATCCATAAAATTCTACAAAAAATATATGTCATATCTGAAGATGTTTAGAACATTTTTCAAGAAGGAAGCAACCTCAAAATCGCATCATATTTCAACCCACGAAAATAGCAAACAACGAGTATATGGTAAACTGATTCGGTGAGAAATCCACTAGACCAAGCTAAACCACCCTCATTAATACTAATCTAACCAACTATATTAACACTAATCTATCTTAAGGCTATTCTAACCAAGCTGAATAACACCAATCCATCTTAAGGCTAAACTAACCCCCTAAGCGCAATTAACAACCTAATCAAGGATTAGGGAGTTAACTCACCGGAATTCAATGGTGGCGAGCTCACAGCGACGGCGGTGCGAAGGCAGCGAGGACCGGAGACTACCACATCTCCAACAAAGCTCCAACGGCAGTTGAAGCCGGCCTTACAAATCTCAGCCAAGGCCGGTTCGGTTCTAAGGGTTGAGGGTTGAGCTGGTCTCGACTGTGGTGACGTTGGATATGAGACGGGTGGCTGGTGATGCTGAGGTGGAGCGGCTGATGGTGGTGGACGGTTGGGCTGTGCTAGGGTTGGGGTTGGCTGGATGGAGCTGGGTTGATGTTGGTTGGGTCGCTGTGTGGTGCTACGGCTGTGGAGTACTGGCAGGGTGGTGTGCGGCAGCAACAAAGTGAGGAAAAGCAGAATTCTATGGAAGGAAATGGGGGGTTTGGTGGTTGGTTTTGGTGTTGTGGTGGATGAGCGTGAGATGGGGAGTGATACGGCAGCAACCAAGAAGAAAAAGGCTGGAGGTGTAGGGGAGAGGGAGCAAGAGGAAGAAGGGTGGGTTGTTCTGTTGGTGTTGGCGTGAAGCTGCTGGACACAGGTGTTGGACGAGATGAAGAAATGAAGATGGTAGCAACCAAATGAAGCAAAACAGAACTAGAGGAAGGAAAGATGCATGAGCAAGAAGGAAGAAAATGGGGGTGGCTGCTCTGCTGGGGTGTTGCATGCATGAAAGGTAGAGAAGAAAGAGGAGGAGAGAGAGAGAGAGGAGATGGGAAGTCAATGCCATGGCCAATGAGAGCCTAGCCCAAAATATCCCAAACACTCATGAGGAAGCCCCCAAAGTCTTCAGCCCTTAGGGTCAAGCACTCCTCCAATGGCCATTTTCCTTTCAATTCCTCACACAAACTAAGTCATTTTGGTGGCCACAAATCCTATTAAATCAGCCCATACGAATTTTTTCTATTTCTTTTTGCCGAAATTGATTTTTCTGCAAAATTCCGAGCTCGACAAAAATTCTCCGAAAGATGAGACGACATCTTAAAAATGAATTATGACACGCTCAAACATCCGATTCTCGAAACCAAATTCAATTTTGTGGTTAAAATCAGCCAAAGACGATTTTAGTACAACCTAACCTACCAGGTAGCTTTTAGAGATTTTAGGGCGTTTGACCCGTGGACGATAATTTTCGATCCACATTTGTGCATCTCCTACTCGTAGGCGACTCTTGATTGTTATAAAAAAATCGCAAGGTTTCAATTACGTGTCTCGAGTATAAAATCAACAGATTAGGTTATTGTCGTTCAACACGAATTTCGCAATCATGCGGAATCAACCGCAATTCAATTACATGTTTCTGTCGAATCAACATATATCCGATCACAATTCGATTATAATGGTGTCATATTGACCCTTGTCAATTATTATGGTCGAGCAATCGATCTTCGATCGAATTCTCTAGTCTGTCGCGCTTATATCCCTTAACGGCTTCACCTAATAGATTAGTTAACTTGTGAGTGATCAGTTCCAAGTAAAATGACCATAGGTGCGTCGACGAAGTAACCATTTCATATAATCGAGACGAGGGTCGAATTTCAGGATGTCACAACTCTTCGCCTCTTATAAAAATTTTGTCCTCGAAATTTAAACCATTACAATTCTTCCACAAAATGGTGGAGGTATTGACGTCTCATCGACTCTTCGCTTTTCCACGTGGCACCTTCCGTTCTGTGGTGTTACCAGATCACTTTAACCAAGGGAATCGTCTTGTTGCGTAGCACTTGCTCCTTTCGATCCACTATTTGAACCAATCTCTCCACGTACGACATTCTCTCGTCCATGTTTAATTCCTCAAAATTCAGAACGTGGGTTGGGTCAGGCTCATACTTCCTCAACATCGACACATAGAAGACATCATGCACTTGAGCTAGTCTCGGCGACAACGCAAGACGATACATGAAAGTCTGAATTTGCTTCAAAATTTCAAAGGGACTAACGTACCTCGGACTGAACTTTCCTTTCTTGCCAAAGCGCGAAATACCCCTCATTGATGACACTTTAAGGAATACATGTTCACTTACTTGGAACTCCAATGGTTCTCGCCGCTTATCTGCATAACTTTTCTGATGACTCTGAGTGGTCTTGAGTCTTTCTCGAATGACCTTGATGGCGTCGACTGACTGCTTAACCAATTCAGGACCCATAATCTTTCACTCCCCAACTTCATCCCAACAAACAATGCTTCAAACGGTGCCACCTGGATACTATGCTGATAACTGTTGTTGTAGGCGAACTCAACTAGATGAAGCTATTTCTCCCAGCTTCCTTTGAAGTCCAATATGCAAGCTCGCAACATGTCCTCAAGAGTTTGAATCGTCCTCTCAAACTGGCCATCCGTCTGCGAATGATAGGTTATGTTGTACAGCAGCTTTGTTCCCAAGGTAGATTGTAAACTTTTCCAAAATGCTGCCGTGAACTTTGGGTCTTTATCTGACGTGATCGTCACTGGCACTCCACGAAGACGAACTCTCAGTTGCACGTACAATTTAGCATATCTGTCAAATGTAAGGTCCTTTCGTATGGCAAAGTCCTCCATTATTGGCTCCTCAACTAACGTATCAGCTACGGTTGCCAAATAACCTTGGCAATCCAAATCTAGTAACCGGGCTGCCTTAAGTGATGAAATTAAAGTAATCAAGGGTCCTTCTCGATTTCCAACAAACTCAAAACTTTCACTGGCTAACGGGTTAAACTGGATTACTTCACAATAACAATCCACTACAGCAAGATGCTCCTTAAGCCAAGCAACAATTCAACACAGCTCGTTGCTTTTTGAGCCAATCTTTTTAAATAATAACATCAGAGCCATACATAGGCAAAATAGTTAAGTATAACACTAGTTAGTGGTCCTCCTTTCTCCGACCTAATTTCAATAAACCAAAGTCCTACAAGTTTGACAATACTTTTGCTGCACTACTCTATCAGATATCTCAGAAACATTGCCCCTCATGTTTGGTGCATAGTCCAGTTCATTCATGTCCCCTTCGCCATCCTAGAAGCCTGCTAGGAGCCCTTTGGCCTCGGCGACCACTCCCTGCCCTTATCGGACTGGGTCATTATAAGCCCACCAGCTTTCACCTGGTTCATTCCCGACCAACACATCTACTGAAGGGGGTCCCGTTTTTATATGGATTAACTCACAGAGATATTGTTTGCTTTGGTCTATCCCATACAAAGCCTCACGATTTTATCCTTTGGTGCATAGGTAGGCACTTTTCCAAGAGGTCATTCATCCTAGTAGTGCACTATCCTAAGCTTGCTTATCCTTCAAGTTCAGGGGCACCAACTGGCTTCAAATGTTTAGTCTTAAACCATCATGAAATCTCTTTGTCCTATTCATGGAAACCTTTTGGCTGTCCTTTCTGCAACAATGGTGCCGGTACTCCTATAGGCTTGCGGGATAGTCCTTGAATTGGTGGTTGTACCGGCCACACCCGTAACAAGCTCTCATCCTAGCAGGACACGGGATTGGTCCATGTTTCCTTTTACAAATTCAGCACATGCCGTTTGGGTTGGGTGCTACCTTTCCGATTCCACCCTTTCAATTAGGCGGAATGAAATACCTTCCTCCTGACATCGGCCTCTTCCCAAACTGGTTGTTATCTTTGTTAGGCACAAAACCGCGATCCAGATGCGGCGGCTCACTCATTTAGATTCCTCTAGATCAGTTGGGCCCTCTCGTACAGCTCATTGTAGTCATTGAGAATTAGCGGCACTAGTGGATCCTTGATCTCTGGTCTCAGACTGTCTCTGAACCTCCTCGCTCTATCCACCGAGTCTTCTGATGTGAATCATTGTGGAAAGATTGTTCTATGAAGGCTCGAATGGTGCAAATTGCAAACCTCGACCTCCAATCAAACTTGTGATTGACAACCTTGGTATGAACGTGACCTATTGACGAACGCATGTCAACCAACCAACGTTATAGACACCACGAGCGAAAGAATTCGCTATCTCGCTCGATAAGTTGAAACGACCATCACAAGGGAACATTGATAAGGTCAAGTCCTCGAAAGAATAATAGAAGATAACCTCTCATTTTTTTTTTTTTTGGTTCCTCAAAAATAAAATCTATCTCCCAAAGAAATTTGGCAAATCCTTAATATAGGTTTTCTAGCCGCCGCACAAACCCTAAACCAGCCCTAAAAATCTAATGTGTCATATTCTAGTATATGCCTAAATAAGAAGATAATTTTTTTTTTTGACTTGGTCAAATATTTGGTGACCAGATAATCAAATTGCGCCAAGATTCTTCAAGATTCTTCAAGATTTCATTCAAGGTCATCTCCACGCCAAGTATTACGCCAAGATTTGCAAGATTCTTCAAAATTTGATCCAAGGTCATTTCCACGCCAAAGATCACGAACCATGACGTCAACAGCTTGCCTAAATTGCTTGGCGCAAGCTCGAGTAATCGAACTAGTAGGAATAGACAATGGGTCCCTAGCACCTCCTCCTTGATATGGCTCGATGTCCACATCATTCCCTCCCCCATGCAAAGGATTTGCCCTCAAATCATCACTGGCATCAAAAAGAGTCAAGTCAGAAATATTAAGTGTAGCACTAACATCATACTCACCTGGAAGATCAAGCTTGTAGGCATTATTGTTAAGTCTTTCCTACACCATGAATGGTTCATCCCCTCGTGGTAATAACTTAGAATGCCGCTGCTTAGGAAATCGCTCCTTGCGCATATGAACCCAAGCCCAATCGCCGAGTTCAAACACCACTTCCTTACACCCTTTGTTGGCTTGCCTTGTATATCGCTCAGTCTTGTGCTCAATATTTGTGCGCATCTTCTCATGCAACACCTTGACAAATTCGGCTTTCTTTGCTCCATCTAAATCGACATGCTCATCAACAGGTAAAGGGGTTAAATCTAACGGAGTTAATGGATTAAAACCATAGACAACCTCAAATGGTGTAAATTTAGCAGCAGAATGCATGCTCCTATTATATGCAAACTCAACATGTGGTAGATAATCCCCAAGATTTTATATTCTTTTTACTAATAGCACGCGACAATACCCCTAAAGTTCTATTAACTACCTCGATTTGACCATCGGTCTGTGGATGACAAGTAGTAGAAAATAACAACCGTGTTCCTAGTTTTTTCCATAATGTTTTCCAAAAGTAGCTAAGAAATTTAGAATCTCAATTTGAAACAATTGATCTAGGCATGCCATGCAAACGTACAACCTCCCTAAAGAACAAATCAGCAACGTGAGATGCATCATCAGTTTTATGACAAGGTATAAAATGAGCCATCTTTGAAAACCGATCAACAACCACATAAATAGAATATCTACCATACTTAAACCTAGGCAATCCTAACACAAAATCCATAGAAATATCAGTCCAATGATGCGTTGGAATAAGTAATGGTGTATACAAGCCATGTGGTTTAGTTGTAGATTTCGATTGCTTACAAGCAATGCATCTCTCACAGACACGTGTGACATCTCTCTTCCTATGTGGCCAATAAAAATGTTCATGCAGCACTTCATAAATCTTATTAATGCCAACATGCCCCATTAAACTACCACTATGCGCTTCTCGCACCAACAATTCATGTAAATAACACTTAGGCAAACATAGTTTGTTTTAACTGAAAAGATAACCTTAACGCCTATGAATTTATCAAATGCAGCATGCTCACATGCTTTAAATACTCTCCCAAAGTCATCATTATTAGTATATAAACCCTTGATATGCTAAAAACCTTGACATAATCACATACCTTCGAGAAAGTGCATCAGCTACCACATTCTCCTTACCTTTCTTGTACTTGATCACATCTGGAAAAGTCTCGATGAATTCCATCCATTTGGCATGTCTTTTATTCAACTTCTACTACCCTTTCAAGCACTTCAAGGTCTCGTGGTCGGTGTGGATCACAAAATCCTTCGGCCATAAATAATGTTGCCAAGTCTCCAAAGCTCGCACTAAAGCATACATCGGTAGGATAATTCAATGTTGCTCCACTCAATTTCTCACTAAAATAAGATATGGGACGCCCTCCTTGCATCAACACGGCTCCAATTCCTGTACCAGAAGCATCGCACTCCATCTCAAAAGTAGCACTGAAATTTGGCAAAAATAACAAAGGAGCATTATTAGTCAACTTATCTTTTAATAGATTAAATGCTTTCTCTTGCTCTTCTCCCCACGTGAAACCCATGTGCTTTTTAATAATCTCGGTCAAAGGTGCGGCAATGGTGCTGAAATTTCTCACAAATCGCCAATAAAAACTTGCCAATCCATGAAAGCTACCCACCTCTCCTATGGTCTTAGGCATTAGCCATTCATGGATTGCTTTGACATTTTCTTCATCAACCTGTATAGCATCGGCACTAACAGCAAATCCTAGAAATACCAATTTGTTAGTAAAAAAAGAGCACTTCTTTAGATTAGCATACAATTGCTCGGCTCTTAAAACCTGCAATATGTCATCTAACCTAGGAATAGGATGTCGATACTTTACTATAATGTTATTAATTGCTCAGTAATTGACACACATTCGCCAAGTTCCATCCTTCTTTGGCACCAACAAAACAGGGACGGCGCACTAGTTAAGACTCTCTCTCACATACCCTCGCCCCAATAGTTCGCTAACTCACCGTTGAAGTTCCTTTGTCTCATCGGGATTGCTTCGATATGTTGGTCGGTTAGGTAATGGCACACTAGGAATCAAGTTGATTTGATGTTCAATGCCTCAAATCAATGGTATCCCTCCAGTAAGTTCATTAGGAAAGACATCTTCAAATTCCTGCAATAAAGACACAATAGGACTAGGCAAACTTGGGTCAAGATCGTTAGTAGAAAACAAAACCTCCTTGTACAAAAGTACAAGCACCGGTCGGTCTAGAACTAAAGCTCTCCTCATCTCACTTGATTTTGCATAAAAATAATTTTGCCTATTTTTTTCCTCTCTTATTTTCCCTCAGTTTTTACCACAATCCTTCTCTCAGCCTCTCTTTTTCCTTGCGTCTCAGACACTTCATGCAAGCCCTCGGATTTCTCACATTTTCTATCTCTCTCAGCTTTTCATTGTAACTTTAATTGATCTTGATACACCTCAGTAGGTGTCATTGGTACCATGGTATAAGACTTTTGATTCATCACCAATGAATAACGATTAGTATACCCATCATGATGTACCTTTCGATCATATTGCCATGGTCTTCCAAGCAAGATATGACCTGCTTGCATAGGTACAATATCACACTCTACCTTGTCCTTATATCTTCTTATCTCAATTGGGATTTGAACTTGCTTCAACACTTTCACCTCACCACTATCATTTAACTATTGAAGTCTATAAGGCCTAGGGTGCTTTGTCATCTTCAAACCCAACTTATCCACCATAATACAACTTGCCACATTTGCACAACTACCTCTACCAATTATCAAACTACAGATCTTACCATTCACGACACATCTTGTATGAAATAAATTATCTCTTTCTTGATGATGCTCATCCTCCTTTACTTGCACACTAAGAGAATGCCTAACCACCAATAAGTTTCCTTTTATAGCTACTTCTCCATCACTATAATCCTCCAATGGTGAGATCTCATCATCCTATTCTTCCCTTTCACTTTCAGACTCAATAACACCATGTCCAGCCATGATCATCACCCTCCTATTAGGGCATTGATTCGCCATATGATCCTTGCCCAAACACTTAAAACATTTAATCTCACGAGTTCTAGTGTTAGGGTCTTTGGTTTTACATGAAGCCGGATTTGTTCAAACTTTACCATCCCTCTCCTTCTCCTTTGAGGTTTCGGTTTTGGTGTTGTTTCCTCTCCAATTTGGCTTCTCATCTCTCTTCCAATTGGATCTCCAATTCTGATTTGAACCTCCTCCACTCTTGTGATTTCGTCCAACTTCAATCGCCACTCAAATTTGATGGCTTTGTCCACCAATTCCTCCAATTCAACATAGTGTTACAGCTCCACCACCCTTCCTATGTCTCGGCTCAAACCACTCAAAAATCTTGACATTGTGGCCTCACGATCCTCCACCACATTAGTACGGATCATGGCAATTTCCATCTCCTTGTGATACTCTTCCACACTCTTATTGTCTTGTTTGAGATTTTGTAACTTTTGAAACAAATCTCGATGGTAATGACTTGGTACAAAACACCTCCTCATCACCGCTTTCATCTCATCCCACGTCTTTATCGGTCTTTTACCATTACATCTCCTACTAGTCACAAGTTGATCCCACCAAATTATAGCATAATCAGTAAATTCAACAGCTGCAATTTTTATCTTTTTGAACTCGGAGTATCGTTGGCATTCAAATATCCTCTCCATGCGTTTCTCCCACTCTAGATATGAATCGGGATCATTCCTTCCTTGGAAAGAAGGAATCTTCATCTTGATATTGCCAAATTCATCATCTTCTCGATGTCTAAACCCTTGGGCTCCATTCCACCTTCCAAATTGAGCATCTCGATCATCCTCTATGTTAGCCTCATCATCATCATAATGCCACTGCCATCTATGTCGTGTTCTAGAGGCGTCTAGTTGATGTTCGGCCTTCCCCGGGGTAGCTCTTGGTCACCATCAACCCTTATGCCATTCCCCATCATTCGGCCACTAAGCTCCTCCACTATGACCCTTAATTGCTAGATGCTTTCCACGAGCACTTCATCCCTTCATATGGAGTCAACCTCCCTTTGATTCACGCTTTCTTTGCGTGACATATTTTAAACCTGCAAGTAAACGTTAGTTGTAAAAATCCTCACCACTCGCTCCCTCACGTGTTTCTCTCAAGATGTTTGTCACTCCCCTCGTGTTTAACTCAAGTCTAGGCTTTTTTTTTACCGTTAATTAAACCCACACACTCTTGCCTTCTTCCTCTCGTAATCTCTTTTCATGAGCTCTTTATCAGACTCAAAACCTATCTCTCAACTCCCTTACGACAATCAATTCAACAAATAACAATCTCAATTCAACAAGTAATAATCTCAAACCAACAAGTACAACTTGCGAAATTCCAATTGAAACCCAAATCACTACTGATTTTGTTTCAATTTGGTCCACTAACAAATGAGTCACCTTCTTGATTTTTTTTTTTTGCGCACTTTTTTGTGTGTGCATTTTCTTTCTTTTTTTGACGAACTCAGATACAATTTTAAGATGCTAGGACCGACTAAAGTTACAAAAAAAAAAAAACTAACAGCAAACAACTACGATGGAAACACAAAAGCAATCGGATCCCTAAATTGGCTAGAATTGAAACCCTAGCCCAATAAATCTCAAATTGCTGAATATAAACAGAAAATTAAAGATAAATAGACCTTGTAGAAGCAAGCTCTAATACCAAATGATGTGAATTGTTGTAGAAAGATCATTCTACGAAGCCTCGGATGGTGCAAATTGCGAACCTCAACCTCCAATAAAACCTGTGTTTAGTAACCTCGGTATGAACATGACCTGTTGATGAACACGTGACAACCAACCAACGTTATGACATGAGCGAAAGAATTCGCTATTTTGCTAGATAAGTTGAATCGACCGTCACAAGAGAACCTTGATAAGGTTAAGTCCTCAAAAGAACAATAGAAGAGAACCTCTCAATTTTTTTTTTCTCCTCAAAACTAAAATCTGTCCCCCGAAGAAATTAGGAAAATCCTTAATATAGGCCACACAAACTCTAAACTAGCCCTAAAAATCTAATGCATCATATTCTAGAATATGCCTAGACAAGAAGATAATTTTTTTTTTGACTTGGTCAAATATTTGGTGACCAGATAATCAGATTGCGCCAAGATTTCCAAGATTCTTCAAGATTTGATTCAAGGTCATCTCCACGCTAAATATTACGCTAAGATTTGCAAGATTATTCAAAATTTGATCCAAGGTCATCTCCACGCAAAATATCACGAACCATGACGCCAACAGCTTGCCTGAATTGCTTGGTCCGAACTTGAGTAATTGAACCAATAGGAATAGACAATGGGTCCCTAGCACCTCCTCCTCGATATGGCTCGATGTCCACATCATCTTCAATCAGCCTCGGTGCATACTTGGACAATTCTGCAAACTTCACCTCATATTGATCCACTAACATCAGACCTTGATGAAGATGTTGGAATTAAGCCATTTTCTGCTCTCTGGCACAATCTAAAAAATACTTCCTGTGAAAGACCTCAACGAAGGTATCCCACTTTAGGACCATACCTTCGGGAAGTACTCTCCCTTTGGTGGCTTCCCACCAAGTGCTTGCGTTCCCTTGCAATTGGTAGATAGCCAAGACTACCTTATCTTCTACAAAGCACCTAAGTAGTGCAAAGACTTCCTCTAGTTCTCGGATCCAAAGGGTTGCAGCCTTAGGATCGCTCGCTCCAGAGGACCTTGGTGGTTTCAACTTTAGAAACTGTTTCACCAACTTATGCATCAATCGCTCCCCATTCCCATTTCTTGGTGGGACTCCAACAGCTGCGGCGGCGACAGTGGCAACGGCATTGGCGGCAGCAGTGGCGGCGGCAGTAGCAGTAGCTTGGTTTTGAGCTATCTGACTGATCATATTCCCTAGGGTCTCTAGCACCTGAACGATCCCTTCTATCCTAGGATCTGCTGGTGCTCCTACCCCAGTACTAGCCTGCAGCGGTACTCTTTCCTTCGCGCTAGCCTAAGCTAGCGCTCTACCTTAGGTACGAACCCTAGTTAGTGTCCTACCCTGAGTAATAGTCGAAATTGCCCTCTTCTGAGGAGTCCTTTGCTCAGGATCACTCATCTTGCAAAATCTTCATAGAAACTTGTTTTCCAATTCTAACACAAAATTAAAAATCTGAGCGACCCACACAAAACAATCAATCAATCACAAGCATATGCGTAAGGAAAATGTCTTTCCAAGCTAACTATCCCAAGACCCATCGCACCTTATCACTCCAAACACTGAGCAGGCTCTGATACCACTTCGAGCGGGGATGTCATGCCCCGAACCCGGTTACGCGCACATCCCTCGGTGGTCGATTAAAAATGCGATGTCCCAGGACACTTCACCGACCCATTCTTTTTATCTTCCAATTAAGCACATGTGGAAGCGAATTAAATAAACCCCAGTCAACAAACAAACACATGGGGATAGTGAAAACACACAACAAAAGTTGCCGAAAATAACTTATTTATTTAACCACCGCTGTCCCTAGGAAGTTTAATGATTTACAAGTCCTTACACTTGCAACTTCCAACTAACCCTCTTGTAAACCTTTAGGGATCAGGGTCCCCCTAAACTTTGCTAACAGTAGGGCTAGCCAAAAGGTGTCGCATCTTGCGCCCACCACATCCACACTCAGCAGATCTCCACACTACGGCTATGAAAAAGGTCAACCCATGACAGGGTGAGATAAAACCTCAGCGAGTCAAACTCTAAACCATGATTAGGACACAAATTTGCCTCGAAGGCGGTCCTAAACATGCACCATACAAAACTCACATTGCCTTGGTGCGTACCTACACGTTAGCTCATCACATATTCTGCTATCGATGCAGCAAGCATAATTTAATAACCAGAACACATCATTTTAATCACATAAGTCCCGATTATAAGGCCAAACTGTTATGACAAGTCTAATGCCAGGCCACACAATTTTGTCCCATAATCAGGCGTAATTATCACAACCATTCAGGCATGTTCAAGTTATTATGACCCATTGGCCACGGCCAACTCAATAGTCAGCGGTCATTCGGCGTAACCGGGCATCGTCCCACCCCATCGGGCACGGCATCATCTAGCATCCTCCGCCTAGACGGCGTTCCACATAGAAGCATCGCCCCACGTAAACACATCTGGACGAGTTTCACTTAGTGACCATGCAAGCACGTCATCAATCAACCCATTTCTTATCTTTCATCTATTAGACAAAAAACACCAAAATCCCTTTTTAAACAATAAACCTTGCACCCTTTTCTTTTGTTCAAAACTTTCCAAAATAAATTCGTAGGTGCTTGCGTACTCAAAATTAATCTGTCAAACTTTGCACGCGCCTAGTTTAAAATCTCGTCATTTTATTGAGCAAATGAGATTCGGTGTCCAAACCCGACACCTAAATTTTCTTTCTATTTAAATTTCAAAAGGCGATCTCTTGCAATAATAATAAACAATCATCATAGAACAACCATTCTCATAATACCACGCATGAGCTCTAAGCATGCCAAAAATCAACCAAATCACAATATATTCATTTCCTAGCAAGCAAGATACCAAGAACAACTACAAAACCACAATCGGCCCTAACCGGCAAAAACCAGGTCTACTCGCGTGTCTTCAAGATTAATTCCAGATTGATACCCGAACAAGTTCAGAAAATTATCAAATTTGTATATGTTATAAAGGATACTTAAAAAAACACTTTTCATGCAGAAACCTTGACCCAAATATTTCTATAATGAGAGCAATAAATAGCCCAAACCGTGAAAAACACTGTGTCCGTGTCCAAAAATTATGTTTTCCAAAATTAGTTTGGTTCGATGTCCAAAACTTGCCCGTTACTATATTAAACTACAAGATGTGACGAAAAAATTTGATGAAGGAACTATTTCGCAAATCAAACCCTAAGAGTTAATAAAAATCCATTAAACACCAAAAGGTCATTGGCTCCAGCACAAACCGGGATTCTGCCTTGTCTAAAACGAAGCTAGAATCTTGTTCTTTTAAATCCATAAAATCCTGAGTAAAATATATGTCATAGCTTAAGATCTTTAGAACATTTTTCAAGAAGGAAATAACCTCAAAATCATAGTACATTTCAACCCATGAAAATAGCAAACGACGAGTTTCCAGTAAACTGATCTAGAGAGAAATCCACTAGACCAAGCTAAACTACCCTCATAATACTAATCTAACCAACTAGGTTAACAATAAGGCTAGTCTAACCAAACTAGATTAACACCAATCCATCTTAAGGCTAAACTAACCCCCAAGCGCAATTAACAACCTAATCAAGGATTAGGGAGTTAACTCACCGGAATTCAATGACGGTGGGCTCATGGTGATAGTGGGGCAAAGGCGGCGAGGACCTGAGACTACCATGTCTCCAACGGAGCTCATACAATGGCTGAAGCCGGCCCTACAAGTCTCAGCGAAGGCTAGTTCGATTATGAGGGCTGAGAGCTGAGCTGGTCTCGGCTGTGGTGGTGCTGGACGCGAAACGGGGGGCTGGTGGTGCTGAGGAGGTACAGCTAATGGTGGTGGATAGTTGGGCCGTGTTGGGGTTGGGGTTGGTTGGACGAAGCTGGGCTGATGTTGGTTGGGTCGTTGTGTGGTGCTGCGGTTGTGGAGTAGTGGCGAGGTGGTGTGCGGTAGCGACAAAGTAAGGAAAAGCAGAATGCTATGGAAAGAAATGGGGGGTTTGGCGGTTGGTTTTGGTGTTGTGGTGGATGAGCGTGAGATGGGGAGTGATATGGCAGCAACCAAGAAGAAAAAGGCTGGAGGTGCAGGGGAGAGGGAGAAAGAGGAAGAAGGGTTGGTTGTTCTGTTGGTGTTGGCGTGAAGCTGCTGGACATAGGTGTTGGATGAGATGAAGAAATGAAGATGGTAGCAACCAAATGAAGCAAAACAAAACCAGAGGAAGGAAAGATGCATGAGGAAGAAGAAGGAAAATGGGGGTGGCTACTTTGCTGGGGTGTTGCATGCATGAAAGGTAGAGAAGAAAGAGGGTGAGGGAGAGAGAGGAGATGGGAAGTCAATGCCATGGCCAATGAGAGCCTAGCCAAAATATCCCAAACACTCATGAGGAAGCACCCAAAGTCTTCAGCCCTTAGGGTCAAGCACTCCTCCAATGGCCATTTTCCTTTCAATTCCTCACACAAACTAAGTCATTTTGGTGGCCACAAATCCTATTAAATTAGTCCTTATGAATTTCTTCTATTTCTTTTTGTCAAAATTAATTTTTCCGTAAAATTCTGGGCTCGATGAAAATTCTCCGAAAGATGAGACGACATCTTAAAAAAGAATCGTGATACACTCAAACATTCAATTCCCGCAACCGAATTCAATTTCGTGGTTAAAATCGGCCGAACGCGATTTTCGTACAACCTAACCTACTGGGTAGCTTTTAGGGATTTTAGCGCATTTGACCCGTGGTCGGTAATTTTCGACCCACGTTTGTGCATCTCCAACTCGTAGGAGACACTCGATTGTTGTAAAAAAATTGTAAGGTTTCAATTATGTGTCCCGAGTATAAAATCGATAGAAAATCGGGTTATTGTCGTTCGATGCAAATGTCGCGATCATACGGAATCACCTACAATTCAATAACGTGTTTCCGTCGAATCGACTTATATCGAATCACAATTCAATTATAATGGTGTCGTATTGACCCTTGCTGATTATTACGATTGAGCGATCGATTTCCGATCGAATTCTCTAGTCTATCGCGTTTATATCCTTTAACAACTTCACCTAATAGATTAGTTAATTTGTGAGTGATCAGTTCCGAGTAAAATGACCATAGGTGCGTCGATAAAATAACCATTTCATATAATCGAGACGGGGGTCGAATTTTAGGATGTCACAATGGCTACCCTTGGCAACTTCTTTAGTAATGATGCTCAAACTCCCAACAAGCAACCATACTTTGATGGAAGCAACTATGGCTATGGAGCAAAGAATGAAGTCATATATTGAAGCCACATACTTAGATATGTGGGATGTAGTTGTAGATAGTTCTGAAGCACTAGCTCATGTTTGACAAGAGGGTCAAGAAGTAGCAAGCCATCGACAATGCAAAAGAAGCTCGAAAAAGAGTTGGTTTTAATGCTAAAGTGAAACACCTCCTGTATTGTGTATTGTCACATTTTGAGTTTAACAGAATCTCTTCTTGTGATACAACGAAGGAAGTTTGAGTTCAGATTATGCTGATGTTTGAAGGAATAGAAACAGTCAAAGAAATAAAGCTAAATATCCTACTTAGGAACTATGAATTGTTCAAGATGAAGTTTGAGGAAACAGTAAATCAAATGTTCACACGATTGACTAAAATAGTGAATGGACTTGCTCTTCAAGGAAAAATCTACACAGATGCTGAGAAAGTAAACAAACTACTACGAACTCTTCCTAAGGAATGGAGTATCGTCAAGACCTCACTATAAAAAAACCATGAGAATCCAACCAATCACAATGGATAAGCTTAAACATTCATGTCCTATGAAGTTAAGCTTTAAAATGAAGAAAGCAAGTCCAAAGGTAAGAAAGTCATTGCATTTAAAGCTAACCATGATAATATAGGTGGAGGAATGCCCTATAATGATGAAGAAAGTGATGAAGACATGGTATTACGGACAAATAAGTTAAAAAGCTTCATGAGGAAAGGAGGAAACTACAAAGAAAAAAGATCATCTAAACATCATGACAAGAAAAATTCTTACAAGAACAAGAAAAAATTCAAAGGTAAGGACATTGTGTGCTATAAATGTAGGAAACCTAGACACATAAAACCAAAATGTCCATCCATCAAGAAGAAGAAAGGGAAATTCGAGAAAAAGAAAAAGGGGTTGAAAGCTGAAGCACGGAGTGACACCGAATGTGAATCAATTGATGAAGAAGAAGTATATCTTTGTTTCATGACTGACTTCGAACTAGGAGAAGATAAGGTAAATGATTCTGAACTGTCTTATGATGAATTGAAAGATTTTTTTAAGGAGATGTTTGAAGAACACCAAAAAACTTCAAAATGAATTTCTGCTCTAAAAAGGGAGATTCATGATCTTACCACTAAAAACCTCACTGACAAAACCCTCATTGACAACTTGAAGAATGAGCTTGATTCTCAAATAAATCAAGTAAAGCTCCTGCAGGTTGAGAATAAGAATGTCAAGGATGAAATTTTAAAAATCAGCACCAAATTTTCCCTTGGTTTAAAAACTTTTTAGCACATTCTCTCCATTCAAATTCCTCACTACAACAAGAGTGGTCTTGGAGGTGAAGGAAATGAAGAGTCGAATCCTTTTCCAAAAGCATGATTAAAGCACATATCTCCTGCACAATTTTATAAGTCTCATTTTGTAAAAAATTTCACTAAAGCTATTGGCAAGAAATTTCCCAAGTATTCAAACTGTGAATGATACGATCGTTTCAAAATGGACTATCTAAAACAACAGAAGAAATTCAGGAAAATTGGCTAGTCTTGATCCTAGATTAAAACCAAACCACAAAGGACCCAAATTTATGTGGGTACCAAAGAAAATATGAGACCTACTTTGATTTCAAGTTATCTTGAAGAAAAACAAATGGTACCTGGACAGCGGGTTTTCCAAACACATGACTGCAGACAACAGCAAGTTCATAATGCTCATAACCATAGATGGAGGCACAGTTATATTTGGAGGAAATATAAGGGGAGAATCATTGAGAAATGAAGCATCAGGTTGGGAATTCTAGTTGTTGAAGATGTTTCACTCGTACAAGGTCTAAAGCACAATCTCCTTAGTATAAGTTAACTCTGTGGCAAAAGATACAAAATTAAGTTCTAGAAAGGTAAGTGTATAGGCACCGGTAAGGACAAATCACAAACATCTACTAGAAATAGATATGACAACATCTACTTACTTGCCATCCATACTGTTTAATGTCCATCAAGGAAGAATGTGATCTATGGCATAAAAGAATTAGGTCACATTAATGCAAAGCGGATTCAGAAGATATCTTCCAAACACATTGTTCATGGTTTACCAAAAATCAATTATAGCAAGTATGACACATGTAATGCATGCACATTAGGAAAATAGGTGAGAAACTCTTTTGAATCTATCGTAGCTATTACTACTAGCAGATCTTTGCAATTATTGCAAATGAACCTATTTGGACCAACACAAACAACCAGTTTAGAAGGAAGGAAATACTATCTAGTCATAGTGGATGACTATTCAAGATTCACTTGGGTAATGTTCTTATCACATAAGAATGGGACATTTCATTCTTTCGAGAAATTTACTTGACAAGTTCAAAATGAGAAGGGATACAACATCAGCACCATCAAAACTAACCATGGAGGAGAATTTGACAATCAAAGTTTTGCTGATTATTGTGATGAAAATGAAGTGGAACACAACTTCTCCACTACTTACACTCCTTAACAAAATGACGTAGTAGAAAGAAAAAATTGATTACTGCAACAATAATGATTGAAAGTAATGCACCTACTTATTTATGGGCTGAAGCTGTTGCCACCACACGTTATACTCTAAAGAGAGTATTATTGAGACCTATGATAGAAAAGACTACGTAGACATACAAAGGAAGAAAACCTATTATACACTACATTCATGTATTCGGATGCAAATGTTTCATTATAAATAATGCAAATGAGAACATTGGGAAGTTTAATACACAATGTCACACCTCGGTCCTCTCCAGCCACATGACAACCTACGCTCAACATACTGGTTCCTTGTGATCATTTGCTTGTGACGTCCCAAGAGGCATCGCCAACCCAATTCGCGATAACATTAAAATGCATAGGCGAAAGCACAAACAAATCTCCAACCATTCAATAGATAGGGATAGTTAAAACATAATCATATATATATATATATATATATATATATATGCATCATAAGTCAACATTTCATACATGTCAAGTTCAAAAGATTCAACAGCTAGCTTCATCACATTCGACACGCCTAACCGCGCTGCCATGACCTCCTACAAAAGGGCTCGGGGTATGCCTATGCCTCTAACACTACGAGTGTGGTCCAAAAAGTGTTAGCAACCCACTACTACCTAAGCCTCAATGGCCTCCGAGATCCATGGCTCTGTCTCCTTGAAGATCAACTTGGGGTTAGGCTCGAGGTTGGACATTTTCCCATCAAGAATGTCCCCATCCTTGGCATCCCAGCTGATGCCTCCCCCTTAGCCTTCGATATCTGGCGGACCATCGAAGTCGCAGATGGGGCCATGGCTCTCATTGTCCACCCAGAAATACCAGGCCACGAAACGGTGCGGTACGAGGTTAGGTAGACCTTCGTTGACCTAGATAGTCGTGACGTAACGCGTGTAGTGCGTGTCGGCACCTCTTAGTACAGGTGACTGTGCTCAACGGGGAGGCCAAAACGTACTTGACGGAACGGCTCAACCATTTCTAGGGCCTATAAACATTTCAACAAACAAATATGAGATAATCTCAATGAGTAAACTTCCTAAACCTCACGTAGGGAAGTCGTTCATTCCAAAAGTGCCTTAAACATGCAATTTTTTTATTAATGGTAAAACATGGCAATGCTCCTCTCGCTTTACTCTCACTATTCTCATATTAACGAGTCTACTATTCGAAGCTATCAATACAGACACATAGGCAATTCCATAACACATAGTCCATGCTCTTGAGCCAAACATACGAATGCGCATTATGGTTCAAATCATATGCTCATGCCATGCAATAATCTGGACCTAAACCCATACACATCTCATGCACTTTATACAGGTGGCGTCTCGAGAATTGTATGGCATCCCATACTACCATGCAACTCTCAAGACCATGCTTTTA